>CM072886.1:56019432-57219432 GCA_037013685.1 Acridotheres tristis | reverse complement strand
TTTTCTGGCTGTAACTGTATATTCCTGTTTAACTAACACCTTAATACTCAATCTTCTGCAGAGAAATGCTATTCTATGGTCAAGTTTTCAACTTCCAGGGATTAAATAATCCATTCTTCCTTGCTTCACTTGAAGCCTTGGTACTTACTGAACTCCTTTCTTTACCTCTACACCCTTGAATATGCCAATACTACTTTTTCTTGTGCTGAAGCTGTTCTCTTGCACTCTCCTAGCCACAGTTGCCCCTGCCTCTCTCCAGCTCCTTGATACACTGTGTTGAGGAGTCAAGCCAAGTGGCTACTTAGTGGCGTTTGTTTCTGTGACCTTTATTATTTTCTTACCTGCCTTTAGCCTTTGGAGATAGAGCTCTGATTCCTTTGAAATTCAGCCAGTTGAGTCAATATTTTGGGGTCTTGCTACTGTCTCGTTATGGCACATCCAGAAGACTGAATACAGCTTTGCCTGTGCTGGAGCTTGAGTGCCTATTAGATCACAAGCATCGTGTGATGCCACAAACACTCCGTTTTTTATTAATAAAATAAGACACCTGTATGTGTAAGTGTCTAAATCCCAACATGAAATCTGTCAGCTTCCATCCTTATCTCAACCCTCACTGAAACTCTTCTGGCAAGCAGCAAGTCTGAAGATACCTTCAAGGGTCTGTGCTGAAATGTTAAGGTACAAATGTTGCTCTAACACTTTCCCTGAGACTGATTTTCTTCAGGTTCTGGAGTATGACGAGCCTGGACTAGAATAGGTTGAACTTCCGTATTAAACACTTTGTAACGCTAAGTGGAGCAGTTTGGAGAAAATGCCATCTGTACAGCCTAGCCTGAGAAGTGATGGAGAAGAATCTGCCTGCAGCCCCTGTTTCTGTAAACCTGTTAATCAGAGCTGCCTGACTGCTAGAATTTCCCAGGATGACCTCATTGGCAGTGGAAGCAGGTGCTTCCAATGTCCCTTTTAAGGTGGCTACATGCCATTTATGTGAGTAGATATTGCTTATTTGGGAGCTAATGACCCACAATTTGTATTCAAGAAAGAGCTACTACAAAATACTTGCAGATAGAAATAATTTTCCCTGCTGTAATACACTTCGTGTGCTTGTGTCACAAATAGTGTAGTACCAGGGAGACAGCCTCAAGTGCAAGCTTTTAATACAGGTATCTTTTGTTTGATAATGGATAGGGAGGATGTTATTCTCAAAGAAAAAAAAAATTATTTGATTGATTTAGTCAGCAATTTACTAAGTTAATTTACTTCCTGCATATGAACATGTTCATGCTCCTGGGCAATTGCTACATTATTATAAATTGAATTAAGTAATAGAAGGGGAAAATAGGATTTGGATGAATGGTGCTTTATATGTGCAGAACATACAAGAATCTTGAGCTTTATTGTGCTGAATTTTTTAAATTGCTCTCCCCTCTGAATGTTTGGTTGTTTTCCCACTGACAAGCTAGTTGCTAGATGCTGTAGTAGCAAAAGGTCAAGCTTGCCCAGTGATGGGGCTCTGGTACATGATGTTCTTTAGATTTAACAAGGTGGTATCACCTAGGGATTTGGGTCAGTGAGAAGATAAACAACTGACAGATCAACAGAGGCATGATTTCCCAGTCAGATAGCTTGGGACCTCTTCCCCAACTGTGGGAGGTCTTCTTTTCTCCCACAGTTGTGTCCTAGGCAGAATGGCACAATGAGAAACACACAGAAAGTTGGTATCATTCCTAGGTGAAAGGTGAGAAAAAGCTGTTGGTTTCAATGGGGTTATAAAACAGCACAGTATTTATCTCAAAAACAGAAAAATGAGGAATAGTATCTTTGATAAATTCATAAATGGAGGGGGGAAACTTCAATATATTTTTCTTAAGCAGAAATTATCATTAACTGTGGCTCTTTTTGGAATAAGCCTGGGAAAGATGGGTAGGAGGAAAAATTGTAACCCTGCAGGGTAACTGTGTTGAGGCTGTCACCTGAGGGCCAGCTGTTGTAGCTACTCAGACATTTCCAGGAGCAAAGTCTGCATCTCACATTATCGTGGTAAATTCCTGAGCCACTCTAACTCTCCTGCAGCTGAAGGACTTCGTGTGGCATACAAAGAGCAAAGGGTGTTCTTTTTCCTGTGCTGCACTGGGGTAGCTCTTTCTCATAGCAAGCCTTAAATGTCTTGGTTTCTCAGTATTTCAGCTTCAAAGTTGGTGGGTACCAAGAGATGGAAATCTCTTGCAACTGTTTGCTATTAAGTATAAAAATGAAAAAGAAAAAGAAAAATAAGTAGATGGAGCTAATTGATCTCCAACCTCCTTGCTTACAGTTTAAGAACCCCTAGGAGAATAAGATAAGGGGATCTGAGTAGTGCTGCTTTGAGAAAATAAAGAATGCACACAGTGAGCAGGCATAGAAATTACAAATATTTGGAGGATGGGTGTAGAAAGAAAAATATTATCCTTTCCTCACTGCAGTGACTTCCCTAGCAACACAGAAGTTTCTAGCACCTTAGATGTCTTTTTGTTCTGCATTGGAACAAGATTTGTTGTCTCTCAACATCACCAGGGGCAGGGCTGCCAATCCAATGGTGCCTACCACCCAGCAGCAAGGCACTGATTCTCTCTACAGCTCTGACCTGAGTGCCCCAACCATCGAGTTCCGTGTGTAACACGGCAGTGAAGCCTGCTTAAACTTCCCAGTCAGCATCTTTGTAAACCAGGACATCCTTCTCTGGGCTTTCTTAGGGGTAGAGAACCTGTCAAATTATTTAGAACAGCATTTCTAACTTCTGAAACTACTCATGCTCAATTTTCAGGCAGCTTTGGGCAGTCTATCGGGTGTTTAATCGATTTTAATTTCTAGTTGGGCTTTGAAAGGAAGTTTTGTAATGTGTGCTGTAAGGAACCAATGGCACCATCGGGCTAAAATAGTGAAATAGGATTTAACAGCAAATTTATTATAATAAAGATGAAATTTATGCATCTGCTGAGTCACTTCAAGAGACTTTAATTAAAAGGCAAAGTGCAAAGGTTGTTGCTGACATTTAATCCATCACAGAAAAGACCTGCTATAGGTGATGGCCTTCAGCCACACAAACTCCCTGCTTCCATGCTGTACCCAGAGCTGTGCCAACTGGAACTCATTTGAATGTTTCATGCATGCTTTTGGGCTCTAAATGTCTAAATGAGCTGCCACTTCTCCATTAAAACAGAAATGCTCAAAAACAACCCCAATATGAAAAGTATTGTTGGGTTCTATTTAACAAAACTGCATGTCCAAAGTATCTGAAAGAGGGCAGTGGAAAACGAGTGAAATTTTTTCCCTGCAGGGATTCATCTCATGAAAGCCCCAGCATGCAGCATTGTTAGATCTGCCTGGTGTGAATGCAGCTGGTCAGGTTATAACGTGGGTAAGTAAGTCAATTTTGCAATTTTGCACTCCCAAGCATTTTCATCTTTGTCATGACCATTATATAACAGAAAACATTTTGCTAAGGAGCAGCCTTATCTTCTAGCTCAGGTAATTAATTATTGGTTGAGGAGGGGCAGCTTGCCAGCCCCCAAGCAGCACAGCACCTTCTTTTTCTCGAGCTACTTTCCTCTGAAAGTGGCTGCACTTCAGGAAACAAGCTGAAGGCACCCAAGGAGGCTGCTGCCCCTTGGAAATCTGCCTCCCTCCCTCTCCTTGCTTGTCCACCCTTCTGGCCTGGAACAGTTTCCCCACTGTGGAAGTGAGAAGGTTCCTTCGTCACAAAGAAGGAGAAGGAGCTGAAGGCACACAGCTCTTTTGTGACACCTCCTGTCGATGCAGCCCCCACCAGTGCTTCTGAGGGATCACCTCAGTGCTGTGAATGCTGAAAATCGTTTTGTTTTGGTTAGGTTTCTTTGTCGCCAAAAATATCACTGACAACTCTGGGCATTCATTTAGTGGTAATTCAATCACTCAACTTTCCTGACGATTTTTTGTTTGCTTGCTGTCAGCAGCTCCATTGCTATTAAGCAGTAAATGTGATAAGCAGTGTAGATAAGACATCAGTCTTGTTCTTATCAAGACTAAACACGGTGAAAAAAGCCCCAGTTATCACACAAATCTGCTTAAATAATTCTGCAGGCCCCATCACTGAAATTACTCATGTTCTTCACTACAGTGTCTTTGTTCAGCTTTGTGCTATAGCTCAGCCAGTGGCATTTTAAAAAAACCAATATTTAGAAATAATTCGATTTCACAACGGATGTAACATACACTAGAGCTCCCTTTACATCCTTAGGAGCATCATATTTTTTTTAAAGACGCACTGCTATTGTGAGTCATGAGGGAATTACTGGGGTAACCACATTTCCTCCCTCCCCTTCAAACCACCCTCCTCTGGACGTCAGCACCTGCACCATGATCAGTAAATTCTAACTCTCACTTTTTAAAAAAATCCAAAACTGAAAGAGTTCACGGGTGACACTGGCCATATTGCTGCCCTCTTTCCATTAGCTGCTCCCACCTCTCTCATGTGCTGTTTTCATAGGTAAGAACAGGTTAGCATCCATATGAATAATTTACAAAGAGCCCATAGTTATTCAAAAGTCACCTGAACCCCAGAAGGTGACTCAGGCCTAGGTGGATATTTGAGGTTTGTATACAGCTGCTTTTGACCCACCTGTGGCCATCTGTTTTTCTCTCAAGCTTAATTGCTATGTAAAGAGCAAAAGCACTTTGGCAAACCTCACAGTTTTCTCTAATCTATGTTGCAAGCTGCTGGAACAGTAGCTCTGTTGTCTTTTTATGAAAAAGATGCCATACATACCAGCAACATGATACTAATGGCAACATGAGGAAATCATTCACCTGATTGCTGTCAAATGGGTGGTTAAGTGGAAGCCAAAAATAGCACATCCCTTCCTGAGCCCTGAAATTTGTTTCAAAAGCTCTGCAGTAACTTCACTCCCACTAAGAAGCTGGAAACCTTATTAATAATATAAAGGCTTTAAAAAGAACCAGTCAAATTCACTGAGCCCACTGACCTCTTGCTTAGTGAATTCTGTGGACTGTATGCTCGTCTCATATAGGATGTTATTTAATTTACTGTTTCTCATGGCAAACAGACTGGGGCAAGAAAAGCTTCAGGGCTAGTTCTCAATGCAGTCTTTACAATGTGGCCTTTGCCACAGAGTGCTGTGCAGAGTTAGTTCTGCATCAAATGCCATGACAGACTGAATGGTGCCATAGGCATCAATCTGATGAGTGCTTTTTCTGCATCCTTTTTTCCTTAAAATGAAAAATATCAACCTCTCTGCTGACTCAGGGAGTCCCACAGCCACTCTCTAACAGGTCCTCAGGACACTGGTCACCCCAGACTTACAGCACAGCCAGGCTGCCATCAGACTAGCCCTCCTGTGAAGCCCTGCTCTGTTTCAGAATATCTACACTAGTATTGAAGTTGAGATTATTCTTGATTCTCCCCACTTGGTGTGTGTTGCTCAATACTGCCCGACCAGGGTCTTCCTGCAGGAGCCGAACTGAAAGATGTGCTTCAGCCACTAATGGGCTTTGAGTCCCTGGAACCACAGCTACTCTGGAGAAAAAGCTCCTGGAAGACAATGTTGGACCCTCAGCACCATTTTTCTCCCAATGCAGACACAGCCATCCTTCACTGCTTGGGCTCTGATCCACTTTGTAGCCAAAGTGCTGCAATGTGTGCAGGGCAAGATTAACAATGCATCAATTCTACTGACCTGGATGTCTAAGACAGGAAGTTACTGTGAAGTTAGTGAGCAGGACCGAGAACAAAAATTTAAATACTACTTTATAGCACATTAAGATTCCCATGTTCTTACGCCTCCAGACAATGGGAATGCTGGAGGGTTAAACATTAATCTGAATGAACTTTCAGAGTGATTTTGTTAAATTATTTTAAAATTCTGTGTATTGACATTTGGAATTAAAGGAGATGTAATTTTTTTTTTCAATTTACTGTTGAAATCTTAGTTCAGAATCAAAGAGCCAATACAAGAGCTTACCTTGGTATAATGATCTCTTTCAAGAATCTTAAACTAGTGAATTTGGCTTAATTTTTTTTCTGTGAACAACAGTGCAAATAAACACCACAGAAATTGTTCTGATACTATTTTTCTTCCATTGTCCTTGATTTTCAGCCAAACGGATTAGGAGAATCCTTCAGACAGCAAAGCCTGTATTGAAGCAAATATAACACTTTGAAGTGAGAAGTTAAATTTACACAATGAAATGTATTGAAGAAGCAATTTTTCCCAAAGCAAGGCAGGATCAAGCTTAACAGTGTTGGATTCATTTTCCATTTGTTTGGCTGCCTGACCACATCTTTATTCGGTAAGTATGGTTTCATCTCAGAGCCTTGGGTGCTCATGTTTGGTTTGAGAGAAAAAATAAAATTTCCAAACTGCTTCCAGTTTATGCTCTGTATTTCTTCTCACTTATAGAATGTTTTCTACCTTGGTGTTTTGAGTGGGCAAACCCCCACACTAGCAAAATGTCTTTTCAGCCTGAGCATGGCTGCTGGGATTTGTTACACCAACATGGAGGCGGACATATGTTGATTTTTACCTCCAAACCCTTTGTAGACAAGCAATCTCTGAGCACTTGGTGTGGCCTGCAGTCGGTGCCAGCCCCTGGGTTTGGCAGCTTGGTCAGATCTCTACACAGGGACAGTTTTCAGCGTTAAATTTGCAGCTCACCTGGAAAAAGCTGCAATCTAACTATAGGTGTTGTTGTTCCTTGTAATTGTTAATATGTATACTTGGGTATACATATTTTTTTGCAAATTTTGCAAATTTGCAAATCAAAGAGCCAAGTAGCTAAGAGTTTCTTGCTTAGCAGAGTCACTCTCCTCTCCACCAACCCCATGATTCTGGCACTAAACAGATCCAGAAAAACATAAACAACTTTGTACATAACAAGCTTTCTGTTTCAGGGTAAACTCGCATATACTACCTTAAAATGTAGTTTAGTTATAGTTTAGATTACAGAGATACAAATTCACTGCTGTGACTCTCAGCAAAACTACAAAAACATAACCTGATGTCTAACAGAAGAGGAAATACCACAGCTGTAACTCACAGCAATATTATTTCCGCACAAAAACGATATGAAATGTTCACAAGCCATCACCACAGCAGCTCTAGTACATGTTCCACGACTTTCTTGATTTCCTTTTCCTTTTTTTAAATATAACTCTTGTGATTTCCCAACCTGAGTAATTTCCCCTGAAATAATTTGAAAAATCGGCATTAATATAAAAGTACATCCTGCTTGCAACATATTATGTAATTTATATAAATAGTTTGCAGAAAACTCTAAATTCTCCTTTTGATACCTTCTTATGCAGATAAAGACAAGTACACAGAAAACATAATATTTATGTAATATATACACATGGCCATATTTATGTAATGTATACACATGGCTACTGTTCCAATAGATCATGAATATTTTGCACATGCACCTAATATTCTGCATGACCACTTTAGTCACAAATAACTTGAGGGAAAAACTACTGCATCTCCTGTCATTGATACAATTATATTATCCTTCCCTTCTGCAGTGTTACCTGCAGTATAATTTCTTAGCTCTGAGAACCTTGTTCCAATCAGATGCCCCGAATGGAATCAGTTTAGAGTCATGTAAATAGAAGTTCAGCTTAATTATTTTCCTATTTGAAAAATCACTTTTACCTGAAGCAAGCGATGCTTCATTTCCCTTTCTTGTTTTCCCACCATCCCCTTCCCTCCCTTCAGCTACAAAAATAATTACCTGCGTGACAGGTACCAAAATTTTGCTATCTGCCTCTCTCTCCCTTCCAAAACACACTCAGCAGCACTTGGTGACAGTCGATCAAAAGTATTACAATAATAGTGTTCAACACAATCTTCACAGAAATATTCACTTACCTATCTCTGGGATTTCTGTCTGCTAGGAGAGCTGAAGAGTGGGAGTCAGACTTCCAGGAGCTTCCTTTGGTTCCTGCCACCATCTCCAAGGAAAAAGTTTCTATTACCATCTCCACAGTCTACACACACCCCAGGTGGCCGAAGTTCATTGTCACCATCACCTTTCTTTCCCTTTTTGTGACACTTTCTTTTACGTAGGCTCCTCTTTTTAATACAATAGAGTTCACCTCCTGCCTGATGCAACATTTTTTGGCACGTCCTCTGCAAAAGATTCCAATGCTCCACTTGGTCCCTTCCAGACAGATGGGGATGACTTTTTGTACCAGTTTGCAGCTAAAACAACTTGGCTGACTGGGACACCAGGGTGAAGCTATAAAATTACACCTTTAGTACAGGTTCTTACTGCCTCTGGCTATACTCTGTTTTTTGGTCATTGGTGAACTAATTTAACAGCTTCTCTACCTATAAAACACATGTACTAATGTATGCATAAACTCTTGTCCTTAACACTACTTATTCCAAAAGACTCCTGAGAAGCTGAGTGTGTTTGAGGAGTGCTTATTGACACTCAGAAGAAGTATCTTATTGATCTGTAAAATCCCTTCTGTATTAGGTGACACAAATCCTAAACCAAATTCATCTTGGCAGTACAACAACTGAGATGCTAAAATAATCAAAACAGCTCAACAACACAATTCTAGGAGTTATTCTGTTGTGGGTCTGAACGAAAAGGTATAACCTTTCCCCTTTCACAGCTCTGGGGTAATATTCCAGCTTTTCTCAGATTGCAGATTTTAAAGAACCCCCAAAATATTGCACTTAAATCTGCTTTTTTTCTTCATGAAAGTAGGTCTTGGTGAGCAGTGCAAGCAAGTGGCTTTATGCTTATTACTTTTTAAAGACATTTAAACATATTTAAGAAATTTTTAACTAATTGAAGAAGTGAAACAGAGGTGTGCTGTGTCTTCTGTGTTTGCCATGTCCCTGCCCCTGAAGCTGCCATCTATGGAACAGAAACAATAGCAACACTAGTAGGATGGATTGGAAGGAAATAGGTAAACACACACCTGCGAAGCATTTAATCATACTCCTCTGAAATTGTTTGGACAAAATTTCATTTGAAACAGGACCAGGTCCAAGTAGAAAATGAAATTTTTAAACTGGAAGACTGATGAGGCTGTACCCGCACACCTGTATAAAGAGAGCTCCTCACAGAAAGCTGTATAAATGTGGTTTTGATTGCAGTAGAAAGGCTTGATTGTAAACCAAACTCAATTGTATTTACTCCAAGCAAGCCCAGGAGGAAGAATAAGAAGGAATGGTTGCTATCCCACTCTCCTATAGGCAGGGGCATGAAACAAAGCTGCCAATTTACCTTTTGTGGCCCACTTCTAGAGGCGAGGCTCTTCAGGAGGGTTGGAATAGTGCCTGTAGCCTCCCTGCTGCAGCTGTGAGTGCTGTGTGAGTCGGGAATGGCACACATGGCACAGCCTTCAAGGAACAGGACCACAAAGCAGCACCAAAGCAACAGCTCTGAGACAAAAAGGCTGGAGCCAGACACCCAGTTTTCAGCATCAGTTCTGCCAAGACTGCACCATTTTGATTCTGCCCAAACCAGTTAACTGCTCCATGCAACCTTTTCCCCATCTGCTTAGAAAACTGGAATTGTATCCTTTTTAATGGTAAGTGGCATGGACCCCATAAATAACATTCTGTTGTTGATCTTCAATGTTACTCTTCACTATCATCAGTGAAGTAAAGAAACTGTAACTTAGTAGAACTGGGAGGGGGTGAGGGAGAGGAAATACTGTTTAATACTTTGGAATTATTAAAAGTGGAATTACACCTGTTCGGTCATGTTCACTCTTCACTTCTGGGGATGTACAGCTAATTTCCAGTGCAAGCTGAAGTGTAACCTCTGACGATAATACTACCATATCAGTTTGCAAATGGAAGTGAGGTCCTAATCTCCATAGCCTTTTCAAATTGCTTATTAGGAATTAGAGGGGGGGAAAGAAAGAAATACATACTTCCATGTATTTAAATACAGATTATTTTGAGGAAATACAAGCCATATGCAGGTGGGATAAATTCATGCTAAATAAATAAACAGAATTGGCACAGGAAAGTAACTGCATGAAAATCTCATGCCAGGGGAAATATGTTCCAGGCTATCTGTGCTGTCAAGCAGCAAAAAATGAAAATAAAATGGTCTTGCTGTATGAGAAAGACAAGTGGTTTCAAATAGTTCTTTAACACTGACACAAACAAGGTCAGATATTGTGATGCCTATCTTGCTTCCAGACTTCAGTGGGAGAGCAGAGGGGAGTGATTCATGGAGAGCATGCAAGAAGCAGTGCTGAAAAGGAGCTGAGAAGGACATGAGCAAGGTCCTGTTTGTTTGTCTTTAAATAATGCTAGACAAACAGAGTATGAAATGAAATTAGAAGGCAATGTACTTAAATTGCCAATTATTTCTTCACTGCTATCTTGAAAACCAAATACTTCAAGAACAATGAATTGTTGCCTTGCAATGTGATAGATTTTGTAGTGGATGCAAGCAATAATTAGTAAAAACCATGAAATGCATATACATGTACAAAGAGAACCTCCCTAATAGCTATAGATACTATAGGCAGAACTATGTCCTGCTTTCTCTGGCTCCTTGCAGAGACAAGGGGCTGCTTGGGACTGACAGTTTTTATCAAGTTTGACCTAATAAATTCTTACACCTGATCCAGAAAAAAGAAACTAATTAATACACACATAATCTTTGCTTCAGTAGAAATCAGAGGCAAAAATCACGACAGGTGCCAAAACTAGCCAGAATTTTCCCCAAGAGGAAGCGAAGAAAATATTAAGAAAACATACCAAATATTAAAATTAGTGAATGCCAAAATCCAATTAAAATTTAAAAAAAAAAAAGTGTTAAGATTGACAAACAATCTGGAGTCAGGTACTAGCTACAGAAGCATTTTGAAAAAAGCTGGCAGGAGGTAAAAGAGACACCTCAGGAGATGCATTTCGATCCTTACAAATAGGCTGTAACTTGGTACCGATGGGGGTTGAGGGGGGGAGAGGGAGGAGTCGGGGTAGAGCATCCTCGTTGCTAAAAACCATAAAAGTTACGAGTGTGGTGTGCTTTTTGTTTGCCTGGTGGAGCGGCATCCTGCGGCGGTGTCCATGCGGTGTAGGCGCGGGCAGAGCCTGAGCGCTCACGCCGGCATCGGAAGGCTTCCCATTCCCCCAAGCGCAGATCGGAGACCTCCGGCCGGGTAATGATGTCTCTGCCCGAGCGCCTGTGAACGCCGCTCCCCGCTTTGCCCCCCGAGGGCTCCTGGCAGCCCCGGCACACGCCAGCCCCGCCAGCGCTCGGGAAGGGTCCGAGCCGAGCCGCGCTCTGCCGGGGCACCGCTCCCGCCTCCCCGACGGGCTCCGGGGCAGAAACTCGGGAAAGGGCTCCGTCTGCCCGCCTTGGGGAGCGCCTGGCAGCGCTCACCTGCCGGCGGAGCGGAGCGGGGAGCTCAGCCGGCAGCGCAGCGCAGCCAGCGCAGGTCCGGCGCCCGGGACAGCGCGTTCGCCGCCTCCGAGCGCGGCACGGCCGGGCTCGGGCTGAGCGCTCGGGCAACTCACGGCAGCTGCGGGGCCCGCGCTGCCCGGCCAGGGGAGGGGGCTGCCGGTTAAAGCTGTGAATGAAAGCTGAACGCCGCTGGGGCTCGCAGGGTGGCGGGGGCCGGCGGGGGCTGGCGGGGGCCGTGCCCCGGCGGCAGGCGGCGCTCCGGGGCTGGCGCTGGGGCTGCGGCGGCGGCGGCGGCGGCGGCGGCGAGCGGGGCCGCGCCAGCCCGAGCGAGCCGGGAGCGGGGCGAGGCGATGGAGCGGGGAGCAGCCGGCGCCGTGCCCGGTCCCGGCGGGGAGGAGGCAGCTCCTGAGGTGAGAGGGGCTGCGGGCCGAAGGCACCCGCTGGGCGAGGGAATGGCGCTGGGTGGCGACAACTTCGCCGTGGCACCGTGCGCCAAGTTGCCGGGTCCCGTCCGTCCCTGCCCGGGCCGTGCGCGGAGCCAGGGGCGCTGCCAGAGCCGGGGCCAAGCGGAGCGGCCCCGGCCTGGGGCAGTGCCCTGCCCTGCCCTGCCCTGCCGTGCCCGGCACAGCGGCCGAAGGAAACCAGGAGCCGGGAGCTGTGCCGGGGAGCAGCCGCTGCCCTGCCCGGGCTGCCCCGGAGCGCTGCTTTGTTCGCTTGCCTGCTCGGGGATTTTGGGCGGCGATTCGCTTTCGCTACGGGAACGGGGTGTGCGGAGCTGTCACAGGGATGACCGTGGTGTGCCCGTGCATGGAGCTGCACAGGGGCCCCAGATCCTGTAGGTTTTTCTTAGGTAGAGCTGCCGCTGGTTTCTCGGGTCTTTCTCAAGGTTTACACAAAATTAAGTCTTTAGTCAGGCTGCAACATCTCCTAAATAATATGTTTAGCTAAAGTGATTATGATTTTCAGTCTGGATCCTAGTCAAAATTTGCTCTGAATAGGCATGGCAGTCATAGTTAATGTTTGCTAAATTCATTGCTATCAATTTGAGTGCATATTAGTAGTATGATCAGACCATAAATTCTGAAGGAATATGAAGGGGCTGTCTTGATGCAGATCTACATCGTATGGTTTGAGTATTCCAGCTTTGGCACTGACCCTGAAAACAGTGGTTAAGGCTTGTCCCAAAGAAGAAGGTACCTGACTGTGAGACCCTTGACGAGCCTGATCACTTCTAGTCGAGTCTTTCTGAAAAGGCAATGTCTCCTTTCTTTGAAGCACTTGTGCAGCAGATACTTTTGCAAGAACTTCTTACCGCATTTTTCTCCCCAGGGTAAAATTGGATAGGTCCATAAAACGTAGCAAACCTCCACCTGAGGGCTTTTTTTTAGTCCAGCCTGAAGCACCAAAGTTGCTTAAGAAGAAAAGATGTCTTTTGAGTCTGCTTATCCCTCCCCTGGCTGTTTCCACGGTTCTGAAATGACTTGAGGGTGACCTTCAGAAAAAGAAGTCAGCTTTGCTCAGAGGATTTCAAACCTTTTATTTGCCCTTCTTAAGGTTTCTCTAAAACAAACAAGCAGAGCATTTGGAAGGAAACCTATGACTGAATATTCAGCAGTTCATTTCCCTTGGGTGAAAGCTGATAGATGTTTTCACTTATTTTGGAAAGGTTTTTAGCCAAGCAAGAAAGATCTGATTTGACACTGCTGAAGTAAAGCATGAGGCAAGGCAAAGGAGTGTAGTACTTTTTTGGTACATCACTCCTGATGTGGGGAAACAGGGGTTAGAAACTGGGTGAATTGTTGCAGAGCTTTTACCATTATACTTTTATTTTGATGGGTTAATCAGTGTATCAGTTTCTGTGAAAACTCAAGACTCCTGCCTTTTAAAAAACATTAGCCATATCACTGGATATTTTCAGGCAGTGCATATCTGAGACACTATGGCACTCACCAAGAGATTAACAGCACTTGGCCTTGTGCCTCTGGGCTTGTGCCTAATAATACATCGCAGGAGCACTGCATTAACTGTCAATAAACGCTTGCCATCACTTAGGACTTAAGTATGGAGCACAGCACAGAAAGAAAAGTTTCAGGTCAGTTTTAAAATGTGAAACAGCCCTTTGTATGACTAACTCTTACGGTGCCTGGATCTATTGTGAGGGCCCCCATTAATACATCCCAGCTTTATATATGTGGCTTTGGTTTTGAAGACCTAAAACGTGTGAATTTATTTCTTTAATTTCCCCTTAGTAGCTCCGTGTTGATGAAACAGATGAGAGAAGAGTTTCATTGGAATTGCATTTCTTTGCTGAACTTAGCCAGGACTGTGATGGTCCTTGGATACTCCTCATATTTCCCTTTCCTTTGTCATTGTGTTTGATTCTGGGATAAATCCGTTTAAATCCCTGACTATGATTTCAGGACCCTGTAAGAAATTACCCCCCAGGTATCAGACAGTGCACTGAACCCAGCACTGTCTGCAGTCAGACAGGATCAGTAATCAAGCCAGTGTGGGATGGATTTTTAGACACTCTGGAAACCCTTGGACTTCTCCAGCATGAGACTAATCTAACTGGAGCAGCTAGAGCCAGAAAAGGTGGTGGGATCTGACGATGCTGCAGCTGTACCTGTGCTAATGTTGTGCACTGATAGTCTTGGTACTGGGTGAGTACCCAGGTGGGGAATTATTCCAGAGTATTGTCTTCTGAATGCTCGGCATAGCTTTTAGCTTGTGAACTTGCATGCACGCAGCTATTTGATTGCTTGTTTTGAGCAACTGGGGAAAAGATTGAGATGGATTTGATCTCTGTGTACTCAGATGTTTGCAAGAAAGAAAAAGAGGCAACATTTAAAGACTGATTTGACATTTTAAGGCAACATTTTAAGACTAAATGTTCAATTTAAATGGTACTAAAAGAAGGAACAGGAAACTGGAGATAGTGGAAACTCCTAATTTTTTAAATGTCAGAGTGATTGAGGAGCCTTTCTCTTCTTTTAAAAATAACATGAGCAGTCAAGGACCAGAGTGTTACCTGTGATATAGATGGGTTTCAGTTGAGGATTCAAAAACTTTCAGATGCATGTAGGTGATAAGGATTGAGATTATTTCTTTTCAAATGTTTTGTAGCTTTACTATAAAAGTGAAGAAACCTATCAGCTCTGGGGTGGTACCTCTTTAAATACTCAGTGTGCCTTGAATTGCGTGGAGTAACTTATTTGCTCAGTTAAGATACCGGTTTGGGGTTACCTGACTTGGTGTTTCCCTACTGATATGAATGTCTTCATCAGATTATAAGAGGTGTCATCATCAGTCAAGGGACTTTTATTCTTTGTTAGCATCAGACATTTTTGAGAACCAGTTAATTAAACCTGACAACTTTAAGTTACTTGGTACTGCTTCCCTGGTGTATGCTGCCTCTGCACCACATGCATGATCCATTTCAAGAGGCAGTTTAGCCCCATGGAAAGTCAGGGTCAGTCTGCTACTTCTGTTCCTCTTGTGTAGTGTTTTGCCTGTGGGGGACTTTTTCCTTGCTACTCACTTTTGTGTTCTTCACTGGACTAAGATACAAACGCAAATTAAGGTTCTGTGCACTGTGGTTAAACGGTGAGCTGAGTGAAAAAAGCAATGTTTGTGAAGGCTCTGGTGCTGGTTGTAGTGCCTGATGAAAGACCAGTGGCTTTTCCCTGACTTCCCGACAGAAGTGGACACTCCTATGTTATTTAAGATGAGAGAGGGGCTAGAGTCACTCTGCTTTCTTAATGTTGTCCTTCCGCCCTTGTCAACTCAAAAATCATCTGTGATGGTTTGCTGAATGCTGATGTGCTTTAGGATGAGTGCTTTACATCTTCAAACTTTCAGTGCTTTCACTAACCTTAGATGCATGAAGAGCAATTTCTGGAGCATTTTTCTTCTTATTAAATATTTAAAATCTCTTTGTTTTTTCACCTTGGAATTAAGAAGTATGCAGTCTCCCAGCATCTTAACATAAACTGGCATCTCTCATAATTGTTCAGGTTCTACCAACAAAATTGCCATTTCACAAACATCTAAATCTTTAAAGCAAATCAGAGGTTTGTTGTATTTTTCCAAGTGACAAAAAGCTGAAGGAGGAATTTCAATTACTGTAATTGAATTAAGCCACTCTAGTCTATTCCTATTCCTCGGCTGAAAAGGTCCCAAATGATTTCTTTTTTCTTCTCTTTCACGGTTGTAAATAACTACTTTAAAAATAAGGATAATTAAGACTGTAAACTGTGATGCCAGCTATTGATCAAAATAAAGGTAAAACCACTATGTTTGCAGGATATCTGCAGGATCAATGGTTCTCCATGCTCTGTGTTTGGTGAACAGTGTCTTTCTGAGCTCTCAGTAGAATTTGTGATGCTTATTGAAAACAAGAGATCCAACTAAAGTGTGTTAGAGCTCTGCACAAATTGCAGGAGGTAAATCAATGTTTGACAAATGGGAAAGAATATGAGCATTTAAAAGAAAAAAATGTACTGAAGATTCTAGGAATATTAAAACAACCGAGATGAAACAAAAATAAAGCATTAAAAATGTATCCTTTCAGTGTTGTTTCAAGAAGAAAAATTATACATATTGATGTTTATGGAGATTATGCTCATCTTCTTATTCAGAGCTTTGTGCTTCTTGAAGATACAAATAATATTTAGACTGAGATGGTATCCACAAGAAGCACTTAGTAAATATTAATGTTGTGGGGGATTTTTGGCAGTTGAGTTAGAGTTGTTTGTCTCAGCCATTTATAAATGGTTCTGTGAACAAAATAAATAGACTGATACCAAGTGGGCAGGGAGTAATGGGTAAGATCCATCTTTGTGTGTGTGCAGAGTAGTGCCAGGATGCCCACTGCTCACCCTTTGTGAATGGGAGCAGCTGGGGCCCTGCTGGTGATTTCATTCTCTGCCTGAACTCCATCATTCCTTAGGGGAAAACACACAGCAGGATCAAAGAATCATTTAGGTTGCAAAAGACCTTTAAGATCATGAAGTCTGACTACAACACTGCCAAGCCCACTACTATTCTGGCTTTGTTTGGTACACCTGGGATTTGAGCACGGTCCTCTGGGAGCTTTGGAGAGGATTTATAAACATGTTTATTTATTAATTATATATCTCCTTCCATCTTGCAGTGTTTGTTGGGGTTTCTTTTAATGTATCTACTCAGACACATTCTTGGGATGGACTGACAATGAGGTTTCCTAGATGTACTTGAAGCAGTTGTGTATTGGCTGTGTGAGCCAGATTCCTCATATCATAATTTTGTGCACAAAACTGTCTGAGTTACAAGACATCTTAAAATGATTTTTAAATTATTTAAAATTTTAAAATTATTTTAAAAGTGATTTTAAAATATTTAAGGAGAAACTGGACATATTAAGGAAAAAGAAGGAGAAGTAAACCAGATTTAGGATAAATCTTCCTCCAGGGATTTGCAACAGCTGTGAGGATAATTTTTTACTACCTAGCCCTGTACTCCTGAAAGTCTAACTTCTTCAAGTCTAGCACATTTCTGAGACGTTGGGATTTTATCTGTCCAGGGTGTTGAACAGAACTGAATCCTGAAATGGAAGCTTGTTTCCATTGATTTTTTAATTTCTTGAGTTAGAACTGGACCTACACTACTGCTTTTAAATGTTTGTCACATCAAACCAGCTTTGAACCAAGGAAAATAGTGCCTGGATACCCATTTGTCTGAAAACAGGTATCTCTTAGTGCAGATCTGCTTGCTATGGTGACTTCAAGGGTGTAAATATTTGCATCCTTTCAGAGTCTCTCCCTTTTGCCTTCTCTTCCCCCTTGGTCCCTCCCCTGCTATGGCAGTACATGGATTGTAAGCCCTGATTTCTGTGCTGTGTACCATTCCTGGTCCAGGTGCCTTTGGCATTCCTGGGCTGTTACTGGCCTGAGCTGGGAGGAGTTCATTCACAGCTAAACTCTGTATTTGTTTCCAGCAATAATACAAGAACACCACATTCAGGGTCAACAACAATGGAAATGTGCTGGTTTAACCACACAAGTGATGTGGATTAATGAAGGGACCAATATGTGATTCCCATTAATGGGTCTAGGTCGTGCTGTTTGCTTGAGTGGTGTAAAGCAGTGCCAGCCAGGAACCTGTCCCACTGTCTGAAGCTGGTTATCACAATGGTGGACAGATTTTTGCAGTGTATAGAAAAAAAATCTCAGGGTTTTGTTTGGTTTCGGACTTTGTTTATCTGGGGTTTTTTTGTTTGTTTGTTTTTTTAATGGGGGGGTTTAATATGTTTCTAAGAGTAGGAACATCCTGCTTTGGAAATGCAGTGGAAACAATTGCTAGAGAAAGTGCATTGTCAACACTGTGAATCACTGAACATTTTAAATAATAGGATGGAGGATAGACTGAGCTAGAGGAAAGATGAGGGGTTTTTCAACTTCTCAGAGTGAAGCATGAGATTCCTAGGTATTCCATGCTGAACTGATTGTAACAGACATGAGGAAAAATAGCTGTTTTCCTTCAGATTATCAGTGCAATTTTTTTCAGCTGGTAAAGCCAGGAAGCCAGAGCCTCTATGGAGACTCTGCAATCACCATATAAATTATTTCAACAAAACTCTGAGTGAAACTCAAGCCTCTTTAGAGCTTTTCAAACATTATCCCAAGGCTAAAGTCTGTATGGGTTAGAATTCTACTTTATTCTGACCTTTCCAGATGAAATTTTTACTTGATTCTCACAAATTAATTCTCTTCCCTCACAAACTGCCTTTGATAATATTCCAAAGTTAAGGAATAAATACTTGAAAAAGCAGATATTTCCCAGGACATGGAGCATATCTCATAAATTTTAGTTTCTAATTCTGATATCAGAAATTATTGTTTTTGGAGATCACTATAATGTACTTCTAGTTAATGAATGGTAGACCATCAAGACTGAGTCTTGCAGTGAATTTGCAGTTATATTTTGATGGCAGAGACCTGCTACGTGTCTCCATGGACAGCTAGTACCACTTTGTGACCATTACTGGACCTTTTGCCATCTTCCCAAACTGCAAGACCTTGTTGTTCAGTTGAGCTGTTAAATTTGACTACAACAATGCACGCTGATCTACACTAATGCATGTTGATTGCAATAATGCATGTTGACATATTTCTGAACTTACCTCTGTGCCCAGAATAATGACCAGCCTTACATGCCAGGCTTAAGCAATCAGTGAAGCCACAAGAGACTTGTCTGTGGTTTCTATTGATGTGCATGAGTATGCTCACTTTGAATTGTATCATTTATATGATGGCTTTCACTGTACAGGAGCACACAGTAAAATCGTGACCCTGTTATGTTTAATCAGACACAGTTTCTATACAAGTACTCAAATTAATTTATTCAGTGCAAGTTCCCAGCTAAGTTTTAGGGTTTTTTGCATTCAGCTGAACTTATGTTCATTGTTTAAGGGAAAGTCACATCAATTCCTTAAGAAGGTCTCCTCTATTCAGCCTACAAGAAGGCAGGAACAACTCTAGTCACTAGTTCCGGATCAGATAAGGTTGATTTGTTTTAAGTTCTATAACTAGAAAAATTTTAGTGCCGTGCTCTTGTCCACTTTGTTTTTCAAGGTCATTTATTCTGAATTTGAAGAGTAGTTTTTAATGTTATTATATACTGTAAAATCATCAAAGGTGTTTCGGGAAGGACTTTGCTGAGTATGACTTTAAAGCCTGCAAAAAACCCTTGCAAATATATATGAATTAAGGAAGCTGATCAGGGTTACACATGAAAGAGAGAGAAAAAAAAGAAATTTTGAAAAGTCTTTTCATGACAAGTTTGAGTAGTCTAGAAGGAGGTATAAGGCTCCATTTCATTTCTACTGATTTTGAAACAAAAGATTGAGTCCTATGAGGCTGGGAAATGCACAGCATGCACAACCTTTTCTTTATCCACCAGAAGCAGGAGCAGCATACTCTCCAGGCTTTAGAGTCCCAGCATTTTGTGATTGTAGAATGAAGAATATACATGTGAAAGAGTATATTCACAATGTAAGTGTCACTAAAATATTTCTCAGTTTAGTATTGCATTTCATGTTTCCTAAAAAGCCTGATTTTGAGCTCAGCCTGTCCTGGTGATTGTATGAGGCTTCACACCATGAAGGCTTCCTCTGGCAGTGGAGTGACTGGAACTTGTTCTGCAGACTGCTGCTCAGGGCTCTTAATTGGGAGCAATTCCTGGCTGCATGGCAGAGGAATGCTCTTCTTGGCGTGCTGAGGTAAATCAAAGGAGCCTGTCCAGACCTTTTCCTTTGTGCAAATGAGAGCATGCCTCAGTCCTGGTGTTTGTACTTGTATTTCTTTGTACTTGTGCAGTGGTTTAGAGTTAAATCCCTCAGAGTTATGGATTAATAATATACCACCCTTGGACCAAGCAAGAGTAAAACTTCTGATTTTATTTCTTGTCTAGTTTTAAAATAAAAAATTGTGAAAAGAGCTTACATTCATTGTCTAATCCTGACAGACTTCACCCTTAGAATCATAGAATCTCTTGAGTTGGAAGGAATCCACAAGGATCATTGAGTCCATGGAAACAGTTTGTTCTATGGCTTCTCAATTTCCACTGCAATCTGCTGGTGTTCTTGTCTAATTACTTTTCAGTTAAAATAGGTGGTACTCACTTGGCTTTCTTCTTCCATTCTGAGTTCCAAGATGATGGTTCCCCACTTGGGTCAAGTGAGAGCAGCCTCAGGACTGCCCAACTTGGTCTGTTTGTAGACACATATGATCAGGGATGCGCTTCCAATCTGGAAGTCACTTTGGCAAGCTCTGCTTTCCTCCTGCAGGAAGGGACTCGGCATAAATACCTTCAAACCATGCACTAACTTGGACTTGGCATAGCAGCACTGTGTTTTCTGTAGGTGAAAATTTTAACTGAGCAATTGCAATCAAAGATTGGTGGCTTCTCTGCACTATCCCAGTGGCATTGGATAATAGAACAGTATGAGTTGGAAGAGACCCCTCATGAGTAGTTCACACAAACAAACTGCTGAGTGTGTTGGTGTCCTGGAGCTGATGGGCTCACAAAAAGTAAGGGGTCCTTATAGAGCATTGAAAAGCCTTTTATTTATCAAATCTCATACATTCTGTTTTATTTATCAAATCTCATTCATTCTAATGACTAATTCCCTGGTTCTTGTGCTTTGTCATGTTAATAATTGCGGTGAATCATTTTTAAAAACCGTTGTGTTTCTCTGTAAGCTCTGATAGCATCCGTGGGAGACTCTGACAAATAATACCTGTTCAAATGCTGCACATGTGGATACGCATGCTTTTTTTGTTTCATATCAAACATGAGTCTTTGTTCAACAACCTCCTACAATTCTAAATGTTGGCATTTTATTTTTTTTTAAGATTATCTAGAATTTATTTATTCCTCAAATGGAGGGATTCACCTTTAGCTTAAGTGAGAGAGACTGGTGTATGATCCAAAACTCATACTATGATATTTTTAATAAACTGGATTAATTGAGCTTCTTATAGAACAGTGTTATAAGGGGGGCACATTGCTCTATGCATGCATCAGTGTGAAGAACCAAAGTCAGACGAGGATTTGTCATTTATAGTGGCAGCCACCTGATTCCTTTCTGAAGCCTCAGGAGTCAGCATTTCTCTGGGCTCTTCTTGCTTCCTTCTTGGTCAACAAGATTTTTCAAGCGCATTCAAACTATCAAAGTTTAGTGACCTGATTCCTCCTCCACCTTTTTGCTTCCTTGACATCCTTTATAACACTCTTGGCATTCTCAAAAGTGGACCATTATTAAAGAGAAAAAGTAATTGTACCACCAAAAGATCCTACTCTTCAATTTTTAAGTATCACTGGATGCATCACTGGAGATTGCCTGGGAAAATCTTGAAGCAAGAGACACATCTTAAGTTAAATTCAATAGCATAAGAAAGGTATAAAAGAAATCAGACCCTTTGTTTTCAGAATGTAAATTAAAATGCAGCACTGGGGTTTAGGGGCAAACTGCTCCCAAGAGCAGGATACATCATGAATGTGCAGTATAAGGTTCTTTGAACTTTCCAGTGAAGTGCTCTATTAACTACTGATTTTGTCATCCTTATTTCCACCATGAAAACTAATAGGCATGGTCCAGCTTTGAGCCATCCCTTGCTGGAATTTCAGCTGGCCATTAAATGTATTCAGGTAGTCATAAAATAATGATCCACTTTCACTTAAAATAAGTTAAAATTACCACAGGCTGGTGTTTTGACTTAAAATAGCACTAGGTTAAAGTAGAATAACAGTGTTCAGGCTGTTTATCTGTACAGGTTGCATTATTTTCTGTCCTCTGTTGTCACCAGCTGCATATTCATGGGATTGTCTCTGAATAAAGGTGTCCATCCAGCTAGGATGGACAATGCCTGACTTCAGGTTTCTGAATGAACTCCCCAGCCCCATGTAGGGGCTGGATGAAAAGCAAAGGCAACAGGGAGCATGGCATTGTGCCTTGCATTGGTGGTGGCACAGAGCTTGTGTGTTGTACAGTGATGGTGAGGATGGAAGATAATGAATGAGTGTGATAAGGAAAGGAGTGTCCCTCTGCCTCTTCCATAATTTCATCCGAGCCAACTGGTAAATGTTGGAGTGCCAGGAAACAACTTGTGGGTTTTCCGGGATCCAGTGATGGATTTTAACACATTTTTGTGTTGCTTATTTGCCAGTGTTACATTTTTGCTGTACCAGTGGGTTCTCAACAGCACAGGAATAAGTATATTAGTACAGTTATGATTAGGGCTTTGTAGTTATGTAAAGGCAGTCTCATTTATCAGGTTTTATTTCCCACCCACATTCCATCCTTTGGTTTTTATTATTTTTTTTGAGTAGAGTGGCAGGCATGAGCATGAGAGGCAAGACCCTTGTAGCTTTGCAGAGGGAAAACGTGTGGAAAGTGGTGCCAAAGTCCCTTTAGAGGGGAGGACAAGGAGGGCAGCCAGGGGGTTAGGAATGCCTGCTACGAGCTGGCATGCAGGATGTGGCTGGAGAGAAGGCTTAGGTGAGACTGCAAAAGGGAAGTCTTGGCTGGAATTTAATTTCAAAGCTTTTTGAGCCCGGGGAAGGCTGGAAATGGTTGTGTGCATGTGTGGCTGTAAGAGCTCTGTTATTGCACCAGACAGTCCTGGCTCCTGGTGGGCACTGGTGTCACAGAACTCTTCAAGGAGTCTCTCTTTGTGCAGAAGGTGCTGCTCAGCCCCAATGACACGTACTGAAGCTTTTGTTCTTTCTAACATGTTACAGGGATAGATTTAGGCTGGGCCTAGCAGAGCTCTTCTCCCATTGCTTATCCTCCTGCTCCCTTGATGCAGAGCAAGGGAATCAGAACAACACTGTGACTTCCCTCCACCTCCTCAACCCTGTGTGCTCCTCACAAGAAACCAGAAACAAAAAGAGCATCACAAGGAGCGAGTCTGTCACCTCCCTCCACCAGTCACTTTGTGTCTGTGACTCAGCCTGCCATAGACCCTCGTGTGTCCCTGTGGCATCACCTGCTGCAATGTGTCTGGGAAAGAAGCACCTGCTCCTTTGAAGGGTGCCCAACACACCAAAAACGTGCTTCTGTGCCTTGGGGTGGGGGCCAGAAGACATTAGCCTGCAGGTAAGTAAAGTGCATCCCATTCTGGGGAAGGCTGAGCCAGTGAAGTACACAGAGCTGGTTTCCTCCAGAGAGGATGGGAGTGCAGCAGGGATAGGCAGCAGCATATGGCAGCTCAGCTCTGAAAAGGCGCTGGGGAAAGCAGCAGCTCCTGATTTAGCGGATCAGCTTCCTCTCTAGGTGCCCTGAATGGGTTTTGGAGAAGACCTAATTCTTTCCTTGATAACTGAATGGATTTGGTCTGGAAATAGAGAATCTCATGGTGCCTCCAACTGAAGATTTTTTTCTGAAGTGGAAAGACACTATCAACTTCAAGGCAAATAACATATGTTTGAGGAGAATTTTAGGAGGCAGCATATCAAGATTTTAGGCCAAACCCTGAGAAAACATTTGGAAAGCATTTCAGAAGTAAGTAAATGCAAAAGATAAAATCATGGAGGGAAAGAAAATGTCCATTTAATTTCATCTGCTCTTTAGCTAGACAAATTCAAAGGAAAATCTTTGCTTAATCATGGATGCATCTTGGAAACACCTGCAGGCTGATGCTTCAAATAACCTCCTTCCTCCTGCTCTGAATGTTCTGGAACAGGGAGGCACAGGTGGGATGAGACTGAGGCTCAGGAGAAAGAGAAATTGTGTTTGTTCTGGCAAGTTGCACATTTTTTGTCATTTGAAGCTACCTTAAGGTTGATCTCGTTCTCTGTGAGTCACCTAGAAGAAGTCATGGAGCACTGCAGGAGCTGGCAAGCAACTGATACTAAGTGACTAGCTTAAATAGAGTGATATAGTTGGATTAGACCCAGAAGGCCAGATATGTCAAAAATAGCTCAGTGTAATTGACAGATTTTGTTTTCCTGTGCACTTTTATGACCACACGCAATTATTCTTCGTGTTTCAAGACAACATAAGAAGTACTAATTTTACTAAAGCAAAAATTAGAGCAGGAGGCATGCAGAATATTTCTTTGAATTTTGACTTTGCAGCATGTTGCTAGTCTAGTATAAAATTTATTGACCTCACCCTCTAGAAGGAAAAAGGATGCTGAAATAATCTATATCCATTTGCCTTAGGCAAAGCAGTCAGATAATGTAATTTCACTAAGAGTCGTTGAAAAAGTGATGAGGAGAACTGTTCAGGAAATGGAAAGAAGTATCTATTTTTCTAGGGAAAGAACGCATTTCTGGCTTTAGGGTTTGTGTAGTGTTCTCAAGTTCTACTTCTAGACATTGAATGGCAGACAAAGTAAGACTGGGCAAGGCTAATTAGAGAGGTGTGCTCAAAATTTGAAATTATCTCTTGTCGGGGTGCACCTTATGTCCTCTTGCATTAGTATTGAATTTCAACAGACCAAATTTTGGAAGTTTTTAGAACTGCCAAGGATAATGAAATGGGATAGACCTGTGGAGGGAAAAGAAGTTGAGGGATCCTATAAAGTGCTGACAGTAAACTGAAAACCTAAGGGGTACATGTGCTACTTGGCACTAGGAAAGAAGCCTAACCAAAAGAAAGGAAGTTTGATACCAGTCCGTGTCCTAGAAGGCAAACAATTATATGAGAAAAAAGGGCATATGGAAGGTTAAATGTAACTATTGCAGATAGTCATTGGAAGTTTCAAGCAGTGAAATATTCAAAATTAAACAGAAAGAAATGAGAGATTAAAGATAGCCTTTATTGGAACATAAAACAACTCATTGGAAAAGGTTTTAAGAAGAATAGATATATATCAGCGAAACAGAGTGACTCTGAAATAAATTATGAATGTAACAATTACACAAGTTTGCTTGTTCTGTTCGTGGAAGCACATTCTGCATATTATAATAGCCCCTGACCAGATCTATTTTCAATGGATCAAATGTGATTCTTTTCATGAAAGAACTGAAAATGTCTAAAGGGATAGCAATAATTTACACTGTTGCAACTTAGAATGTGTTTATTAAATATGCAATAGCCTCTAGATTAAATAGCCAAATTTTCAGTTGGTTTCTAGTTTGTATGTTTACAGTCATTCAGGTATGAAAAATCTACATTTGACAGTGTACAGATGCATTTGAAAAGGCATTTGAATAGCTGCACAGCTAATACGGCTGATACAGTTATGTGGATGCATTTTGTACGTACAAGTAAGGAGGTGGTGGAAATGCAACCTTAAATATAATTTATTTTTGCCACTGTTTTGATAATTTTAAGAGCTGTTAGTCATTGCTTGTTGAAAGCATCAGGAAAGCTTCATTTGTTGCCCTGTGTTCTAAGACTTAGGAGTCCTGTTGGGCTGCAATGAGTGAGATGGAGAGCAGATAACACCAGTGCACAGACCCAGATGTGAAAAGTCAGGGTCAATCTCAGCTTCTGAACCAAGCACCAAAGGAAGCTTGCCAGGTAGAAAGGTAATTAAAGTATTGTTTCAAAAATCAATTTCAAGGCCTATGAGGATGAGATCACAATAGTAGGATTTAGGTAAATAAATTGCAAGTTAATTTCCAAAATGCAGTTTCAGTAATCTGTATTCAGTCAACTTTTTACTTTATGGCTTGGGTGTGATGGCTAAAATTGGGATGAAGTTTTGCAGCAGATAACAATTGCAGGTCGATTTTTCGGAACATATGACAATGACTGCTGATTTATATAAGCTATTTCATATAATGTAATTATGCAGGTGTCTGCAGAAAGAAAAATGGACCTGGTAATGAGAAGCTGGAACTGATGCACGGTGGGTTGATACTGCAAGACATTTATTTGGGGTGAAAGGGTCCTTAATAAAAGGAAAAGTGTGTTGCTCTAGCGAAGAATAGTTTGGAGAGGGAGTAAAGAAACTGCTCAAAAGGAGAAGAGATCTACCAGATTATGGGAAGTAAGAAAAGATAGCTCAAGTGACTCCTTTGCCTTTTCAGGATTCAGGAAAGCAGCAGAAACTAGGCTATTGGATAAAGGTGTGTTATTCATGCTTTAGAAAAAACTGAGCTCAAGATTTGATTGAGGGGATCACTCATTAAAAAGTGGCATGGACATAAGAGCAGATGTCCATAAGGGAGGTGCTCAGCAGCTACTATGACACTTTCAGGAGAATTTGGAATGAATATGTCTGTAACTTGTGTAAAATTCCTCGCCACTGTCTGTCTGGGAATGGCTTGGCTGGGGTTCTGGAGTCTTCATTGCTCCTGTCTTTCTGGGTTGGAAATAAATATGTTAAGGGGTGTGAAATGAGGTGGAAATGAGGCAACATGTTGTCTTTTCTCTCACCTTGT
This sequence comes from Acridotheres tristis, assembly GCA_037013685.1. Taxonomy (NCBI): domain Eukaryota; kingdom Metazoa; phylum Chordata; class Aves; order Passeriformes; family Sturnidae; genus Acridotheres; species Acridotheres tristis. Next base: position 57,193,131 of record CM072886.1, on the reverse strand, counting down.
CCCCAGTTTGTCCCTATAATCCGAGACTCAGTGCCAAGAAGACTTCTTCGTAATGGTTTCTATATTGCTTCCTCTTCTTCCTCTCATTTGGTAGAACCACACAGAGTCCAGTAGGTCTTGCTGAAGCTGAGGAAGCATTGATTCTCTGTGTGCAAAATCACCACAGTCTGAAAATCTTAACAGGTTTACATGCAAAAAAACATTCTGCATCTTTGTGTATCAAGAATTAAAACACCTTCTTAATTTAGGTGCGTGTAGCCTGTCTGGCTACAGGCTTCATCTGCAGTTTGTAGCTGGGTATTTATAAATCTTTGTGACAGTCTGACAAACACATGATATCCAGGCATTCCAACACAGCTACCAGTGGGTGCTCACTGTACAGGGTGATGCCTGTACATACATTATGAAAAGTACCCTGCTTTACTCTCATAGACTGGTGAATTAAGTGGCCTTGATTTTTCTGTCACTGCAACAAATTCCCAGTTTTGTCAAGTCAGTGGGAATGCAGACTATGCATAAAACAGAGGCAGGAGGCCAGAAGCATGAGATTCTAGCATATGAAAAGGATATTTAGGTGGTTAGGCTTAATTTCTTTTTCATAGCTGGGCTTTGGTTTTGTATAAATACAATGAGTAGCAGAATTTCTAGGGGTTGGAGGAAACTGGGACTTTTTTACTGTGGTTCATAGAGGATGCATTTTAAGTTAAAATCCTTCTACTTTACCAGTCCAGGATTGGAAAGGCTATTTGCTATTTTTAGAAAACAGCATTTATGCAGCAGCAGAAGAGGTAACACCAATTGACATTAACCCTTTCCACTGGTTTCGCTTCCATTTGTCTCTTGGGTGTGTGTATGTGCTTTGAAAGGGCAAGGAACATCAGGTTTTCCATAATGACATTGTGACCAAGGTATCTCCCCTCCAAAAATAGGGAATAATGTGCTCTGGTTTTCAACTTGTACACACGTTCATACACACATTATAACTGTGCACAGACTTATTTCCAGCTGGTCCCCATCACAAGTACCTTTGTATGAGCAGACACCTGATGAAGCTATAGACACTGGAAATTCACATGCACAGGCTGGGTACATGTAAAACCAGAATCTGCACTGATCACATTTAACTTGACAATTAAGGTGTTATGCTCTGTAATTCAAATTGCTGAATGTGTTCAGCTTGGGTAAAACAGGAAACATTTAGTAATAAATAATATAGTATAAATGATAGTATAAATAATAGTATAAATGAGGAAACATTTAGTCATAAATATTGCTGCCTAATGTGAATCTTATGGAAACTTCTTCCAAGATAGTGTTTTGCTTTAATCACAGAAATCTTCAGGTTTACATGCAAGAAAGCATGGTAGAAATCCACTAATTTTTTTAACAGTGCTTCTTCTGTTTCAGTAAGTATCTCATCTGCATGGAGAGATCAGTTGATCTGCAGCACTCACTTTTGATGTAAGAGTGCCATACTTTCAAAAGTTATGAATATGGAGGACCTTTTGTCGCTGCCAAGAGATTAAAAATAAACCCCCAAAGGCACTGTGTGCACAGATTCTCAAAGGACCTGTTTACCTAGGGTAGCCCTGGCTGCCCAAAGATGGCTCTTTTAGATGTACCAGCACATCATTCTAGGCATCCAGCTGTTGCTGTTGTGCCACATCTGCAATCCTCAGATATCCCAAGGTGTCTCAGATTGCTCTGGGTGCCTCTGTGCAGGCACCAGGTTCAAGCTGCTTGTTTCCACTGGAAGCCAGTGGGAGCTGATGACTGATGTGACCCTCCTTGGTGCTCCCTGAGGGCTGGTTTTGGGGACCCACATGTATTTCGTGCTGCAGATCTCATGTCTGTCATTTCCCTGCCTGTTGAGGGGAATATGTGGATATCTGCATAGATATGCAACACACATGGGGGAAAATACAATATTTTCTAGGGGAGTGTTTGTGTATTTAATCATGGGCTTAGTACCAGTTATGCATTTACTTGTTAATGATTTTCTTAGGTGATATAGCAGACTGAGATCCTGATTCTGAGAGAGGGAGAGAGCTTCTTACAAGCTGTTTGGCACTTGTTAAATTACATGAAAAGTGCAGGGATTCAGCATATGCTTGAATTAGGCTCTAAAATAATGAAGTATCTGCTTTACACCATATTGATCTCTATCCTTTTATCCTTCTCCTCTTTCTTCACACTGTAATTACATGTTTCTTTTTGATTTAGTTGTCGTAAACATAAAACCACCAAGTGATTTTAGTTTATGATCATATTTTATCTCAAAACAGTACCATTTACATTTCTTAGCTGACCACAAGAGGTTTAGCTAAGTGCTTTCTCTCTCCCACTCTATTTCTGTAAACCCATCTGTGTTTGCTCATGTCTCATATTTATTTCACACTTTGTTTCCCTTCCAGATCATGAAGCTATCCTTTACAGCCACTAAAAACATCTCTATAATGATGACAGAGACACAGAAATTCATCTTATGCATGAAGTTTACTGTATAGCACTGGTAGGATCTTTCCAGTTCTGTCCAGCAAGTCTTACCAGGGGCACCCTCCTCTCCAGCTCCTCAAAAGCCTGAGGATGGACCTCTCTAGAACCCAATTCCATAGCCCATTCAATTTCTACTGATTCAGCTGAAGCTAGACTTTGTGGAGAATGTCCTTCAGGACAAGGTTTCTGAGACCAAATGGGGTTTCAAGTTCCCATCAGGGCATAGAAGTATTCACCAGCCAAATAAAATTTTTGCTGTTGGGAAGGGCAGTGATTGAACTGGAGAGCAGCTGCTTAATCAGAGTTTAAACTAAATGATTCTGTATCAGTGAGCTACTGAGACTGAATGCATTAAATAAAATAAGGTCATTTAAAGTGTAAAATAAATAATAGAAAAAGAATTATGCAGTACAAATCAGATTACATGCATTCTTTTGAAGCATCTTCATTAAGTAGCTGTTAGCTACTTATTTGCTGATCTTTATTCAGATTTTTAGATGCTGATATCTGTGCTTACTTTTTACTTGATGAGCAAGCAAATTGGATATGAATTCATATTTTATGAGATGTCTTTTAATTAGAATTTTCAGGAGGAGAGAATGAAAGTTATTTTGTTGCTTATTTCTTCAGTGTATCTTTTGTGCTAACAGTAAAGGTTGGTTGCTAGCAAAAAAACCCCACAGTAATAGAATAATGAAGTTTTGTTTGGAACAAATGCCCTAGGATAAGTAGAATTGAGGTAGATAAATCTGGGGTGTTCTGCTGTATTGCATGATACAAATATACAGAGCTGCTGATCACGTAAGCCTTGTGCCTGAGAATCACTTCTATTCACTGCTGTCACTGTGAAGGGAGACAGAAGAGCTTCTGTAGACACCATGCTCCAGATTCTTCAGTGTAGTAGATAAACCTTATATTTGCCAAAGTACAGGCTTGGAATAGAGCTGGAGCCCAGCTTTTTAATTGGTACCTGTGAACTTCCTCCATTCTGTGATCTTTCTCATTTAGCTGAACATCCCATCTTTTTTTCCCCTGACTATGCCAGCACTGCAGTGCCCCAGCAAACACAACCTGATGAGTTAGACCAGCTTATTCATCTGCAGAGCAGCTTCCAGGGAGCCTCCTTTGGCAGTCAAGGAGCACAGCTGGAAAGAAAAAGAGGTGCAAAATTATTCCTACACTTACCAGTCTCCAGCTTCCTTGAGAGCCCATCAGATCTTCTGGCAACACAAGAAGGTGAGGGCAGCTTTGCTCAAAGGGAAATAGTCATGGACATCCTCTTAGCTGCTCAATGAAGTGGCTACTCAGGTAAAGGTGGAATAAAGAAGCAACTTCTCTTGGTCACATTCCTGTTTCCCACTGGCCTTGGAATTGCCAGGGCCCGTTGCCCTTTGCAGGCTCTGTTCTGAGTGAAGCCATCACAGCAAACACTGGGAGTGACATTTCTGCACAGATGTCTAGTGTAACCCAGATTTGGGGTAAATCGGTCTGCAGTGACACTGCTTTTGCTGGTGTAAAGCCTGCCCATGTGTCTGCATAGCACCCCACAGTCAGCCTCTCTCACCCTGCCCTGCAGTAGGAACCTGCAGGGAGAGGTTAAAACCAATGAGGCAGCCATGAATGGTTCACCTGGAGTGAAGGCTTAAACACCTCCTGAGTTCCTACTGTGAGCACCACAGGCTGTGCAGCTCATGGAGCCTTCCTCGTGGAAGGGGAAGGCCAGCTGGCAGTGAGCTGAAGTAACTGGAAATTCCTCATCATCTTTCTGATGGTAACAAGATTTAAAGCATGACAACACAGGGGAAGAAACCAGCAGCTTTGGAGTGTGCCAGAGATACTGGGATCTGGCAGTGATTTATTATTTGTCTCACTTGCAGAATAATGTATGTCTTACGAGTAGCAACATGTCCTTTTGCTGCATGAAAATAACTGCTCAGAAACAAAATCGTATCAGTAGTGGTGATGCTGTAAAATGAATTCCTTAGTGGTATTTTATCCCAGTATTTCTGTGAATGGTGGTGAGCAATCTGGCAGAAACTGAAGGAATTCTGAACAGAGGAGAGCTTTTTCATGGAGAACAGCAATTGTTCATTTGCTAGCCCAACTGTATAAACAATTAGTGAATAAATAGCCACCTTGAGCATCCTTTAAAGGTCTGGATTTTTGTCCTAGTGTTGATGTTATTGTCTGCTTTCACTGCCTCAAGAGCTCACCTTATTCATTGGTACATACAAACCTTTTGGGTGAAAAAACCTCCAGACTGAGGAGCTGGTCTTAAAATTGAGCTTCTCACACATCTGTCACTACAGCAGCTGTCTAGAAATGTTACATCAGAGAGTGTCTGCATGACATCTGATCTACCAGGGTTCTCCAGCAAGATATCAGTGAAATGTTTTCATCTATTGCATTTGTGAATAATTAACCTGTCAGCCTTCCTCTTGTATCTGTTCCAGTGTTTTTGAAAGGAGAGGTGATTTATGAAGGATTCAATGTGACTGCTGATGATATTGCACATAACTGGATCAGTCATATTTTAGCTGATTTTAAAGCCATCATCTTCACAGTGGAATCCATTCATTCCTACTGTGTTGCTTAGATAAGTCTATTGAAATTTTATAGAGGACAAGGTCTTAAAAATGCTAACATACTTGGTCTGTGAGCTGATCAAAATAATTGCATTAGAGAAAGCACAAAGTTTTCTAATCATTTTGGTTCTTTATGAAACATTAAAACTGGTAACATTATCAGATGATCCTTTGAAGGAATGAGTGTGTGTAGTGAATTTGTGTTTCTCTACTGAATACAGCAATGGAAGTTCAGTGGAAGGGAAAGTGGATTGTTGGTGAGAGAAATTATAGAGATGTCTTGGACTATTGCAGGTCATTTTCATCCTCTTCAATAGTATGGTAAGAATGTGGAAATGCGTCTGTAAACCTAAACTGCAAAAGACACTCTACCTGTTTGAGAAGAAAAAATATAAACTGTCTCCCACCTTTCCAGAAACCAAAAGAATCAGTGCTTCTACACAGGTGTTGTGGCTTTGTCCTGTCAGTTTCTGTTGGGAAAGTTGATGTTGCTACCACATTTGTCTAGGAGGACTTCAGGACAGAAGATGTAATGAAATTGAAATTGATATTTTGAAACAGAAGTTTGTGTTAAATTTATATAAATACATGAGGGGTTCTTTGTTAGTCATAGTATTAGTTTTCTTATTTATTTGAACACAAAATTCAATTTTTTAACTTACTTCAAGCTGCTGCAGTATTTCCATTTCACCACAACTAAAAGCTGCAAAATGTAGATGTTCCTGGGTAAAAACTGCACAGAATAGAAGTGAAGGGCTCTGGGAACTTCCCACTCCAGGCAGGTCGTTCCTTTTGGAAATGCAAGTTGTGTACAGAGCAAGATGTGGAACACCTTCTCATTTACAAACACATCTGGAGGACAGTTCTCCTGAATTCTGTCCACAGCAAGTAGGGCAGGTAATTCTTGCTGCACCAAGCAGCAGTTATTAGCATTGTGTCAGTGTTCCCAGTGCTCAGGGTGGGCATCATGCCCCTCTGCTTAGGAGTCACCTCATCCAAGGGCTCTGGAACCACAGCTCTATTAACCTTGTGCAAAATATGTGTGCCACTGTGAGTGTGGGTAGGGATATTGGGACAAACAGGGCAGAACAAGCTCTGGGGACACCAGATGTGTGCACAAAGAGAGTGATGAGCTAAAGTGGACAGACTTTAGGCCAGGAGCTATCCTTTAACCAGTGTGTCTCTGAGATAATTCTGTTCCACGTGGAGTTTTGTTTGATCCACTTCCTGTTAAATCCAACCATGGATTAAATATACAGTCTTAATGAGTCTAAATTTAAAAGGTGTTCTATGCAATGATGTTAATAATTAACTGCAATCATGTTAAATTCAGAGGCAGAATTGTGTTTTAGTAGAGATGGGAATATTTTTGAGGTCAGTGCATAACTGACTTATGAAAAACGCATGAGAACAAGGAATGTCATCTGCAAAAAAATAATGAAAGCACATAAAATCCAGTGTTTACTAATTCAAGCTAACAAGGGAAGCAAGATGCATCTGTATACAATTTATCTTTTCTTCAGAGGATTTCATGTGGAAACTAAAAAGGCTAGATCTACATCTGAAATCTGTGAGCAGTTAGTTAATAAGAGCATTTATTCATAGAATCATTTAGGTTGGAGAAGACCCTTAGGATCACTGAGTCCCAGTGCTAACCTGGCACTGCCAAGTTCACCACTAAACCACGTCCCTGGGTGCTGTGTCTGCAAAATCTCCAGGGATGTTGACTCAACCACTTCCCTCAGCAGCCTGTCCCAATGCTTGATAAGTCTTCCAGTGAAGAAATTTTTCCTAATATCCAGTCTAAAGTTCTCCTGGCACAGTTTGAGACTGTTTCCTCTTCAGTTATATGTGTCTAACAACAATTCATACAAACGTGTATGTGGCCCTGAAAGAGACACAAGGACAGGTACAGTTATTGGGAAAAATGTCCAGCAAATCCTTATGAACTTCTCAATGTGAAAACTGGGCCAAGAGTGGCATCACACAGTCAAACCTTCTTATTTCTAGTCAGAAATCTAGTTGGTATATTCTGTACAAAATCAAGCATATTAATCATGTGGGTGGGAAGCTGCTAAGTATAGAATTGCAAAAACCAGTAGGATGGATCAGAAAGAAAAGATCAGTGTTAGGAGCAGAGCTTGTGTTAAAAACTGCATTTTCCCCCCACAGTGATCTGCAGACCAACTGGAACACTTGACTGATAATTCTGTGATTTTCAAAGACACCAAAACTTGTTTGGTTTTTTGTGCTTCCCGAATTTTGGCAACAGAAATGAGACAATCTGTTTAATTTCCTGGGTGAGAGGGATAAACAATGCTGTTTTAAAATACTACACAGTCTGTCACTTCTGCATTTGATAGTGCCATTCACATTGTATCTTAGGCCAGCTGTGGGTATGTAATCATGACTGAAGCAGATACTTTAGAAACTGGATTTTGATGATTTTTTTATTCTGAAATACAACAATCTAAGAACTGGGAAAGAAATATTTCAGATTGGCAACTAACTCATAGTACCTTTTCAGAATGACTGATTAAGTGGGATACTAACAGGATTAATCAGTAAGACTCCTAAAATAAACCCGTGTGTGATTCATGGAAGAATAAAAACTTCACCATCTAGTGGCTGCCAGTAAGGGTCAAAGGTACCGTGTTCACAGGGCTCAGTCTCTGACTAAGCAAGTGCAGACAGAAAACATTTTAATTTTAGGTTCTTGACACTGTATACTTAATCCAAGGCTGCAGTTAACAGGAACTGGATCAAACAAATCTCCATGTCCAATCTAATCTTACCAGAGCCTGGGAGGTACAGCTCTGCTCTGAAGTCTCTTCCCTTTAGCACATCATCCACTTGGTGCATATTTGGAGTCTGTTCAGTTGTTCAGGAAATATGAACTGAGGATGAAAGCACATTTTACAAACCTGTTTTTCTAGTAACCAGCTGAGGGTTAATTCACCTAAAGAAATAAAGCATGGTTTGAACATGATGTTCTGTTTTATTGTAAGTAGTAATAATTCTGTGGGGAAAAACTTTTCTGCCTAATCCTTGTAGTTGCTGTTTGTTTTTTATTTATAGTTCTGTTTAAGTGAAATACATGTTTAGGACCTTTGTGAAATCTTGAGACTTGTTAGCCTGAACAGAATTCTGTAATTCTGGGTAGGATGCAAAAACAAGCAGTGCTTACTCTGTCTGTATTTTACCTAGCATGTCTGCCTTTGTCTCAGTGCAACTGAAGTGTGCAAACAGCTTCACAGAAATAATAGTTTGATGCTATTTAGGGTACAAAGATAAATGGGCAATGAAAGCTTGTGGAAGTGCAGAATAAGATTGGGTTTAGCTATGAAGATACAGGTAAGGATCCCATACCTTGACATAGGTAGTTAAACCAAATCCCTGGTTTCTTAAAGATGTCACAATGTTCATACTTTCACTATAAAACTCTGACAAGTGTAGTGACACAAGATAACCCATAATCTGTCTAATGGAGACAAATAGCTATGGGCATATGTCAGAATAATTAATGTTGAGTCAAGTAATTTTTTTCATTTAACAAATTGAATTGTTTCAGCTGATTATGTAGTGTGGCTTAAATGTGATGAGGGATGTTCAGAGAAGAAAATTATTACTTCTTTCCTCCACTGAATTGATGAAAATATTAAGGAAAATCTACTCCCAGAGTATGCAACGATGTCCAGCTTCACATGCTGAATTTTGCAGCCTTCATTACAGCACGAGTCTCCTTAGCTTCTTGGACTGGTTAATGCAGAATCCTCCTCAAGGCTCCCAAAACACTCTCTGGAGAAGACTATCTTAGCTACTGTGCTCCATGCCTATACAAGAAATCCTTCTTTCTCTGTTAGATGGGGACATTTCAGCTAAGTGTGTAAAGTGATGTCACTGCTTCCTGTTACCTTGATGGAGAAACAGACATAATGAAGGGCTGTTCAAAATTCTAGTACCTTTTCAACTTCTTGAGCTATTGTCTTCCCCAAGCAGGGGCTTAGGAGGTTAGAGATGTTTAAGTTTACTGATAATAAATACAGAAATATGTAAAATTTGACTGTTAATGTTCCAAGTTGCAGTTCCCCTGAAAGAAGGGTGTAGTGAGGTGTGGTTCAGTCTCTTCTCCCAAGTACCAAGAGACAGGATAGGAGGAAACAGCCTCAAGTTGTGCCAGGGGAGGTTTAGATTGGATATTAGGAAGCATTTCTTCACTGATAAGGTGGTCAGGCATTGGAACAGGCTGCCCAGGGAAGTATGTGAGTCACCATTCCTGAAAGTACTTAAAAGACTGTAGATGTGGCACTTTGGGACATGGTTTAGTGGTGGACTTAGCAATGTCAGGGTAATGGTTGGACTCAGGGATCCCATAAGGGTCTTTTCCAACATAAATGATTCTACAGTTCTGTGATAATGAGTATGTAGGGAGTCATAATGTACAGTGTGGACAAACTCAGAAGCTAATTTCCCAAATCCCATAGAGTCTGCCTTCCAGGTTAAGCTGCATGTTTTATCCTCCCACTCCCCTTTTCAGTTTTGTTTTGTTGGGGTCTCTTTTTTTTTTTTAAAGATATGTATTTCTCGCACCCCATCTGTTTTGCATTTTGTAAGCCTCATGGGCAGGTGCTCTCTTCTTCATGTTCCCACAGTGACTGGCAAGAACCCATTATTGGGAGTCCAAGTTCTACTGGATTGCAATAACTACAAGAGTAACCTGGATCTCCTAAGCTTCCTTGTCCACACTATTAGCTGTAATATCACCAAATGTATGGTGAATTGCATGTGTAAGGTTTAGTATTAAAGTGATTGTGTGTGCTGTGATTTATAAATCACATCACAGTAAGAAGTGGGAACTGCTCTGGTCCCAGGCAGCAGTGCCAGATTTCAGCACATCCCTGACTAAAAATGGCTGAGCACTGCAGAACAGATTCACTGACTCAACTCTCATTGGAATTGAGACAAAAATTGTGGTCACCCTAATATATGTTTCATGTTTGTGGCTTTAAATTATGACACAATTACCTGTTCTCTGTCAAAATGTGTTTCATTTCACAAAGGAAATCTTAAAACTTTAATTACTAAAAGGTCTCACGGCTTCCTCTTGCTACTGTAGCACAGATGTAAACTTTCAATACTTTGTAATTTACAGTCGCAGTAAAAAAGAAATTATTCCCAAAATCATAGAGTAGTTCAAGTAGAGAGGGACTTCCAGAGTTCATCTGATTTGTCTGCCACTGCTCAAAGTAGCATTGGACAGAGCAGGTTACTTGGGACTGTGTCCAGATGGGTTTGGAATATCCCCAAGGACAGAGCCTCTACCATCTCTCAGCATTCTCTTTCAGTGATTAACCACCCTCAGAGTAACAGCTTCCTTCTTTGCAACTGCACAAAGACCTCTCAGTTCTCCCTGTTTCCCCCATGGCTGCCTGGCTGGTTTCTCAGAAGAGGTGTGAGCTCTCTGCCCGTGACACTTCCCTGTATCCTCATTTCTGTGCACACGATTTATGTGGCCACCCTTCCTCACGAGGTCTCTCCTGCCATGGCACCTGCACTCTTTGCTCCACCACTGCCTCCCTTCCATCACTCTCCAGCCTCTTGGTAGGAACGATTTTGCCCCATTTTTCATTCTAATCCAAGGCAATTTGAGACAGGGGAGCCACATGCAGAATCACATATGACTTAGGTGCAGCGATAGTGATAGGATGGGATAATGAAGAATGTTTGTGTGAAGAGCAGGCCAAGTGTAAAGGCAGTAAGCAAAGAAATAACCCTCTCTCCAATGAGGAAATTATTCAACAAAAAGAAGAGTATGAGGCAGCTGTGTCCTTCTGACATTTATTGAATCTTTAAAATCTTTGATGAGAAATGCCTGCATTATGAAGATCTCAGTTGTCTGCTGCTGACAAAATGTGCCTGAACTTGTGTGTGTGTGTGTGTAGACATAAACATGTGCATACACAGATGGCCAAAGAAAGTACTTCTTAGTGAATAAAAATTGTTTGACTATACTTAAAAATAAGAATCTACACAATGTGTGACCCACCCTGCATATGATCCTCAATCTGAAACATTCATACAGCATTTCTCCCACAGCACTTCAATATTATGAGCAACAAATATAGAGTCAAATTCTGTCCTTCATCCCTATGATGGGCAGCTTATTCCAGACTGTGTTTTAATAGTCTTTCATGCACCCATGTGTCAGATTAAATAGTAGAAATGCCAACTGGATGATAATGTAGTATCATTTCTGGAAGTATTGGCTTTTAATGTTAATCTTCAATGAGATGCTTTACTGCAGGCATGTGCATGCATTAGATAACCCTGGCATGCAGAGAGTATTTTAAGACATACATAATTTTGAAACACCCTTTAATATTTATTGAAAGTCATGATACATTCCATGCACATAAGATCAGAAGCAGATCTTCCAGGCTTGTTTTACTTCTCAAGATAGATGCCAAATTGGGAACCCATAGTATTTTGCTTTTCTAGAGGACAGTTAAAATGGCACCACAAGTTGTTCCACTGGCAGTGGAGCCTGGTCTTGGGCTGTCAGCTCACAAGGTGGAAGTGCTGTCTTCACATGCTTATCTTTTAATCTAAGATTAAATACGAGATTTCCAAAACAAATGCTGCCAGCTATTATGAATTCTGGGATGTTGAACTGTGATATCAGAAAATTCATTTTAGTTACTGAACTCCAGCGTCTGGTATCCACTGTTCAAAATCAACCTGTTAAATCAGAGGTAACTTTAATTTGTAACTACTTCTCTCTCACTTTCTATTTATCCACTAATGATTGGGAAAAAAAGAAAGCTGCATTGTTAAGCTTTGGATTTAAGCAACGTCATTCTATATCCACAAAATAAGAGACTTACCCTCTGTAATTCATGATTTTGTAGCAAACAACATGCTTACAGATTTTCACATTGAGTTAGCTGCTGCTTAGAAGGAGGAAGAAGTGCATGTAAGATTAGATTCAAAGCAGTTCCGTGGAATGTATCTGACCCCTTTATGCTACACAGTGGGAGAGGAAAAAAGCAAATCCTGGCCTTGATGTCAAAACAATGTAAACTCCTTTTAGTGTGTTGACTTGTGGAAGAAGTGAGGCATGAAAACAAAAGCACAGAGCCCTCAGTAGTGACAGTGAATATTTTATCTTACCAAGGGAAAGCAACAAGAGACCAAATCCTTAAAGCATATGCCGTGCTGACAGTGCTCTCTCGCTGTGACAGTAATGGTATTTGCAATCCCAGCTGCACTCAAGCCTGTGCTGTAAAAGCACCCATTCCTCAGAGTGCGTGTTGCCCTTTACTGGCCCTTAGCCAAACGAAGAGCTCTTCTCTGTTGCTCATGTTGCCCTGTAGAAACGGATGTTTAAACAATTATTTCTCTTCCCCGAAGTGAAATTGGAGAGATTTTGGTATCATTTGCTCTTCTGAAATTTTCACAGTGCTGTGACTGTAGCTTTTTTGCACATAAAGCAACCATTCTCTGGCTTTTTACAAATGTCTGATATAAGTGTTGTTCTGATATTCAGAGAGTGGATCCTCATAGAAATGTTGAAGCAAAAGTACCACTGTTACTGCAGTGTTGTTGTTTGAGAGTGGTTGGTAAGAATGTTCAGAGGGTGATTCAGGGCTATGACTAAAAGTATTCACCAGTCGCTGTAAGAGATGGTTTTGAATAAGTCTAATGAGCTAAGAGTTGGTGAGCCAATTAAAGAAAAAGGAATTTGCTCCTCTGGGAATATGAATGTATATGCTCTCTGTTTTTTCCTAGCACCCCTTTGTTTGTTGTTCTCTCCCGATTAAGGCATAAGATTCAGAGGGAGCTGGAGAACGTTGTTTATAAATTATGGAGTTACTGCCTCATGATAACCATTCTGTCATCAAAAACATCAGTTCTTCACTAATCAGCTCTTTCTTCGTTTCTCTATCCTTTGCTTAAAATTGTTCTCCATCACTGCATCTACTCCCAGCCTGGGTCTTTTTGTGGAGACCCAGTCATCCTACAGTGACTTCTTGTTTCCTACTTCATATTTGAGCAATTCCAGAAGTTTTGGGTGATTCACAAATGACATTACATGGTAGTATTTGAAAACATCCCAGTATTACTTTAGAGAGAGAGCTGTGAAGAATGCATGGGATGAGCTTCAGAGAAAGTAGGGAAGCAATGTGGATTGTGGTGTGGTAAAGGAGGGATAAGCAGGAGGCACAAATTAAATCCTGTAATTATACATAGTTCCTTCTAAGTGTGACCAGTTGGGTTCTGTGCTATCCAGAAGTAAGAATGGCAATTGGGTCACTTCCAGCTCAGCTTCATTCTGAGGTCTGATGTCCTGTTTCAGAGCTGCTGACAGGCTGCTTGGAGCCCTGTCCACAACTGCAGCCAAGCCCACAGCAGAGCTTCCAGCAGTTCCAGGCTCCCAGGCAAGTTCTGGTTTCAGCTCAGAACCAGCATGCCCTCAGTTCCCACGTATTCATTGCTATTGCTACCTAGGCTTGGTGAATTTAGGTTGGAAATTACTCACATTTCTGCCATCACATCTCTGACTGTACTGTAGGTATCCGTTTTATCCTCACCCTATAGGCTTTTTGTAATAGGAACATAATGTAGGTAGGCCAAAATGATCAAAAAACCATTTGCAACTAAGTTTTTTTATTAAGTTGCTAAACTGTAAATTACCATTTATCCAAATGACTAGATTTCTCTTCTAGGTATGCATTGATGTCCAGGCTATAGCCTGAACCTCTAGAAATTTCTAAAAATGGTAATTCACTGGTTTTGTTTCAATTCAATCACTAACTAAACCCTCTAGAAGTAAGAGCATGGCTTCTGACCTGATTGTGGCATGAGTTCTCTCCCCAGGTGATTATCAAGCAAAGATAGTCCTAAAATAATGGAGGGAAAAGAAATGCCATAGAGAAGAGTTTCTTAGGAGGGAGAGGGTAGGATTTAAGAGTGGATTTAAGGATTTAAGAGTGCCCCACTTCTCTTGTAATTTTAAAATTCTGTTTTACAGATAGACTTTCTGGTCAAGCTGCAGATGCTTTTGTTTGAGTAGCCTCAACTTCCCTATGGACTCAACAGATGTACCACGAAATGGCACTGCTCACTGGGAATGCAGATCCTGAGTTCAGCTCCCGCTCCTTCAACAACTTGGAAAACCTGTGTGAAGTGCAAACCAAGAAAGGATTCTTCTACAAAAAAGCCAAACTTCTGCATCCTGGAGAGGACCTGTGCTGCTTAGCCCGCTTGGATGACCGGTCCAGGTTTGTGATCATCAACGTAGGTGGCATTAAGTACAAAATTCCCTGGACCACCTTGGAGAACTGCCCCTTGACCAGGCTTGGGAAGCTAAAATCTTGCAACAATTACGATGAGATCATGGACATCTGCGATGATTATGATGTTAGCTGCAATGAATTTTTTTTTGACCGTAATCCTAGTGCCTTCAGAACGATCATGACATTCCTGACGGCTGGGAAGCTGAGGCTTCTCAGGGAGATGTGTGCTCTTTCCTTCCAGGAGGAGCTTGTGTACTGGGGGATAGAAGAGGACCACCTGGAGTGGTGCTGTAAAAAGAGACTGCGACAGAAAGAGGAAGAGGCAGCAGAGGCCAGGCTGTTTGAAAGGGAGATGGTTTTTAATGAAGCCACGCAATGTGCCTTCCAGGACAGCAGCCGACTGAGTTTGTGCATGCGAAAGCTCAGGGATATGGTGGAGAACCCCCACTCAGGGATCCCAGGAAAGATCTTTGCTTGTATTTCAATCTCTTTTGTTGCCATCACTGCTGTCAGCCTCTGCATCAGCACCATGCCAGATGTCAGAGAAGAAGAGGATCGGGTAAGTGAGCTTTTCTTTGGGATAGAGTGTGTTTTGCATTGTTGTCTCCTCAGGAAAGCTGACAGGCAAAATCACTCCAGTGATTGTGTTCAGTATATATGATGTGGAGGGCTGGTTGGGTGGAGCACAGAAAGCATTATGTCACCTAAAACTGAGGCAAGATTGGGTCAAACTCTGCCCTGCCAGCCCAGCTTAGCCAGTTCACACCAGCAGATTGCCTTACCCACCAGATTTGTTTTCTGACATGTCTAACCAGATGACAAACTAGCTACTCTGGGGATAAAACCCAGCCTCTCGTGTGATTTAATGTTTTGAGGTTAGGTTTAAAGCTAAGAGATCAATTTTCCCTAAAGGTACTTTAACAATTTGAATGAACTCTCAGTGTGCCAGTGTAAAAACCACATCTAAAATATTTTGATGCTACAGGGTGATGTAAAGGGCAGGGAAGCTGAGGCAGCAACTTAACAGCAGAAACAGAGCAATTGTCCCAATTTTCAGACCTGCTTAGTATTCTCAAGTGTAAGCTGTGGATGATTCATGCCCTTGAAAATCAAATCTTACAGATATTTTGTTTATTCTTTAGTTCATCAGATTTCCTAAGGGTTTAGTCCTTCTTTTGTGCAAGCAGTTCACTTCCCTAGGATTAATTGTATGTAGGCCAGTGAGAGCTCATCTGAAAAATGGTAGAGGAGGACATTCACATTTTCTTCACATACATGCTGAAATGCAACCTGAGCAGTTGGGGGTGGGGACATTTTCAAGAATTCATGCCTTCTCTAGTTTTACCCAAGTCCAAGCTTGACACTAAATGTTTGGGCTTATTTCCCAGCTCCGTGGCCATCAAATGTGATTGTGAACTTCAGCTACTAAGACAGTACTGCAGCCCATGAGGTGCTGCCTCTCAGCTGAAGGCTGGGCTCCCCTGGAAGCAGCTCTTCCCATGTGCTGTCACCCAGGGGTAGATGTTTTGTGACCCACTGCCAGGAGCAGAAAACAGGGTGACCATGCCCATACCGCAGGCATTTGTTGTTATGTCACCCTGAAAGTGAAATGCACACTGATGGAAAATGGATCCAGCTGCTCCAGAGAGACCCCAGCATCTGACTAAGCACCCTGTGCACAGTTAAACCCCTTTTTGTATGCCAGATCTGCTCATGTTGCATCTCAGCTGAGTAGTTTGATTTGGAATCAGACTCATTCAGGAGCAGCCAGGGAAAAAGATAAAACATTTGGTAAGTTGACAGATACATGATTTGTTATCAGATCTTTATTTTAAGGTCTTTTTCTGATTTAAAATTTGAGGATGGTGGTACTGGGTACCAGTTAACACTATGTTGTTCCAATAATGTTTTTTAAGATATCATTTCCAAAACACATGCCTTTTACTGTAATTAACCATCAGGGCTCCGGAATCCTGAATTCTAAGCACAAGAGATATTTTACTGTCGAAAACCGAGATATATTTAGTGTTTAATTGTTCACAGGTTTAAGTGAGAGTTGAACAATTGCTTTAAGAATTAGAAGAAGTTAGGAACCTTATGTTTTTACTAATGGTCTGAACATAAATAGAGACTCATAATATTAGGCTAATATTTTTTGGGTGGAGCAGGATAATAATGAGGATAGAGAAAGCATATGAGAGAAGCCTGGATTTCTTGGTAAGCTGGAACCATTAGAAGAAGCACATTTTCATAATCAAATGCAAAATTTTGCAATAAAGATGAATGCAGGCTTGTTTGTGTAAAAGCAGGGACTCTGGTTCCCAAAATAAGGCTCTAAATAATATTTAGGCTACAAGCAACCATAAATTCCTATTGCAGCATAAAGTCAGAAGGGTTAATGCCATCCTTGAATACCTAAGCTGGGGAGTATTTATAAGAAGCTAGATTTTTTGTGCCTCTATGCAGCATTGACGAGACTGACACTAGAATACTGCAGTCAGTTCTCACATTCATATTTTTTATGGTGTTTTGAAAAATTGGAAGAGGGCTAAAAAACTGTAAATCTTAGACACCTGGAGAAAATGCCATACAATAAGAAACTCGAACATTTCAGTTGACTTAAATTATTGGAAGATGAGTGGATTAGGCACATAACTGGATTTTTTATGAGGGGAGAAGAACTATATCATCTAAAAGACCTTTAAATTAAGCAGAGGGATGATGTATGGATAAAAGCTGAATCCTTATAAATTTATATGGGAAACTATATGCCAGTATTTAATACCAAGGTGATTCATTACTGGGACAGACTAGGAAGAGAATTAGTGGATTTTGTACTTCTAGACATTTTCACTTAAGAGCTTGGTACCCTTTTGTTTAGTGCTCAGCTAAACAGACTCTACTTCAGTCAAAAGAAAAGCATCAATTGCAGACCAAGTTACAAAGGTGGAATTCTTGCAATACTGAGAAGCTCAGAATAAATTAGCCAACATTCTTCTGTGCACTTAAATTCTAAAAGCACAGAACTCCTGCAAATAATGTTCGTTCTGCACTTTGCACGGGGAAGGTCTCTGGGACAGACTGGAAGTGGTTATTTTGTTTGATACAAAGGTGGATCTCATGCACAGGGGCCTGGTGAAGGATCACTTCTGGAAGGCAAGGAATAGGCACCTGCCCACTTGGAATCACCTGTAGAGTCTGGGACCGTGGCTGCAGACTCCCTGTGTGTACCCCCTGTGTGGCTTAGCAAGCCAAGGCACCTCTGTGAGTAACAGGTGTGGACACAAGAGAGCTCATGTGAATTCAAATTCGTGGTAATCATCCCAGCATCCAGATTAAAATTTGTGCCCAGGGATAGCTCTTTGGTCTGGCTTTGCACTCTCCTAACAAGCAGAAAAAGGATGTGCATCCCTCCTGACTAAGGAACAAATAAATAGTAAATGCTATTTCAAGGGCACACCATACTCAGTGTGCACATTTTCCAGGCTTTCTGGTTTTGGCACTGCTGTTGTTATGGTTCTGTGTCAGGGCTGTCATAGGTGCTCTGGCTAACAAACAGTGCCCTTTTCCTTGAGCTGGCATTACTGCAGAAAACAAAAGCTCTGTGTGCCATCTATCTGTCCTGGTATTACTTCAGGGAAAGACAGAGAAGCCAAAAATGAGAAAAAAAGAAACCATGCTGGGGAGCAATTTTCCATACTCTGATCCTTTAATGCCATCTGAATGGACCAGCTGTTACACCCAATGATGTCCTGCAGAGGTGTAAATGACCTCACACAAAATGTAAGTTAAAGTAAGTAAGTTAGAAGTAATTGTCAGGTGGGTGAGGAGATTATTTTAGGTGCCTGCCTATCTCTTTTATAATAGAGCAGAAGACTCAATCATACATTTTGTTAACTTTATTAGCTGCTCCAGGTGTTCTGGATGACAGTGGCAATCCCTGGTGGTTTAACAAGAGTGGGAAGGCTCATGCTCCCCTCTGCTGTAGATACTTGTTCTTACTAAAGGTCACCTTGATTCACCTTGAGTGTTACTCTTTTTTGGAAGTAATATCGTGTATTTCAGATGCTGCACGATTGTTAGTAGAGTTAACAGGATCAGATCCTGAACTACTTTTCACTTAACAAAGAAGGATATATATTTAGTCATTTTTTTTTTCTCTTTTAGCTTTTATTGACTGATTAAATTAAATAAAATCCACCAATCCAGTAATGTGTATAATAGCTCCTGGAAATTTCAGGAAAAAGACACTTCAAGTATGTGAACAAACATGTGAAGGCAGTCAGGTTCTTCCATGTGAAGCAACAAGATTGATAAACCTTTTATTTCCAGAATGGGAGATTTCAATGCAGGATTTAGATTTAATGGTGAAAAGTCTCTTCTAAAGGCAAAATCTGCTGAGACAAAATCATAGCAGAAGCCCTCAGGCATCAGGCTCTTTCAAGACCACCACAAAGTCATCTCAAAGACATAAAAATAGCCAGAGGCAGAGTATCCTCAAGGCATTTTAGGCATATGCTACCTTTAAGTGGACTTCTCACCTCTCTAAACAAATGGCAGGCATTGAGTGACTCAAAGAAAGCAGCTAATGCATCAGAGAAGTCTTAAACCACTCGGGGATACATTACAGCAAAAGCTTTAAACACAAACTAAGAGCTAAACAACCAAAAAACATTCAGAGAGATTCAGCTGAAAGCCAGATGGTCATCATACTAGACTCTTCATTTTTTTCCTGGTGGAAACAGAAATGTCAACCATTTCTATCTGAGGATGAATCTTCTCTTTTCTGTTAGAGAGCAGCCTTTGTCGTCACAGAAGAAAAAGTGGAACTTAGAGAATAATACCAAACATCCTGTCCTGATTCAAAAAAGCATTTATAGCCTGAGACCCCTGAACTCAGTCATTTGTAGCAGCACAGTGCAAAACAGGAGAAGCAGATCAGAGAGTTCATTCTTCACCGTGCTTCATAACGTGTTGGGAAAAGCCAGCCTAATTAAAGATGCTGTGATAGGAAGTTACAGTTCAATAACCTTCAGCTGAAGTACATTACAACAAAGAGACTTATAAATAATGAAGTTAATAATAGCTCGTAAAGAACCAAAAACTATTTAACCTTCTGAGCTAAATTTACACACTGTGCTTCAACTTCCATAATGCTGAGGATGGGGAATAGGTAAATTGTGAATGTGCATTTTAAACAATCTTGTGGCTAATGGTTTCATTTCACAAAGGTACACACAAAAGTAATCTCAGACAAGGTTTAGAGAGTCTTGTATAACGATTCTCAATAGCTTTTCATAGACAAACTGTTCTGTAGGAGGCTGGATGAGCAGACAGTGAGGTTGACTTGTCCAGCTGTCCAGGGCTGGGCTCCTCCAGTGCAAGAGAGATACAGACAGGCTGGACAAGGTCCAGTGGTGCTTGCTATCCTAAGATGGCACTCTGCTTGAGACTCTGGAATTACTGGAGAGCTCATTTTTATGACTTTGTCTCTTTCCTGACTGTTCAGTTGTTGTTCTGCATGTGATACTGAGACCTTAATTTTAACTTAGAGCCACATGTGATGCATAGATGGTTTGTTTTCATGAATGAAGGTATTAATAAAATTGCAGGTTGTGCTTTTGCTTTCATTGTAGAATAAACTGTTCTAGAAATGGCAGCACAGTCAACAAAAAACATGTCTTAAAAAATATCTCCCTGCTGGTGTTACAGATAACTATTTATAGTGTATAAGCACCAAGGGTAACTTTTTATAAAAAGAATCTTGGGGAATTGGACTAACTAATTTCCCTGGGGATCATCTGAGAATTTGTTATGCCACTCTCAGCTCTGCTGTTGAAATGCAAAAATCATAAGCTGTAACAGTATCACCACTTTTGGCGTCTAAACTGATCTACTGTACTTGTACCCTATATTGCTAATTTGCATTTTGTGTCTGCTCCAGACTCCTCAGGCCACAGCTGGCTGGAGGCCAGGGAAAAACCAAATGACTCAGTAGCAATGGTCACCTGCATTTTCTCCATCGTGCATAAGGAAGTTCCTGTAGGCACATGAGATTCATATTCAGTTTAACATTCACATGTCCTTGCTTAAAAGATATAGGACTCAGAGCACTGCAGAACTCTATTTTAGCTAAAAGTAAGGCGTTTCTTATTTTTTTTCCTTTCATAAGCCAAAGTAGGTTTTCTCCTCAGATAGTACTTAAGTGAAAATAGTAGCACACACTAAAATACAAGCTTTGAGAGCACCCTTCACTCACAGTTTCAGTTATCAGCAATAAGCAAAATTTGCTTTTTTGTTGAAGTTCTCAATTGGCCTCATATAGTTCTATCACCTGTCCTGTGTAGTCCTGCCTTTAGATTGGGAATGCTGTGGAACAGAATATCTTAAACACACAATGTCTATGGCCATCATAATAACAGAAATAAAACTACATCTATCTGCTGTTCAAGTACTGGGTACCTTCCTCATGCCTCACCTGCAAGATATGTTTCTAGGCAAGGAAATTCTTTTTGCAAGTGAGACCAACTTAGTTCATGCTGAATCCAAAGTGAAGAGTAACTGCAAAGCTCCCAAGTCTGAGTCATCCTAGTGCAGTCTCCCAACTCCTCCCTGATGGTCAGAGACATTTGCTAGGCAAGTTGTCTTTCAGACAGCTCAAGATTGTCTGAAAGCAGTGGGAAGTGATGAGGTTTGGTTTTAGTAAGTGACATTGCTTCTGTGTGTCACGCAGACAGCATTAAAATCACAGAGCTGAGAACCTCTGCACTGCTCCATCTAAACGTTAGGTGTCAAGTTCTGTGGGGCTTTTTGATGGTGTGCATCTTTTATCTGGCTCCCATGGAATTTGTAAGTGTGAGACCAATGGCAAAATGTTTTTTGCAAATATCAAGAAGTGGTGACCATGTCCTTTGATCATTTTCCTGGGAACTGTCTCTGAGTATCTGAATGATACACTCCCTAATATAAAAGAATACATTTATTTGTTTTTGTTTTGTGGATCTGAATCCAAATCCCCCCTTTCCTGTCTGTCCAAATCCAGCTGTTATATGGAGCATATCTCAGTATCAGTTTATTTGGCCAAGTTCAGGATTGCTGTATTCACACACTGAGGAGACACACTGGATACTGGGAGTCCTCAGCATCTCTGCTGCACAGCTCACTGCCCTCTGCACCAGCTCTGCCAGCTCTGCCCAGGATCCCTGCTGCCTGCAAAACCCCTGGTCATACAGCACACCATGTGCCAGCTTTTCCAGCTCTTTTATGAGACAATCCTTCCCCTTTGCAAGGCTGCCTTCATCTGTCCTAATGAATAGAAAATGTTTGAAGGAATGATTGGTTGTTCTTGCTATTGGTTGTGTGGGCAGAGTGCTGGATAAAAACTGACTGTATTTAGTCATGACTACATTTGGAGAAATTCTTCTCCTTGGCTTGCTTGCTCTTCTTGGGGGGAAGAAAATTGCTTTCTGCAGTTGTTCCACCCCTGGGAAAAAAAATCCAAACAAAAATCCAGCCTTCCTGCTTCATTGAAGCTCTCTAAACTTTAGCAGATGTACCTGGTTGTTCCATCGTGGCAGCTGCTTCAGGAGCAGATAGAGGAACCATGGTCCCAGTAAGAAAATCATCCTCTGTTCTCTCAGGAGGGTAAGGAGGAATGTTGTATTTCTTCCTCTAAGAATTTCCCTTAGATTGGGGGTGAGGTCACAGCACTGTGTGACAGGTTTACACAGAGTCCCTTAGTGAACCTTCTGCAGACATTCTGCTCAAAATTCTCCCCTCAGTGAAGTCACCACCTGAGCTCTCCATGCCTGGAGATCCATCCATGAATCTCACTGCAGTGCCTGCTGTTGGGTTGCATTTTCCAAGAAAAGAGAGAAATCCTTACGGGTCAAGGAGCTGGCCTGGAAGATTCTGAGGACAGTAGGTTACAATATAAACTTTGGGTGCCACCTGAGATTTTCTGCAGTGTTTCAGGCTTACAAGTATAAAAATGGAGAGTGTTTCTCTGCACTGCTTAGGAACAAGACAAGAGCTGACTAAGATAAAATTACTTTTGACTTGTTAATAACTTTATTCTGTGCCAACGAACTCCTTCTGTCTGCAGGATATCGTCTCATGAATAAATAGCAAACTTAGGTCTTCTTTTAAATATTATATAAATATGCTGCAATGTTACATTAGTGATAAATAATTAAACAGCTAAAACTATTTCAAAAAAGCACTGGTAACTTTGTCACATTGTTAACTGGTTTATATTTGATGCACTGTGGCTCACCCAGCAAAATATGCTCCACGTTTAATTTCTTTTAATATCTCTCTAGTTCCACCACCATAAGTATCTATCCCTAGCAGTGGGTTTATTCTCCAAACTTCCAGGTAAATCATCCAGGGAGTCTCTGAAGCAATCTCACAATAATAGTTGCTTGGCCTTTAGACATGTTTGTGAAATTACTACAGCTACTCATCACAGCCTAATATCCTGGGGGTACAGCACAGCTCCTGTATTCCATAGATTGCTCCACTGCCTTTTGCAGGAGAGCTTGGATGCTGTGAGCTTATTGAGTACTGTCCCAGTGTTCTGAAAAACTCCTTCGTTTATTTGAAATGAAAATATAATCTGGAAATTTCATTTCAGAGCTCCAGGATACATTGCTATCAGTTCTGGAGGTTTGGAATGAAAGAAAGCAGGCAGATTTACATTTGGCTACACCTCATATAGCTAGGCTGAGGTAATGAGCTGATTCATGTGTATGGCACTTAGAAGAATTGCATTAAATTATTCAACATTATAAATGCTTGCATTTTCATTGCCTAGAGTGGGGCAATGGAGATGAAACATAAAAGTTTTTTAAACTGGAGTTTTTTGCAGTGTCCATGGAGACATTTATAGTCAAGACAAATTGAGTGGTATACAGATGGAAAAAAATCGCTATAAGATTTTTTTGCAAAAGTTTTTAAATAAAGGTTTGAGAAAGGACCAGGAGAAAACTATAAAGCTATTAGGTTTTCTAACAGTAAGCATAATATTAGTTCCAAGTAAAAACATCAAAAACATGGTATTGAGTACAATCAGTCACATTTTGATGTAGTCTGTGTAGAACACTACTCATTAATCAAATTAAATATAATTTTTGAGGTTATAAAGTTTTCAGAAGAAAGTAACTTCTGATGTAGGTAAGACATTTTAATTAGTGTCACACAACATTCTTCCTTAATAAAAAGCATTTTTCAAAAATTAGCTTCCTTATTGCTTAAAAAAAATTCCCTTAGATCTCATAATAGCAGAAAATCAGCATAAGACATCAGGTGAGGCTTGAGATGCTGTGTCCAGATTGATATCCATTTGGCAGGCAAATTGAAAAAAAGTTTTAAAAATGGTTTAAAGTCTGAAAGTTCTACTTTACAGTGAGACACTAGAAGTGCCTTTAATGCAGTGGAAATCAAAACAGGAGAATGTCTGTGGGCAGCAGTGAACTGAAATAATTGAAAGCTGTGGCTGGACAAATTCATGCTCTGAATTAAAGTGTGCTACAGTGTGGGTAATTAACAATGGAAACCATTTATCTAGACATGCCTGCATGCATCTTACAGAGTTTTTAAGTACAATCTGTCAGTCCTAAATATTACAACTCAGCTCAGCTGAAGCCATGCATATGATTCATGAGCCATTTGGCAAGATCCTCTGCTCCACAGGGGATCAGCTCAGGAGCCTCTTCTGCCCTTCCATTGCCATTCTGTCCCTGGCCTGCTGGTGCAGGAGGTGCCAGCAAGGATGCTGTACATCTTCTCACTGTCTGGGACCTCCTTGGCCCTCGTGAATATTCAGACCTGAAGGCATCAGTAAGATGAAATGAGCAGTGACAGTTCATAATTGTGATTAAAGGCAAGGGCAGCCAGAAAAAGCTCAGAAGCCTGGAAGCTCTCTGACATGAGTGTGGTCCCCTGAAGCAGCATCCAAACCCAGGTGTCTTGTCCAGCACTGACTCTGTTTGTAAGGGGTGCCACAGAGACAGGGACAGGTACTGGTGGGGCTTAGCCACAGCCCAAACAGGCTGTTCACCAGGACATGTGCCAGCCCACCCCTCTGGCCATTCACTCACCCTTCCATAACAATCCCTTTGCCTCTGCCCCTCCTCATTTCCTGAGCCTGGATTCAAACAGGAAATACAGAGAATAGTGTGAAGGTTCCAGCCATCCAGTACATCCTGAGCTGTGCTGGGAACCTGGCACCTGGTAACTGGGTAGAGGTGATGACAAGAGAAATTGCAGCACTCTCCCGAAAAGTCCCTGCTCTGACTGTCTGTGAGCAGACACTGCAGAGATTTTCCCCCAGTCTGCAGCTCGTTGCCTTCATAGACAGTAGAAATGTTTTAAGGTAAACTCTTGTATGCTGCACTGCTGTCACAGAAAACTCTGTTTTTACTGTTGCCTTAAGCAGAAAGAGAGAATATGAAAGCGTGTGTGGTTTCTCTGTGGTCACATCCACTCGAAAAGCCCATCCCAGCTGAGAGCATTTCAGTGCAAGGGCACTGCAGGAGCTCACTGCCAGCTGTGCCTGAGCTGCTACCAGCAGGAAGGCAAATCTTCCCACAGGCAACACACGCAAATCCTTCCCTTGCTCTCAGATAAGAGGATAAAGGGAGGGGAGAGAGATACAGGTTTGGAAAAAAAGTCGAAGGAAAACAGTGAGCTTGATTCTGTCCTCCTTTCCTCCAAGGGAAGAAATAGACACCCCCTGATCTTACAGCAGGTTACAGGGTTGCAGGAACCAGTAAAATTAATATGGGTCACTAAAACAGAGCCAGCAGTGAGTGGGAGGCAGGAGGAGAAGAGCTTCAAAAAATGATTGAAAGAAGGGAGAAACTGGGGTAAATAAGAGGGAAAATACACTTTAAAATGCTATTAAGAATCAGTTGATCTTTTAACATAATTAATAAGTGAGAGAGAGAGGGAGGACAAGACTGAGGTTCTTTTATAGTGTGGGACAAGCTTGAGGAGAAGATGGAAAGAGGATGCTGGGTTTAGGAAGACCACAGTTCTAGGCAGTGGATACCTGCGGATATCTGTGAGCACAGCCAGGTACCACCGCATCATATTTTCCCAGGTATTAGGTAGGTGTGAAAGCATTGGGAATGCCCCTGCTCTGTCACACGGCCCTGTCTCCCTTGGGCTGGTTATTTTGGAGGGGTGTGCAGATGTTCCCATTCCCTGGAGAAACTGTTCAAACTGCACCCAAGCGCCCTTGGCAGGAACTCAGCCCTGCTCTGATTCTGCAGTTTTATGCTGGTTTGGTTTAAGGGAGATAGCCTTCATCTTTATTTCTGCAGTCCTGCCCTGTCTGTGAGGAGCAGGTGTGCTGCAAGTGCCAAGTTCCATTGCTCAAGCTTTCCCGAGTGCCAACTGAGTCTGTCTTGTTTTCAGGACAGAAAATACAGTTCTTCAGAAATCAGATTTGCTAAGCTGCAGTGTACTGGGGCCTCTTCACATGAAAGCTCAGGATCAAGCATTTTCTTAGATTTACAGATACTGGATTTTTTTTAAAAAAGCATTGTAAACTTCCAAGGCTCTGATGCCTCTATCAGAGAGAGAAAAGAGAGGGGGCTGAGAAGGAAGATTTCTATTAATGTAAAACCAGGGGAAGAGCGGAACACTTGTCAGCAAGGACACTCCTAGTGCTTTATTATTCTCCTGGGGATTTTTTATTTTCAATTTCCATGAAAAAGTGGGTCAAACCCAAGAAAATCATTCTGGAAATCTGGAAATCTGGAAATAGAAAATTCAAGGTAATTTTAGTCAGAAATACTAGGAACATTGCTGTTTCTAAATTGAAACTGTTCTTTGAAGGACACCTTGGCTTGGTGAAATCATCCTTCTTTTTCCTGCCTTCCTGCCTCTGTCGGTGGCAGTGACTGATAAACAAATCCTCTGTGCTGAGCTGCCCTCTGAGGCCAGGCTGGGCAGGTTGTGCCTGGTCCAAGCACAGCGGGGCTGTGCAGGAATCGTGGGCACACCTGGACCCCTGTGTCACCCACGGGTGTTCCCCAGAGAGGGGTCAGCTGCAGGGCAGAGACAAGCAAGCCATATGGGCTGTGGTCTGTGAAATCCTGCCTCGAATGCCATGGGAGCTGAGGACTTTCAAATACAATACCTTGTTCTCCTGCAAGTGTGTCTTCCTGTGTAGCTATTCACCTTCAGACAGTTTTCCAATGGCACTGAATTGTTGTAAAATTGCCAAAGCAGACCCCAGGTACAAAAGTAGTGTTTTGATTTAGAATATTTGTTCAAGCAAGCAGCAGTAAATCTATTCTTGTACACATAGGTTGTAATTCTTTAAATATTAGTAACAGCCTGCTTATGTCTTACACTCATGCATGGACAAAAGCTGTGGACCAGCCAGGTGGGGATCTCAGACCCCAAGGGCCAACTCCAGCAGCACCAAGAGATCATTTCCTTTGCCAGCCAAACCTTATGGACAGGTAGGACTTGGAAGGGTGCTCTGAGGTGAGTGCAGACCCCTGTTCTCATGGGAGCTACATCACATCCCCAACCCTCAAACTGAGAAGCTTCATCTAAAAGGTCTCTGGTCTTCCTTGTTCTTGCAGGGGGTCTTTTTTGGAACCTCGTGTGTCTTCTAGAGTCCAGGTTCTGAAAGCTGGTGTAGCTATTTCTTCTCTGGCCAGCACTGGGTTCCCTTTGCACGTAGCCAGTACAGACTGAACATGTGAGGTCCCTTTCCTTCACCCTCCTACCTACCCTGCTGTTATTGCAGTTACTCAGCTGATGGTGCTGCCCTTCCCAGCCACTCCTGGACCACATTTTCTGCAGAAAATGATACCCAGGCTCTATTGCTCCTCCTTATGTTATGGTATAGCCCCTCACCCCTGCTGTGTGGGGTGATCAGAGTGGGAGATAGGAGCAGCTGGCTGGTGGAGCTCACACGGTTTCCAGCCACAGTCACAGAGTCTGAGGAGCTATAAGACATTGGATGGCTTGACACCTCCCCCAGCCTCTCTAGATGAGATGCTGTGCTGTTCCTGATAGGCCTCTGAAAACTGATAGTGTTCTGTTTCATAGATATTTCATGGTCTGTTTTATTCTTTCTGTGTTTCCTGCTTCTTGCTGATTTTAGGTTTTGGTTGCTTTCCATAAAGTAGAGCCAGATAGCATTTCTTTCCCTCTAGCAAATACTGTTGCTTTTGGAGAAGTGTGTGCTAAAAACAGGCTCAGGCATGAGGAGAACTAGTTCAGAAGAAGATATTAATGAGAGGGCATTTTGTGCATCTGTATTACTACTTACCTGCTTCCTGTTCTTCTCAACAACTCTGCTGGGGGAAAAAGAGTCAGGATAGTGGACCAAAGAATATATCTGCATGTGTCAGGGGCAGTAGGTGAAGGAGGCAGGGAAATGGAAGAAAGCCTTAGGATCACAGTAAGTCTTGCCTGGTAGGAAGGTGATTGAATCTCTCGTGCCTGTGTCTTTCTCCACGATTCAGATGTATATGCCAAATCCGTGCAGTCAGCTGTTAAGACATCTGTAGCATTTCCAGGGAAAAAGGTGTCAATTAAACAGGTCTCAAAGCTCAGTATTGATGGCTTAGGAACCCGAGGCCTGCTTGCAGTGTCTAATTTTGGTTGTACAGTTTGGGACTGAGATGGCCCAAAGCAGCAGCTGCTTGTGGATTGGGCAGAGTAACCCAAGGAAACACAGCTGGTTCCCTGTGCAGCCTCCTGGATCAGGAGTGCCATCCATGTCTCTTGTCTCTTTAGTCTGCAGAGGTAGTCATTGGTGAAGTCCTCACGTGGTCTTCTCTTCCCTGCCATTGACTCCCAGACCCTATTCTGAGATTTCCATGAACACAGCCATCTGGCTTCACAGTTACTGGCCAGAGGAGCAATTGGAGACAAATGAAAGGCACATGCAGGTATCTCAGTGACCCCTTGGCTGCGTGACTGCGAGTGAATAGCACAGCGTGCAATTCCACAGGCTGATGAGACTCTGGCTGGGTATTTTAGCACACCCTGCAGTTACCTTCTAGCAGCTGCCATAGTCTTTTGGCATCTCCCTTGTTCCTATTGGTATTCCATGTTTATTTGCAGCTTCACTGGCAGGATGAAAACGGCAGACTGAGGGGTTTTGAGAAGTGGCATTTTGGAGCTGTGCTGTCTCGGGATCAAGGGAAATCCGGAGGGGTAAGCAGGTGTAGCTGCTGCCCACCTCCTTACCCTTTCTCCTCAACAAAGACAAGTTGTACAAGAGCTGTCTTGTGTCCATAACAGTGCTGCACGAAGGTATCAACAACCCTCCTTCTCCTCGGAAGGCATAGGTTTCCTTTGCTGGCAGCTGGGCTGAAGATAAAACAAGAACTAAGCTCGAGTTAGGGATCAAAGTGTGGATAGCAATAAGCAGAGGACGTTTTCATGGCCCTTTGGTGACTTTGAAAACAGAAACTGTTAGTTTAACTTCATAGCCAGCCAGCTTTGAGGACAGGCTGTGCAGTTATCTGAATCATCTTTGTTCTGGGGCAGAGGGAAATATTCGGAGCAGGCTGACTGCGAGTTCAGCCTGACCCTGGCGTCAATGGCAGAAGCCCTGAGCTACAATCACCGAGTCTGTGGGTGGTCAGAGCAAGGGGAGCTGCCTGAGCCCAGGGCAGGCAGGGTGGGATGCTGCCCTTCCAAGGTAGGTCACATGGCAGGGAGTCGTGCACTTATCCCTGCTGTGAAAATTACCTGGATGCTTTCACCAGAAAATCACTTTTCATCTGAAAATTGCCTTTCATCAGAAAGTGCCAGCGTGAGCAATACCTTTGAGTCTCGTTGGTGAGGAATGTTTCTGGGAATGTTGCTCTCTTGCTGGAATTTTTCTCAGGAAAGGCTTGCTCATTTTATGACAAGAGAGGACAAATGACCCAGCACCAGTGCTCCAGGTGTTCCCACACACTGGGATAGAGCCAGATGCAAGCTTCCACCTGCTCCCACAGGAGGAGGGGCTGGGTCTCTCCAGAGCCCAGCAAAGGCTCCGAGTGTTGGGCTACTGAATAGTTGGTAGTGGAGGCGTGTCTGTCCTCTGAGTCACCCTGCAGATGTTCATTGAAACATCTCAGCCTCCCACCCAAATCCAGGAGGAACACCCTAAGCCTCTGCACTGGGGATTGTAGGCAGGCTTGTCAGCAGCTTCGGGGCTGCAGGTCTCTTTGTCTGCAGGTCTCTTAACACAGATCTCTGATGCTGAGATCTCAGTTGCGTCAGGATTTCAAGTTCCACGCTGTTGTTAAAAAAGAGTTTGATCTGATGTGCACAGAGAAACACTTGAAGTATGTGACCCGAAAGGCTCAAATAACAAGGGGCAAGTGGGCATGAACAAAAATTATTTTCAAGCTTATGTAAGTACTTTTGTATGCAATGCCTCTCATGTTGGGGTTTCTTTTTTTCTTAACATACAGATTTGACAGTAAGGGAAATCTCACTATAGGGTCAAAGTGGGCAGCATTGAAATATCTTCCTTCAAAGTGCTGTGGAGCTGCTGATCTTACAAAAAAGTGCATGGAAAGCAACACAAGAACTGGGGCAGTTAGAGGTGATCTGGCTTTTGACATCTTCTAATGCAGAGGGATTAGAAGATGGTGTCAAAGCCTTCAAGAATCTGAGGAAGAGTCACAATTTCTTCTCAGGAGACCAGAGGACAAAGGCAGGGCCAAGAAGTCACACAACACACAGTGGAGAATTTTTATGAGGTTCAGTACAGGGAAGCACAAGTGAAATGGACACTGCAAGCCAAACCAAAATGTTTCTGAAAGATGTTTGCAACTTTTAGGCAGGCCATACAGAACAATGAATTGAAATGGAACAGATGGATTTGAACTCAAGTGACACCGTTTTTCCTTTTTGTAATTTTCCGTTTGCCAAAGGAACTTTTGGCAAAGAAAACGTTCCTCCAGAAGAAAGATGCTGTGGTTGGCTTTTTTACAGCAAATTTCTATAGGTCCTAATGAAGGAGAGTGACATTAATTTGACTGCACAGAATTACTCACTGATGGCTTTCTCACTCTCTTTCCTTGTGTCCTGTGTTGACATTAGTATATAGCCCCAAATCCTGTGCAGCAACAGATAATTTCTCATACTCAAGAAATTTCTGCACCAAAAGAACCCCAACAAAACAAAACAAAAAACCAACTCGCAGTTTCGAAGAAACAAATGTACACAGATAAATAAATATACACACTTTGTGAAGAACAACTGTTTTCCCTGCAGCTCAATTTCATCAATCTAAATATGAAAAAGTAGTAATAAAAATGTATCCATTAGATTCCAGGGTGAAGATATTTCGTTACTTGGTATGAGAGAGAGCTGTTTTGCTTATAAAAAGTAAAAGGCAGTGTGTTAATGAACATGTTTATGGTCACAAGTTGGTATAGCTCAATCTTTTTCAAGAACATACAGATTTGATGAAGACCTATTTTGAGCAGGCTTTTTGTGTTCCAATGGCTGATTAATTCCTGGGATTTTTTTCCATCTGTGTGCCTTTCTGAGAATTTTTGCTTTGTTTTCTTGAATGGAAAAACCTCAAAAAACCAAACGGAATTACAGCATCCAGTTAGGCTGGAACACATAGTTAGAAGCTTTAGAAAGCAAAACATTGCCTTTTTTTTCTTCTTTCTTAACCAGTGCTGTAGTCAAGCAGGGAAAAAAAACAGCAAGGAAAAGTAGCTGCAACTGGAAGAAATTAAATGCAAAGAGCATGAAATACAATTCCGAGTTGCTACTTTTGATAACATGCCAGGATAATAATAGGTCACACCTAGATGATATTGAAAGATGGTCCAAGGGATAGGAAGACATTTTATTAGTGGAAAAAAGAGACCTCTGGCAGGTTGATTGACACACAGCAGTTTTCTAAAAGCATGTTCAGACCCTCTTATTCTTATGACAGCCTTTGGACAGAACCTGGCTTGTTCAAATTAGGATAGGTTAATAAGGATACTGAGCAAGTTGCTGGACATAATTTCGAATTAGCTAGAAGAGGGGGATTGTTTCATCCTGTTGAAACTGACTCTGTGTAGTAGAACATTATCACTCCACTGTACTGAAAGTAAACATTTTGACTTTCATATTATTTGTCAGCTGTGGAGAGTGGGAAGAATGGAAAAAAGCCAGGGCCCAGCGTTGGCTCTGGATGGAGGAAATTTCAACTCCTCGTTATCTTGATGGGCAAAGATGCAGCTCAGTTCTGTAATGTTGGATTATCTGAGCTCCACATTCCACCAAGCTTCTTGAGCTTGGCTGAACAAAGTTTGCCAGGCTGCTCCCACACTTTGGGATGTAGCTCTGCAGGAAGATTGAAGGCATAAATAGCAATGCTTTAGGTCTGTGACCTACACAGGATAAACATGTCAGAGTGTGGGACAGCAGACAGAGTCTTCTGAAAGTCATCTTCCCTGGTAGCCCATTAGTGAGGAACAATCTTCACTCCTGTTTTCTCCTACACCAAAACTCACACACAGAAGCACTTAGGAGAGTCTCCTTTCCATATGGTGCTAATAGAAAGTGCTGGGGGAATTAGGTGCCAAATTAGCTATTAATCACCTTAGTGACTTTGTACATTTATTTTAAGGCTAAATTCTCCATAGGCTTCATTGACTTTCCCAAAACTTTCAGTGGCATGAAAAGTCTATACATGTACATCAGAATCCAGAATACTTCCTGCTAGATAGGGCTCTTAAGGCAAGGTGTATCTGAGTTTCCATAGATGGTGGTCCAAGTAATGGTGCACCTGCCAGAGAAAGCAAATTTGCACATTTGGGTATTTATCTAGTCACTGCTGTTGCTTTGCACAAGCCATAACTATTCTTCTCTGGATTGCGATCCTATCACCTCAATCTGATCTTTTTAAACCCCTTCGAGGTTAGGATGAAGAGCTGCAAATCGCCTCCAGCCATTGCCCTTAGGTGTGATATCAAGCATATCCTGATGAGAGATTCCCAGGCAGCAGAGCTCTGGGACAATATTGATCTGAGGTCTGGTTTCTGTGTCATAAAGAGAAGTTACAGTGCTATAGGCAGAGTCCTTCCATTGACTTTGTCAAAGAGCCAGCTTTGTCTCTGGCTCACAGAGCCAGATTTGTGTTGGGGTGTGAAAGCGTTTTGATTCTGTATTTGATAGGAGAGCCTGACAGCATGATTATGCTGTGATAGGAGGAAAGCTCCTAGAAACAAAACCTTATATCCTATGTATTTTGATTGTGACAAAAATACTTACTTATGACCAAATTAGTTTGGTGAGGCAGATATAAATTAAGCTCCTTCTAGTGTTCACACCTATCAAAATTTGGAATTTAAAGACAGGCTATCTGAGCTACTATACTGGTAAAATAAGATTATCATTCCTCCCTGCAATATGCTTAAAATCTTGACAGTAATTTCAATGGGACAAGTAATTTTTCTCTCCATATCAGCATGACCCCCTGGGAAACAGTGGGAGGTACATCATGTGCCAATTGGAAGTGGAATACAAAACAAAAGTCCATAAAC
This sequence comes from Acridotheres tristis, assembly GCA_037013685.1. NCBI lineage: Eukaryota > Metazoa > Chordata > Aves > Passeriformes > Sturnidae > Acridotheres > Acridotheres tristis. Next base: position 57,160,227 of record CM072886.1, on the reverse strand, counting down.
ACAAGGCATTACAAATTTTTATTGCGGTTACTACAAGGACCATAAATGCTGGCTTTGAGGATTCCTTTTCACATCTGTTTTTCTTGTTGACATCTCTTTAGTTATTGTCTCAATCTCTTCTTAAGTGTAACATGTGCAGGGGGCCTCAGCATTTTGGTTATCATATTGAAGTAACCCAAGGCTTTGCATTCAATGTGGTGAGACTGCTCTCACTGCTGGCAGCACAGCAGCCCCTGAAAACCCCTCCACATTTTGGGGAAGGCTGCAGTTAGTGAAGAGGGCAAAAGCCTCATCAGTCTTCTACTGCTTTCTTTCCAAACAGGGAAAAACCTGTGCATACACACTTCCAGAGGGATGAAGTTAGGATGTGGCACTGTGCATTAAAATTTTCCTTGCTTCTCTGGAGCAAAAGACTCCTGTGGCTGAGTATGTGGCAGAACTGTTAATAAGTGTGCCAGCTTATCAGCTTCTGCAGTGGTGAAATGGGGACCAGCTTGACACAGCCTTGCCATTCTCTAATTGCTATAATTTGGCATAGGCAAGTAAAACAAGGTTGGACATTGGGACTCAATACCTGTTGCATCTAGTGGGAGTCACACACCCCACTAGCATGGATGGAGTCTTTACAACAAACTGTTTCACAAACTGTTCAAACTGACACACCAAATAAATATACACTTCCCTTAAATAAGTATACACTTGCCTTCCCCACAAAGCCCCCAGAGCATTCACACTTTTATAGGAGCATTAACAGAGGAAACAGCACTAGCCCTATAATTGTCCACATCAAAATCGGTTTATTAGAGAAGTTGTTTTTCAGCTGGAGGTACCAAGAGTGATATAGCAGAGAATTGCCACAATATTAACAGCCAAGGAGTGGCCATCACCAGCATTATTGTTTATTGCCTTTCCAGTGCACTGAGGCTGACTTGTTTACAAGCATCATAACTAAAGAGCCACCACTGTCTTTATTTGCCACCAAGTGAGCCTGCAGAGAAGAGCAGGGGAAGAAAGCTTGGGGAAGGTCACTAGTGGTTACAGGTGCAGGAACTAAAGCATTTATCTCTCCATACTCCACTCTATCCTGTGGTTTGTTTTTTTTTCTTTTAGAAATGCCTACATTTCTCACTACTTTATATAAGCTTTTGACTGTAGGGGTAGTGTGTTAATAAATGTTCACTGGAATATAAAATATGTACTGTATTTAGTGAATAATAGATTATGGATAACTCCAAGCATATAACTTAAAATGCTGTAGGTGTTTATGAGCCATTAGTAAGCAATTTATTATTGATCAGGAAGGGAATGAAGGATCACACATTTATTACAGTCCATGAATTTATGTATTAGTCCTTTTAAAAAGGTGTTAAAGTCTTGGTTAGAAATGAAGTGTGAGCCATTGGCCTTTTAGCAGTAGGCTCTCTGGCCAACAGCTGATAAGATCACATCAAGTGATCCAAGGCAGCTTTGGGACACTCCAGAGCACTGTTCTCCTGTCCCGTAGTCAAACATGTAGCCTCTGGCTTTAGTACCTCTCAGCAGCCATGATTTTGCTTTGGTACATCATAATTCGTATCAGTTTCACGTGGTGCTTTCCTTTAAGAACTGACACTCTCTCTTTGTTTCACTCCCTGGCTAAATCTGTTTCTTCCCTCTTTTATGTGTTTCCTGCTCCTCTTCCCCCCAGGGTGAATGCTCACGGAAGTGCTATGACATCTTTGTGCTGGAGACGGTGTGTGTGGCGTGGTTTTCCTTCGAATTCCTGCTGCGATCCATCCAGGCAGAAAACAAGTGTGCTTTCCTGAAAACCCCGCTCAACATCATCGACATCCTGGCCATTCTGCCTTTCTACATCTCCCTCATTGTGGACGTGGTTTCCACGAAGAACAGCAGCAAGCCTGGCGGGGGAGCCGGCAACAAGTACCTGGAGCGAGTGGGGCTGGTGCTGCGCTTCCTGCGGGCGCTGCGCATCCTGTACGTGATGCGGCTGGCGCGGCACTCGCTGGGGCTGCAGACTCTGGGGCTCACCGTGCGCCGCTGCACCCGCGAGTTCGGGCTGCTCCTGCTCTTCCTCTGCGTCGCCATGGCCCTCTTCTCGCCCCTGGTCTACTTGGCTGAGAGCGAACTGGGAGCCAAGCAGGAGTTCACCAGCGTCCCCACCAGCTACTGGTGGGCTGTGATCTCCATGACAACTGTGGGCTACGGGGACATGGTGCCTCGTAGCATCCCCGGACAGGTGGTAGCCCTGAGCAGCATCTTGAGTGGGATTTTGCTGATGGCTTTCCCGGTCACGTCCATCTTTCATACCTTTTCCCGTTCCTACAGTGAGCTGAAGGAGCAGCAGCAGCGAGTAGCCAGCAGGCAGGTGCGCCAGCGGCAAGAGAACACTGAGCTCCCAGGTGGTGACTGTACAAGGGGGCTCGGTGTCACATTCCCGCCGAGCGCTGGTGAGCAGGAGGGTCTGCCCTTGGTGGACCAGTAAGCCAAGAGAAGTTCTTGATGCTGAACAGCTGAGGACATACGTTGGCAGCACAAGAAGCAGTGGACAAGGGAGGTCAGTTCTGCAAGAAGAATGCCTTGAACTACATAAATGAGGGGCACACACACACACAAGGTTTCTCTAAAGACCAGCTTCTGATCTTAAGGGACCTCTAAAAGGTACCCCTAGACATTCTAACAAGTACAGCTCTGCTCCATTGCTTTTCTTAGGGCTTTTCTATTGAGCAAGTATTTTTGGGTACGCCCAAGGAGCAGCCATTGAACACAGCCAGCCAGCAGAATGTAATGTGAAGCACAGCCTGTGCCAGGTGCCATATGGCAGAGCAACCGGTGTGCCACCTCCTCCCTACCCTGCTCAGTGGCACTCCCTGTGCGAGGGGCTGAGCAAGGGGCTCCCCGTGCTGCCACGCCCCACAGCACGTTTGTTTTGGCAGCACCACCAAGGAATACAAACCTCAGGCAAGCCAAGGGGCGAGGGCAGGAGAAGGGCAGAAGCATCCCTTCAGCTTTACCAGGGGCTTGCTTTTGTCTTCTACAGATGAGGCAGCGCAGCCAGAGCTGCCAGCTCTGAATTGTGTGTGAGCACAGTTTGCATTATTTAGTAGAGATGCATATTTACTATCCTAAGCTTTATATCTTAGTCCCATGACAGAAATATACATACAAAAAATATTCCTGACTATGGAACTAAATGTTAACTTGGTTATTTTTCCTTTGCTAACAGTTGAATGTAAAAAATACCATTACAAATGATGATGTTTCTCCACTTTCTGTTAACTATTTCCATCTCTCATGTATGGAGAAATGTGTTTCACAGGCAACTGAACTACATGTAGCTCAAGAAGGGGAGGGTGATGGTAAACCAGCAGTGAGTCCCAGCTCTGTGCAGTGTTCCTCGGTGGTGGTGGCTGCACTGAGTGCAGTTGTGTGCAAACAGGAGTAGAGGAACATACAAACCCAGTAAAGCCAGTGAGACACCTTCAGTGGGCTCTGGCCCCAGCTGCAGTGCAGCAGCTGTGCTCTGTGTTAGGAGTAGCCTTTTGGTTTTGCCCTCCTACTAAGAAAAAGACAATCCTGTCATTAGAACAAGTGTTCTGGCTCTTCTGATTCTCAAAGGATTTAAGTCAATTTGAAGGGAAAACGAATCATATGGTGGCATCTGCATGTTTGCTTATTGATGCCAGCCCCATGCATGAGCTTTCCAGCCCCCACCCTGGAGGAGCTGTGCAGCTGGTCCACGTCAGGATGCTGTGTGGGTCTTTCAGTGCTCCTACAGGTAGGATGTGATCAGGGAATAGAGGGAGATGGAACCCAACAGTCTCTTGTACCTACAATCCTATTGTACTTAAGCCATGCAGTGTCACCTTCCATATTCTCCACCCACCAGGAAGGGAACAAAACCTGATGTACTGAAGATGGGATTTGTCTGATCTGTTGTTTGGGGTTTATTTTGCCTTGGCTTATGTTGTAAAACCAATCCTACATTAGCAAACTCTTATATTAAGCCATTCCTTATAGGAATGAAGCAAAGGACATGGAAAAGTTACCGTTTATTTTAATAAAAATTAAAAGCTTTGTTGCTGACTCTTTGTGTCTCGTGATTTGGGTGTGGAGGGAGGTGGTGTTTCGCTGTGCTGATGTGAAGTAATACATGTTACTGGCTGCTGAGCACTGCAGGAGATGGAGGCAGCAAAACTGAGTCCCCTATCCTGCAGGATGCACCTGGGTCAGCAAAGCCCCAGCTGTAAAGAACTGCAAGCAAACCAAATGCAGCTGCCCACACCAGGGCTCTGCCCACCCTTCATGGCCCAGCAGCACTGAGAACACATCTGCTCTTTGTGCTAGAGAGGAGGGCCAAGGGCTGGTGGCTGGTGCCTGGGCTGACTCAGGCTCCTGGCAAAGCAATGCCAGGACTGGCTTGCTGTGACTCATGAAAGATTTTAATTTTATTGGTTTTTTATTCCCGGTGCAGGCATTTCTTTCATTAAGGATTATTAAGGTCTGACATCAGGGACACAGCTTTGCAGCCAGCTGATTGCAAACCAGCAAAGGGAACAGTGACAAGGGGACAGTGTGGCCTGGTGCTAAGGGGCAGCATTGCATCTTCTGGTGGCAATCAGATGCTCAGTGTTAAGGCAGCACCCAACAGACTCACTAGGTGGACTCACAAGTTCACTCCTCGTGGTGATTTGGTTCATGCACACCCAGGTGTGTTTCATGCTCCATCTCCAGTGTGAATCAAGCGACTGTGGTTAGTGTGCATGGAGAGTGCAGAATGCATCTCCTCGAGGTGGTGAAGCCCACAAACTGCAAGCACCCTTACCTTACTACTAGAAAAGCCACACTGGAGTGGACATCCATGCAGAACGAAGAGTTTCACGCTTGCAGTGTTAACAAATAACCACAAATCAATGCAGCTTTTGGCCTTGCAGCACGAAAAAAACAGTGGTGGGACAGAAAACTGCAGCTCAGCAGCTGTGTAGAAAAACAGACTGATGACACACACCATATTATTGCTGTTCTCCATCAAGTTGCTATTGTCCTACAACAGTGAGTTCTTTGTATTTTTCAAAAGGCACATAATTAATTCCAGCATGCGCAGAGTTTTAATAAAGTGACAAAACCCACTCATTTTGTCTCCTAGTCAAAGCCCGGCTTTTAATAAAGTTTCATTTCATCTATTGGGATGACAGATGAGGAAACAGATATAAACTAGGAACCTTTTAAACAAATTATTTTTGGAAGCTGTATAAAGTTGTGATGCACACATTGCCAGACATAAAAGACACTCGGAGGAGAATGAATTTCACCCAGGGCAGCTGTTGTTATGAGTGATGCTTGCTACTTTTGATCAGCTGCTGGAGAATGTTGATTTTGTTGTGTATGGTAGTTGGGGTTTTTTTGACACAGCACACAGATGATTTTAAGGCCATTTATCTCTAACTATAATAAATGCCACACTGCTGTCTGCAGGCACATCAGTGCCAGCAGGTAGTTATGCCTGTTTCTTTGAACAACTAAGTGCTTCACAATTGTAGCACACTAGTTTTGCCTCAAGGAAAAAGACAAAAAGGAAAAAATATTCCTCTCTCATATGGGATAAAGAATTTAAACACATGAGCAAAGCCTTCTCTTCTACATGTCCACCTTGGTGGAGCATGCATGAATCTTACAAATTCTGGCAGCTGGCAACACTAGCCATGAAGACCCTAACTTAGGAGAGTTAAGGATGTACTTAACCGGTAAAGGGACAGAGTTAAAGGGAATGGCACAAAGTCAAACACAACTTCACCTCATACACAGCATGTGCACAGCCACCTCCTCCTGCACAGCAGCCTCAGTTAAGAAAAAGCAGTAATGCAAAGAAAAATGTGATGCTGGTGTCATCTCCTCAGCTGTAAGCCGGACAGAGGCTGCTGTCCCACACTGCTGAGGCCAGAACAGGCACAGGCTATGGCAGCCTCACAGCAGATGCCTCAGGGGACAAAGCATCCTTGGCCTTCCCCTTGGCACCTTCAAGCGACAGCCTTAGAAGACTGTGAAGCCTTGGCATGGAAGAGGACAGCAGCACACGGAAGGGCTGATGGGTAGAGAAATCCAGGGTGGTGCTGCTGGCCCATCTGCAGCTGAGCAAAGGTCCTCAGTCCACCAGCTAGCACCTACCAGAGTTAAGTGCACATAAGCCAGGACACAGAAGGGCAGGAGTGGGGTCTGCAATGCTGTGTTTGCTGTCAGTGCATTTCTAGATGCTGACATCCACTTGGGACTGGCTGCTTTAAAAGGCTGTTTACAGGAAGACCTGCCCCTGCCCCAGAGTGAACCTTACATTATGTTCTAGTCCCCGTCTTTTATTAACTGCTGTTGGCACACGTATCCAGGCAGCGTTTATTTATTGGCACACTGGAGACTTACATATTGATGTCTTCTTTCTTACAGAAAGCCTCCAACAAGGCTACAGTTGTCAGTCAGGTCCTTGAAGCCCGCTTGGCTCTCAAGCCTAAGGATCACAATCAGATTTAACAAACAGAACCTGTGGGCCAATTTTTGCTTAATACCCAGTACCAAATGTGAGCTTTATCTTATGTCTTAAAATGTTTTTAATTGTACCTAACTGCATGTATGTCAAACATCTAACCATGATAATTCTCCCTCCATGGAGCCACAGTGCAAACCATGCCTACCATGCACAGCAGAGGGAGAGATTCGTCCTGAGGGAGACCTGGAGCAGCACTGCACCAGCCAGCAGGGCTGGGCTGCTGCCCTGGCTGCTGCAGCACCCAGAGATTTGGGTTCCCCATTGTTTCCTTTGGGGCCAGCCCCACCATTGGCTTCCCCACAGTGAAGGCCAAAGCAGCAGCCAGTAACACCAGCACTGGTGTCACATCTCCCACTCTTCTGGGAGAGAAGGTGCAGGCACTGCAAGTGTTGAGCAGTCTTGGCTGCTGTGAGAACTGCTTGGGTCTCCACTACCAGCAGACTGCAACAGAGCAGGCAGGGTTTACTCCCCACACTCACATTCCTCCTCCTTTCCTGCCCACTTTGCTGATTTACCTACCTTTAACGTCATGTTTTGGCTTTCCTTCTTTTCCCGTCCCTTCAAGAGTATCACCCTTCAGCCCCGTATCTGACCAAGCTCATATCTCTCCTCCTGCCCTTCCCAGCCCTCTCTCCTCCCCAACTCCCCTTCTGCAGCTCCTGCAGTCACTGCACACAGCAATAGCAAACCACCTCTCCATGCCAGAGAAGCCCAACATCCTGGATCAGCGGCCTGGCAGGATCCAGGAGGTGCACAGTGGCTGCCAGGCTGCTCCTGACAGTCTTGGCTTGTTTTCCCATCCAGAACGAACAGGGAGGGTGGCCAAGACTTCTCTTGGGGCAGCAACTGGCCAAGAGATGACAGACTCAGTGTCCTCATCTTCTGTGCAGAGAGGCTGCCAAGAGCACATCCCTCATCTGTGTCCCATCTTCAAGCTCAGTCTGCAGTCTGCATGACACAGGGTTCTTTTAAAGCTACGTAATAATCTGTTAGTAATTTGTTTTTTACTGTGAGCACTGCAAATACAAACAAGTTATGTGGTCTCAATGGTTAAGTTTACCCTGATATGTATGGAAAACCAGGGGACAGAAATCCAGAATACCTACTGTGCATCATGACTTCAGGACAATTTATGCCTTGTGCTTACTCACTCATCAGAAGGAAAAACCACGCTAGTTATTCATACCAACAACACTTCTGACAAGATGATTTATAGTAAGAGTTAAGAAGCACACATTTTGTACCTGAACAAAACAAAGCAACACTGAAATTTATATATAATAGGTAATTTTTATTAAAAAAAACCATTGCAACTGACAGAAAAAAATAAAGTCCATGAAATGTGCCATACATTCAAAGAGATGTATTTAAAGTAAGCGATTTCTTATTCTCTGAGGTGATCATTGAAACAGATACTTCCTGACAATTAGAGAACAAAACAAAAGTTCTGTAACACTTTGTCCCTAAAGTACCTTGCAAGAAGTTCTAGAGTTCCTGGCCAAGAGTCCTACTTGCTAAATGCCACATACAGAAGATGACTTGGACATGGTTTCACTGGCTTCTCTTCCAGCATTTGCTGCTCGGGTGTAAATGATACTGGTCTACAGAGCTCGCTGGTTTAGGTACTGATGACAGACTCAAGAATCCGCCCAAGGAAGAAACCCAAAAGGAAAAAGCAGAAATTGTTTTATCCTCAGTAATATCTGTAGTTCAAAGCCAAAGAGGTGGCCAAAAGTGTGCACTCCCAGATGAAGCTATAACATACAAAAGTATGTTTCTTACAAACCATTAATTTCTTACATCCCTGTTTTGCAGAATATTAGAAAAAGACCACCAAATACAAAAATCTTACCATTACAAGTTATTAAAAAAAACCCTTCAGACCATTAAAACACACAAGAAAGTGTTTGTTTTCAAACAGTACAAATACAATCCTCATTAAAGCAGCATACCGGAGAAGCCAGTTGTTAAAGTTTTTCAATTAAAAAAGACAAAAGCCCAGATGTTCTTGTAACACAACCAGAACATTGGAGAAAAGAGAGGAACAAAACATTCATAGTCTGCCATGCTGAGTACATTGTCTTTGTAAGGTCACTTCAGGCCTAGAAGAGTATGGTATCGAACAAAGAGCATGGAGTCAGTGCACAGTGTGATTCCCCTCCACTGGACACTTTGCCACCAATGAAGACAGTCCAGACTCAAATCGTGAGGTTCCCAAAGAAAGCGTGGTAGGGGAAGTATCTGATTTTCACACTGAAGTTATCAAACCTCAGACTTGCTGCCACTGATAAGAAAACAAGCTCTTGGGCTATTCTTACAGAAAAAAATTATCCTGAAAAATCTGTCCAACACCTTGCCTGTGGCCAGATGGAACTCACCCAGCAGAGGGAGGAAGCCCCATGAAGGAAGCAGCACAGGCATAGCTGTTGTGGGACCAAGGGCCTTGCTATGACCTCCTCACATCACCCGGGGCAGTTTCATGACAGCAGTGTCACAACAGGAGCCCAGGGGCTTGGTCACAGCCCCCAGGGGTCCACACCTCCATCAGACAGAGCACGGTGACCTATGCTGGCTAATAGCCTTTAGAGACAACATCTACATAAACACGCTCTCAGCTTTCTCAGTCCCTCTCAGTACAGGCTGTTGATTCTTCTAAAAGAGAAGAATCTCTTCTTTAAGAGCCTAGAAGTTTGCAACAGTAAAGGAAAACATGGACTCCTTCCTTGTTGGGCCAATGCAGGAAACACCCCAAAACATAACCTGGTTCTTGTTTGGCACTGAACAACAAGAATACGAATCTCAGCCTCAACAAATAAAGCTGTCAGATGCTGGTCCTACTCCAGGGGATACAGCTTTTTCTCTGTCTCAAACTTTTTCATTTCTGAGCCAATAAAAGTGGACCTGCTTCTATCTTTGTGGCTCAGCCACCATCTAGAAATACTTGCCTGGCGAACACCCATCTGCTGGCCCTTTGGTTTGGGAAAGACACTCTACAGCCCAGCTCTGTCCTGTGCACAGCTGCAGGGGCAGTGCTGCCCCCAAGTGCAGGGCAGGCTATTCCCACACCACATAGTTCCAGAGCATGATTGCCTAAGTTCCCTGCAGTCTCCTCCTTTTGCCTGGATGCTTGACTGGCTGTGCCAGATCTTGATGTGACTCCAGCACCATCAGACCCCCTCCATCATCTCTCCTCCATGGGTCCTCCTGCAGCGGGGATGAACATCTGCTCACTCTAGCTTTACAGCATCTGCGGCTGGCTCATTTCTGGCTGCTCACCTCTTTGCAGGGCCTCCCATCCCCACCTTCTCTCACCAGACATCCTTATAGAGAAAAGAGAAAGCTCCTGGATTTGCTCTTCAATACTTCTTCCTCCATCATGGAGATACTGAACGCTAGTATATGCCACAAACTTCCCACCAATATACAGACTTTATATTTTATAAATAGGTAGAAGTTTCAGACAAAATATCCTATAATTTCTGTGGTGTAACATTTTTAAATAGCATTAAAAACACAAACCATCCAGCCCTTGTGATTAATATACAAACATTTGTGAATTAATAAGGCTCATAGGTACGTATGCAAAATAAAGTGCCCCTCCCCCCACCAGGAAACGGTTTTGTACAGCTAAGTCGTAAACAGAGCAAGTTATTTAACACAGAACCTCCTGAGCTGGACGTGCAGCTATATTTTCCATCCTTGGTCTCGTTTCTGCTTTCAACTTGGCAACACAGGAGTATTTACAAGTGGAAGAAGAGATGCCATGGCTGACTCTGCTGACCTGCAACCTGCCCAGCCAAGTTGCTCACAGGGCCTTGGTGCTGGCTGGGTGTGCAGTGTGGGACACGGGCTTCTGAGGATAGTGGCTGTACAAGTAAACCTGCAATAGGATAGCGATGTCCACAAATACCTGCAGGAGTCCACAGATGGAGAACTGGAAAGGGGCTTGATTCAGGATGAAGTAAACAGTCTTGAACGTGTCCCCACTGGTCCACATCAGCACCATCTTGATGCTAAAAGACAAAAAAAGGGAAGAGTGTTTACTGAGAAGAACCTTGCTTTGGATTAGACCTGCTGTGCCAGAGGATGCCACCTACTGCAGCTCGAATTTATACCCAACAGTGCGCTGGGACTCCCCTTGACAGGGGCAGACAGCGTGCCTAGCCAAGACAGGCAGCACAGTACTTGGAAGGGAGGATCAAATTCTCTGCCCCACAAACTGCAGCACTCTTATCTCAGCAATTACAGCTCTGAACACCTGTGGCTATGAAGGTATCTAACATTTTGATATATCCAGCTAAGACATTTGACTCAGTGGTGCTCTGTAAACATGACTGCCTCATGCTGACAGCACGGACCATAAACCAAAGTAAAACAGTGCATGGAAAAGAAAAGCAATTAATCCCAGCAGTCACTTCTTGTGCATGCCATTCTGTGCTCATGCAAGGTAAAACAACACACAGATTGCTCTCTCATGCATGCACACTTTTAGCATCTGCTGAAACAAAGAAAATAGACAGAAGAAATCCCTCCTAACTGCAGAAAATGCATAATCAAAAAAAGCAGACAGATTGTCCAGCAATACAGAAAGAGGAGAAATTACATGCCTGCAGCTGTTACTAGAAGGATGAACAGCACTAGGGATTTTATCAAGGACACAGATCAAGAGCAATGCTCAGAGTTCCTTTTAATAACCAAACTTGCTTTCATCTTGCTCTTCTGCTGAGCATTCTCTGTCCTGTAGTCCAGCTCCTGCTTCCCCACATCAGGAGAAACTCTGAGGAATAGAAGTAAGTTCTTCAAACAGACCAAGTTATTTTCAGTGTCCTCAACAAAATGTGAACAACCAAACCTGGAAGGCCATTTCTGAGTTTCATGCACTTTATCGGGAGTGCTTTTTAAGCAGCTGGATAAGCAACAGTGGACCAAAGCTTTGTAGTTCACAGTATGAGCACTGCACATGATTTGTCATAATTACAAGCAATTTACGTTTTGCCAGCACGGACTCCAATTCATCACACACAGTCAGGCCCATGCAGTAGGGCATTTGCTGACTTAATGTTCATTTTTCAAACACTCAGGCAGGAGCTCACAGGATTTGTGTTTTGGGCACAAGTGCACAATGCCATTGCAAGCCAAATGCTGCAGCCCATTCTTTCCCCACACGGGATACGTGGCCAAGAGCATCAATTTGTACAGCCCCGTCACACTAGGGAAACAGGAGCCTTTTGTAACTGTTCACGTGGCCCAGAGCACAGAACAGATCTACAATCAGGACCTTCCACAGAATCTGTGTGGAACTGCAAGCAAGGATATGGGGTAGAGTGAGCAGTCATTCCCCACCCAAGGTCATTCTAAAAACGTAAATAAATAATCAGAGAAAGAAAACAACTGCTGAACTCTACATGTCATTTGTGCTTGGTGCAAACAGCCTGCACCACCTGCCTGTGCACGTTCCCAGTCACACCAAGTCACCTTACATCACACTTACAGTTATAGGTGGTTGGAATTTATTGAGATTTTAATTAGGAGAGCAATAAACTCTGAGGGTAATAAAACTGGCACCTTGCTTGCTGGCAGTCAGTATTTCTCCTCCTTTGATTTTAATGCATTAGTGTTTGCTGGGCAACTGATCACAATTTAATTGTGAATCCGTCCTGGTATGGCTAGGCACCCTCACTAAAAGCACATGCTCAACCAGGCCAATCAAACTAACTGCTCATTGTGGGCAATTCAGGGATACCATGAGACAGTTGAATAGGAATTTAACAAATATCCTTAATACAAAGGGTATTTGCCACTCATTCCCAATGGAGAAAGCCAGCTGGATTTTAAAGTGACCTTACAGTGAAGTGCAGTTGTGGAGGAGAAAATATAGTTAGAAGATGTACAGCCTACAGAAGAGTTAACCCCCTCAAAGAAAGAATAATCAATCACTCAGGGAAAACTTAAGGTTCAGCAGCACCACAGGAGCCAAGCACACCTCTAGCTGTGTCACATGTTGCGCCAAGTTTGCCAAAGCAAGTCTGTGTTTTGGTAGGAAGCCACCTGTGAACCCGACAGTCTGCAATACTGGCTGGAAAACGGTGCATGTTCTGACAGCCTCTGCATGTTCCAGAGTCCTCACTTCAGCTCATACATCTGACACTCAAGGACATCCATCATCATGCCTGGAGTTCTCACTAGGACATGAGAATGCTCCACACACACGAAAATCTCAACTTGTCCTTGACAAAAATGATCTTAAAAAATGCTACAGGTAATTTAAAGAGCTAATGCCACTGGTCTGTGTACCAAAACACATACATCCTTCTCTGTCCAGTAGCTTGGACAAAGCAGCAGAGAAAACCTGCAGATTACCAAGGTACAATGAAAATAAAATACAGAAAACACTTGGCATCCCACAACACTCAGTCCTGCAGCTGCACTGATGTTCTCAGGGCTGATGCAAAGTAGTGACTGTGGGAGTGCTGGCTGCCCTCCCAGAGGAGAGCTGGGACTGGACAAAAGGAGCACATCCAGCAGAGACCAAAAGGTGTGTGGGGTAATCACAAAGAGCTTAGCAAGGAAATGGGAACAGTGTTATGCAAGAGGTGAGAAAAGGCAATGAAGAGCCACAGAGGAAAGCAAAGAAGACAGCATAGGAACCAAGAAGTTGGTCAGATGAGAAGAGGATAGAAAAAAAGAGACTGGAACAGGACAGGGAATGACAGGAATGGAAGAGAACTGGAAACTTGGTACGCAAGTACTTGAAGATGACCTGAATTTGGGGTAGACGGCTTGTGTGGCAAGGTTTTGGCAGCAGGGGCCAGGGAGGCAGGCTACAAAGTGACTTCTGTGAGAAGCTGCCAGAAGCTTCCTCTAAGTTCAAGAGAGCCAATGCCAGCTGGCTTCAAGATGGATCTGCCACTGGCAAAGGCTGAGCCCATCAATTACAGTGGTAGCACTTCTGGGATAACGTATTTAAGAAGGGGGGCAAAAACTGCTGCACTACACAGTAGCCAGGTGAGAGGAAGTGAGAATATGTGAGTGGAACAGCCCTGCAGCACCCTCTCCAAGTCAGTACGTGCCTCCCACTCCGGGGGAGTGCCCACTCCGGGGAGGGGAAAAGCTACAACTGCTGTTGGCTCTCTCTTATCTCAACCAGCAACTGTTTGCACACACAGCCTCAAAGCTTGCTGAGAAACCCGTCGAGTGTCTGTGTGGCACTCTGGCAGAAACAGAGCTGGCTGCGCCCTACTACCACGTCACAGGCCTGAGATGGGTTGGATAAAGCTTACACCATCAACACAGCTTCTGTCAAGTCCTAGTTTCCAGATTCACAGTCGAAGTCCCTGATTTGGGATTTGCAATTGCTTTGTCCTTGCTGCATATGCAGATGTCACTTGCAATGATGCAGCATTGCGTGCATGACTATGAGGGATGGATGGCATGGATACACTGTCACTGTCCTCATACCTTCCAGCTATTGTGTCACTTCAGGATGCCACATTGCACAGAAAAGCCAGTTTTTGTCAGCAGCTTCTCAACTTTACCCAGTCACCTGGGGAAGAGAGGTAATTCTTATATTTGTTTTTACTTTAGGGGTAGACAAGAAAGACACCATTCTAGCTCGGGCTGCCCCTTACCTGCCCTGGTGGAGAAAAGAATAGTGTCTGTGAAAAAGGGAGCATTTTATTGCCCAAAAGAAATGGGAATTTTCAATTGGTTACGGAGAAGAAAGAACAAAAAGGGGAGAGCACACTTAAGCCCCTGCTCCACTGCTCTATTGTAAACCTGTATTTGCTGAGAATCATCAGGTTGGAAAAGACCTCTAAGATCACTGAGTTCAAACATTAACCTAAACTCACCCAACCATGCCAAGTCCACCTGTAAACCATGCCCCTAAGTGGTGTATCTGCACATCTTTTAAATATCTCCATATTCAGGTGGATGTCAACCAGCGCCCCCAGATCCTTTTCTGCTGAGGACCTCTCCAGCCATTCTTTCCTAAGCCCGAAGCTTGGGCTTGTTGCAACCCAAGTGCAGGACCTTGATGATGTTCATACAACCAACCTCAGACTCGGGACACCAGAGTCTGACCCTTGGCTTCACAGTGCTAGACTAATGCAGAGGAGGCTTTGCTACAATAGGCAGTCAGGGGCCACCATCAACACTGTCTGACACTGGAGAGCATGGCACAAAGAGGCTGCGTCCAGCAAAAATTTCCCACACTATCTCACAAAGACCAACATCACACTCCATCTTCCTGCTATGTGCAAAGTCACACAAGCCAAGCTGTTCTGTGCAGCATTGGCTACAAAGCAAAGCAGGACTTAGGAGTAAATATTTCTTTCCCGAAATAGCCCAGAGCTAAGCTGGGGAGATGTGGAAGGCAGGAAATGCTCACCTTGTCAATATGGAGGATAGGCTCTAGGAGGACAGCACAACTGCTCTTAGCACAAATGAGCAAGCAGGTTAGGGGTGAGCAGTGCCAGAGAGCAACCTGGGGATGCAGAAATAAACAAATGGCAGCATTTGTCTGTGTGACAACAGAGATGCCAACCAGAGAGGCAGGAGCTGCGTTCAAGTAGCTGGTATTGCCAGAGGCTGAGGCAGACTTGAGGTAAAAATAGCACTTCCCAGTAATGTACATCAGCACTGCAGTATCCAAGGACAACAAACCTCCTAAAAGGCAAGCACCTTCCTCACAGCTGAGGGGCTGTTAACGTAGTAACAGCCACTGCTAAGTCTGAGTAAATTGCAAGTGACCACAGAGAAAAAGCTGGTATTTTTTCAACTGTTTTCAAAATCTCAAAGAGCACTTATTCTGCTGCTGGAATTAAATCTCAGAGAGACACCAGCCCTTCTGATCACACACTAGACCAGGGGTGGGTTGCTAAATGATGGTTATCAATATCGTAATATGAAAATGCCCTGTGGTGCTGCTGCTCTCTACCACTGATAGCAGATTTCATAAACAAGCTGTACCCGTCTTCATTTGCTAAAAAAATAAATTACATGCTGGAAAACAGTTATCACTTTTCTAATGGAATAACTTTCTTCATTCAGGTTCCCTGTATGTTGTATATTAATCATGAAGTGACAGCAACTAGAGGTAAAAAACAGGTATCATTGACATGGTATCTGCAGTTAGCCAACAAACCTTAACTTTTATAGAATTATTTCTGGAATTATTTAGATGTAGAAGGAGCTATATTCAAAAGAGAAAAAAAAACCAAACCATATTCTGTTGATTATTTCTGTGAGTAATTTACAAAACAATTATATCTGCTAGATATTCAGGTTCAATCTGCCTTATCCAGATAAACACAAAAGCTTTTCAGCATCTTCATTCCTTCTGTGCAAAACCTGGCTGCAACAGTCTCAAATCTCTTGATTTTCCCTCAGAGTCTTTGCACACTCTGCTCAACATTAGTCACTTGTGGATCATTGCACCTTTCTTCTTCCTTCATCTGAAAGAAGAAAAACTACCAAAAAGCAGGATCTGGTAAAAGAATATGAGATGTGAAGCCCCTACTTCCACTTCCCTGTCTGTTCCCAGTCCGTCTTAAGATCGTTGCAACCCTCCATCCAAACAGCAGCAGGGCTGCAGAGAAGCAGTTTGCAGAGCATAGGCTGGGACTGAGCAAAACACATGCAGAAGGAAAAAGACACAGCAGTCCTCGCTTCCTGTTTGCACTGCAGATTTTCTCACACTGATGTTATGACTCTGCATGTTTGTAGCTTAACACACAAACCCAAAAATACCCTGCTGCTGGAAGACACCGAGAGAATCAGACATTAGACGATGACTTCCATTGAAAAATCCTGTAGTGGTTTCAGCAGACGTTTCAGCACAAATAGCAACAGGAGGTACGTGTTGCCCTGATGTAATTACATCCTGCTACAGTCAAAAACTTAGGGCTAACTGTGCTCAGACATTCGATGAACTCAAAACTTCTAAGTTATGTTTGATAAGAGAAAAAAAGAATATAATTTATTGACCTTTATCTACGTAAAGAAGAGAATTAGCCTGGACTCTCTGTTCAAGAATCAGTGGAAGCTGTCCGCAACTTCTACACGTCATGGCCTCACATCATGGGCAACTTCCCCACATCTTGGCCACAGGTTTTGCCAAATCAGAAAATCTGATTGGACTGCCATAGTCTCAGACATTTCTTCATATTCTTCATTTTCTTCATTAGCACTTGACTTTCATGCGTGTTAGAACACAGAGACAAACCTCTGAATGATGGGGTAGAAAAGCAGAATAAAATAATTTAAAAGCTGACAATATTGTATTTCATTCAGGAATAAAGTCCACACAGAAGCAGCCTGTCAGTGAGTATTTTCAAAGCTGCATTTGGTTTTGTGAAGTGAGGAAGGTACAGAAGGTATCTCTCCAGCAACCTTTTAAGCTGCTACCTCCCACAAGACATTTGCACAGGAATGTCTGGAAGAGAAGGCAGATTCAGTTGCAACATCCTGACTTTGGAAAACTTTCAGCTCCCATTTGCAGCTCCAAAATAGGCTACTTAGAAAAGACAGCAAGCATCCCTAACACTGCACTTCAATCAGAGGCTAGTCTGCCTACAGCAGTGAAGCACATACCAGAAAACATGAAACACAAATGCCATGTTATTTTTAACACTGCACAAAACAAACAAAAATTAATAAATAGAGTACTTGTTTCTAACAAAATGCCATATGGCTTAACAAAAAAAGGAGTCCTCCTCATGTTAACCAAATTGCTTAGCCTGCCAAAAACTATTAAAAGGAAAAGAAGAAAACACACGGATCAGATATCCAAAGTGTCTGAAGTTTGAAAACATGGAAACTAAGTGTGCATACCCTAAGACAGGTCCTTCTGTGTGAACAAGCAAAGATCTTGTTTTAAATATTGCACAGCCAGCTGGGAATCCAAGCATGAAACTGCTCAACAGTCCTACGTGCCCTGCTTGGTGTGGGTGCCTTACCTCACTTCTCAGCAATTCCTCTGAGGCTGAAGCAGCACTGACCATCTCCAGAGAAAGACATCTGTCCAGCCCCACATTACTAGCAGGAGTTAAGAGGATCATGCAGCAAGAGAGACCCAGTATTTATTTTGGACCTCTGTAACCAAGCTGAAGCAACTGAGTTAAAGCCATATCCACAAGCAACTGATTCCACAGTTGGCTGCAATCCAAGAGCAAATTATCTGAAAGTTCCTGTGATTTTTCAAGGATTGTACTCATCAATGAGGAAAATTAAATGCAGGGTTTCACTCTGAAAAATCATCATGCAAACAAACACAGAAAGGTGCAGCTAAACAAAGAAGTTTCACAGAAAAACAGGGTAAATGGGTATTTGTCAATTTTTTTCCATGAGTATCAGTTTTCTAAACATCCAGGAATGGCAGTGTCATGCATTTTGATCCCACGTAGCATATTCAGCCAAAAGCCAGTATTTGTTAGAACATGTCTATGAAAGGATAGTCAAGAGGAAACTACAAGACATGCTGCACAGGGCCAGGAGGTAGTCCAGGATCACTAATATGGCCCCCAACTATGCCAAGCAGCTGTACCTGAAGTCCAGTCTGTAGGGGTCCAGAAACTGGCAACCATTAACAGCTACAAGTTCTTCTAGTACTCTACAACTTGTGCTGTAGACAGAAGGGCAGCAGGTCTTAAACAGCACAAAAAGCCCCAAGTTCTGTGAAGCAGGTGTGAAAATAAATCTCTTCTGTGGATCAGAGGAGAGATCTGAGCCACAATTGACACCAGTGTCCTTTCTGCAGGAGACAGAGATGGATGCCAGCCAGACTGCAAAGCTCAGGTCTGTTTAGATCTGTGGTATGAACACAGATCAGACAGGCTCTGTTTCTGCTGCTGGTGCATTGGGAAGTTTGAGACTGCTACCATGGCAGGGACCAGATTTCCACTGGTGCCAGGGCAGAAAATCACGTCCTGCACCTCTTGCTATAACCGCAGTCAGCTGCCAACACACATGGTACTGTCAGTGTAATGAGAATGCTGCAGAGCACACCTAAATCACACCATCCTTCAACATCTCACTCGTGAAGTTGTTCTCGAGGATCTGTCCCTGCTTCCCTGTCTCTCACCTCCCACTCGTGGTATTGCAATCGGTGGAGCTGCAGGCACAGCTGCTGGCTCATGCTGCTCTAGATGCTCTCCTGCTGCCCACCTTCTCTCCAGCCACTTGGCACAGCCCATCCTGGGGCCCCACATCATGCACTGAAAGGTGGGTGATAAAAGGACTTGCTGCCATGCAAGGGCACAGGGAAACAAATCCCAGGAGGCAGCATTCCTTCCCATGACTCACGTTCCTGCAGGGTGAGTTGGCCTGCCACATCCCAGTAGTTGCAGCCTGCCCACTGCCAGGAGGGACAACACTGATATGTCCTGCAAGGCCAGCAACACAACGTCCCTGTGCAACACCATTCAGTGTATTTCTTGCTCTAGTTCTAAATAACTCGGGACAAATTCGATTTGAAATGTAATAAAAAGACATGAAGGAACATATGTTTGCTTCAGCACAGCTGTGTATCACAAGGCTCAAAGCAATGCGTCTGAATCTTCCTTTCTTTCTGCCCCAGACAGCCCAGAGATCATCAGACTCTCTCTCCAACTCGAGGTAATTTGAGCACATTTTCCCTTCATCTTCATACGGTAACAAGTACATAGCTAGAGCACACTTCTAGTATTCTACTTCAATAACTGCAATTACCTGTTCGGTTAACATACACAAAGTAACAGTCCCAGCTGTAGGGTTTTCCTTGGTCTAGATGACTGGGTTCACTTGTCTTCAAAGCCAGCATCCACAAGGACAAAATCTAATGATGTTGCAATCATTACTTTTCATTAATAATCACATCATCCTTCAGTTAGTAAAAATGCTTCTCACGTTCTAGGAAAGCAATGGGGAAATTAAAACCCCAAACACCAAAGGGTAAAATAAGAGTGATCACGCAGGGACAAAGTCCAGATTACTGTCTGGAAAGAAATTACAGATATTTGCAAGAACAAAGCTTCCATTCTCCTCCAAAACACCTTAACACTTAGTAAGGAAATAATGGCACATCTGGTAGTAGAGGTGTCTTCCAACCTTATTGATTCTATGAAATAACCTCTTGCAAGCTCTATATGAAGGTATGTCACCACCTAGTTCTTCATCTGAAATGCCAGGTTTATCACTTTCCTTCTGAGCTGCATGCTCATGTACACACAGAGGTACAGAAGTGAAGTTATTGGTGACAGTGACACACCATACACCTCTGTGCTGCTTTTCAAAGCAAAGCCCAGTGGGAAGCAAAGCTATGCTTTGTCACCAGGTTCCACCACAAACCAACCCTTTCTGAGCCACTTCCCATACTGCCACTGACCCACAGTGGCTGCAGAGCTTTGAAGCCCTGCTGTCGGCAGAACTGAATGCTGTAGGGAGGAAATAAAA
Organism: Acridotheres tristis; assembly: GCA_037013685.1. Classification (NCBI taxonomy): domain Eukaryota; kingdom Metazoa; phylum Chordata; class Aves; order Passeriformes; family Sturnidae; genus Acridotheres; species Acridotheres tristis. Next base: position 57,140,261 of record CM072886.1, on the reverse strand, counting down.
GCATCATGATCACATCCCACACACAGTAGCATGAAACAAATCTTAAAATTTCAGCATAAGTAGGGTTTTTGCAGTTCAACAAGGATAGATATCCTCTAGCCTATATTCATTCCTAAACTCTTGCTATCTGCTGCCTTGTACACTATGAATCCTGTTTTAGGAAATTCTCTAATATAAGACTTAGTATCTGACAGGACAAGGCTTCCACAACTACCCTGAAAGCTTGCCTGACAATGCCAAGACATTTGGCTAGACATGTAATTCCCTTATGTGTAGACATGTATCATTTCTAGCCATCCTCCCCAGAACAAATGAAAACCCTACCTTTCAGCCTTGTTGAAACAGGTTTTTTTTACTATCAAGATTTTTTTCTTTCTACATTCCACTCAAGAATACTATGAACGCTTTCCCCCCATCTCAGTTTCTGGGCACATCATTCAGTATGTCAGTCTCTGCACTTCCCACTCTTCTTCTGTTTGCTGTCCCTCTGTGTCTGAGGAGCAGAGGACCAAACACACCATTACAGGTCAAAGCTGAAACAGAAAATCTCTGTAGTCGACCCACTCGCATCTGCCTGACTCCCATTCTCTACCCAATTCTTCTTAGTAGTGTTTCTGAGCCACCCTGCAAAGTCACTTCCTGAGCTAAGGTGCTTTGATCTCTTTTATTCTTCTGTTCTGGCTTATCTGTTAACTACTTAAATTACTCACCACTCTGCTGACTTTACAGATCTTCATCACAGTCAGTGTTAGCACTATGGCTGTTTGCATCCTTGCATCTCAACCTATATTTCTTTAAACTCAAATCTCAGTTTACTTCCATTCTATATTTCTAATTCCACTCAGTCCTATTGCACTGAGGGAGACACCTCTACAACCACATAAGCAGGTAACTTTACCCACTTACACAATTAGCTGTGGTGAACTCTAACAAAACAATACAGATGCTGGACATTCTGACATTCTGAAGAAGAACTGAAGGACATTTATTCCCAAATCTGTTGGGTAACAGAGGAAGACAACATTTTTAGAAAACTTCCATCTCTCAGGTGTCTTCATGACAAGCTTAATTCCCACCTTTTGTGCCTTGACCTGACCTTATCTACACAAAATACCTTGCATGACACTTCCTTGCCAGAGGACGATGGAGCACCTAAACTTAATAGAATGGTTTTGTAACAGAAGTACAATAAATTTTCTCTTGTAATTCAAATTCTCAGGGCACAGAGAAAAGCACCTACCGAGAGAGCACTCATTAAACATGCCAGCAGAGCTTTATTCCTATTACTATACAGAAGCCTTGAACTATTTGCAAAAGATGAATGCTTTTGGTTTGAAGTAATTTGCTTTGAATTTGCTTTTTGAACTGAGGGGATGAGGTGCCAGGGGAAGAGAAATGAGAAAGAGGTTCAATATGTGCAAGAACTTTAGCAGTCCACACTGTGCTACAACTTTAAGAGATGCTAAATGGAAGTGGATACTGCTGTCCATGCTCTCAGAACCACTGGGAGGCTGAGGGAAGGAAGGTCTCTCTCCTGGATTTTTCCACCTGTCCCGTCCTTCAGTTCCTGAAATTCTCAGATGTGTTGAGTGTACAGGGCACAAAGAATTGTCTTTGGAGCCTCATATTGTGCTGGTGCAGATCTTGAGAGAACAGCTCTGGGGTGACACAGCAGGCGAGCACAGAGGTGACTGCAGTGCTGACCCAGCACAGCAACCCACAGGCCACAGATCTACAGAGAGTCAAGCAGAAAGTGCAGGCCCTTGAACCTGGGGCATCGATCACAGGTCTGCTCCAAATGAAAAGAGGGTCTGGAGAAGAGAAAAGAAACCACTTAATTCCTAGGATCAGAACAAAAGCTTTAGTCCATCTGTTCACATGCTGACAGGACTCTGCCCTCATCCTGAGTGCACTGAGACCAAGCCTGTTTATTTTCCTGATGTAGTAACACTCTCAAGGGAGAAGAAATTAGAAACTTTCTGAGGACTACAGACTACTTTCTTTAATCTCTTAGCCTTAAAACAGGCAGATTTGGGAAGAGAATCTGATGTTCCTGTTGCCTAATAGAACTACAAATGAAAAGGTGAAGAGATAAGACAAGGTATTTGTAGTAAGTCTTACAGTTATACAAAAGCCTCATCCATCCAGTCATGAAAATTGTTCACTATTATGCAAACATGGATGTGTATGCAAAGTCCAGAAATGAAAAACCTGGAATATTTCACATAAAAGCCATGATAAAGGACAATAGCAACCAGCTGATCAGTGCCAGGAGCAGAAGAGGAAATGTCAGCAAAGCAAAACTTCCCCACACAACTATGAATGCTGGCCACAGAAGCAATGACAATACTTGTACGTCCACAACGAAAACTAAGAATCTAAGTAAAGAAGAGCACTTAAGAAGACAAAAGGATACAATCACAGAACTACAGTAAATTATATGTATAGTTTAAAATAGGTAATTTGTAAGCACAGTGACAGTTCTGATTAACTTAGTGCAATAGGAAAGGCAGTAAAACTAAGGAATTGGCTACATACAACTCTAAGTACAAGCCACTTTTAAGTATAGCTAATAATTTTACACTTACCCAATGTAGTTCTGGCTCATACTTAAGAACTTGATTTCTCTATTTACCAGGGTCCCAGATTTAACTTTTGGGTCCTAACTAGTCCCTTGAGAACTACCTTCTCTTTCATAATTTAGTCCCTATGATTGTCTGCACAATGCTTTATGCAATAAAAACCTGCTTCTTAGTTGGGTCAGATAATTTGAATCCACAAAACTATATTGGGGGGGGTTTTGTTTGTTTGTTTGTTTGAATTAAATGGCCCTCACCTCCCATACCACTTTTCCATGTTCTCTCTTTTGTCTGTTATATATAAATATAACAAATATAAATAAAAATATAAAGAAGGTGCTATTTTAAGAGTAACAGAAGATACTGTTTAATCAGCATCTGGAGGGTCTAATGCCAAAGCCTGTGGGAAACAGTTCTCTCTCTATTCAGCATTTTCTTTGGTGTTAGTTCTGGACCAGACACAATTTACTCCTAACTCAGGTCTCCATTGTACTGGTCAGTGTCTGCTTTGTGTACGTGGCATGCTCAGGAAAGGAAATATTTCACATAGGCATCCATTATCCCTAAGCCTATTTCTTTGATTTTGCTCTCATCCATGCAATTTCTGACAGTGAGAAACATGAGCTGAAGAGAAAAAAACCATAACATACAATACAGCCACTGCCTGCACCATTCTCTTTTAACTTCCCTTCTTTTTAGCACTTTTTAAGTTCTTTCCCAGTTAATTTCTCTTACTCCTTTACTGAGTGTCCCCAAAAAAGCACAGATATGTAATGAAGTTGCCATAACAGATGTGAATTGCCTCCCTTTTTAATGGAACTTAAATTTATTCTGAAGAAGCTAATACATAGTTGGTGCCTGAGTAGAAACATGTAGAAACATCCCCAAGTCTTGCTACCTCCTTCTAGCACAGGGTTTTGTTCTCTTTTAAATAGCATACAGGAAGTAACTCAAAAGTTACTCCAAGGGAAGTAAGTCATTGAAGCTGTTTTACTTATTCACATATATAAACGTCCCTCAGGCTAAAAAATCCCAAGAAACCACAGGAGTAGCATTTTTAGAGCACTTACTCAATCTCCTTAAATCTAAACTCTCACTAAAGGAGCTGCCCAGACATTGGTTAACCAGTCCTGAATAAAGCCTTCTACATCTGTTCATCACAGCAACTGGTTAATACAATACAGGCAGAAAAGACAAAGTCACTTTCATTAACATTCACAGTGTTTGAATAAACCCAGGTTTGTCTCCGGGACAAACACTGTTCTCCAAAATCAAAAGTTTCTCCTGAAACATGATATAAAGAGCTGCATGTCTCATAAAGGAAAAAGCTATAGAGCAGTATTCAATAAAAGCAACCAACAATAACATTTATCTCTCTAAGAAATACTGTCTTCTAGTATTTTTAATATTATCTATAGAGTAGAAAAGTAAATAACACATTAAATATATATACATATAAGAATAATTTCATAGAAATTATTCCTTTCATACCTCTTTATACCACACTCAATTCACTGGATACATTTCATATAAACACTTACTCATAACTAGCTCATAGTTTCAGCACACCTTATAAAACATTCCTGAATGAAAGAGCTTCTTATAATTTGCAGCTCTTGACTCCAGCAGCTTCTGAGACAACAAATGCCAATTGTTTCTCCTTCAGTGATTTGTGCTTTTTAAAACAGGATAATCACTGTGACTGACCCAGCACTACCACAGGAGGGACTAAATTAACATTTTTCTTTCATAGCACAATAACCCAGTTGAACGAAATCTGAGATTATTCTCATTCAGCCTTTTCAGACTAGATTTCTCAAGACAGCCTCCTATCAACGCATAAGCAGAGTCACTCATTGTGTTGGCTGTCTCCAGACAGTGAAATTCTGCACCCCCAACCCAATGTCAGCCAAACACAACAGTCCAAGTCGTGCAGAAAGGAGGTTCCTCCCAACCACACTGAAAGCTGTTCATGAGCAAGAAGACAGACCTAGAAAACTGCTTGCAGAGGGACGACACAGGTTTTCCCTGGTTGTGTCCTGACCGTGCAGCGGCACATGCAGCCCTGAGCCAGGCACAGCAAGAGCCATCCTGTGCACAGGGTGCAGCCAGGGAAGAGACAATACTGCATATCAGGACCTCAAATACTGCTGCAGAAAAACCTTGCTTTATTGAACCCACATGTTTCCAAGCTAACAACTGATGGGCACATTTGGGTATCCAATGGACTGTGGCTTCTGAGATTTGAAGATATATGCAGCCTCGCTCTGTCCTCCTGCCAGACCTCTTTCCTGGACCTGGGAAGATTGTGCCATGCAGCAGCTCTGAATGAAAAGAAACTGCTTGCCATGGGGTTTGAGCAGCAGCTGGCAGTCAAAAAGGGTTACTGCCAGGTGATTTTGAGAAGCCTTTGCACAAAACTTTCAATGAAGGGCAGTTATTTTTTTCTGGAGCAGGGCAGCAGACAGGAATGCAATACTGGACTGGAGCAAATCAACCCTTGCACAGTCCCAAAGTTAACATGGTCCTTGGGTAAGACCACACACCTATAACTTGGTCACAGACCTTACAGAGGAACACCCTCCATTCTCCTCCTTTGGTGGAGAGAGGTCAGATGGGATTATGAGGACAGCATAAAAACTGCTGTGCGTCCCCTCAGAGGCTCTCCCCACATCTGCACAAAAGCACACACTGCTCCCCTACAGGAACTCCACAAAAGCTGCTGTCCACACAAGGATGTCATTCTCCCAATGCATTGACCTCTGTGTGCAGCAGTGCTGCTGCCAGACCCAGAGCCAACCTTCCTGCCCTTTCCACTGCCTCCTGTTGAACACCACCTTTCCTCACAAATGCAGTTTATTAGAAAGTGACTGGGAGGCAACTATCCTAGAAGGAGTGGGGATGCAAAGACAAATGACAGAGTAAGTTCCTGACAGTATGGTTTTCGTCACAAAACAAAAGCACTTAATAATACAAGGAGCATCAGATCCCAACTGTAGCATTCAGCAGCTCTGACTCCTAAAAGGTGATAGAGGTGAGGTGTCAAATGGATGCCAAATATTGAAATATCTTGGAATATTTTACCACATGATATAAAGAAAATTTAGAAGTGATGAACACATCTTTTAATGTCACAGTGCCTTTTTTTTCTCAACTACTCTAAAGCTCTTTAACTTTGAGGCAGCTTTTGTCCTTTTTCTAACATAATAGTTTATAATTCTAATCCACCCCAATAATTAAAGCAATTAAATTACTCTTTTACTAGGTGACTTGACAGAACTAGTTTAGTTCTTGAAAAGAATGGAAATTAAGTGAATATTTCTTTGATAGGTATTAACACAATTCATTACAAAGCACTTCTGTCAAGTTCAGTACCATAATTTATATAACTACTACTGTACTATTTAGGTTTGCAACCATTCAGAAGTACTTAATCACTTAAACAGAGCTCCAAGCTTCCACAAAGGACACATTCCAAAAGAAATCAGGTGAATTGTCAAAGAGAACATGACGAAAATTTATGTTGCTTTGACTAGCTGACTAGTTGTTTACTTAATCATAGGAAAATTTCCACCCATCAATCATCAGAATAGGACATATTACACTATCTTCACTCCACAAAAGCTGTTACTCAGCATGCATCTCCTCTCCACTTTTATTGTTTCCATTACTTTCCAACTTCACCTTTGGTCTCTGTTCTGTCAGAACAGAGGAGGAAGCTGCAGGACCTAGTAGTAATAATCCTACATAAAGAAGGAAAATGAGAGAGGAAGGGAAAAATGAAAACTTAAACATAAGATGTGAGGAGCTCTATCCAGCAGAACACAGATATCAAAGAACCAGCAGACTCATTCTCAGGAGCACTACAAAGTACATAACTGTGATTCCTTCACTCCAGCCATGCTCTTTTACAATAAACATAACTGTCTAAGCTGCAGACGCTCTCTGGACATTTACCTCAGACACAGAAGACATTTTCAGTAGGGAACTTTTCAGACAGCAGCAGATAGAAACACAGGGGTGAGACGACAGGACCCTTTCCACAACACAGTCCTAAAGGGTATCTTGGCTGCCACTGCAGCCACCTCTCCTCTTTCACTCTCTCACGGCCCCTGGTCTCCAAGCTCATTTATTCGGAAATGACTGCTACCTCAAGTATGAAATGTCCTCAGCTTCTCACTCAAACAGGTGTTACTGAGGGGGAAGTGTTATGTGGCCTTTTTTCAGAAACAAGAGTATCAGAGGAGTCTGGCAGGATACTCTGATCAGACGGGGTGACATACTGAGACTTTATTCTCCATTTCTTTTTCAACAGTTAATCTTCATGAAAGAAGTTGTTTGCTAAATAAAATTAATGTATCAGCTGCTGTGTCCCAGATCAGAGACAGATGCATGTTACAGCTTTTCTCAGCCAAGCCATGAGGGCCCGTGAACAAGCACTTCTCTGGCAGTAGTAAAGGCTGTGATGTTTATCAGGGACACATACTGCACTCCTGCACTGGGTGACAGAATTACTATGGTTTAAGAAGGTACCACCTCCAACCAGGATGTGATGATTGAGCAAAAGGTGACTATATAGAACAGCTTAATACTCATTGCTCTCTCCATTAAGCTTAAAGTAACAGAGACACTAGAAACTCATCTCTTTTTCTTTACCACTGAGGCTTGCTAAGAGCATGGCTGGCAGCCAGCCATTTTGGCCCAGATCCCCAGTGCAATTGCTTCCAACAGTGTAACCATCCACACCGCTATTTCTGCCCTGAGCTGTGAATAACTGCACAGAGCAGTGGGAATCAGCTAACCTGGGCATCAGCCAGTCCTCACCTGGTAAACACCCATGCAAGTAGGCTGACTGCACTGTTACATGCTCCCTTCAGTGTTTCCATGATTGGGGTCTCTCTTCTTGATATGCTCTTAGAGAAGTGGGCACAGAAAGGGAAGTTCAGAGGAAATACTTCCAACAGCTCCTTCAGCAGAAAGCAATACACTGGTAGAAGTCACTCTCACAGAAGGAACAGCCCAGTAATTCTTAGAGAACATCCAGTCAATTTAGGATTGCATGGTACTACAAAGTGTTTGTGGTATCTGCAACATATATAAAACCACAATTTAACCTGAAAAACAGAAAGAGCACCAACATGTGCCTGAATATCCTCCCACTGCAGTACAGCAGCTCAAAGTTGTGCACTACCTCATCAGTGCCCAGATCCATCAATGTTCAACACCACACAAAGTACTGCTTCAAGAATGGAACCAGAGAAGGGAATGCATTCTGGAACCGTGGGCACAAGTGATAAGGAGTGTGGCTATGCTTGACCTGGTTCTGTTCCATGGCAAGGAAGCAAGAGTTTTTATGCTATTTTCTCTTGACTAAGCACAGTACTCTTCTGCTAAGCAGTCTTGGATGAGAATTCTGCAATTCTACGCTTAGCAGTTTTCAAAGAACAAAGGGGTTTTTAAAATCCTTTTGCTAATAGCACATACAAGTAATAGGAAAAACTGAAATTCAGGTCCCCAGGAAGAAGTTAAAGAAAAGCAAAACACTACCAATAGCCATCATTAATACAGCATTATGATTCACAGATGAAAAATAGAAAAAGGAAAGTCAAACCAGAGCATAAAAAAGGTCTAGTAGATAAGTTGCCTTCTGGATATCACAGGTACAGAATTTTCCAAGACAGTAGGTGCATGAAAAATACCCCAATATTTTGGAAGCAAATCCTGACTCATTCCGTATCAAAGGGGCTCCCAATCAGAAAATGCCTGAAGCATGAAAGCAATTTCTGAACATTTTAAGTTAGAAAAGATCTCAGAGTAGCTAGTATAAAGCATGCTCAATTCAAACAAGTAAAGGGAACAGTGTGAACAGAGGACAGAATTGCTTTGCTTTGGGGGTGGCATGATTAATTGTTTCGACCAAAGTAAAAATTATCCCAGCAAATTTTTAAAGGAATTCAGAGAAGTCATAATAAGAGAAGACAGAGCCCCAAATGATCACAGCACTGTGAACTGAATTGCTGCTGTATTGTTTCTACAGACCAGTGCACTGATGCACCACAGTGAAGGTTTCCTCTCTCAAAAAGCTTTACAAGTTGCCTTTGTAAACTTAAGTGTTACCATCTGAGTTATCCAATAAACAGTGTGAAAAGATAATCTGATTTAATGACTCAAGAGTGGGCACAAGATTAAAGTTTTCTGTCCCACATTTTCACAGTCATGACTGCAAAAGTCACATTGGAGCTTTCATAAATGTCAGTTTCAAGCTTTGACACAAAAATAAATACAGATGTCATTTGCTACAAATGTAGTAATGGATTATGAAGAAGTGATGAGCAGACATGTGAGAAAAAGCTAATTATATGAGTTACACTGATAGTTTAAGGCTGCAGGCTCAAAGTATTTTCATCCTCTTTACTACTTTTGATACGCAAGATTTCTTTAGATCATTTCTAAGTACCAGCGTGGCACAGCTTGAGTAGAACTGCAACATGTTGCTAATGGCAACAGCAGCGGTTTCACATGTTTATTTCACTAGAACATGTTTCAGCTCGGCACTCTCCAGCTGGACTTGGATAATGGGTCGGACTTCATAGGTGTCATGGAATTCCCACTGCCTTCAGCAGTGCTGCACCGGCTCCTACTGACAGAAAGTCTACTCTGATTGCTGCTGTGTTTTCAAGTAAAAATTGTAGAGATGACATTGCCCTTCCTGGAAAAGCATTCCCACAGTGCAGAGACAACCCACACGAAGGCACACAGACGTGTTTGATGCAGGACAAGCACCATACCTCATTCCTTCTGTCGATCTGTTCTGGTAGTTGCGGTACAGCTGGGGGACGCCCAGCATGGCCTCAGTGAACACAGCAAGGAAGCCCAGCGTTTCCACAAACAGCGAGGAGTCCAGCCACAGGTAAGTGATGTAACCAGTCACACCAGTGAAAGTGAGGACGCACTGCACGTAGTCTGTAAACTTGCTCCAATGCCAAAAGTAGTTCAAGTCAAAATCTGCAACAGAACAGGAATGCAAGAATGAAATATGTTTTCCCAACCAACTCAAAGTCAGTCAGGGTGGAATTGAGAACTGGGAAGAATGAGGGAGCCACAGGCTTTGGTGGAAGGGGTTAGTAGAAAATGAGGGATAGGATTAAAAAAAATAAAAACAAAACCAAACAAACACACACATTCGCAATCACCCCCTCCCAAAAAAAAATCCCCACAAAAACAACAAGTAAAATAAAGAATAGTCCTGATTTCAAAAACATTTTTTGGGGGGTGTTTGATAAAGAAACAAGAAGACAAAGGCTTGCAAGACAATAAAGTATTTACAAAGATAACTTTTCAAGAGGAAGCATTTAAAACATACCTTCCCATATCAAACATGAAGGACTCTGGATATTGCTGTAGTGGGGCTGGCATAGGAAATGTTTCACAAAAACCTTCCAATACTAATAACAGGCCCCAAGCATCACAGTGCAAGCATTCTTTCTCTTAGGTCATTATCTTTGCCTTCCAAGTGCCTCAATCCAAGCTGCTTAAGAAGGTCACCTAAAGTCCACCACAGCTCTGCTCCCTGGTGCAGTGCAGCTGCCTGTGGTGAAGGGCAATATGCCAGTGCAGCTGCTACAGTTTTACTGAGACAGGTACAAGACTCAGGCAAGATTCTCCCCGGAAAAAAGCCTCTCACAGATATCACCACTTTCACTCCTAGGACAAAACTTTGCTCCTGCCTTTGCCAGCACCAAGGAGTGCAGGTTGAGTGCCCATTTCTGTATCTGTCACAATAAAAAGCTCAGCCACAAAACACAACATCCCCTCTTGAAGGAAGGCAAGAAGGAAGGAACCAACCATGGCATTTGCTTGGCACAATAAAATGTATCACTGGAAGACATGTAGCTGTTTTACTGATGAATAAGAAAATACACAACCCCATAGAGATTGACAATATATCAATGTAACGAATTTATTTTTAACAAAAATGCTACAATGACTGTTGGTTAGAAGGTGCTGTTCCCGCCTTCCTTTGATAGAAGCCCCTACTTCAGACCAACTGGACTCTCTGAACTACCAAGATGATGAACTACTGTCCTAACAGGGATATTACAATCAGCCCAAAGCCGTGCAACACACAGCGCATCACTTGAAGATTTCTGTTGCTGCCACTTCAGAAGCAGTCAGAAAGCTACAGAAATAGTCCCACTGCTAACTCAAGCAAGGAAGACATTGACCTCCACTGACTAACACTAACAGAAAATTCAGTGAGATGGGAATATAGGCACTTAGCTGCCTCAGGATACATACACACACCAAGTAATGATTTTATTTTCTGCATCTCTTCATACCTTTGTATCAGTATCAGTCTGACCCTCAGACACCCTTTATTAACTATTCTCTTCTTAGTACTTGGCAAACCCACATCTCCAGGACACCTCCTGACTGCACCCAGCTGCATAAATTTATTTTGCCACCCAAAGAGGAAGGCACAACTGGCCAGGAGCCATACCCAACCTGCAGCATTGTCAGCCATCACCCGGAATTGAATAAAATGGCCTGGGGCAAAACCACTGTCAATGTAAATGTTGACTTTCAGTATTTTATGGTAGTGGCTCCTCAGCCTCAAAATTCAGGGACACGAGACTAAATAAAAGTTAGACTCAGTGCTGGCATAGCCCAAACCACATGAGCCTCGTGCATTTCTTCTTGTGAAGGCTTCGCATTTTGGAGATGAAGGGCCCATGGCCCTTCATTCATTAAACCAGTTGTCACATCTGCCCTACATACACTGTGTTTTTCCTCTTGTGTTCTCCACATGCTCAAGGATCCTTTAAAAAATACCTATCCCTGGACACCAAATCCTAATTTCCCAAGTTCATTTTCATAACAGAAATCAAAGAACATGGAAGGACTAGTTTAGGAAATTCATGAAACCCAGTAAGTCAACATTCTCACAGCTATTGTGAGGCAAGCTACAAAATCCATGGATCCATGCAAACACTTGAGAATAGATGAGAAAAACAGTGTGAAACAGGATTTCAGCTGAAGCAGGAGAACTAATTACTAGCACAGAGATTCTCTTTTGCTCAAAACTATCATGATGCTAGATAATCTCCATTTCACTGTAGTAGTTTAAAAGTTCTGGTTTCTGCTATAAATTTTGCTTGGTAATATAGTTAAGAAAGAAGGGAAGAAGGGAAGAGAAGACAAAAGAGATAAGAGCAATCATAACCTTGGGTAATAGTTTTGCAGAAAAACATCTGAGTTATTGTAAAAACAACCCAACATATAATCACTAATTGCTCTACTTAACAGATGTATTCTCCAGATGCAGAAGTCTATTTTAGGACACTGTATATCACCACACTGCATTATTTAAAAAAAAAAAAAAAAAAAGAGAACAACACCTGACTTTCCATAAGGGTTGTACGTTTTTTAGCCCTTATTTGAACTGCTAAAATGTTTTGCCACATGATTGCTTCTTTTTAACCAAGGACAAAGTTTATTTTCTTTGACAAATGGCTTCAAAAATTCAGAGGGAAAAAAGTCACACACCCATCATGTCAAGATCTGGAAATAAACTGTGACTCATTTTTCCAACTGGCTCCCTTCTCAAGGGGGTCCAAACACATTAGTTCTGTAATGGGAGGGATATTTTTTTCAAGAAAAAAATTTTGATTCTGCTGAATACAGTGACAGGTATATGCAAAAAAAAAAAAAAACAAAAACCTTTTCAATACTTAAAAAAAGTAGTTTTCAAAACAGAACAAAATTTATGTGTGCAAACCAGTCCTATCCCAACCAGTGCCCCAGACCATGTCATCTGAGAACTGAACAAAGTTATACATATTATTGCAAGCACTATTCATGTTTGAAGTAAAGTATGAATAATAAGTATCACACTGGGATTTTTGCCTCCCCATCATCTCTTTTCCTTAGAAGGACAAAACAAGAAATCCCACTGTACCACCATTTTTTTCTAGCAAATGTCTTAAAAACTAAGTTAAATGTGGATGCATATCTTTCTTCTCCCTGAAATGGGAAGGCACTGCCTGCACAGCACACTCCATTCTGCCCAGTGAGAAATCCCTGACACGGGTTTGTAACCACACTCAGCTGATGCAGTTCAACCAGTAACTCCCAGTCACTAAAACATCCTGTGTGGATCAGAATTGGCATTACTGCAGTGAAAGGTATTTTATTACCCATGGCTGAGCTCTTTAAACCACTCAGTGAGCTGAATTTTAAGTATGTTAATCCATTGATAGATGAGATATTTATGTTGGAAAATCCTATTAACGCCGGGGGAAGGAGCAGCTCAGTAGGTTTTTTGTGCACTGACTGGAGAAAACTACACAGCTTGAGGGTGAAGAAGGATGAGATTAAAAGATCTCCTCTGGGAGGCACTTTGCATGTCAGATATGAAAAATGTAAAGCAGGCAGAGACAGCATTGTAAATAACAATGGTTATTACCAGTCGGGCCAAAATGCAAGTAGTAAATTCAAGATTCTGGTGTGGGATAGACGCCAAGTGACACAAAAAAGAGTCCACAGGATCAACTTTCAAGTGGGGATGACACAGAGGTCCAAACAGTTACATTATTTTTAGTCAAGAAACATTTTATACCAAGCCAGCTACCATGCTAGTTCCTTTTGGGAAAGTGAAGCTAAGACTTTGACATCCTAAAAATTATTTACTGTAGCTCTCAATTTCTCTTACTAGTTACATCTTATTTTGTGCCTTGACCTTTCTAATTCTGTACCTACATCCTTGCACTACATTCACTTACACTTGTCCTTAGACATTTGACCCAGCTCCTCTTTTTGGTTGGCTCCTTCCTAGTTTTGAGGTCAAGGAAAAGCTTGCAATTTCCACTGGCTATCTTTGCATTTGAGCCCTTTGTATAGCTTTGACAAGGAAATAAACTCTTTTCTTCTTACAAAGGCTGCTGGTTTTACCCTCTCTCCTACTCTTTATGAACACCATTACATCACAGTCACTCACCTAAACTGCCTCCCATAATTAAACTCTTGACCTCCTGTATGAAAAACACTGCTCACTAACTCCTCCTAAGAGTATGCTGAGCAGACAGTCTCTACCCCTGAGTGCCCTTCCAAACAGATGACTCAGTAGTTAATCCTCTGTCCCTTGGTACACAGCTAACTCTTATGTTTTGTGAGACTGTGGTGCTGTTCAAAGGACATCCAATTTCGGTCATCTGGCTGTGGACCACAGTGCCTGCCCACCTGACCCGTTCCTGCCACACGATCAAAGGAGTCCAGCCAGAGCAGTCAGATGTCCAATGCTTCCCTCAACAACACTGCAATCCAAAACCTGGATTAGATGCTGTGAAAGAGCCTGATAACAGTAATATATCCAACCTGGAACAGTTAAAAAATGCAGTCGTGGCTGGGAATTATTTCAGGTTATTATCCATGGTCTGTTTCCTATAAAATGTACGCACTTTGAAGATGCAGGAGACACAACCTGCAACTGTCTGTGCTGCCTGTGGGTCTCAGCCACTGGGCTACAGTACAACACTCTCCCCCTCATTTGCTCTTCTGCTCTCCAGAACTCATGGTCTCTGCTGTAAAAGGGGCTCAGCTCTGAGCTGCAGGCAAATAGGATGCTGCTCCTCATCCCAGCCTGGCAACTAGGGCAACTCTTTGGACAGCTGGAAGATGCAGACTTGTATCCCAGGGTGACAAGAGAAATTGACTCAGCTTAGAGCAATGAGTGCTCTAAGCTACACATAGGTCCTGCACTCAGCAGTGGCATCTTAAAAATAAATTTTGCCACATTCTCTAAAGAGGACTTGCAAGGCACCTGCCACAAGAGGCTAGGCCCAGGCAGTGGATTCTGAAAAGGAGACTGTTACACTTACAGCTCTTCAGCTGCAGCAAATCCTCAGACATTTGCCTCGGGCATTATCTGTCTCCCTAGCAATCCTGATTTCAGCTCTCTCATCTAAAAAGAGCAGCAGGGTTGCAGAGAAGCATGCTGGCTAGCACTCCTCACCTTGCTCATTCTGAGCAGCTCCCAGTCAGAACATGGGCTTCCCTATGCTCTGCTCTGAAACCCCACAGGGCACCCAAGAAGTAACTGGGGTGACAAGGGCACTAAAACAATGCATGACTGTCACTGGGTGATCCAAAACTTTTCCTCTCACTCTCATCATCCACATATCCAGCTAGGATATTTCCTTCCTGAAAGAAGAAAGGAAGCAGCATGACAGACAGACAGTGAGAACTGATACATTTAGATTTTCTTTCCTCCTTTTTTAAGAACTGACAGAAACCTGCAAATGCTGTCTGAAGCTAGCATTTCTTTTACACTCACTGGGGCTGAGAAAGGACTTGTTATCTTTCACTCATGGTACAAAAGAGAAGAAAGGAGAGCTTAGCACGAAAAGCTTTCGGCTCTAATACAAACCACTGTCTTTTTGGAAGGATGTTGTCTATGAACAGGCAATGCTCTTCATCTCCATTTCTTCAGGCCCATGACTTAGGAGTTTCTCAAACTCTGAGTCACTCTGAGTATCTGCTCAGCCCTGTCACTGCACTACCTCAGCATCTCTCAAACATTCCCTTCTATCTCGTCTTCACACTGACCTGTACCCAAACATTGTCACTTTTTCCTCTCTAGCACATGCAAGATGGGAGGAAAACATTCTGGAGGGTCTTGAAACTTTTCTGAAAATATCAACCCAACCTATACCAAACAAATTACTGTCTTTCAATGAAATCCATTTTTGACATCCCTTGGGTCGTACAGTGCCTTCTCTTGGCCACATCTAGACTAATGTCAATTCACTAAAGCCACTCCTCTTAGTATCTCTGACTCTTCCTAAAGGCCCAGTATGAGTCCTCTAGTCAACAAAAAGTAACCAGCAGATTTTCGTGTGAGAGGGGGAAAATGTCAAATCTTAATCACATAGAAAAAGGCTGAAAGTCTGACCCACACAAACCTTGAAGATTTGTACTTTTATTTTTAAAGAACTTCTGTTTTTAAAAGCTCAATGGAGCTTTCAGTACTTGATGGGGGACAGAACATCTGAGATTAGAAGTTCAAGTCTGATGAAACCTCCACATCAACATTATCCCTATCTCCCCTCAGTCATCTTTTCTAGTTTGAAGGCAAGTACTTGCCTTGGTTTTCTTTGCCTTATTTTATGTAGCTTCACAATCTTCTAAAATCTTCTATGCCAGGTCTCTGTTTTGTCACATCAGGTTCATGTTTTTTACCTCCCATCAGGATTATTACCCACTCTTCTTCCTCCTTCTCAGAAAAACTACACAAAAGTGGGCTGACATTTTTTCATCACTATCCTGCCCATCCAGGGCTTCTCACTCATATTCCATACTGTCCCCCAGCACACACGTACAAGCATCAGCAACTGCTCTATCTCCCCACTTTGGGTCCTGCAGGGTCCACTCTGCCTCCTCACCAAAGGTAATTAGCAATTGCACGGTTAAGAAACACGTGAATTACAACTGCTTCAGAAAAATCTGACACAAATGCACCAGTACATATGAAAAAGTCAAACAATCTACACTCTATTTCTTAATACCTTGCCTTTCCCATTACTGTGCTATTTCCCCGATTTTACAGGGAAATTTTTTATTTTTGGTTTAAGGCAACCTTTGAATACCACTTAGCACAGTGGTCCTCACCACAGATAATTAGCAAAAACACCTATCTTGACCATTCTGTGACCTTTAAAGAGCAGCAATTTAAAAGTTACAATTTATTCTGAAAGTTTTACCCCTGCTGCTAACAACACACATGACAACAGGAATAAAAAGCTAAATCAAAATATTCGTACCCTGGGCACCTTCTGTGTAGCTGACAGCCTTTGCCATGCTATCTGCAGTGTAATTTGCTTTGTACACAGCTTCAGTTTATGGGAATCTCACAGTGAAGAAGAAAAAAAAATTAGAAAAAAATGCAGTTATATAAACCCATAAAATTAGGTTGACCTTTAACTCCTCTTTGAGAATGTCTTACAAAAGGATGCAGAATTGTTTACATCAGTTGTGCTGCACTGATACCAGCCCTGTCAACACTTTAATTTGTGTGTTTATACCTAAATATGCCTGCATACACACGCATACCTCCTCCTCAGAGCACTGCTGATGTTATAAGCACGAAAAAGAAAGAAAAATTCTAAAAGCAAGTAGGGAAGAACAAAGATTGTTTGTTCTAATACAGAGGAAGTTTGAGCAAGAATGGTATCTGTGAACAAGGTTCTAACTCATAAATTGGGCTCATAAATTGCTGGTGAATGCCAGCTGAGCTGGGAAATCCTCATGGAGCAGTACAGCTCAGCTCAGCCATCTCTGAACATCACTGCAGAATGAGTGTAACCAACCTGGGGAGCAAGCAAACCCCCGTCCCTCCAACAAAAAACGTGCAGAAGAGTACTCTGGACTTCTCTTCCAAAGTAAGGACATTTCTGGGTTCTCCACGTGGAAGATGCTTTAGAGGCAATCTTGCAGCAGGTACCCATGCAACCCCTCTACCACTGCACCTTGTGCAACATATGCTAACCAAATTCCTTCCCAAGTCCAGCTGAGAAGAAGCACTGGGTCTCTATTCTTGGTGTACCAGTAGGCCAGACTAAGATTAGGAGAAGAAAAAAGACAACAACCACCATACATGTGCCAATATTGCTAGAAGAGCAGGGCAACTTAAATCTAGATATATCTAAATCAAGGTATTTACAGCACTGTACTTCCCCTGTAAAGACTGGCTTCCCCAGTAGCATCACTACTGCAACTCCCTACTGTGTTACTGCTACTCTTGCCTGTTCAGCATAGAAGTCTCTCTCCTTTCTATTCCAATGTATTGACTGTTCTTCTTAGTCACTGTGTCCGTGAGATTGTCTCAACAGCAAGCAAAAGCAGAAATTAGCTGAGTTATGACCAATGAAGGAAAAAAGCCTAGTAACTTGGCAGATCATGGGGCTTGGAAAGCCACAGGAATAAGACAGCTGTGGCCCAAAGGATTCAGTGTTACAGAAATATGACCTGTGTTTGAAAGGTGGAGTGAAAGCAGCATGAACAGCTTTAGAAGCCATGTGACTCAGAATGAGCATGGACCTCAGGAGGAAATCCTTCTCTAAAGCTGCAGCAGTGGCAGTGAAATGGGAAGCCCAGGGAATGCCACAGCAGAATTTTGATGACTCTGGGCAGCCTCTGCTTTCACTACAAATACTCCTGATTCTGCTCACCTCCTACACTAGAAGCATCAAAAACCCCAGAGCAAGTCAAACTAAAGAAGTGCCCCAAGCCTTCACTCACAAGAAGTGAAGTCAGGCCTTTGCTCCCAACTGCGCCAATGATGGAGGTGGAAGGTAAGAGATAAGTTCCCTCTTCTTTTGGCCAGATACGCCTTCCTATGCTAACTATAGAAAGAGACTTCTTTTTCTGACAGCAAGATAAGCAGGGATGATGAGAATGTCACAGCAAGGAGAACATGTAGTACTAAGTTTCTATTTTTACAATAATTTAAACAATATTTTACACTATCATCTGCACCATTTATTGAAGATATCACCCACAGCCCTAGCAGGCAGTACACAAAGGCCTCCAAAAAAGACTAAAATGGAGTAAATTGCGCACTGCAGAACAGGTAGCCTTGACTCTAAAATTCATGTAGTTGTGAGTTATAAATTCTATATGAAAACAGTTTAATTTATTTTGAATAGCACTGAAACTTATTCTTTGCAGTTTAAGTCTCAGAAGATATCAAGACTACTGTAATTTTAGAAACAATATGCCCTTTCTTGTTTAAAGACTGTAATTAAAGAAATTAATAAACTTCTTCTAAACATTACAAAACCAAGCTGTGCATTAGACCAGATGCAGTTTGACTCAGATTCCACCATGCCAGAGATTACAATGCCAAGTTGCATGTATAATGCAGCAAGTTTCTCCCAGAAACTCTGCAAGTAACTGCCAGTTAAGACTTTACCACCTTTTGAACTGCACAACCTCCATCCCTGCAGTGTCCCCTCACAACCATTAAACCAAAACTCATTCTATTTACAAGTCTCCACAGATCTAAATTACTGTATACGGACACCAAACAGCAAGAATTTCCACTGCACTAGTAGAAGGAATTTACAGGATGGGAGACCAGTAGAGAGTTTCATTTGAGTCTTGCAGACTGCCTTACTGATTACAGCATTTGTAACTGGAGCAGCCAAGTGAGACAGAGCTTCCCTGAAACAGAATTTCGCCTTCAACTTCTCAGCTGTTTAGTTTGACCGGAGATAAATCCCTGTTTTGACAAGAGCAGTGGTTTTTATGCAAGGTGCACTTCTGAATACCACATTTTCTGAACACCTTGTGCCTGCAGTTCTATGCTCCGAAGCTAACAAACTTTCAAGACATAGAACAAAAGGGAGTTGATTTAAGTAGGTGGCTCTGTTATGGAGAGTTTGGTAGTGACATAGGTGTGCATTCACAAATTGTTCACATTTCCCAGCAGAAGTTTAATCTCCTCTTATGCCCCTCAATCTCTAACAGAATAACTCTTAAGCTCCCTGAAGCATCTCCCACTGAAGCCACAAAATGTGTGCTTTTTCTTTCTTTTTTAAAGATTTTACATACACCAAAAAAGAACAAGCCCACATTTTAAGCAAGATTGGTTCCCTTATTTGGTTCAAAACATAATCCCACAAACTGTTCTGTCAGTACAAGTGAGGGGGCAAGAACAAGTGGGGGGAAAAAGAGGATTAAGAATATCTTCAGCATTGCTGCTAAGCATCCTGGCATCCAGTCGTTGCTAAAGGCAAAAGACTTTGTCTGTTATGCCCCTTTACAAGTATTTTTACTTTTAAAAAGGACAACAAAAAACCTCCAAACCAAAACAGGCAGAAGAGAGTGCACAGGAAGTGTTCACCAGGGAGATTACTTTGCCACCACAGGGCACCATCCCTTTATCCCTGGCCAACTGATTCTGGGATTTGCCCTCCACTGCTCTTGTCCCTTCCACATTGTGTACTCAGGAGTGCAGAGGACGTGGAGAATGATGACAGGTGAACCATAAACAGTGAGCTGCAAACAACAATCCTCTCCACAAAATCCTCATTACATTTCTGAGTTCTGCTGTGAAAAAATAGTGAATTTCTTTAGAGTGACCAGTTCTTTAATATCTATTGTACACAAAAATTAAATTAGGAACTTGTCTACAAGACTATTTTAAGCCACATCCATATTAAGTTTGCTCTATTCCCTAAGTGCAGCTATTTGTACTACTACAACCTACTCTCAACAGGGGGTGAAGAAAGGCATTAGGGAGTAAATAACATCTCTGAAGACAAAGTAAAAAATCTAAGGCAAAAGACATTTTCTTAAAATAACTGCTCCTGATTTTTACATGCCAAGGGGTGCAAAGGCAAGAAAAGGCAGCAGTGAAAAACACTGACATAAGCAAGGAGTCACTCCAAGTTTGCCACGGTTTGTATAAATGGACCAAAAAAATGAGGGTGACAAGAAGAAGAGAATTTCAAGACCAGCAACTGGTTTTTTCCAAAGGCTATGCAAACTGGAGATACGGAGGGGAAAAAATTTACCTAGCAACCACTGCAGTTTGTGACACTTACAAAGCAATCTACTAAAAAGCCACTTTAAGAAAGGAGAGGATGGCATAATTTTTATTAGCAAAGAGATAAATGTCAAGTTTTAAAGATTAGCTACACGCACATGCACACACAAAAAACCGCAGCAAACTTGCAACAGCTATTGAAGTGTGTGTAACACCAAAACAATCTATGTATTTTAGAAACAGCAGCACTGGTCCAGATTTTGATGGGAAAAAAGTCCTGACACTCCTACCTTAGGCAAAGAAACAGAGATGTTCTGAACATTTAAAATGTTCTATCTCCCAAATTATTTTCAGACTTCTGAGTTGCAATGGGTAATAGTAAAAAAAAATAGCTTTAAGCAGCTTTTAAAAATAAAAAAATGTTTCCATGAAATACTCAGGATCTGTCTTCCTTTCACAGATTTCTATTTCTCCATGGAATTGGTCAGGATGAACAAGACCCTTTTTTGTAAACGTACAGTGCCAAGTAAAAATAAATGTGTCAGAACTGAATTCTGGGATTTGGATTCTTTCCCCCACCCATGGGAGGGGACATAGGATCCTGATGCAGAGATGTAATGCATACTGATTACAGAGCAGAGCAAAGAGAAAGTAGGGCACATAATAAATGCATCTGAAAGGAGACCTTCCTAACTTCAGGAATAATGATGGTACAGTTGTTCCCTCCACATGGTGGGAAAAATGCTGCTTACTAGTAATCCAAGTGTTTGGAGGGAGACTGTGTACACCCTGCCCCTCACCATAAATTCACAATTCACCAAAAATAACACCTTTTCTGCTGCTGATTTGAGACGACAGAGGAAGCAGCTTCTCACAAAGAGCTAAGTTACATCCTTTCTTCTCAACCTCACTCAGTGCTATGTCACCTCCTCCTACAGACAGAGACTGCACACCATTCTCTTAGCTACAAGATAACATTCTGAAGCTAAAAACAATTGCTCCGAAGCAAGAACAAAATCAAATTTTGAAATGTGACTATGCACCCTTCTAAGGAGGTTTATATTTGCCAGCCTATTAGCATCATTTAGATGACTACTGCATAGTTTTAACAAGTCAAATACTACATTTGAAGAATTACTGGCTGGTGCACTGGAGCCTGAGCTTAGAAGGCTTTGTCTCCTGCAAGAACAATTTTTCTACTTTTTCAGTTTTGCTTAGTAAAAATATCTCATTTATTCTAACAACAAGAAACTGATTGGAGCTGAGTAACATCTGCTTTTTTGTGTCTTTGAATAGTGTCTGAGAGTATAAAAGAATGAGAAAAAGAGTAAATTAATTTTACTCAAAATCTATCTGAAAATAATATCCACTTCATTTGTTTTTTAAAAAGAAACATTTCCACAAAATGAACCTTCAGAACAAACACTGCAGTTCATTTACCTTTTTATAATTTAAATTAAGTCATTTTGCACTTCTATTTTAAATCAATTTTCAACCCAAACAGCTTGCTGTAAGTTACAAGTAAAAGTAATGCAGTATTTGACCATTTAGCTAATTTTTTAGGATGATAAAAAATGTAATTTAAATGGAGCATTACTAAAATACAGTTATTCAATTTACATGTATCACCATATGAACCAAACTTTCTTTAGTAAAGACACAAAATAATTTATTTTATTCTCATATTTCTTGCTCCAGCAGTCCTGGTTGCAATCTGGAATGTGGCTGTAAGCCAGCCCTGCTCTACACTGCACTGTCACACCACTAAACGTCTAAATAATTTGCCCCAATATCTAATACAACCTGAAATAATCTATACCAGGTGCATGCAACGGTAAAAAGTGTCAAGCTGGAAGGCAGGAGGAAGATGATGCACGGCCTGTCTATGAAGGTTGACTGTGACATCTCAGTGCAGGTGAGCACAGTTGATACACAGGCCAAATCTGCTCCACCACAGCATTCCCATCAAACAGCCTTCACACTTACTGCCCAGGTCTACACCATTTCCTGTAACAATGCCCACCTCCCCAACACACAGCAACAGAAGTGACAAATAATTCCTAAAAGAGTTTCTTCTCTTCAGCATTCATAAGTCACTTTTGGGCATCCGTTAAGTGCTAAACATCAGAAGTGACAACTTAACATCCACACCAGAAGGGTGTTTGGTATGCTGTCTGTTCTTCAGCACACCTTCGTTCATAAAAATGATTCAAAAAATAAAAATAGATAAAGCCAGCTATGAACTTATTACAAAAGAAAATCAGTAAGTAAAACTTCACGAGGCAGGCAGCTTTCCCTGATGCAGTGCTGACCTCAGAACCACAGAAAGCAGAATTCATCTCGAGTTTTGGAGTCCAACCCATCTGACTGAGCCTCAGATTCAAGCCCTTGGCAATTCATGGGGAGAGACTGGCTTGCCTTCAGCTTCTGCAAGCCACTCAGCAAGTCATGGACAGAACCACAGGACGCCTTTTTCTGTTATAGAAAACACTGAGATTTCAGATGTTTCTCCATCCCAAGTCAGGGAAAATTCACACTAACACTAAAAGATGGGGAACCAGCAGTACCTAAACAGCCTAAGCATTGGGATGTGGGCTTCAGGCTCCCTCTGAGGGCTCTTTCTCCTGTCTGCAGCCTGGCTTACTAAGAAACCATCAGAGCCACTTTGCTCACACTAATACACTCAGAGTTACCTGTGCAAGCAGGAGCCTCCACCTGAGTCTCTCATATCTCATCCACGTGCCATGATACTGCTTTGCAGTATAACTGGAGTGCTCAGCTCCAGTCTTTACAGGGCTAAAAACATTCAGGAGCAGAGACAGACACAAACTAAATGGGCAATGAGGGCTAAACAGAGCCAAATGCACGCACCTTCTTGTGGTGGCAACACGGGATCAAGAACACAGAGGAGCACCTAAGCCCCCTGTCCTAATTCATCCTTGCTCAGCATTCACATGGGATACAGAGTACCTAGGTTCTACTGCTTCATTTTCCTGCTTCAGAGACAGAACACAAAATAGAATTTCCTGTGTTATCTCTCAAAAGCAAACAGACAAGGGAGAGTGCCTAAGATCTCTCTCCTCTCTCACTTGAAACGTCGTCCTAGAGTTTGAAAATCCTTTTGCAATGAACCTTTGGTGCGTTACTTTGCATTACTGCAAAGCGGGAATGTGGAGGAGGGAGAAAATGGCAATCTTTTTAGAAAATAAAGCTATCACAAATATTTCAGTCCAAGAATGTCAGTGCACTGCAATACAGGCTAAAAGCATGACATTTGTGTCAAAATAGAAAAGGGTTTATTTTGTTTTCCGTGGATACAGCAATGAAAATGGCAAAGCACTGATGTTTCAGTGAAAAGTGCTTTTCTATCCCCACCATAAGGAAATGTCTTGTTAAAATGGCATTATTTATAAGACCTTCAGAAGCATTGATTTATTAAATATATTCCCTATTTTTAGCTTACAAGAAACTAGTACCTTCATATTCCCAGCGATTTCTAAATAATTAAATAAAGCTAGTAAGACATATAGGACATAAAATATAGTGAAAAGTCCATCAGGCTGTGTACAACAATCACATTGTACCTTGAGCATGATCTCCACATACAGTTCATAGAGCAAATTGTGACAGCTTAGACAACCAATGTCATACCTGCCCCGTGCATCTTTTTAACTGAGATCAAGTGAATGCTGCCACACAGCTCAGCATTTCGGGCCACTTCATTGTCCATTCTTCCCACTGAATACAGCAGTGGGCATGGTTATCTCAGCAGGCTCATTTCCAACAGAACGCCCCAACATATCAAACGAGCAGCTTTCCCAAGTGACAATATTTGCCTTTCCTAGGGAGTACGGTAAGAGTCAGCAGCAGAAAGCGAGTGCAAGCTGTGCCCCATCTCCTGTACGTGACAAAACTTTAATATTGGCAGGTTTTGCTCTCATTTGTTGAACTGTTGATTCCATATCACTTACCTAAATGCAAAGATAAGGTTCTTTAAAAACTCAGGAAATCTACAAAATCTGGATGCTTCAGAATCTATAAAAAGATCGTAAAAATGTGCTGCAACCAGAAGTTTTGTCCCTAGCAAGCTGTCTACACAATCCATTATATCTGAGCAGGCAGCACTGGGCAACAGTGCTTCTTTAAGCACACACCATGTAAGCCAATGCTACAAGCCACTTAGGTAACTAAAAAAGCAAGCTATCAGTGTATCTGTACTAACAATTAAAACTCCTTCAGCTTGAAAGTTTATGCTGAAGTCTGTGGGGAGTTGAGTCAAGCTTTAAAAATTTCTTGACTTATATCTTTTGCACCAAACTGGCAACTTGGCCATCATCTAGAAAATCATCATTTCTCTTCTCACTTTTCTGCTTAAAGAAATTGAAAGAGAGCTGGCAGGCAGCAAAGCAGGACATCACCGTGAAAGCCAGATAACTGTCACTGTGGCTCTAAACTCACCTCTTGCCTTCTTGCATTAATAATGCTTTAATGTGCTTTCGCTGGTGAGGTCTGCCCCCTACAGCTCCTCAGTCCTGCTACCAAAGCTGAGGGAGTGAAGCAGTACTCAGGAACAGGAAAGTAGGAGTTTGGGACTACCTGAATTTAAGCAAGTGACACAGATAGGATGAATGTGAGGGTGTTGAGGGCGCAGGCTGATGTCTTTGCAAGGCTAGCCCATCGTCTCTGAAAGGTCATTGTACTGGGAGAGATTTTCTTTTACTGGGGACAGGTGGAAGGAAAGGTAAAAAAACCAGCACCTATTTGCAAGGAGGAGACCAGGGAACTACAGTCTAGTCAGGATAACCTCATCCCTGGGATGATTATGGAAGAAGTCCTCATGGAAGTAATTTCAAAACACAGGAAGGATAAGAAAGTGACCAGGACAGCCTTCATGGCTTTACCAAGCACAAACTACAAGTGACCAACCTGGCCTGTGTGATGACAACCTGCCAGTACCTGAAGAGAGCTGACCAGGAACTGGAGAGGGACTCTTCAGCAGCTCTAGTGATAGGACAAGGAGTATGGGGCACAAATTGAAAGAGGAAAAATGTAGATTTGGTATTAGGAAGAAATGTTTTACTCTGAGGGTGGTGAGACCCTGGAACAGGTTGCCCAGGCAGACTGTGGATGCCACAACCCTGGAAAGTGCTCAAGGCCAGGCTAGGTAAGGCCTTGAACAACCTGGTCACATGGGACACATCCTGGCCCATGGCAGCAGGACTGCAACTACATGGGCTTTAAGGGCCATTCCAACCCCCTAACATTCTATGAATTCATGAGTTTTAGAGCAAGAGCAGCAGGTGTTGTTTACAGTGCCTTTAACAAGGCTGCTGACAGTCTCCTGCAGTATCTTTATTAAGATAAAGATAATAATTAATATTAATGAATTACTGATTGGTTAGTGGGCAATAAAAAATGCAGAAAAATGGCTGGATCACAGGCTCAAATAATTTCTTTCAAAGGAAAAACATACAATTTATGACCAGTTGCATGGCAACCCACAGTGATTAATACTAGGGCCAATGCTCTTTATTATCTTTTATTAACAACCTGGATGATGGTGAGTTCATGCATACCAAATTAGGGAAAGTAAGAAATAAAGTTCATCCCAATGGGAAGCAGAAGGGCAGGTCTCTTCTTTCTGCTGACCAGTGTCAGGACCTCAGGAAACAGCATGGAGTTGTGTCAAGGAAGGTTCAGTTTTGATGTCAGGAAAAGGTTCTTCATCCAAAGGGTGGTTGAAAAGTGAAAAGTGGTCACAGCACCAAGCCTGACAGAGTACAAAAAGTGTCTGGATAACACCCTCAGGGTCACAGTGTGATTCTTGGGGCCATCCTCTACAGGGTCAGGAGTTGGACTTCAATGATCCTTGTATATCCCTTCTAGATCAGGATATTGTATGAGAACAGTAGTGCTATTCAAAGGGATCTTACTCTGAGGATATGGGCTGACAGGAATGAAGTTCAGGGTTAATGTGCAGGTGGGAAGGAGTAACCACACACCACAGTATTGGTGCAGAGGGCTGACTCATTAGAGAGCAGCTTCACAGAATAGCAGAGGGTAGCCTGGCAGGCAATTTGAACATGACTCAAAGTGTATACCCATAGTAAAGGCTATGAGTGTAATGGCTAAAATCACTTTCCAGGCTGTATAGTTGGACAAAAGTGTGGCAAGCAGATGGACAGACATGTTTATTGCTCTCTACTCAATGCCCACAAGACACACTATCCGGTCTAATGCATTTATGGCTTCCAAGTACAAGAAAATACCGGCCTACTGGAGTTACCTACTGCAGTGCACTCACAGCATCAGCAAGTGTGGCCAGCAGGACCACTGGGGAGTGTCTGACCTGTACTTGGCATTGCTGAGGCCACATCTCAAGTGCTGTATTCAGTTCTGGGCCCTTCACTACAAGAAAGACATTGAGGGGCTGGAGCATGTCCAGTTCTGGGAAATGGAGCTGGGGAAGGGCCTGGAACATAAATCTGATGAGGAGCAGCTGAGGGAGCTGGGGATGTTTAGCCTGGAGCAAAGGAGGCTCAGGGGCAACCTTATCACTCTCTGTGACTGCCTGAAAGGTGGGTGTAGCCAGGTGGGAGTCAGTCTCTTCTCCAAAGTAATAAGCAGTAGGATGAGCAAAAATGGACTTGGGTTGGATCAGAGGATGTTTGGATTGGATATTAGGAAAAAAATCTTCACAGAAAGGATTG
The DNA here is from genome assembly GCA_037013685.1 of Acridotheres tristis. Taxonomy (NCBI): domain Eukaryota; kingdom Metazoa; phylum Chordata; class Aves; order Passeriformes; family Sturnidae; genus Acridotheres; species Acridotheres tristis. The sequence goes on along the minus strand of CM072886.1, from coordinate 57,113,427 downwards.
TCAAGCACTGGAACATGCTGCCCAGGGTAGCAGCTGAGTGACTGACCACATGTGAAGGAATGTAGAAGATTAAGTGTGGTGATTAGGCACATGGTTGAGTGGTGGATTTGGCATCTCTGAGTTTACAGCCAGACTTGATGATCTTAAGGACCTTTTCCAACCTAACTAATTTTATGATTCTATAAATGAGCCCAGTGGTGGGCCACCAAGATGATTAAGGGCTCAGGTACACATTGTACATGAAGAGGCTCATAGGACCCATTCAGCTTTAAGAGAAGGGTTCTTGCTGCCTACACAGCTATCTAAGGAGGAAGTGGATCATAGAGACAAGCTCTTCTTGAAGGCACTTGGAGACAGGACAGGAGATAACAGACACAAGTTACAAGGGAAATTCCAATTAGAGTGAAGAAAAACCTTATCATCATGAAGTCAGCCAGCCACTGGCACAGGTGTCAGAGAGGTTGTGGAATCTCCATCTCTGACTACACTCACAACTCGACCAGACAAAGCCCTGAGCAGCCTCATCTAACTGGAACTGCTTTAAGCAGGGAACTGGATCAAGTAACTTCAGAAGTCCCTTCCAAGCCAAATTTAAAGAATGAAGCTCACCATTCATATCTAGATGTGACCAAATATACAACAGCATGTGACAAGCTCTAGAAGCAGGTAACTGCAAAAATCTTCTGACCTCTACCAAACCCAAGCAGCAGCATCACTGCACACATGCTCCCTGATATGAAGGGTGAGCAGACAAACCAGCCGTTTGAACATTTAGATGCTTCATTGCTGATATTATTAAAGCATTTAATTATTCTGGCTGCCACCAAGAAGGAAAATATTTTTTTCAACATCTTTGTTTATTCACTATTTCCACAGCCTCCTCTCTGAGGTTCCAGTTGAGTGGCTCAGCAGACAAATTTTGAAACCCCAGAGCACCCTCATGTGGCGAGATGCTGCTAAGAGTTCTCCTTCCTCCATCTGAATTGTGTGAGGCGCAAGCAAAATCCACGTTTTATTCACAGGTTTATCACCCCACCACACAATCAACTGGGCATGGTTCTTATGCCATAAATAATATTTCTGCTGCCACACAGCTCTTCCAACAAACCCTGTTTCAAGTCTCTTCTTCCCCCCAGAGTAGAGCTGCTGACTGGATGGCTGGTCCAGGGCACCAGCAGCAGGTGCCAGAGCAGGCACCCCGAGCAGCACACTCCAGACACGGTGCTGAACCTTGCTTCTGTGAAGCCTCTAGATATAACTGCTCACACCAGGCTGGGGAGCAACCTTCACCACCTCTCTCTTTCCTGAACAACAGTTTTCCCTCAAATTAAGGTAACATTGAAATTTCTTGGTCGCAGATAAGGATTTTTTTCTTCCCCCCGCCCCCTCACTTTTTTTTCTTTTTTTTAATAAAGACAGACTGGGAGAACAACAGCCGCACTGCTTCCTTCCAGCTCTCCCAACCACTGCAGTGTGCTCCTCATGCTGCACAGCGAAGGAAAGGCCCTAAGACTGCACACACCTCCCTCACTCCACCTAACCCGTGCCTGCCCGTCCATCCCCTTTCTCCTTGCAGCAGAGCAGGCAGGCTTCTGGAACAGGCATGGGCTCTTCACACACTACATTTAGCCTGGCAGATCCTCTTAAATTATAAACACAAATACTGTAAACTGCATTAAGAAGTTCATAAAACAATAGCCTACCCAGATTTTCATGTCAAAGCCATTCAAAAGCAGCAGGAAGGCTGGTGTAAAGAAGAGATCAAAAGGCTTAGGTCTAAACATACAGCTCTACCACCAAATAACATCTTACTGAAATGACTCTAAGTCAGAAGAGATTGTACAAGTCTGTGGTTGGCTACTTCCCTACTGTCTGTAAGCTGAAAACATAAAGGGAGCTAAATAATAATTTTAAAACGCAGAAGCAGCAAAAACAGAACGCTCTCCTCCAGGTTCCCTACCCTGATAACAAGTAAATACGTAACACCTTCTCAACTCCCTGATTTAGGGATATGTATATTGTTTGATTACCACCAATGAGAGAAGCTAAATGAATTAACATGTTATACAAAACATTACAAAGCTAATACAGAGGAAATTACAAATATTTTATTTACAATCCCACAATAGTTTGGATCGGAAAAGCCTTCTGCAGGACATCTAGTGCACTCTGTTCAACAGTAATCCATTGAAAATTTTAAAACCGAGGACATTTCACCTTATGAAGTGGTACTTTGAACCTTGCTGATTAAGAATGGGTAAATTTTTAAACTGTGAAGAAGAACCAGTCTGACCACAAGTTACTGTACGCACTACAATAAAATATAAGCAGAATGTTGTTGTCCACATTACACGAGATCAGAATAACCCCTTCAGTCCATAAGGCTCCAGAGGATTCAGTTTAGTAACTAAAAGAAGTTGCAGGTGGCAGTTCCAATTCCTCAAGTGTTTTGAAAGAGTACTTTTTACAATACAGCTCTCAAAGCACAGGAATCCTACAGCTTTTATCACTGAATGCAAAATACTTCATATAGTATATCAACTCTGCTGGTGCAAAACGTGTGGCTAATACGAAACAACCACTAGTCACCATCTCCCACATACAAACTAAGGAAAGAAACATTACAGGCCAGATAAGGTTTGCATTGTCAAAGGTGCCATCCCAGATCTCCGAGTGAAGCCCAAAAGATAAACATTTTTTTGCAAAGTTGCTGAACAAGAAGTCTAGAAACTGAAATGCAACTCACCCATCCACATTCCACGGTGGGTGTTCATTCCATTCTCCATCCCACAGGTGACCATGATCTGACAGGTGGCAACTATTCTTCCCGTATAACTGTTGTAACTGATACACAAGTTTAACTTGGAGAAAAGCAGCTTCCAGACTGAAAGGAGCTTGAAGATCACTGCTTCTATTTCAGACTTGCACAAGAACTTGCACAGCTGAAAACACTTTTCCCCCAAGTTGTCTGTTAAAGGACATTACATCTCTGCCTACTAATTCCAGTTTTTCTTAAATTAAGGTGAAATATCTAAGTCACACATCAAATCCCAAAATCAGTAGGAACCTGTTCAACCATCATTGTACTAACCAAAATTCTGGAAAAAAGGATTAAGTGTTACCACCCAAATAAGACCTCTCTCCTCTGAATTACACTATCTACATAAAGAAAACAGCAAGTCAGCAGCCAAAAAAGCTATTTACCTGGCAGATACACATCATTCCATTTTCAGATAACTGGCAGACCCAGTAAGAACCCACTATGAAGCATGCTGACTAAACATAAGACTTCAACTTGAGAAGGAGGACCCATGTGCTAGCATGAAGTAACAGGTACTCCACAGGTCTCATACACTACTAAACCAGAAAGCAGAATTAAGACAGGAGTCCTTGCCATTTCTTGGACTCTGAAAAAACGCTGCGGGTTTTCTTGGATATAAACCACATTTCATCACCTTACCTTTCTCCAAGAGTCAACTCAAGCATCTGTGTTTAGGTAGCACAGGCCTGTGATAGCAGGCACCCTATCAAACATGCCTGAGAACCCTGCCCTGCTCTGGAGATAATCAAATCACAGCAGAGCTTGCCTGCACTGGCTCACACATTCATCAAGTGATCAGAGAAAGCGTAAGCAGCATGCTCAGGAGGAAGAAACAGGGATCTCTGAAATTATGGATTTTGTCTCCATCACATCCCATGATGAATTCCTACTTCCCTAGAAATGTCCAAACATTTGCCAGGCGATGGGAAGTAGAGAATTAAATCCTTATTTTGCATATGCACAGCTTTTGCTCCAGCTATTAAAGTGTCTTTATCTCAACCCAGAAGTTTTCTTACTTTTAGTCTTCCAAGTGTCCCCTTCTGCTCGCTGCAGGGGAGTGAGTGGGTGGCTCTGCTGGGAAGAGCTGCCTGCTAGGTGAGCCCACAACACAGGATTATTCCCTACGACTTAACTACAACTACTGATAAGTCTGCAGTTCATGAACGGAACATCACATCTGAGATCAGTTTAAGACTTGGAGCCCATTACCTCATACTTTACATATCACCCAAGCAGGTGTCAGCCTCTTCCACTTCTATTGCTCAGTTCAGCCATGCATCCCATGAAAAGAAATACCCTTAGGTTTTCTAAAGGTGACTATCTTAACTCTCATGCAAAGCCACCACTTGTCTGTCAGCCCAAAACCTGCTACACACCATGCATTACAAGAGTGACTTGTCCACCTGGATCACTCACCACTTCATCCCTACGTCTGTGGATTTACTGCAATTCTCCCTCTCCTCTTGTTCCTCCCTCCAGAGATCGTAAGCCAGTTGCCTCCAGCATAAGTAATTAGGAAAATAAAAGAAAATTCATTCCTGACCACTGTGGTCAGGAATGTGCTTTCACAGCACTCAGGTAGGCAGGAAACAGACTGGCCTCATGCCTCCACCTCACTGCAGAGGGTGTGTGTATTTCTGGATCTCTCATCGTAAGGAAACTACAAACAGGGCAGGGATCATAGCTGCTCAGAGGCCTCAACAATCACTCTTTGGGTTTCTCCCTTCCCAGCTGTCTTTTCTGAAAGGAAAAGGTCTCTCTGGAATACAGAATTTAAACTTATCCTTCCCTTTTATACCTTCTGAATAATACTAGACAAGCCTGCAAAAAGGTATGCCCTCCTACTGAGTCCCTTCCAACATTTTTAACAGGACAGAAAAGGCCACAGAACTTTTATTTTGAGACCCATTAGCCTGAGGGGCTAAAGAAAGCTTTACACTGAACAGAACTTCAAAGCCTGAAAGAGAGCATCTACTGGGAAACAAAAATCTGGTCCCAGAAAATAGACTGATGCAAACCCATTTTTCTCACAATTTCTGAAACAAAATTATTTTAGTGTTGAACTTGCAATGGTTCAGGACAAATTCCCTATGAAAATAAAGGAACAACTTTGTAAATGAAACTATTCCATCTCTCTGTGCCTGTAATTTAAAAAAAAAAGTTATCTGTTCAGTGTGTCAACAATTTCTAAGTTCCTTTCAAAAAATTCAACAGTGTCCTATTTGGACTGAATTATTCTGAAATGCTTGACTAGTAAGAAACTTAAGACATCCAGCACCACAGCCCCATATCTGTAAAGACAAATTATTTTCCAGACTTGTGTTGGTCTCATTTGCAACATCAACTAAAAAGGAACCGAAATTATGTATTAAAAAAGACACCAATGTTTGCCACTTAAGTATTTACTTAAATTTAAAATTGCACCTACATCCTTATAATCTCCATTTCTTACTCTGTTTCGTTTCCTGAAAGGTCTAAAAGTTGATGCAGAGAAAGACATGGGGAAATAACTGTTCTCATCATACACAGAATTACAACCAAATTATCAATGTAGACAGGTGCAATTTTTTAAGGCAAAGTAGACCTGAATTCTTCAACAACTAGAACTCCATTAATAATTTTTTAAAATCCTTTTTGTAAAAAATAAAAAAAAAAAAATCAACAAACAAACCATAAAACTAAACAAAGCAAAACAAGCAAAAAAATATCCTTTTGGCAGCCTATTTTGTCACAGACATGCTATTACAATTTCTACTCCAGGACATCCTTCTCAAAATACTAACAAAAGCACTCTGAAATTAGTCTAATGAGGATACATATAATCCTGAGGAGGAGGGATTGATATCCTTCCAAGAGCACTTCCATGTCCACTTATGCACAGACAGAAGTGGTGACAGCCCAGCACCAACTCTGCTCACGCTGTTCCAGGTGTACAGGGAATTCAACTACTGGTGCAGAACACAAGCACTTTCAATGAAACTCAGCACACAGTCAGCAAGGAAAGCTGTGCCTCTGCTGTGTTCCCAGCCCTGCTCAGGGTGTTGGGGCTGGACAGAGAAGCACGTTGTGCTGATACTTACAGAGCAGCCCTACAAAAACACAGTGCTCACCCACAAGCTGTGCAGCATCCCCTGCTGAACCCAAACAGATCTAGCACTGAACAAAGTCAGAGAGCTGATTAAATAAAGTTTACATCCTTCATGGCACATGTAATGTAGTAGTGCTGTTCTAGAATATGTCAGCACTGTGGTGGTGTTGTTTGAACAACACAAGCCAACTGATGCCCTGAGCTAACTAAAGAGCACGGACAAAAGGAGAGGTGGAAGTGTGAGTTATTCACCAGGCTGTCACACTGCCAATGGAAACCATGCAGCAAATGCCTGCACCTGCTAAATTCACATTACTATTTTCTCCTCATTATTTTGCACATACAAGTCTGCAAAGTCAACTATACACATTTTACATATTTTCCCCCCTAAAACATGTTTAGTAGTTCAAAGCATTTTGCAACAGGTATTCGATGAATCTAAGTTTTTGTTGTTTCATTACCACTAGTTTTTATTACTCATGTTTTAAATTTTAATGTTATTTGATGAGCTTTTGTTGAGTTAAAACCAAGGTTCAGGATCCAGTATTCCAGCAAGTTTTTAAACCATCTTCAGAGAGGGAAGGAAATTCCAGAAATGTCTTTCAAAATGTTTAACCGTCTACTCAGAAGGAAAAAAAAGAAATCCAAAAAGTCCCATCCCCTGCCACACACTGAAACCACTCCAAACAACTTTAAACAATACAGGCTTTTTGGAGCAATGGTAGTGTTTTGTTACTTCTTTAGTGATTTTGTTACCCCAACAGTAATATTCACAGGGCTCAAAATATATCTATGAAATTTGTATTTTAGCAAAACAGATTAATACACTTATTCGCATTTGTTCTAAATCATCTCATAATGAAACAAGAGACAAGCAAAAACCCAACTTTCAACTCAACTGCAGCATGCTCAGTCTCAGCAGTTGCCATGCTACTAGGCACCAGGCAGAACTAGACACCTGAATTAGAAAACAAAGGAAATAAAGTTAACCCTTCAGAACTGGAACTACTTCTTTTTAATCTTTCCTTCGCCAAGAAAAAAAGGGAAATAATTTTATTTCTGTATGGAATGAGAAACCCTACACCCTGAGGCCAACCTTACTGCAAATTTTTTAGGTCACTCAAACCTCAGTAACCTTCCCCCATACCCTCAACTCTCTCTCAGTACTGACTGACAGAAAGTCACTTTTCACAGTCACGTGATAGAGATAAAGGCTTTTTCAGATAACATGTGGAAAAACAGTGGCATTAAGTGGTTTCTTGAACTACTGACAATAAAACAAACCTAAAAGCAATCTCGAGGAGCTCAGCAGGAGTTCAGATCCTATTCAAGCAGAGGCATCAAAAAATGCCTCTGTATTTATCTAACGAGTTCACCTAAAATTCATTGGTAGCCCAGTACATTTTCAGATTAATTGTTCAACAGCTCTATAACAAAATACTTTTCACAGATCTTCAATTACAAACATAATTTACTACATGACCAGGAAAAGAAAGTAATATAATCATTTCTGAAGCCTAAAAATATATTGAAGAAGTTTTTACACCTCTCAAAAATACTCAAAGGTAATTAAAAAAAAATAATTTGTTCTCCTTGAGCAGAAGTTTCAATTAAAACTCATTAAAGGACATAATGAGAATGCACTAGCACATGAAAGTACAGCAAATATTCCCCCTCAGCTAATCTCTAAGTAAGCTTCCCCAGAGCTGTAGCAAAACACAGCACTGCAGGGCACAGCTCAGGTTAAGCCCTCTGTAAACTGAGTATGACATATGCTGTGACACAAAGCACTGTGCACCCCACTCTTTATAACACCAGCACATACTTCTGTATGCACATTATACACAAACAACTCAAAACGTTTCTAATTTCTTTATAGCACTGAGAATTGTCATATTTCAAACTTGCCCACCCAGTCTTTAAACTTCTGAAGAAGGGTGTAAGGCTGTCTTGTTCCTTAGCAATAATTCAATTCATCCTGTTTTGCTAAGCAACTCCAAAACAAACATCAAGTAATTCCTATTAACCAAATGTTTCAGACTTAGATCAGCTGGATTAAGATGTGTGGTGCTTCATTCTACATCTTTTTAAACTATCAAACTACCAACAAATGACTTTTTAACCAAATAGACAAGGGAAAAATATCATTGAAATAAGTAAAAGGTCACATTAAGTCACTTATTTCTGTTTAATTTTAACCACTTGAAGCCGACAACTGTTTCTAGCTCTGACACTGTAAATAAAGCATTGCTGAAAACTAGTAAAAGACAACAGGAACACACAGGTACGAGGAAGACAGAACTGCTTAAACATTACATTCCAATGGTTAGTGTTGCAAGCCAGTGAGAATGACCACACAAACTAGAGTTAAAGACAAACAGAAAAAAAATAGTTTGATACCAGATCCAGAATAAGGAAAAGGTGCTTTGCAAAAAAAAGGGATAAATTTCTCACAGCATGGATTTTGCCTCTAAATCTGAAAAGGGAGACCCAGAAGATGAATCATTAAAATAGAATCTTATTTAAGCACTCAGGTTAATACCACTCTTGGGCAGTTTCTCAGAGCTAACTCCAGCCTGATTAACTATGTGTTGAGAAATACAAAGACTCGCCTTCTGCCACAGTAATGTTCTTCTGTGCCCTGAGTATTGCCAGTTGATCCCTCACTAACTCAACAACTGCAACAGAACACAACTGATACCAATGGAAGATTCTGAATCAGTTCAATTAAAACCAGTCTAAAAGTTGACTTTGGAGAAGTTCTGTGTCAGTGTTAACTTCCCTGATGTGATACCCCAACTAATTTAAAACAAAATTACAATTACTTGACTAAAACTGTTACCCCCAAACTATTAAGAGTGGAAAAAAATACTGCAAGGCTGGTTTGCACCTAATATTTCCTGCTCCTTAGGTAAATTAAACAACATAGATTCAAACTCTGAAACTGAAGATTGGAAGCTCTCACTTTGGGCATTACTAATTCCCAAATAGAAATTCTGAGGCTGCTTTATAATGAAAAAGAGAGGAATATTCACAAGGATACAGGCACTTTGCTTGAATAGCAAATGTTGTGTGAAATTTCTTATCTAGCTTTCTGCACTCTGCTCAAAGATACCTTCTGCATATTTCATCATTTCCTCCAGCATTAGAGCTGAAAGGGGGCAACTGAGTCTGAAGAGGTGGATCTCTGTATCATGTAATAATTTGTTTTTCCAGCTTGGGGAAGGAGTAAGGAAGATATCATTGAGACACACAATGTGTCCAATTCAACTGCCTTCAAAGAACTGGTTTTGGAAATAGAGCTGAAAGCATCTTTTCCTCTTTTCCATAAAAGTTAAAAGTGGGCAGGTGAAAAATTAAAGGAAAAAAAAAATCAGACACCAGGTTTTAGTATGTCAAGAAAAGGTAATGCAAACATTCTCTACAGAAATGATCATGCAATCATTTCCAAGAATGATCATAAAAAGTAGCAAATCATTAAATATGTAGTTAAGGGGAAAACTTCATGCAGAATGGGTTTGTACAGTACATACCCAGATAGGATCTCTTGGGAGGTGCTTTGATTTCTTCATCCTTACTATCTGCAGCTACATAAAAAAAAGAGTTGAAGGGGAAAAAAAAAAAAAGAAAGGAAAGACAAACAGACTTTTATGATTAAATGCAACAGTGGTTATGTGAGTTACAGTTTAGTCAGTTAGTACATTTTATTTATTAACAAATAATAGCCAGACCAAAACATGCCAGAAATTTTAGTGCCCATGCTTTCTAGAAAGCTCCCACCCCACGATGTTAAGATAGGACTGAGCAGTAGGAAGTCCCAGAACAATCTCAGTGCACAATCCAACAGGAGTGTACCTATGAGGGGAAAATAAAGGCTTAAAAAAAATGAAACAAACAGCTTGAGTCTTACTTTAGACTACATAAACTCTAAATTTCCATGATCAGAGAAGACAAGCTGTTACCTCAGCAACTCCGGGTGTGTGGATATGTATGTATAAACAGCTGACACAGTAGTTGCCTTGCCTCTGGTGGAAAATGCTGTTCAAAAATACTGTCACAAAGCCCAACATCAAGAAGGAGAGAACAGACCTCATCTGCAACCATGCTGCATGTTAAACCTTTCTCATTCTAACCTGCCTCTGCCAGCTGAAAACTGTGTATTACACAGGAGAGATTTCCAGTGCCAAAACCAAAGATCAGAGTGCTATAATAAGGTACAAGTTATAAAACAGATTAAGTCAACCAGCAAAACTGGATGAATGACAAGAGGAAATAATTTTCATGTAATAACACAGGAGCTCATGTTCTACTTGGGGAACCTGGGCTGAACAAGTAAGGAGAGATGTCCAAGAGTCTCCTCTCAACAAATGATGTCCACTGGTTTTCAGTAGAGTTCCTATATTTAGGGGGTTCAAAATCAGTCACAATGTCTTGGGCATTACTAGAATCTTTACTGGTGGGAGGTGAGAGGCTGATTTGGGGAAAGAAAAAGAAGGTCCTACATAGAGTGTCTGTCTCCCCAAGAATATGAGCAGACTGCTCTGGCCCACCAATATTCCCAAAAGTAACCAGATGTTTTCAGTTGTCCCTATCTGTAACCACATTGCTTCAGCCACCTGTTGGTTCTTGAATAAAGACATAGCACATGCACATTTTGTATTTCAATTTTCAGCTCTCTAGCATTGTAGCACCATTATGCCCCAAAATATTAGAATACTTTGAACAAAAACAACAACAAAATTAACCAGAAGGCTGGCCCTTTCTGCACTGAGCCAACAATGCAGTGTACACATGGCTGCACAAGATGCAACTTCAAAACTTGGGAACAAATATGGAAAACTACTGTTAACATAACAATGGTACTAGGAGATCTGCATTGGAGCAGTTAAGATGCAGTGAGTTAATTACAGGATAAAAGGTAAGAAGCTATTGTTCATGTCTGCTGATTGTACCTGAAAATTCCTTCATGTAGTTTTCAAAGTATTAGTATGCAGGGGAGAGAACTGCCCTATCACTGGAGGTTTTAAAATTAAATTGGGGTATTTGTTGGTTTTGCATTTTGTCTGGCTTGGGTGCTGGTTTTTCCCAATCTGAATTGTTAAAAACAGGCTACACAGTCCAAGTTTAAAAAAAAAGAAAAAGAACAGTAGGATATATGAAGAGCACTTGCTCTGTTTTCAATCAGTATGTACTGACAGACTTTAGTCTGTCTATCCAAAACAAAAAATCAGAGAAGGTAGCAAAAGCACAAGATGGGTTGCACCACTTTCAGATTAATTTCATTTTGCAATACTAAAAGGGAGTGGGGGGAAATCCCATAATTGAGAAGTAACTGTGAGAAGGGAAAAAAATTCAAGGAAGTTCACATAATCTTTTTAAGTTCTCTATACACAGAGTCTAAAAAAAGCCCCAAACATTACTAGAAAATCTAGGGAGACTGCATTTCTCATTCTATGATAGCTACCCTACAAATCAAAGTACAAGTAAATTGACTGAATGGCTTTATATGTTCTGAATAGTCATTGACATTTTGGGTATTTTAAGCCAGTAATACCACAAAACAGGCTAAAGAATACAGAACAAGCTTGTCAGGATTTGAAGAGATTGCTTCTTAATGCTTCAAGATAGGAAGCAGATTCCTTCTGAACTAGTTATTATTTAAGGGACCTAATTTGTGAGAAAAATAAAAACAAAAGGAAAAAAGGCAATTCCACGTAACTGAAAACAATGGCAAATATATACTTATGTCACATGGTAAAAACACCTCATTTAACAATAATATAAGAAAACAGCAAACTCCCTTCCATTGAAATATTCTATTCTTTTTAAATATTTTGAAATATTTTGCCGAAACATTCAAAGGGAGGATAGAAAATAAAAACGTTCACAATGAAGACCAGCCATGTGATAAGTAATTGTATGATCATACAGAAATAGTGTACCTTCCCTCAGGATTCTGCAAGGTTAACCAAAAATACTGACTTCAAACCTAGCTCTTCACTGCCCCAGTAAATTCTAAGGAAAGAAAGTAAGTACACAGATCTATCAGCTTGCCTACATCACCATAAAACTTTAGAGATAAGATTAGGTGTATGATTAGAAACACAGATCTCACTCCTACTCATGCTTGAAACCTATCATTTTGTCCAGCTTGAAAGGAGCTTTGTATGCATCTGTATGTTTATTCTGAGCCATCATACAATTGTCCTTACTAAAAATCGATCCCATGTAAGAAAAATATTCCAGCTATTCTCAGTGTTTGTGGGAGGATGTAAGTTTTTCAATGAAAACAAATAAGTAAGGGCCACAAGTAGGTAAAAATCAGCCTCTCTAGCAAATTCCATACGACAAACTGAGTTTTAGTCAAAAGGTTTAAATAGCACAATGCAACCTTAAAGAGTTTCTGTCATCTGTCAAGGGAAGGACTGATTACCCCTTAGGAGGCTGTATGTCTTTCAGGGAGAGTTGCTTAAAGAGCACTATATATTAAACTAAAGAGTCTCTCTTTTCTGTCCAAAGGTTACTGAAGGAGCCTGCAAATGTGAGTGTGTAAATGGGCACAAGAACAATTTCCTCTCAGAAAGGGCAAATAGAGAAACAAACCTCTCAGTCACTCCATAAAATGCTAGCACAAACAACAGAGGAGGAAGAAAGCATACATGCCCCTCCCAAATGCTTCCTGGAATTTACCTGCTGCTAAATCTGGCTGAAAGTACTTTTTAAGTCGTTCATCCTGCCAGACTGAAAACCCCTGTGAACACAGCAGCTTGTGTTTTGAAGCTGGAGTGCAGCTCCTCTTCCACATGAATTCACTTACCTGAATAGTTTCTCACGCACTCTACAATGAGCAGGAATGGAAATAGCTTCCTTAGCTATTAGATAAATCACCCTACTCCACAGCTAGGAGCTGCTGCTATCTGGAATTGGATCAGACCCTCCATTATTAGAGAGTGTGGAAGAGAACAGATGGAGAGAATAAATTATACATCCTTAATGGCAAAACAACTGACAGAAAGCTGACAGTGTTAATTCTGTTCTTGTCGGTAATAAGCTGTTACATAAAATGTTTTAAGTCAAAGTCAACACAGAGAAACAAAAACCTACCCATCTCACATTTCTTATCAGCAGGGAAAAAAGTAAGGACACTGCACAAAGACTGAACATTTTATTAAATAGAGAGTAATAGTCTGGTCCAACTGAAATTTCCAAATTAACAAAATTAACCAAGATAAAAAATATGGGAAAATTCCCGTAAATCCCAACTAGTTCTACACTAAAGGAAATGGTACACAAAAAGAGAAATTCTGCAACTATGATAAGAAGCACCTGGTTTTTTGATAGTCAGTAACAAGTAAACAGAAAATTATTACTACAAAAACAAATGTTTGAAATTACAGCATTTAGATAATAGTGTAAGATCATAACTAAGAACTTGGTAAAAAGTACAACTGAAGAAAATAACTTCTTATTCCAGCCAAGATCTTCTAAAAAAATCTAGTCTAGCACAAAAACATAACAGCCAGCTCTATATTCAGAATGCGGTGTGAAATATTAGGGAGAACTCCAGTTTCTAGACTGAACCAAGACCTGTTTGAAATAAAATTTCAGCTGTTTACTTTTATCTGGAAAATAAGCATTTTCAAAAAAAAAAAGTTCAGAAAGTGCTACAGTGGGGAGATTGGACTGCAAGATAGAACTTTTGTACTAAGTAGAGCACACTATACTTTCAGAAATATTTATCCTAAAAAAGCCGATTCCCATCACTGACCTGCAAAAGAACGGCGTTTCACGTTCAGCTCATTGGACACACGCACTTCAGTGCACAGTTTCAGCATCAGCAACATTGTAATGATCATGATAATGCTCTGCCACAAAAGAGGGGATTCAAAACGCCTTCCAAACCTGAAAAAGAAAAAGAAAGTATGTAAAACATCTAAGCACCTGGAAAAGGAAATGCTATCAGTAACAGGTATGGAAGGCTGACAAAGTCAGTCACCAGACCGACCTAATTGCACATACACTAACTCAGAGCAGATGTGAGAAAGTTATTTCAACATCCCAGTGGACTGATCCTAAAGATGCTGAAGAGAGAAGCTTAAGCCCTTGCTTCGAAAGCCAACAGCAAACCTATTGTTTTGAAAGGGGAATCACATTCATTAAGCACTAAGTACAGAGAGACCTGAGAGTTATGCCACATTAGCACCAGTTATGTGTGCTCTCCACACACATACTCAAAAGATTTCACATGGACTTCTGTGCAAAACTTCCCTTTCTCAATTTTTTCATTTTTAAAGTAAGTCAAAAACAATAGCACTTGCCCTACGAAGACATAAATATCCACAGCCCTGTCCAGATATTTGAGTGGAAAAGCCAGGTCTGCAGAACACACCAACTATTTAATAAATTTTTGTCTTATTTGGACCAAGACTGGGAGAAGTACAGAAGTCCAGATGTGTCATGGGAGCTTCTGAGCACTTTCTTCACACAACAGAGAGGGTGAACTTGGATTGTGGCCAGTCTTGACTGAAGAGCTTACTGCACAAGATTCTGCTGTAGAAAAAGGAGAATCCTTCAGTGGAGATCAGTAATGCCCCAAGATCCTCTTCCTAGATTACCTGATGAAAGCTCAGCAATCCCCACCACACACTCAGTAAGTGCGTAAGGGGTAAAGGGTGGAAGCTTATCACATGCAGCCCTCGAAGAACATCACATTTACAACAGGACACACACATCACAGTGAGCTGCTGCTTCTGTGCTCAGTTGTGCTAGGTTTTATGCCTTGAAGACAGAGATGCTGAGGAAGTGATTTGGTCAGAACATATTGCTGTGCTCCTCAGCTCCCTTGCCTGCACTGTGAGGCACACAGGCTTTCTAAACTTAACAGCACAGTCACTAAGGTCAATCTTTGACCACGTCATGCTGACCGAGTCCCGAGCCTCACAGGCATGGTAATTATTGCCCTCTTCTTGACAGTTGCTGTTTTACAGCACCCTGGTAAAAGGGAATTTGTTATGCTTGGGCTACTTTCATGGCCGAACTCCATGCTAGTAAAAAACAGCTAGGTTCACTACCATGCTGTCTCACACTACTGTTTCCACTGCAGCCATTTCACCAGAGAGAGATTTTTTTTTTACGAATTGACTAACAAGGAACAGGAGAGAGACTGGAAAGTTCTTGACTAGCTTCCTTGGAAATCCTGTGCAGAAGAGCCAAGCAGCCCAAATCAGTGAAAATAGCCAAGTATTTCCTGCCTAATGGCATACAGCTGGGGAAAAGTACAACTCCTTGAGCCTCCACACTACTGCCAAAGGGCCCACCAGTAACTACTGCAGGAACAGCAGTTCTATAACCTTTAGTTCCCCACTTCTTTCTTACTGTAACAAATTTGGAAGACACTATGAGGAAGGAAATAAAGAACACAGCTGATAAGCATAATCATAGGCAGTGTGTGCTCTGAATAAAGCTTTCACTGCACTAGTTCAAAATGCAGGGGAAAAGAACAAAAATTTGGCCTAGCCTATGCCCTAGGCTCATGATTCCAGAGCTCATTCAGCCTGCATTGCTGACTGTGGACAAGTTCCCCTCATCTACTGGAATTCAATACCATCATATCTGCCTCTTACTCAGGAATGAGAACAAATATGGGAAAGACTTACTGAGAATTATGAAGCAGTTTACAAACTACAAACCAGTTTACATGGGGTTTAGAAAAAACATTACAAATGTATTTGCATGTAAAAATATAGTGATGCATTTAAGAGGGGCTGAGCTAGCAGCACAACAAGTTGGAAGCTATTATGACAGTAAATCCAGCCACAGGTCACTGCAAGGTTAGTTTCTCCCTGCTGATGAGATTATTGGTGATTCACTAATGGGTGCCTCACAAAAGTACCCGTGCAGTATAAATACCCACTCACTACAAACATGAATAAGCATAGGCACCTGCTTGTCCGATCACAACAATTTGTCATGAGATTCAAGTATTGCTTCAGACCCTCCACCCCTAAACACACCCCTAAACACTAGGTGGGAAAAAAAGTAAAACAAAGCTCACAACACACAAGAGTTAAAATGGAAATTTAAAAATTCTTATGGGAACTTCAAACAATGCAAACCACCTGTAGGGTTTTTCACAACGATTCAGTCAAAGACAAGAAAGGTTACATAACGAAACATACTCATGTGAAATGTATCTCCCCAAACACCAAACCCCAGAATGAGTCTTGCAAGGCAACACAGCCGTCTAAACTAGATCACATATACAGGAAAACAAACAGCTGCCATGGAGGCCAACAGGCAGAACAAACTACACCACATGGATTACACCACACTAACTGGGCAGGACCACTCCTGGGTTCTTGAAGCTGTAGAAGTAAAGCCAGAAGACTCATTTTGCTCAGGATCACAGACACAAGCACCACCCCGAGCTGCTTACCCTACCTTGTATTGATATCAGAGCCTGCCAAAGCAACACTACTCCAGTTTGACTCCTCAGGCCAGCTTCAGCCAGGAGCACTATGGGATGCAAGCCCTGCAGGGAGAGTGTGCCATTCCATGTTCTGTTTCCTTTCTGCCTCACAGACATTATTCCTGTCTCTGAGTAGTAAGCAGGAGCCAGGAGAGGAAGAACACTGAGGTAATTAGAGCACCATATGAGAGAAAGATGAAGAGCCTTAGGATACTAGAATAGGCTTCCAGAAAAGATCATCTTTGAAGTCCTGGAGGTGAGGGGTCACCATTGGTATTACACATTTTCATCCCATAACTACAACGTTGTGTAACAAACTGAACAGTGACACTTGCAGTATTCAAGGAACTCAGACTTCATATGTCAGACTACAAAGAGACAAAGAGCTTTTCCACTGTTTACTTCATTTGTAAAAACAAAAGAACCCTTTATTTCCTGTACTAGTCAAATACGCAAATAAAGGCGGGGAGTGGCTTATATGTTGTTAGTGTTTCCACAGCCTTCAAATGACTAATGCATGTTCAGGGCAATGAAGACAAGAGAAGTGCACGTTCCAGTCAGAGCAGAGACTACCTAGTTATTGAGAAAACTACGTAATTCCATTGGTACAATTCAATTCTGCAACAATCCTGCTATTCCAGTCCTAAGCCTACTTGAAACAGTAAATGCCGATTGTGAAAAAGAAGCCTAAGCTAGACCAAACATAAAAGGTTTGCTTACATAAAAGGTTTCCCTAAGACATCTTTGAAAAGAAACTGACTGCTTTTGGTGCAGCCAGATCACCATCACCCTGACCGCTCTGTTTCCTCCTACACTCCTGGATGCTGTTCCAGCTTTCATCTGCTGTCTGCTTTTCAGCACTTTGGGAAGTTACAGATTCTAGGCAACATGGAAAGCACACATGATACATCACATACTACCAGGATCGTGACAGATAGCCAAGGGTAGCAGCATGGCAACTGTCCTGAAAGTCTACAGAATCTAACCTGAAGGATTTAAGCAGGAAGAAGAAACAAACTAGTTTTGCAAAAGGATCTTCTGACACAAGGCTCCTCTTGACATGTAAACTTCCAAGACTTTATGCATCATTCCAAACCAAGCTCCTCACTTGGGCATACAAAATTCTACTTTACTTTCTGCACAAAAAAGTAGCACATCTTATCCCTGCTCTCTGGCACTTATACAAAGGAGGAGGAATTGCATAACACCTTCGTTCTCAATATCTGAGCAAGATTCCACCAGCAGGCCATACACAAGGCAATCTCTCAAAGTTGTAGTCATTCTGTCAGCTTGATTCATAGCATCATCCCACATTCCACACATGGTGAAAGCTGGCAAGATCCATTTTAGTAACAGAAGCCTTAAAAGCACAAGTTTCTCTTTCCTACAGAAAGTCCTTTAGACATCACTGCTTCGCTTCCCAAAGCCAAAGCAATACCAGACAGAAGGGATCTGGGCCACAAGTGCCACTGTAGGTGTTACAGCATAATAAATACCTAGGAATCTACCTCTGACAAGAGCAAGCTCACCATTTCTCTATAAATTGCCTCCAGCTTCATACTTGAGTCTCTAAACCTCTATTCTTAAACAGGAAGCTTATTCCACTGACTCCAGCACAGACAACTCCCAGTTGATATTGCTGTTTTAAGATTTTTTTGTTTCAGGTCAACTGATGTGGAATGGGTAGAGGGTTACCTTTGCTCAAAACTAACACAGTCCATAGTCTCCATCCTGTCCCTGGCTGTCAGAACTTGTTCCAACTATTTTGTGAGAACAACTCCAAAACTGAATGGCTTTATTTTCTATTTTTGGATTTCTGTAGTACTGCTGTATGAGCTTCAGGACAGTGTCCCACTGTCCTAAAGAAGAAATTCTTCCTAAGAATTGCAGCTCAAAACCTTCTGAAAGAACACTGTCTTTTTGGAAAACACACAAACCCTATTATATAATCACATCCATTTTACAAAAATGTAAAATTGAAAAAATAAAAATCCCCCAAAATTTCTGGGGATAGCAGGCAACATAAGTACTTTTGGCTGTACTTAGTCAAGATATATATAAAAATGTCTACGTTGATTTGTAAGAAATCTATAGTTTCTTTTCCTCTAGCTATTTACTCTCATTTTAATATTAGAAGAAACTGTAATTTACCTCTTTATAAGCTATGCTTTAAAAAGGAAAAGGCAGAGAGAGGGGGAAGAGAGGGAGAACTCACAAGTAAGTTTTTCTGCATCCTCCACCCCCAACTGATTACACAACTCTCACCCGCCTTCTCATTCCTGCTCTCTGTCATGACAATGCAAAGCTACTCAGCTGGCAGCCTGCAGGCCACACGAACGCAGAAGATGTGTGCACCTTGGTCTAGTGCCACAGGGGACTCTGGTGCCATCCCACAACTTCAAAACAGCCTGGGACAGCTTAAACATAATTAATCACCTCAAAGCTCAGGGTATCCCTTGAGCAAGAACACAGAGCTAACTCAAGAAGGTATAATAAGACATAAGGCACAGCTATCAAAAATGTTAATGAAGTGTTTAATTAAAAATGTAGAGGGAAGAAAATTGCTCTCAGGTTTTGGTTTTTTTTGGAGCAGGTCATACACTTTCATATGCACCAGAATTACAAAGGCCTGGAGTTCTGCACTGCCTCTCGATGTCTATCCACAGTGCAGACTTTCCCCAGGCTGACCAGTCCAGAGAAACAATGGCCTGTGGGGCCAGAGAAGACAGGCAGGAGAAGCAGTACTGAAAATGGCAGGAAGGGGCAGCTGATGCAGCCATCAAACATATCCAGCAGCTGTACTGGCACCCCAAAATAATTATTGATTTGATGTGTTAGATAAAATTGCAAGAATAGATTACCACTAAAAATAAAGTTAAATTGGTATCAAATCTAGTACAGCACAAAATCTGCTCTTCACAAGGTAAACAGACTCCCTTGTGTTACGCTACAAGCACAAATTGCCTGCTTTTCAATTCTTTTCAAGAATCTTCTTTAAAAAGGCAAAAGACAGACGTGGCCAAATTTCTAGTTTCTTTTTCCTTTACAAAAGCCATGCATGCATAAATAAAGTGAAGTAGAACCACACCCATGGCTATCCATACCCTATCTTCATTCTTCCAGACCAATCTTTTCCCAATGTTTTTACATGAAGTTCTGGCACATTGCTGGAACATAGCAAGGCCAAACACACATAACTGAAAGCGGAACCATCTCTTTGAAGATGACATTTTGAGACACTGAATGAAAGAGAAGCATGAAAAATGGATACTGTAGTACTGTTATCACTAGCAAGATAAAAGTTCTTTGGGCACATCTTGAAATGAAGTGATTAGATGTAAGAAAGACAAGGAGGAGAGGCATTGCACTGAGTCCTCTTGACTCCAAAAGATGGCTCTCCACTGAAGACAGTCTAATCAGACAAACAGAATTTGCGAGAACAGGTAAGTGGAAACAGGATTGTTATCCTTGATCTCAGGAGTACTTTGTTCATTGCTACTGTCACAGTGCAATCCACCAGCTGAAATTCTATTGACACATAAAACATGCCAAGATTAGGAAGCAAATACTCTATTTGGAGGGAAGGGGAAAGGTCAAACTTAACCCACTGCAAAACCAGACATTAAACCAAGAGAGGATAACCTCTGAAATAACCAAGTACAATTATAAGAATCTGTGGAATCAGTCATTCCACAAAGAGAATGTGAGGGAATTGCCCCCACAGTTGAGGGGAAGGAAGCATAATAAAGCCATAAGGGAAAGGTGGGAGGACTGGGTCTGCTACAAGTAACACAGATACAGAAGCACCAGCACTACCCAAGAGCAAAAATACAGAGGCATAAAAGGCGTAACAGGCAGGAACAGCCTGTCCTTGTGAGCTGCAAATTCAATATATGAAATTTCAGGGAAAACCTGGAAGTAACAACAGAAACAAATTATAGAAATGTCTTTGAAGTTAAAAACAAGACTGACAAGCAAAAAACAGTAGAAATGTCAGCCATCCTCGGAAATAATTAAGTCTTGAAAAGCAACATTATTAAAACTTGAAAGTTTTTAAGGCCTAACAATTTAAGTACTAATTTTTGGGTCAGCATGGAGGGGAAGTCCAGAAAAAATTACTCTAGCTCAAATTACATGCTTAATAATCAGAGGTAATGAAGAGAAACCAAATGAAACCAGGAGCTATATGGCAGTAAAGTTTTCAGAAGAGAGACTTGCATTAATACTGGGTTTGCTAAAGGGAAGGAGATGTCAGCTGGTACTTGTGGAAAAAGCATTATATACAGAACAAAATTACTTGCAGGAACAGTGCTGTCCTGGCACCAGACTGGATTAAACTATTTAATAAATTTAAAACAAAATAAATAAATTTCCTCCAAAGACTATAACATATACAATTAAAATAATTCTGCTGTTTATGTCATTATTGAGAGCGTTTTGTCCCAGATAATGCATCAGCCATAGGTGACATTAACCAAATAAAGCAAAAATTGAATTGCCAAATTGCTCTATGGGTGCATTTTAGCCATGCTCACAGAAATCACAGGCTCTTGCTCTACAATCTTCCTTCAATCATCCAGATGCCCAAGGATAACATCCACCTTCAATGCTGTTATCATGACTTACTGGTGCTTATACCTAACTAAGGGATGCCTAATTTTTTAGGCAGACAAGCAAAATATTCTCTCCCAGGAACACTGAATTATCATTACGCAAGTACTCTTTTGTCTTCTAGTTCAGCAGAACTAGAAAGAGACAATTCATTGCAAGTACAGATAGAAAGGCTTCTGCAGGCTCCTGTGTGAACCTATTCCATGCCAAGCTCTAAGGCGACCAGAGCCTACACAGTGCTTATCTGTGTCATATTATTATGTGGCTTAACTACTCACAGTAAAACAATTACATACTCATAGCAATAAAACTGCATTCTCTCCCTTTTGAGGTATTGACAAACTTTTCAACTTTGACAAAAATTAAAACTTTTCATTACTTGCAGTAGTTATACCTTCACATATCTCTTAACTAGATGTACCCAAAATCAATCCAAATTAAAGATCTTTCATTTCTTCCATAGTCTGAGTCTCACTTAACAGATGCACTCACCTGAGTTACCTAGAAACTGCCAGCATCTCCATTCAGGTGTAAGTCATTTCTATATTTTAGCTACTGCCAATAAAACCAAATATCAGATTATTTCTCTTTCTAAAACTGTTAGCTCAGGCTTTTCACTTTTCCTCCACCTGGCAGTTCCTCTACTTCCCTCCTGCTCTCTGCTTTCTCCATATACTTCTGCACACGAAAGCACAGTTCCAATGCAACAACTAGCTCTGATCTAGTGATGACCCCGTTTGACTGCCAGCTTGCTGTACCAAGAAAGGGTCTCCTGCTTTCCACTCCAGCACAGCACTTACAAGTTGCATTTTGCTGTAGCAGAACCCAGGAAGCCATTATACTGAGTCATAGGAGGTTTCTTTAAAAAGAAACGGGAAACCAACAAACGGATGCAGCCTGTTACCTGCCAGTTCTCCATGGATTAAAAAGCATTATTTTGTAGTCAAAACAGAATCGTAGAATAACTGTCCGTAGTTGCAGTAATTGCCCAGACCATTTAATCTTTTGTTTCCTAAGAACATTCTCAGTGGTGTAGCATCTATATAATCAGAAGTAACAAGCAAGATGTTAATAATATTGATTCACAGAAATCATGCCCTAATAACATTTTCTTTGTCCAGCACAAGACCTAAATATGGAAACAAACTTGCTCTTAAGTATTGAAAAGTGGTGTCGAAAGCAAAAGAAATTTCCTTTCGAAAGGCAGCACATCTTTTCCTTGCTTATCCAAGAATGAAAATTTTTATCTGTAATTGTGCATGAAGGTCTACAAGTGAACCCCCTCTGAAACCAGCGGGCATCCCAGGAAAATGCAAGAACATATGGCAAGTGTTCCAGTGATGTTAATGCCAACTAAACACTAGAATAAGTGTGTGGTACCGCGGCTTTCACTCTGAAAATGGAGATAGATGAGCATGAGAAATGTAAAATACAGCCAGCAAGAAAAAAAGATCTGACTTTGCATAAACCTCTTTACCAACAAGTTAAAAAGTTTCATCCTGGAAATTGAGTGCTGATAATTAGATCTGGCAAGGGGAACAGACCATGCTTCCCCAGCCCAGATCATGCTTAATAGACTCGCACGCTGATGGAAAGACAGCATTTAGATCTCCAAGAGAAGGGAAAACATTATTTCGCCAAACATTCCAACCAAAGCTTTACAGCTGGCAAGCAAGTACGAACTTCAGAACTGAGCAGAAACACAGTCAACGTACCAAAAAAGTATCCGCAGAATGTTTGCGACCAGCAACACGAGGCAGACGTAGCTGGAGAAGCCATCAGCGTTCTGGGTGCGCCGAATGTCCCGGTACTGGGGGATGTAGGGCACGACGCCGCCGAACACCATGGCCCCCGCGGCGCCCCACGACACCAGCTGCTGCATGGGCACCAGCAGCCACTCCAGCCCGCCGGGCTCCATGCCGGGGGCGCGCGGGGAGGCGCTCAGGCTGAGGGACGCCCTCAGGCTGAGGGTGCCCCGCCGCAGCTCTCCGGCCGGGGCCGGCTCTAGCCACGGGCGGGCTCCGGCCCGGGATGCGGCACCATGGCTGCGCCCTCTCCGGCGGGGCCCGCACCTGGGGAAAGGGACGGGGCGTCAGCTCAGCTCTACCGAGGGCGGCTCCGACCGCTGCCAGCCGGGTGCTGGCGAGCCCGGACCACCGCCCTGCCGCGGGCGGGCCGGGGCCGTCCCCGCTCCAGCCTCAGTCCCCGCCCCAGTCCCGGTGCTCCCCAGGGGAAGAGGAGGTTGAGGAGAGCGGTCAGCGGCCGGGCAGGGCAGGGCAGGGCAGGGCAGGGCAGGGGCGCGGGCGCGGACACGCGGCTCCGCCGCCGCCACCCCCGCCCGGCCCCCGGGCCGCGTCTCCGAGGGGGCTTCTCCGCCTCCCTCGCCCACCCGCGCTCTCCCCGCCCCACCGACAGGCACGGCCGCCCGCCCCGCACCTGCTCCCCGAGCTCCGGCCGCCGCCGCCTCCATCCCCCGGCGCCGCTCCGCGGGCGGGCAGCGGCGGCCGGGGCGGCCCGTGACGCACCGCCACGGCCCCGCCCCCGCCAATGAGGGCTGGGGCCGCCCCTTCCTCCGGCGGGCAGCGGCCGCACCGGGCCCGGGCCCCTTCCTCCCTTTCCACCTTTTCCGCCCTTTCTTCGCTTCCTACACCTTCCTCCGCGATGCCGCCGGCGGGCGGTACCGGGACACGGCGGGCGGCTCGGCGCCGGAGGGGGCTCGGCTCCCCCGGGCGCACCTGGGCGCCTTCTCCTCAGCGCGGACTGCGCTGAGCTGCCGCCTTGGGTCCTGCTCTCCAGGAGGGAAAATTCCGTCATGCCTCATGAACAAGGGGGAATGGGAGACAAGGGAGTTTTTAAACTGAAAGGGAGGAGATTTAGATTAGATATTGGGAAGAAATTCTTTACTTTGAGGGTGGTGAGGCACTAGCACAGGTTGCCCAGAGAAGCCGTGGCTGTGCCATCCCTGCAAGTATTCAAGGCCAGGTGGATGGGGCTCTGAGCAACCTGGCTAATGGAAGATGCCTATGGCAGGGAGGTTGGACCTAGATGGTCTTTAAGGTCCCTTCCAACCTAAACCATTCTGTGATTCTATGATTTCTGTGGCTCTCTGAATTGCTGTGGCTGTGGAGGGAAAATGTTCATCTTCTACCCAAAGTAGGGCAGACCCAAAGTGACTAGGGAGTCTTTACTGCTGCTTGCACTGGGACATCAGTGCTGCAACTGCTGCACACAGGTGTTGTGTGGAGAATGACGGCATGGACGCTGCATCCACCTCCTTCAGCCACACTTTACAGGATGGATCATCCACCATGCATCCAAGTGGCTGCACAGCTGTCCTCAAAGCTTGTTCCTCGGGCTACCCCAGACATGCTTCCTTCTACCTTCTAAGTACCCTTGCTGCTCATCCAACAAGTAGGAAATGAGATGGATTTTCCTACATGTGAGTAATGTATCATTTTGTGTCCTATAGCAGCAACTGCAAATGTTTTCTGTGAGTCTTAAAGGGAAAAGGAGCTGAATTAAAAATAGAAATGTCTGTTTCGGGGCTTCAGAAGCCTTTTGTTTACTTCTTGCATAGCAGCACCTTGCTCAACTGCAACCATTTCTTCCACTGGGCAATTCTTGCAGCATATGTGCAGCACATGAACCTGCATGTTACTGCAGAATGTATTTGTTAAAGACATTCTTGGGAGTACCAACCATCACACAAACATCCAAAACAGCCTCCTATGTAGATCAGGTGACCAGTGATAACATTAGGACTTACCTTTCCTACAAGGAAGTAGCAGCTGTGCTACTTGAACAAAGCTCTATTCCATTACACAGACTTGATAGTTTGATTGCTAAAGTTAAAAATACATAGTGGATGTTTTGAATTCTGATTTTTCGATGAAGATCTTGAAGTTCCTGATTTCATCACCTCTGACTCACTCAGAGAGACAATAACAATCCAGTTACATATAAACTGCATTATTTAAAACATTATTTAATGGCTCATATTTCATATATCAGTTATGCATTATCATCAGGCAGTTATGCCAACTTCTTTACATGCTTTCCTTGGAGCCTGTACCAGAGTATTTTTCCTTATGCACAGTGGTCTAAACAAACCTCTAGCTGAAAATAGGAGTAGCCCAGATTAGAAAGCAAATTTTTTTTCATGTACATACAAGTATTTTGAGAAATCATGAAGAAATTATCTTGAGAAAATAGGTATTTTGAAGTAATGGTAACCTAAGTAGAAGAAACTGCCCAAGCTGGCACCAGATCTGCAGGTTAGCTACCAGAATTATTCCAGGATGCTCTTAAGTCTATGCAATAACAAATTATATACAATATTAAGATTCTGAAATACTCAACTGGAAACAGACAACTGCCTAAACTTAGGTTGATTTCCCTTACTTGAAACAGTAAGGGTAAAAACTGTGAATTACAGCACAATTCTGTGTGAACACAATTCAGTTCTGGTCACTGAAAAACATCCTAGTAGTTCAGGAGTTAATCCATGGATGTAAACTAAACTGACCAGTGACACCAGACACTGGGTAGGAGGAGGAATGACAGGTTGGCTGAACTCCTGGGGCTGAGCAGCTGCCAGCATCAGGTCTCAAGATCTTCTAAAAAGCCAGGCTCAGGTTTTTTTTTTTGGTAGTGGTACCATCCTGAGGTGCTTGCTGCCTCCAACATAGCATCCTGCCTGGCACAGGAACATGCAACCACAGCAGACCCAGCAAGATACCAGTAGGAGAGTGTGCTGGAAGAAATTTATCTAAACATGGGGTGATAACAGGTAATTGGAGCAAGTCTTGCATCATCAAGGAAAAGTTCTGCAACCTGCAGGTCTGAGTGCAGTCACACAAGAATGAGCCTTGTGAGGCTTCACATCAAAGCAGATTTCTTTCTCTGGGAGATAGTAACTGAGAGGGAGCTCAGAAGGACTGCTCTCTTGGTGTAAAAGCAGAGTCTACCCTAGAAACAATACTGCTTCACTGCCAGACAGCAATCCTCTTTCAAGTGATGAGAAAAAGAACAGGTGCATTTATGTTTTCACACAGACTGGCAAAATTTCCCCATTAGGAAAAAAAAAAAAACCAAAACAAACCTCTATTTGATAGAACTACATTATCATTCAGAAAAACACAAGCAGACAAAGTTTCACACCAGATCTTTGAAGACTAAATTAATCTTTTTAGGACATGTGCTAAAGGAGGATTAAAATTGATTATGTGAGCAGCTCTAGCCACCCAGTTATGAACTGGCTTCTAATAGTTAACATTTTGGTGATAACATAGTCCCCAAATCTCAAAACATAATGAGAACTTTAATTTCTTTTAGATTAAGAAATGTGATAACATATGTTCCTGTAGTATCTTTGGGTACGGTTTAACCAAGCTGAAAATGGTGAACAGACAAGATGTTTTCAAAGGGCTTTTAACTTTAATGTTAGTAGAGGTAGTAAAAATTACTATAACTACATAAGGTTTAGTTTTTGCAAATAGGCCCACTGACTTAAAAAAAGTAAGCAGAGCCCCATTTCTACAATTGGCTTCATATGGCCATATTCCTATCAGAGGACACTGGGACCAACAGGACACAGGAATGAACCACCCAATGGACTAGTTCCATGACAAGCCTTAGCCACCTCTGCATGTTTTTACAGGAGGAGGAGGAGGAAAGCTGTTGATACTTCACTTGTAGTTACTGCAGAAGCAAAAATAGCAGATTGCTGCAAGTCTCCCAACCAGTCTGTTGTTCTCCCAATTGATTTTGAAAGATGAGTATTAAAATTATTTTATCTTCTACATTAGAGAAATGCTGTTGCACAGAAGCAAGCATATGAAGTCCCTTCAAGACCCTGCTAAAGTGCAGATAAGCTCTGAGTTACTTCTTGAACACACTGCACAGTAAAAGCATAAAGTGAATCCCTATGGTAGCCAAATTCCCTTCAATTATCACATTATATATCTCATTCTACAACTACAGCCATGGGGAGATTAAAAAGAAATATTCACTGTACTGTTCATAAAACAAGTAAATGGGTCTTAAGTGTCTTGAAATTGGCCATTCCTACCATAATGTATTATCATTTTGTATTAATGTATTATCACTAAATCAGTTGTCCTCTCCATTTTTTGATTTTTTTTTTAAGGCAACCCTGCTGCAACTGATGGCAGACGGTCCACCTGGCCCCTCCTAGCACTGGTGAGCCCATTTTGGCAGCTGATGGTCAGAATCAAGCCAGCATTAATAGGAGATACAGGAGTTTTATTGCACATCTTCACCACTCTTCCTTTCTCCTTCTGCGCTGGTCTTTGCAAACTGAACAGTGAATATCAGCATGAGTGGAACACCCACATGCATGCACCGGAATACCCTCTGCACTTCCAAGGAGGAGCTCTGACAAACAGGCCCAAGCCTAGAAGCCCATCCCTGGGCAGTAGTCACATGCTTTCCACTGGGGAGCAGGACCCAGGACCATGGAGGCTGGTGATTAGACTCCTCTCTGTACTTGGACTGCTACTACCTCCACAGACAAATGGAGTAAAAGCCCTAAAGCAAATATGTCAGAGCAGAAATCAGCCTGACAGCTGGCAAAGATACATGAACCCTTCTTCAAACCATTACAGCTTTGTAAACAATGGGCAAAGTTCAGAGTGGGGAAATAAAAAAACAGCAGTCCTGTTTCAATTTCTTACCTGAGTAAGCAGCTGATGCCTGGACACAGGTAAGGAGTTGAACCAGGACTGCTTAACCCACAGCCTGCTCTTCTATCAAACAGGTCCAATTGGCTGCAATTATTTCTTCCCCGCCTGCTCTTGGGATGCCTTTGGTGTGTCCCATGGTCCCAAGGTCACCTCAGCAGTTGTCTGCGGCAGAGGAGTCCATAGGCAGCTCCCAATCCACCTGCATATCCTTGCCTATGTCCAACAATGCAGCCAGAAGTTCTCACCTCAACAACCCTCAGGAGTAGAGCTGCTTTCTCTTAGGAAAATATGTAATAGAGGAACATCTCCACAGATGAGATCTGCACAGTGTGCCATGGGAAAGCACCAGGCAGGCTCCATTCAATGCTGTTCCAATGCATGGTGCTCAGCATCAGAAGGGAGAGATTCCTCTTTTTATTCCATCTTACTAAAATGGCTATTTTATTAAGCTGGTTTTTGTTGGATCTTTCTTGACACGATGCTGAAAGAGCTCTGCACCATCTCCCTCTCTCATGCACTTCCTCCTAGGGCAAAATGTTCACTAATTACAGGATCAATTGTGTTCCACAAGAAGCTGCTGATAACGGAGAGTGAGCTGGGATAGAAGGAGTGTGGTGGGCTGATCCTAAGCAGCAGTGAAGCCCCCACTGCCACTTGCTCACTTGCTTCTTCGTGCAAGATAAGGCATAGAATCAGCAGGGTGAAGCCATGGGAAAAATACCTATGGGTTGACATAAAAGTCTTGTAGTGAGTAAAAAGAACATAAATAAGTGATGCAAAGGCAACCACTCACCACCTCCTACTAACAGACAGGAGTCCAGCCAGTCTCCAAGCAACAGGTACTTTGGAATAAACTTCCTGCCCACAGCCCGGTTTTATTGCTGAGTGTGGTGCTGTGGGTCCAGCATGTCCCTTTTACCAACTGGGGCAGCTGTCCTGGCTGTTTCCCCTCTCAACCTGTTTGCTGGGGTGAGGAGGAGGGCAGAGTGAGAAACAGAGGTGGCCTTGATGCTGTGCAACCACAGCTCAGTGACAGCTAAAACACTGGTGTGCTGCCAGCGCTCTTTTGGTCACAAACGCAGCACCGTATGGGTCTCTGTGGAAAAAGCTGACTCCACCTTAGCCAGAGCCAACACAGGGCATGAAATGCAGTTTGGGAGATCCTCAAGCTGGCTTTATTACTGAATAAGTGAGGGTGCAAGTGCAGTGTCCAAAGTGTCAGGAGAACTATCCCCTAGCCTGCTCTAACTCATTTTCTCTCTGCTGTGGAGTAAATAAGAAGCAGAGAGAAAAAATAAAAATGACAGAGAAATTACAGCTTCATCATGATTCAAAATACCACCAGGTGACCTGGAGTCAGTAGCATTACAGCACCAAAACTATCTTTTCTTTCTCTGTTCTAGAACAAGGACAAAGTACTCCTGGTGGCATTTACAGACAGTAACACACACCTGCCTTGTTTCTGTTAGATAACCTCAACATCTATGGTACACTTAAGAACAGAACAAAACTAAATTTATGCTCTCCTTACCATGAGCAAAGAGTGCAGAATGGGGGGTAAAAACCCCAAAGACCAACTTTATTGCAAGAGTAATACTTGAGTTGGAGATAATTTAGACGAGACAGACACAAACACTGCAGACTGATTTTTTTCTGAAATCCCAAGGAGCTGCAGTTACAGGTGCTTTTGATTAATACAACATCTATCCCAGAGAGAAAATTAACATACTCATGTGTCCTCTGAGCTGTGCTGGCCAGCCCCAAAAGTGGGAGCAGCCTTGGGGGCCTGTGCTGCTGCACGTCTTCCCCAGTTGTGGATGGCCAAGCCTCCAGTGCTCTTCTGCTCAGCTGACACTTGTGCTACCTATGCTGGCAGTGTCCCTTGGCACCCTCTGGCCCCTCTAAGCCCTTGTAATTTCAGATGCCTTTTGCCAGGCATGCTTGGAATAGGCACCCAAATGTCTCCTGCTAACAAACATCATGTGGAACACTAAACGGAGCTGAGGTGGGAGGGCCTCCTACATTACCCAAGCTGCATAAAATACCTGTCATAGCTGTTAGCACCTCCCCTCTGCCACAAATGTCTCACAGAAGAAGCAGGCAGGCCACTGCCAGCCGAGGTTTCAGTCTTAAGAGCATATTTGCAAAAGATCTTTGTTTCAGATGAAAAAGGGCAAGTTTTTTCTCACAACAACAACAAGAAGCCAAAGAATCAGATTACCATACTCTTGGCTGTTTTTATTACTGTCATTGCTCACTGACCCACATCTTGCTGTTCGAGCATGTGTCCTATACCCGATGTTCCCCAGTGCTATTACCCATATTTGCCCTAATCAACTCGTGGTTTATGCAACCATACTAAGTGCTTTCCACTAATTCAAGGTGAATTTAAACTCCCCGTACCAGGGAGACATTCCAGTTGCCTCCTCCGGGCAAAATTGTGTCTGAAGCTGCAAGAAAACATTAGCATAACTGCAGTTTGGTCACAGGAAATTTTACCCACAACTCTTTACACCTTCTGGAAATGCAAAATGGGCATTTTCCAATGAACCACTCCCTCCTTTGCCCAGCTTCCAGCCTCTTCAGCAGAGGCTCTCTTTATCAAATATTTTAGAAAAATACTCTTTCCATCACCCACCGCAGCATGTGCCACATTTAATACCTATGCACAAAATGCACATTCTGCTCTGGACCACAAAATCCCTGGAAGAGAGCCACACCAGGCTGTGGGATCTGGACATGTGAGGTCAGCTGCCTGTCCTTTTGCTGGGGTGGTTTGAACACAGCCCCTAGATGCAGTGCCAGGCATGCCACCAGGCCAGAGGAACAGACCCTGCTCCCTCTCCCATCAGGGACAAACACCTCCAGCTCCATCCTGCAGCCTTTCAGGAGGTGAAATGCATGGTGAATACTCCTTCACTCTCACTATCCAAAGAGAATGGAACAATGCTGGAGCAGAAAAATGCATGGGAAGCAACATAGCTGGGAAACATAGCTGGAGATTTCTGGATCACCACATAATAATTCAGCAGTAAACAGCAGCTGGGTGGGTGATTTCACAGAGCCATGAATTACACACAGCTCTTCAGAGAGCCAAAGGATGCCACCACCACCCACCACACCAGCCTCCACAGTCACCTTTCTGCTGTTCCTGCATTTATCCTGGTGCAATACACTTACAGGGAAAATTACACCCTGTGTTCTGTTACAGCTACTTAGCACTACATGATGCCCAGAGCACACACTGAACGTCTGATCAACATTATCCTTAACCCTGTCAGTTTTCTTTCTGAAGAAACTTGCAGAAAGGGGCTGACTGAAAAACTTGACAATAAGGGGATTTGTGAGCAGCAGTCCCAAAACAGAACACTTTTATTAAAGGCAGAGCACCTCCATCAGGGATCAGGTTTCCCAACGGCTGGAATTACCCTTTTCTCTTCAAAGATACAGAACCTGAAATTTGAACCATGAGCAAACACCCAGGCTTTTAATATTCACCTCAAGTGACTTTGTCTTTGAAAGGAGCACCAGCTGTCAGACACCACTGACCCGAATGCCTTTTCCCCTGCCTGAGGCATTTGCATTTCACTAACCACGTCTTTCCATGCTTTTAAATAACAACTTGTTAGTCTACTGGTGTTACCATGTGGAAGAAAAGCGATGCCTTCACCAGGAAGTACTCCGGTGGAGCAAGCTTTCAGTGAACTGCATTAGGCTGAATCAAAAGATCAGGTAAAGGCTAAAGTTTGCTACAAAAACAATCAGCACCATTTGGGATTGCTGCATATAAAAGCTGATGACCTAGCAAAGCCAGATCGTTTTTTCTGCACATTGTGTCCCTCTGAATCACTACTGCAAAGTGACTGCAAAGTGTAAAAGGAGAAGCTACCTGAGAGGGAAGGATCAAGCATAGCATGAGTCAAAGACCCAGCCCAACAATTTGTTAGCAAAAATACCATGATTGTGATGCAAGCACTAACTTGTACCTAGCCCTTTCCTCTTTAGAGAAAACTTTTAGTACTGACCATGCCTCTGCCAGGAAGAAAAAAAAGCAAACCCACAAAATTTGCAGTGGCATTTGCATCCTGCCTTCTGATCTGCAGCCAAACAAGCTGCCATGTTGGCCCAGGAGCACTTGCCTCCTTGTCTCCTTCCAGAACTAAATTTCCTGTTTCCTTTCTTACCACACATGTAATATTCAGCTTTTTCTTGAGATGTCCTCTCTCTGACCTCACCTCCATTCCAAAGCAATCCTGAGCCAGACATGCTTGGAGCATGTGACCAGAGGATTCCTTACCCCTGGTATATAAAACCTTATTTGGCAGCAAAGAGAAAGAGGAGGGGAAAGAGACTCCATGTTACATCCAAACAGCAAGAGTAATGCATTTCTACAACAGTTCTTCTCTCACCATACCACAGGCTTCACAGCATGGCAGTGAACTTGGAGCTTAGATTTTATAAATGTTTGAGCATGCTTTTATGTCCTATACTGCTACCCTTACTTCTCCTTCCAGCAGTGGAGGGACTGTAATTTCCCTAGGAAAGAGCAAAGGAAACATGCTTTGGATACCATTTTAGCACACACTATGAAGAGTTCACAGCACAGGTCTGCAATACTGAAATAGGATGGAAGCAGATGGCACCTCAGCCTCGGGGTCACCCTGTTTTTTATTTTTACTTCATGTTCTTCATACCAGAAAGATATATTTAGACTGAAAGTGACTAAAGTCTAAGCTTTTTACTGAAAGAAAGTAGCATGCCACATTTTGGCATGGAAAAAGAATTCATATTGTCAAATCTCTTTTGCTCCTTTCTCAAACCCCCTCAGAACCTGTTTTTGTACTCACTGCCAAAATGAACTTCTTGTTATCCCTTTAGTAAATTAAGGATTCTTATCACAGTAAATACTCTTATGAGCACAGGTGGTTTACTGGTTCTCAGCTAGCCCTCTGCTCTTGAAACAAAACAAAACCAAAGTGTCTTTGCTCAGCTTCCCTTAGCCCATGGGTATGGTAAATAAGACTGATAGTTGTGCAGATTTAATCAGTGTATGCAGTATGCAGCCTGATAATGAGGATGCCCTGGCAAGAGCAAACAGAGCTCTGACTGCAACAAGATTGAATCAAGTCTGGGTTACAGGAAATAAGATTTTACTAAGTCGAAATGTAAAATTTGTCTATGTGATGGTTAACTAGATGATTGTAGTAAAATATTACCAGCCTTCCTGTAAATGGTGTATAAGCACACGTAGTGCTCAGTAAAAATCGGATTCTGACCACCATTCATTGTCCTCATCTCTCTCTCATCCTCAATACATGGGTGCATGCCCAACATGGACATGCTTTTAAAATATGGCTCATCTTACATCCCCAGATTTCAGACCCTGGAAATGTATGCAACAGCTCAATTTGGAACTTCTAAGCCCTCTGAGAAGGAAGAGACTAGGGGACATCAGAGCAAAACCAAGCATGCTAGTTCTGAGTAAATTAATTGTTAAGCAAAGTTTGTTTGGTCTTGCCATTTGTCTCTTTTATTCGTAGGCTTTCTGAACTTTGGAACTTTCCCATGACCACATTTAGCTTTAAAGACACTTCCATTTTTATTTCATAAATACAGCTCTGCAATATTGGCCTAATTCAGCTCCAGATCTGAACTAAGAGGGCCATTCTTATCAGCTGCTGAGCTCACCAGACCTTTGAAGGGGGAAATGCATGGTGAAATAGTTTTCAGTCTCTTTCGCACTTTTAATTGCCTGTCCTTCATTGCTGTGCCAGCTGGATATTATATTTTTTTGTTGTTTTGACCACACTGACCTACCTCATGAAAATGGGGAGCTAGTTAAAAAAGCCTTTCAAGTCATGCTTGTTTTCAGTCGAACTCTAACTCGGCCATGGCTAAAATGTGGCACTACAAAGATGTAGTGGGATTCCTGCGAATTGGTTGGCTGTATAAAGCTTGCTCCTCTGCATTTCCAGCTCTTTCTTTATCCTTGCAAGCTCTTCACTACAAATAGGACTCTGTGGCATTGTTCAAGATAACCGGGCACAAGCAGACAGATTCACATCGACTTCCTCCGGGGGAAAATACTGCTGTGCGAGACAGAAGCTTTTGTAGCTCTTCTGGAAGGAGGGAAAACCAGGAAGACTATGGCTGTTACTAGAATTAAAAATGAAAAAATACTACAGCTGTACTGCCTAGACTTAAGGGAAAGAAGATA
The DNA here is from genome assembly GCA_037013685.1 of Acridotheres tristis. Lineage (NCBI taxonomy): Eukaryota > Metazoa > Chordata > Aves > Passeriformes > Sturnidae > Acridotheres > Acridotheres tristis. The sequence goes on along the minus strand of CM072886.1, from coordinate 57,079,518 downwards.
ATGCATAATATTGTTCAAATTGTTTTATCTTGAAGCTTTCTAGAGCAGTAGCACTGCTAGAACACTCAAGCTTTGCAAAATGTGCTTCATTTTTCTTTCTACAATGAGGACACCCTACAAGAATGCAGAGAAACCACAATTATGGGAAGCAAGTAGCAATGCAGAGGTTGGCTTTGATGCTAGAATTTCACCTCAGAGATTAACACACCCTCTCAAATGAGGTGGGGAAGGTCAAGAAGGAAAACAATTAAGATTATTAAGAAAGACTCTAAGTGGTAGGCTTACAGCAACTGAAGTAATTCTTAACTCAGAAATTTCTTGTGGATGGAGACACATATTTGGCAAGTCTAGCATACATAATTACTCAAAGTTATTGACTAAGGTACTTTATTGCCCAACAGTGATATGCTCCTAATCATACAGACACAGTAAACTGAAGATCTCTTCATTTACATCAGGCAACAGTCCCAGCATCCAGAAGAAAGACACCTCTGTAATAGCTGCACTAGGAGCTGTGCAGCCCAAAAGCTAGGGATGACCTAGATGCTGGTGCTGCAAAGAGGCACCGTACGACTCTTGCTGATGCCTTTGGTATTGTTTCGTTCGACACTGGAGTGCAAGCAACTTCACCCACCACCGTATTTTTTACCACTCCATCTCACAAAACTAGTTACGGGGGGGAAAAAAGGGCGGAACTTTAAAAAAAAAAAAAAATGGTAAGACCTCTTAAGACGAAACCTCGGCATCCTTATTTAGCTACTGCCGCGCGGAATGACGATTCCTTCGGCAAATAAAGGACTGCTAATGAAGGATTCCGGGACTCCCCGCGGGCGGGGCCGTGCGCTCGCTGCCCGCCCTGCCGCGCCCGCGGAGGCGGGCGGAGGGTCGGGGCTGGAGCCGGGACCGGAGCCGGGACCGGAGCCGGAATCGGGAGCGGAGCCGGAGCCGATGGCGGCCGCCGTCCCGCCGGGAGCCGTGGAGCTGCCGCAGCTGGTGAGCGGGGCCGGGCTGGGTGCCCCGGCTGCGGGGCCCTTGCCTTCTGCTTCCCCTGTGCTTATTTCACCTTCCCCGCCCCTCCTCCCTGCAGGCGGAAAATCTGCTCTGCCGGCTGCAGGAGAATTTTCAGGCTCTGACGGAAAAGTTGACGCTGAGGAATATCCTCTTTGGAGCGTGGGGTACCCGCGGCTGGATTTCGGATCCCGTGGCTGGGGCCCCCTGCGCGCTGATGGGTGCGGGATGGGCTTCTTTTTTAAACATCAAATTAGCGTATAATGAGTGACGTGGCTAAACAGCTATGACGTAAAGGCGCCTGACTTCCCCCCTCTCCCCCAGCTTGTTTATATATCCATTTTTCTAAGAAAGAAATCCTAAAAAAATTGTTTCACTACAAGTAGCGAGGTAGTCTCTATGAAGCAATTCTGGCTTTCAAGTAAAATAAGCATCGAATTATACATAAAGATTTTGAAGGTGCGTTTTAAAAAGTATCCATCTCCAAAAATCCTACTCAAACGAGCCACAGTTTAAAAGCGGCTGTTGGCCTGAGCGTGATAAGCCCTCAAAAGGAGAAAATCAGACCTGAAGGGCTCTGAGCTTTCTTATTACATATACTTACAGAAACTACCTCTCCTTTCTGAAGCATTTAAATTTTTTTTCAGAAACTTGACCTTCCAGGAAGCAGCTTCCTGAATAATGTTTGGGTAGCACTCATATTCTGTGTAGGCTAACTGTATGCTATCACCTAAAATAGTTCCTCAGAAAGAAAACAATCTCTTACACAGTTCACTCATGAGTATTTGCAAAGGCCTTTGGTCCTAAGAATTTGAATGCTTATCTGTCATAAGATTCGGTAGTGTGCAAACAATACCACCTTCTGCATGCTTCATTTTGGATTAAACGTGATTAAGTAAAAGGCTGACACATCTGAAAGAAAGCTGCTTGCTCTTCTTGTGGAAGAAAAAACCCGTAAAATTGTAGAACTCTTGTTTATAAATATGTTATCTTTAACTTTTTACTGGAAGAAATGGGCGAGCGCATCAATGACCTTGAGAAGCGTGTTGCTGACCTGATGACAGAGGCTGGGGTAGAAAACAGCGATGAAGAGTTGGGAGTAAAGACATTTACTTAAGTTTTTCTGTGTTTTGTACATTTCCACTTAGTTTTGAATGAAGGGCGAGTAATGGTGTTGACATATTTAGTATACCTGCATTTTCTTGGATTTGAAAGTGTACTTTTAAAAAATATATTTAATATACCTTGGAAATTTTTTTTGCCACGAGCCAAAGAATGCAACCACTTTTACAAAAGAAAAACGGCATCTTGCTGCCTCTCTTCCAGCTGAGTGCCATATACAAGGGGCTAGTGCCAACTCATCCCAGGTGTGTAAACTGAGGCTGTTTATTCATAGTGAAATGTGTGTGGCTTGAAGTACTCCTGCCCACCATTCCCTCAGGTATGCTAACCTAGCTGAGGATTCTCACTGGTATAAATTTATTTACCTCTGCTTTTAAACCTGCTACAGCTTCCCAGTGTGGCTTGCAGCACACCTCTCACACGCACTCACCCCAAACACAGCAGTAAATTACAGTCAATCACTTTATAATATAAAATCATGCTGCATTTTGAGATTGCGTTCTGGATTTTATATCAGTCTGTTGCAAATGCCAGCCCCCTCCCTGATGGATGCCTGACTCTGTTCTTAGTATTTATGAGGCAGCACTGCTTCCATGTTCTGTGGCTGCAAGTGATGTTGTCTTCCTGTTGATGCACACTTTCCTGATTCAAATTGAGACACATCAGTTATTCTTGTCATTGGAACTTCCTACCCAGTGAAAGACAGGGATGTCTGTATTCTGAACTAATTTAGGAATCTGTTCATTCTGAAGCCTTTTAGACAAGGTTCGCAGTAATTTTCAGAAATGCAGAAAGATCATCCACAAAGATGTATTTAACTATACGGAGATCTTCCTACCTCCGTGCTGAATCACGTTCATGAATAAATCACTAACCTACTTATTCACTGTATCTTTGCAGCACTGAAATGAGGATATGCTCGAGGAAGATTAAAGGCAGAACAGCATAGCACTGACTCAAGATTTTACAGTCAGGTGTCACACTGACAAAAAAATGTTAAGGGAAAATAAATGTGTTTGCATCATGTCATAAAAGAACCTTGAAAAAAATTTTAAACTATTACCCCAGGAAAAAACAGAAAGCTGGATTTGTTCATCTAAGTGGGGCACTGTATTTCCTGGAAGTGAAAAAGAAGTGTTAGTTTCAGAGAGGTCAAAGCCACTACTTTGGATAGAAAACTATATCCTATACAGTGAACTTACCCAATCATAAATGTTTTCAATGTATTAAAATGTATTTATTTTAATATTAAAATAATGTGTTGCCTTTTTAGCTTGTATGTTCTTAGAATAAACCATTCTATGCTAAAAAAAAAGGCAGTATTTTCAGTATTTTTAAGCTACAACTGCTCAGTTGTTGCTCTTGGCATAAGCCCACCCAAAGCTGTGCACACCACTGCAGATAACATCACCCAGGTATTTATATTGTGACATTTTCAGTTCTCTAATGCTAGCTGTTTTGATGAAAACAGTTTATTTTATTTAAAGACCTGGAAATAGATGCAGAATTCTAGTTACCAAGCATGTCCAGAAGAAATTAGTAGTCAGAAAATACTGACTTTCAGGTGGTTGTACACCAAAACACTGGTATTCTTTACAGGGAAGATTTACTTTGAAATATAATAGGAACCTTTTACCATAATGCAGAAACTGAAGCATTGCCAGGTTAACAGAATACCTCAGCTAATGAGGGAGAAATGCTTCTATTACAGCCTTCGTTAATAGCAAGAAATCATTCCAATTAATGCTTTAATGAGTGTAGACTTGCACGTACTGTCAGACTGGGGGGAGAGGTTGGTATGCTGGAGAAATTGGCCAACAGGACCTTGATGAAGTTCAGAATGCCAAGCTGGGCTGGTGTGAGAGGCTGGCTGGCACTGCTTTGCAAGAAAGGGAACCGGTGGAAAGGCTGACTGAGTGAGCAGGGTGCCCAGGCTGCAGCAAATCAGTATTAGCACAGCTAGAGCCAGCAAGTCGTTTAGCTCCATTCACCTCGCTGGCAGACCACACCCACAATTATTGTGTCAGTTTGGGGGTTCCCCAGTTGAAGAGCTGCAGTGGTGTGAGGGAGCTAAAACACGGCCACCAAGATGTGGTGGAGTACAGCAGCTACAAGGTTTGAGAGAAACCTGTTGGTCCAGCCTCAAGAAACAACTGTGGCTTCTTGCTGCCAACCACTGGCCCGTGGTAGAGCATGGGGAACAGACACTTGCTGAAGGTGTTGTACACCAGGGTCACCTGACACAAGCTGCTACACGGAAAATTCCAGCTAGATGCAGGAATACAATTTTCAACTATGAAGGTACTCAAACAGCAGAACAGGCCTTCCAGAAAGTCTGAGGAATCTCCATCCTTAGCGAACATGGAATCATCAAGGTTGGAAAACACCTTGAAGGTCATCTAGTCCAGCCAAGATACCAACACTGGACATAATCCTGGGCAACCTGACCATGTGGAACTTACTATGACTGGGAGGCTGACAGTCCCTTCCAACATAAATGATTGCAAAATCAATAACCACTCGAAAGATTAACTTCAGCAGAAATTGAGACCCTTTTGTTTTACTTCCTTACACTTGCTAAATCCTCTACAAAATGCTTGGTAGTAGAAGTAAATTCTTTGTTTTGTAACAAACTGGATTTTTTCTTTCTGGACAAAGAAGCTAGCCTGGTTTGGTTTTAATTAATCCTGTAAATACACATGTACCAGTTTAAAAACCAAACAAACCCCCACACAACATCAACTCCATAACCATAAAAATTGTTAGAAATGCAAATGGAAATTTCAAAAGCTATGCCACAGTGGAATCCAATCCAAGTCTCCCAAGTACCTGTGCATTTTGGTATACCTTTAGACAAACTGGAGGTAAAGTGACAGCACAGCTTGTGGTTTCCTCAGCTGCTGTGTGCAGCAAGCTCCAGATCTGCAATTAATGCTTTGACACTGCAAAATTCACCAAGTGCTTCAAAGTTTGAGTGCACAACCACCATGGATAAAGAGTCTGGCACCACAGGTCTATTAGGCTGATGGAGGTGTGGTTGGTGAGCAAAGTCATGGCAGATGTTTTCTCCGAGTTCTGCTAAATATTAATAAATGCACCTTGGTATTTTATTCCCATTTTTAGTGGATACAGAAGACTAATATGATACACAAGGAAATATTGACAAAAGTAAGAAGTCTTCATCTTCAACATTACAGATTTGCATCCCATTACACCTGGTTTAATTCTCAAATTTAATTAGCTGAAAAAAGTTAAGGTGGGTAAGTGGAACTATATAAAAAAGCTATAGTATCATTTTCCCAGGTATTTGTATAATAAAAGCAAACAAAACCAGTTGAAATGTTTTTCTGCATACAGACTTTTTTGTACAAAAATATGTAATACCAAAATGACAACAAAGGAGAAAGTCTTTAAAAAAGAAAAGCCCAAAATTCAGCTATAGTATTACTGTAGTCAAGACAGTTCCAGGCTTTGAGTCTTCTACTTCTCAAACAGAATTCAAGCCCTTTAAATAATTCAAATTATGCTCAAAATTCAAGGACTTGTAGGGTTTTTTCTTTTAATATACATATATGTACACACATACACAGAAATAAATTTAAGTGGACATAGGATTATGAAAAAAGGCAGCCCAAAGAAACATCAATATCTGTATTTAGTGGAATAATCTTTTGGTGATACCACCAAACCTCGACCTTTGCGGGCTCCTCTATAAACAGTTTCTATAATGTCAATCATCTCCTGCTTATCTTCCATTGCCCAGTTGATCTTGTTGTTATTACCTGTACCTAAATCAATCATGATGTGTTTGTTCCTTTAAAGAGGAAGAACAAAAAACCAAGTTAATATGGTATTATAATTCAGAAAGAAATCTTGTACCCCCCCCAAATGTTTTGTAGGATCAAAGGAAGCCCTTGTAACATTAAAAGGTTTGCAAAACAAGCCTTAAAGGAAGAATATCCACCCCTCTCACCTCAAGCTGACATTTTACTGCCAATTTTTAAAGCAAGAATAAGGACTCCAAACATGCCCCAAAAATGGCTACTCAGTGCAATTATCCTTCAGCATATTCCCTATTGGATTTCTTTCCCACTACTGTCTGTCTCTGGAGAGACATTCACGCTTGTCAGTACAACATTTTATGCCACCAATGTAGAAACTTTTAACTCCAAAAAAACCTTTTTACTTTTGATTTATCTTGAAAGCAAGTTTGGCAAGCTTGACTGTTGTATTACTACAGTATTCTCTACAGGAAGTTTTGAGATTTAAAACTAAGAACAATAGATAATAAACCCAGTTTTCACTATCACTGATTTGCACTCTATTAAACACTGTTACCAGACTAATTGGAAAACAAGCCATTTTCCTATAAAATCAGTTTACTCTTCTATAGAGCAATGTAAACATAGGCATCAGTGTGCTATTATGCATTTGGAAATGAACTTCTGAGACACTGTATTTGACAAACAAAGTTTAAATGAGTTAAATTCCAGAACCATCACATACCTGAAGAAAAACATGACAGTACAGGGATCGTACAACTCATACATCTTATTGAAGTCTGGTACTTCAGTGATGTCCACAAGATAAATAACAGCAAAGTTTTTAACCTAAACAGAAGAAAACAGGAAATACAAAAGCAATATATATATATTACCAATTAAAGGACATAAGCTTTCATTATTGTAACATTTATTTTCCAAATTATTAAGTCATAAAATCAGAATAAACAGCCTTGCTTTTAATGTCAACCACAATAATCAATTAACATGGAAAATATTTTTCAATATAGCCAAGAAGCTTCACATCCAGTGTCAACTGGAAAGATACTATGCTAAATCAACAGCCAGAGAAACAAATGCCCTTTATATAGAACTGAGAACTCAGTGATATGCACAGCTCTAAACAAGCAGAATAACTGCTTTGTGCAAGCCAAGCTGACACATTTTGCCTTTGTCATCAGCTGCTTATAAACTTCAGAAAATTAATGATCTACAATGCCCTGGTACTTGCCTCCAAGCATTTTTCCCCTCTATGACATCCAATTTGTCTAACAAGACTCAATAAATGAAAAGGAAACTTATGATTTAAAGACTGGTAGCTTTTTTGAGAGGTGCAAAGCTAAAACTTAAAAGTGTAATTGCTAAAGAAATAAGACCTTGATTAGAAGCTATTGTCTGGACAATTCTGGTAAAACTGGCTTTCATTTTGCAGAGTTACTCAGTTAGATGCAAAAGAATCCCTCCCCTCTAGTGTCACAGTCAATGCCTTCATTCCTGCAAGAAAACTATGTCACATTTTTGTTTCCTGGATGTAGCATACTTGTCATTAAGTGGAATTAGGGGAAGTTTTGGTTTTTAAATTTAGCTCATAAGTGCACAGTAGAAATTAACACATTCACACACATTACATTCTAAGTCAGAAATCACCCAAATTGCACAAACATTTAACTGTAAGATATATTATCAAATGCTCATGCACTACACCAGGAGTGCACAATTGTGCCTCCTCACCCTCAGTTACCTGCTAACACAATTTTGGTCCCTCCTATTTGACTGCCTAGAATTACCAGCCTGAGGTTAACACACATGGTCTAAAATCTATGACAAACTCACTGTTCATGACAGTGACTCCCACTTGTTAATTTTCCTATCAAAAGCCTGGAAATGCTATTATAATATCTGCCTGATGGAACAATATTTTATTTTAGTTCACAGAGCAGGATTAGTTTATATGAGAAAAATATGATATATTGTGTAGCCTGTACGTAGACATCCTAGCAGGCATTTTACTGATATAGTATGGAGATGTTTATTTGCAAAAAAAACCTCAGAAGTGCAGAGTAAATAAATTTTTATGGACTTCTGCTTCAAGACACTTTCAAAATTATAAAAAATAATCACACTTCAAGAATGTAAATAAGTATTAGCAGCAAAGAAAGTAAAATCTCTTCTGGAGTGAAACAGCATTTAAAGTTTTTACTGTGCTTTTATGGAGCCAGTTAGAGTCCTAGAGTCTGTCAATATTCTAATGCAAACATCCCATTTAAGCCACGATCTAAATCAGGCAAGAGGTAAAGCCTTGTAAACTAAAACAGTCATAATATCAAACCCTCTGAAGGGATTCTTCATACCCATTTCAATTTTACTTAAAGACTTGTAAGAACCTTAATAGGATGCTCAGAGGCAAAACAATTTAGCTGAGAAGTGACTGAAGCCACTCCCTGGTGAGCCCCAGCAGGCCAAAGACAGTTGTGGGGGTTTTGGTCCTTTTTTCTGAAAACAAAACACCTGAGGAGCCATTTTCATTTTATCCTATCATTACTTCTTCCACCCTGCTGGCATTTTTAGCATCAGCAGCACACTTTCACCATGTGGGGAAATTCTTACAACACATTCAGCAATTTTGACAGAGCGCACCATCTTTGAATAATTAATTAATTTGGAGCTTGGAAAATTATTTTAAGGTAAACCTAGCATTAATAAAACATTCTTAGGACCTGTTTTGTTTGGTGAAAGATTAGTTCAAGGAGATTTACATGTTGCACCAGAATACCACTCCAAAAGCACCCCTAAACAAAAAATGTACTTCCAAGAATTCTATACTCCAGATAGTACTAGAACAGAAAAAAAACCTTTTAAAGTTAGTTTGACATTATATTAATTTAATTTAATTGAGTTGTTGCAGAACCAGAAATGCTTGTCACTAGCAGTGATCATCAACAGCTTAGGATTTCATACAAGAGAAACAGACTATACAAATTTTAATTTGTTATATAAATCTTACTAAAAAGGACTGGACCACTCAAATCACCTTTGCACAGAACACGTGCAAGTCATCACCAGAATCCAAGCATCCAAGACATTAATTAAATCTTCCTTCTCTCTGACCTACTTTTATAGAAGTGAAACTGATGACAATCTTGCCTGCAGAAAAGCTCGTATTAAGTCTAAAGCAGACCTTAAAGCTGAACTCAAATTTGAATTCAAAACTTTAGAAGTGGCTCTGTTCTTTACCCCTCGCTTTCCTAATTTCAAATTTGGCAAGATCACCATTCCAAAACGAGTTAGCTTGCAAGCACATTGAATGAGGGTCTGCTTTGTTGAGAGTGAGTGTTTGGATACTGGCTGCCAAGGATAGCAGTAGGAGATTGGGATTCAGGCCTGAAGAAGGATTAGATAAACACATGGGAAGGGTGATGCAGAATAACTGCAGTGGCCTATTTAATGTTTAGGGGCTGGACAATTTAATGTGCCAGGCTGTGCAAGCTTGTCACCAAGAGGTATTTTATTTCAACACAAGACAAGCCTTGCGGAGACTCAAATGTGTCTTTTTGCACAGTATTGACAAGTTTTAGAGCCTGAAGAAGCAGTTCCTGTCTCAGACACAATATTGGAGCCAAGATAGCAGCAGTACAGAGCAGCATCTGAGCCCCCTCCACACACAGCCAGCTCTAATTCACAAAGCTTTAGCTTAGGCTTGGCTTTAAGCAAAAGCAATGGAAGTATTTATGGATTCAGACTGCTATGGATGTGCATGGTTTTTGGAGACAAACCAAAGGTTGACTTTTCCCTGTTGGGACATGAATCCATTGCTCAGACAGAGCTGTCAGTTGAAAACTTACATTCCTGTACAAAACCAGCTTTGCTACCCTGTCAAGGCAGTGGTTGCTAACAAGTTCTCTTTCTGACTTGTGGGTTGTAACTGAGGATACAGTATGGACACCTCAGAACAGGAATAAAATACAACACTAAACAAGCAAACCCCACTAAATACAAGCAGTTGCAGTAGTTACAAGGGAGAGTACACTGAGTTTGTTAATATAAACCAAAATTTTACTGTAGAGATGGTATGAAAAAACCTTTAGAAGTTGAACACATAATAACATAAGTTTATTCTGAAAGTGCTTAACCTCGTAACATACACTAAATACAGTAAATTTGTTGCAGTAAGTCAACTGCTTTCTGAAGAAAAAAAAAATCAGAACTCTAGTGAGAGACCTCCTTCTGGGCAGCACCTCACTCATGCAACAACTGAAGACAAAAGCATTTTCAGAGACAGCTATTAACTATTTCTGACACTCCTCACTTCCCTCATCTGTCTTTCAATTCAAAACTTTCTCTGCCTTACCAGGCTATTGGAGCTGCTGTTCATAGGGACAGGGTAGAGTAGGAAACCTAAGTCAAACAGCAGCATGGATTCAAAGTTTTATGACTTGCTTTCACAGGCTGGGCTTCAATTTTGCTGGTTTTCCCCCTTCTCCCCAATGATGTAGCTTCATAAATCAGCCCAATCAATCTACATTGCTGAACAATTTTCTACATGACCAACATTTCTACATTTGCATGTAGAAAACCGAGAAGTACATTACTGCCTAGCCACAGTTACAGGTTGTCCTGATACTTCACAGGACTGTATCTGCCTGAGGACTGCTATGAAATCCTTTAACTGAATGGCTCAAGACTATAAAGCAGAGGAATCTATAGAACTTTTAACATCAAATGAAGGTTCTGTATCCAGTCTTCATGAAGATCACACACTTTGCTAGCAAACAGGAAACACAGATGTAGGAAAAACCATATGCCATGGGACTCATTTGTCCTCTAAAGTTCTCCTCCCTGACTTCCTTCATTAACAATATCCTTCTAGAAAATAAACAAATTCATTCCTACAGCATGAGTGACACAGAAATATGATTAATGACTAGGATGAATGACAAAAATCGTAGTTTCTTGAAATTTCTGTCAGAGGTAAGTAATACCCCTTTTTTTTAAGTTGTTAAGATTTCAGCTGCCTTTGAAAAGCAAACCTTACAGCCCAAATACCTAAGGAAATCTGAAACAAGATCCAAGACTCCATCTTCTCATCTTCCTAACCAGTTTCTAGACAGTCTTTTTTTTTTTTTTTGTTTAGAAGAACAGAACACTACTTTATGGACAAGAAACACAGGAAAAAATACAGGAACTTAGACTAGCTTTTGCAACAAATGACTCGAATTGACGGTGGCTGGCACACTTGCATTACTGAACTGAACAGAGCAAGTACAAACTCAAAAGTCTGTACTGGAAATATTTATTTGACTTTTTCTTCTTGCTAATTATGCTGTAAGATTAGGTAATAAATTTCCAGGGGAAAAGAAAAAGACGTTGTACTGCCAAGAGCAGCACTTACAACTAATAATTTTGAAAATTACAGACAGCAGTAAATGGATTAACTTTGCTCAGCTTTTAATTACAAACACCAGTAGCTAAAATACCTATATGGTTTTTTTTATAGCTTTCTCTTTCCCTGCCCCACCTTCTTTTCCCCTCTCATGTAACCTTAGCAGAAATGCAGAGGCACAACTAAAAAACAACAGCCATCCACACTTCTGATTATGGTTAAATAAATGCACAACATTTGAAAAATCCTCCCTAAACTCACAGTGATCCAATATAACAGTTACCTGATTTACACTTCTCAGTCGTAGATAAATAATTTCTTAAACAAGGTGTATTAATTTAGCAAACCTATCTCTGTTATTTCAGGGTATATGTTTTTATAATGATGAGTTCCCTTTAAAGAAAATAGACCTTTTAGAAAAGGTCTTTTAAGACGAAATTTATGAAACAATTCTTGTTTCAATCAATGTTTGATTGAACTTTGACAAAGCAAAAAAAAAAAATCTAACATCTTACAACTATGATTTGTTTTGACATTCAGTGAAACCTTGCTTCTTTGTCATGCAACACCAGGGAAAAAACCCAGTCAACTGCAAGTGGAGTATATTTCAGTGAAAATAATCTACTTTATACTTTCATATAGCATTCTAGTTTCTTTTTCCACTAAAGGATTCAAAGTGAAAAAAAAAACCTGCTCTCCTATCATAAAGTACAGATAAATATTAATGCTACCCAAAAACATGCCTCAGTCTAAAAGAATATTGCACCAGGGTAACAAATGTAAAACACGGCCACATCGTCTTCAAATGTAGCCTGCAATTATAGCACGTTAACATTCTGTATTATTCTCTAGAATAAACACCTGTACAATTGGAACTTTTACTCACTCTTTAAAACAGCAGAGATCCAAACAAGGCTTGTAAGCAAGAGGATGAGGTAGGATCTCCCCCTTTAATTTGCCATTTCTGCAGAGGGAGATTTTTAAATAAGAAGTTACTTTGTTCTTTCTTCCCCCAGTCACCCCTAGCTGCCAGCAGGTCTGCCAAATTGCCAAGCATCCTGCCACAAGTCCAACTAACAGCATCTGAGCATAACACTCCCACCAGGCTGAATACAAAACAATTGAATTAAAACATGTCACAACTCTTTACTGCATTCTAATATGTCTTAACTCCTGGCGGTGGGTATAGATATTTAATTGTGGGAATTTTCAAGACATGAGTTATTTAAAAAACACTTTAGAACACAAAGTAAACCACAAAAACAAGCTATGCAAAGAATTTTGCATGAAGGCAGCAAAGCTGTGGATGCCCCATTCCTGGCAGTCTTCAAGGCCAGGTTAGATGGGGCCCTGAGCAACCTAGTCTAGTGTAGGACACAGCAGGAGAGTTGGACTGAGATGGTCGTTAAGGCCCCTTCCAACTCAAACCATTCTATGAGTTCTATGATAGCTGGCACCTTTCCCTACCCAAGTCACCATTTCTGATTCAGATTTTTTTTTGCTTCTTTCTTCAGTAAAAAACTGTCAATATTCTAGATCTGTTGCTTCACAATAATAATAAACCTTTAGCAAATGTATGAAAAGGTAAGTTATAGCAGACTGTGTATTCTAACAATCTAATTTTTCCTATCTATGCATCTTTCTTAAGTAAGTGACCAGCTGCTGGTAATCATTCAGTTTCCATCTGAAAACAGCTGTGGAGTTTGGCTCTTAAAATTTAATTCAATCCATGCAACTCAGTGGAATGCTACTGGTCTCTACAGATAACACCACTGACAGATTATCAGAATTATATCAATGGCAGATTAATCAACACTATCCCACACATTTTAGCACCTTACCATTTTTAAGAGCCAAAATGAAAGCAACTTTTCAAGTTATTCAGATGGAAACCGGAAGGAACCACACATGTCCGCTGTAAAGTGGGTGCTGCGTTACCTGGAGCCGCAGCAGCCCTACCACCGAGCATTGCTTCTGCCTGAATGCCGACGCTCATTCAGTCACAGGTTGTCAAAAGGCAGCAACCTCGACTTCCGAACATCTGCGATGCTCTTTTCACCCCCCAGAATACTGTAAACATCAGGGCGGTCTCTAGGAGACACTCGTGGAAGTGAAACCACACAGCCTTCCCGCTGCCTCCTAAAGCTGGGATACCTGTGCAGTTTTAAGCTGCCGCAGACTCCGAGCAATTCATAGGGAACACCGAGCTCAGGACGAACAGAGAGCTCCTGTTTTTACCTTCTCGGCGATGCTGTATAGGACTTCATCCATCTTCATGCACGTGGGGTCCCAGTCGTGCCCGAAGCGGATGACGACGACCCGGTCCTCCTCCGACAGGATGGCCTGGTCCACCTGCCACCCATTGTGCAAGTGCGGTAGCATGTACGACATCCTGGCGGCCGCTGGCGAGCCTGCGGGACGACAGGGATGATGGCCCTGGAGCTGACAGCCCGCCCTGCCTGCCCTCCCCGGGCCCTCCCGGGGCGCCGGCGGTCACCGAGCACCAGCACCGGGGCCCCCCCGGCTCGCCCACCCCGCCGCGGCCCGCGCCCAGCGCACCCCGCGGGCGTCCTTCCCTCAGAGACGCGGAGCGGCGGCAGCGCGGACGGGCGGGAACCGGAAGGGAGGGCACGGGGACGGGCGCGCTTCCGGCGCGGCGCGGGGCGGGACAGCCGCGATTCCCGACGGGAGGAGGCAGCGCCAGGGAGAGACGCGTTCCCGCTCGCAGGTGGGATGTGGAGCGTTGCCGCGGGGATCGGCGGTGCTGGCTAGCGCGGGGAGGATGGAACAGATGTGGTCGGAGCCCAGATCCCCGACTCTCTGCTGCTGACCACTCTGATGTTAGCACATTATCCGTGCCTCCGTGGGAATTTGGTCAAGGAGATATGCTCAGAGAAGCTGTGGATGCCCCATTCCTGGAAGAGTTCAGGGGCGGGTTGGAAGGGGCTCTGCGCCTGCTCTAGCGAAAGGTGTCCCTGCCCATGGCCGAGGGGCTGGGTCTAGATGATCTTTAAGGTTCCTTCCAGCCCAACCATTCTGCGATTCTGTGCTATTGCATCTCCTGGTTATGGAAGGTTGTAAGTGTACACTTACAGTGTAAGAATACACTGTGAAGTGTATTCGCCCACAGCAATGACAATTTTCATGCCCCGGCACCAGCCACCCCCCTGGAGCCGACACTGCGGGACTGGCACTGGGGTTCCATGAGCTCTGCCAGTGCCACTGCGGGAGCGCTCTGGGCAAGCGCTCCAGTGGAAGTGGTCAGCAGCGAAACCAGCACATTCCAGCACTGGGTTCTGTTGGCACAGGCCATCCCAGACCAATCTGTTTCCTTAATTCCACAATAGACACCCATTTAAAAGGTTAGCTTGCAGCAGGCAGGGAGAAAAGCATCGTTTCCACCATAAAAATCCCTCACAAGCTGCAGCTTGGGCCGTGGGGAACAATGTGAATTTGTGGCAAATAGCTTTGCCCCGTAATTGCTTTATGGCCTTTTTGGGACATCCAAAGAAGAAAGACAGGGACAGGGAGAGGGAGAGGAGAGGCAGCCCGGTGTGACTGCGGACAAGAGCAGAGGCAGCCGGGGCGGTGATCCCCGAGCCGCAGCTTCCCTGGAAGCCGCCAGCCCCGGAGCCGGCCGTGCCCGGGCAGGGTTAAGCGAGCGGGGCTGGGCAGGAACAGGAGCCCGGCTCCAAGAAGGAGCCATGAGCTCCCGGCGCTTCCATCTGCCGCGGGATCGAGCTGGGAAAGGCACGGCGTCAGAAAGAAACCAGCCTTGGTTAGTGCTTTGGTCGTTGTTCAGGCAACTAGTCTTCTTCTTTAGAGCTCTAAAGTTAGTAGGAGGAATTGATCCTGGATAACGCAGGCTGTTAACTTTAATTGAAAACTCAGCTAGGAAAAATTACGTAGGTTTATTTTGCTGTGATTTGGTTAAGTCCAAGATGATACAGCAGTGCCAGCCGACAAATCGGCGAGTAAGATCCACAGGTGAAATAAGGCCAGCTTCAATTAGCACTGAAGTTAATCCTTCTTATTTGCTCCATTGTCTCAATCTAAGTCATATTTTCAAAGTTTTCTCTGCAATGCCAGGATCAGAACCTAGTACATTTACCTTGCATCAATGATTTACACATGATTATGACTGTTAACCTACATGGAAGCATATATTATGTAAACACTAAAGGAGAAGCAACAACTTTTAAAAAAAGGGTTTTTTTTAAAAAAGGAGCTTAGTGATACTACAGATGATACTAGTCCAAAGCCAAAATTGTCATATCCTTGACAGGTGTTACATTTAGCACACTGGACAAGACGTCTGATAACTGAATAATTATGTTCAGGAGCAGAGCATTTTGTCTGTTGAAACTGATTCCCTCGATGTCTTGGCAGTCAAATTTGGCTTACAAATTTATTCATCCAGTTATTGCTTCTCACGGACATCGCTGTCACACAAGTCTGATTTGCAAACAAAGGTACAGGACACATGCACATAGTGCTGGAAGACGAGCAATAACTCCTGGGACCAAGGTTGGTATCTGGAGAGCCCCCTTCATTCTGTGAGCTTCCTTTAAGTGTTTTTGGTTTCCTGTTGTCAGTGTGATTTTTTAAGATTGTACCTGGGACGAGCAGAACACCAGTTGTTGGGCCAGCGCTGTAGGCGATGCATGGGTCGCGTGTGCATCAAACACGGCTGGAACGGTGGTGGGCTCAGCATGCCCACACTCATGGAAAGATCCATCAACATGCCACAAGCCTGTTTCTAGTGCATTAGCTGATTTGTTCCTAGCTAGAGGCTTCTTCATGGGTCACCTTTCTGCTTGTGAAGTGTCGGAAGTGCTTTCAAAGTGAAAGCAAGTCTGGCTCTGCCTATCTATGGTGTATTGTAATGGAGTAGGAGGTGGTGAGGAAAACAGATGGAGTGATACAATGATGCCTTACTGTCATCTGCCAATCACTTGATCGTGTCTGGTGCCCAGTTTTCCTTGTTAACAGCATAAGGTTTAGCTGCCATCCAGGATTAGCGGATTCTGATTGTTAATGAAGTTGGACAACTCCATCACAATATGACATCAACTCCTCTTTTATTCTATGCATCATTCATTCTGGAACACAAATCTAGTTCATCCTAGTAATGCTGTGCAATATTCTTAAGAAATGCAGACTACACCTGGGGAAATTTGCACGCTTTTGACAACCACATGAGGCTGACAACTTCAGCTGGCAAAAAGAAAATATGAGATGTATATAAAAACATTATCTTCCTTTGCAATTTGGTTGCACTGTTCATCTCATTGCTTTGTTTGCTGCTGTTGTGAACCAGATAGTATAATCAGAGAAATTGTGGTGAACTGCAGACCTGTCCTAGCATGGAGGCCTTTTCAAGCCCATGTACAGCAGCAGGCTGAAACTGAGGCAGAAATGCACATCAAGGCCAGGAGAAGCCAGCAGTACTGGTGCCGAGATTGTAACCATAGACATGGTTGGGATAAGTCGGAGTTTGTTCAGGACAAGGGTAAATACGGTTGACAAAAACTTCCAATCTGCATTGACGCCTTTTTGTCACAGGTTTGAGTTCTGATCACTCACAGAAGGCTTTTGTGAGAGGAGTGAAGCAGCAGGACACAGCTGGCCAGCACTGTGTGCCCAGAATATATCAGGATACTGCTGTGGAAAAATTGTTCTGATTCAGGTAGCACAACATCAGGTTTCCTGGATGCAAGTCTAGGACATAGAATGTGATGGACACCAAAAGTCAGTGGAGCACAACAAAAGGAGCAGTAGGAAACAGAGAGACAGCTGTAGAGACAGCTCTTGTTAAGATATGCAGGAAATCTTCAATTACCATTTTTGCCAATAGGAACTTTAATTAGGTGTTTGATTGCGTGTGGAGCCCCTATCTTATTGCAGAGTGCATTTGCAGGAGTGTTGTAGAGAGGACTGGACTCAAAACTCTCAGGGCATAGGAAAGTTGTAGCATGGAGGACTGTGTTATCAGTGGTATCACCTCTAGTGCTCTTCCTCACTGGTTCAGCATATAGGCATGGGTGTGCTAAATTTTGCATGAAGTAGGTTCAGGTACAGATCTGAATGTTTAAAACACTGAAGGCAAACAGTCTAATAGCTATCCAAGGGTGGCCCTTCATCGAGCAAATTTGTTAGACCTAAGCCATCCCTGACAGATGTTTGTCAGACCATCTGGGCCTCAGTGCCACCCTACATTGCCTGTGGCTTCACCAACCGTAACCAACAGGCAAAAAACTTTGAATCAATTTCTAATAAATTTCTAGCAGCCTCTGTTTCATAGCACTGTTCATTGGAAGGCGTTGGTAAGTGAGCTACCAGAAAAGTTACTAGTTTTGTATGAAATCAGTATTGATTCAGGACTAAAATGAAACTCTTTGAGAAGAACAACTTGTAGGACTGGATTTGGATGTGAGAATGTGGATATTCCTTGGTGTTATAGTCTAAATCATCACTTGGTAAAAGTACTTGGAAGTTGTCTGACATACCACACTACTACCAAGTGACCGTGGATTAAAAGCATTATTGAGTTCCATCAGCTTCCTGATCTACACATGTGAACTTAAATGATAACTATTAAAGAATCATTGCTCCTTTCAGGGTGTTCTCCTAAACAAAATAGCATTTCTTCTATTCCCCTGTTGCAGGTCATGGCAGAAGGAGAGTTGCCGGCTGTTTTGATCCTGGATATAGGAGGAACTCATGGCGTGCTAGAAGACCTTGCAGCACTTTTGAAGAAACACTTTCACCTTATCACCATGAAGGAATTTCTTGGAAACAAAGAAGAAATGAGCAAAAAAATCCAATCTGTTTTTGTGTTTGAGTGCAGGCCAACTATTGATCGTGAGCTTCTAGAAAGCCTGCCTAATTTAAAGGTAATTGGAAACTCTGGGGTTGGAGTGGATCACTTAGACTTGAAAATGATCTCGAGCTTTGGTGTAAAAGTGACCAACACCCCGCACGCCGTGGCAGACCCAACAGCAGACATAGGAATGGCCTTGATGCTGGCCTCTGCCAGAAGACTAGTGGAAGGTAATGCTTTAAATTTTCTTGGTCCTTGCTACCTCTTTGGTGTACTTCACTATTGCTGTGATAGAGATGATGTTTCTGAATCAATATTTGGGATGCTTTTACAGGGAAAATTTTTCAGAGGCCTTAACGTTCAGAGGCATTTACTTCTCCTATGTCTCATTTCTTTTTAGGGCAACAGTGGCAAGAGTAAGGCCTTTGTCTAAATTATGCACTTGAAAGTCTGGTTTGTGAAGAATTATGCACTTAATTCTTCTCTGCCTGTTCACTGAGTGGGTTGCTTATAGCTGTGAAAACTGAATATAGAGTGCATCCAAACGGAATGTCACCACTTTCCATCTCCCCTCAAAAGAAGAATTAGGAGCTACAGGAAGATACAAAGCGTTAGTGGCCACATCTCCAACTCCAGAGCAGTAATTAGTATAAATTCTCCTTTTTTCTGCCTCTGTGATGGGTTTTTCTAAACCAATGGGTTGTATTTCCTGAAGAACATCTGCATTATTTTTGAAATAGATGATAAACCTCTTGACAAAGCTGTTATGAGTTCTACCACTAGCATTAGTTTGTGTCCCTAAAAGCAGGTTCTTTCCCCACTCCCTTGCTACGAAATGCCTTTCTGGGGGAGAAAGGTGTCAGTAGAGACTTTCACAAGAAGTCGCCTCTGTCTTCAGGGAATCATGGCCTTTTTGTCACTGCTGCTCCACCCCTGAGCATGAAATACCATCTCTTTCCCCATTATGTTTTCTCACTACTGAATCTGTTTGAACCTCAAGTTCTTTGTATAAAAGCTCAAAGAGATCCCTGGCTGAGCTGGAATTTGAGGCCTTCACCCCTGCTCAAGCAGTGAGGCTGCCTTTGGGTTGTGATCCAGGAGAGATATGGATAAAAAAAAAAAGTGAAGTCAGTGCTAGCAAGGTAGTTTCAAAGAAGCTATTTTTGAACTTCAAGAAAATACACCATCTGTGGAAGAGTTAATTCCCCAAGGAGTCATTCCTTCCAGCACAGTACCTAGCCAGGATCCCACTGTGTTACTGGCTTCAGGCCTGGGTGCAGGAATTGGCACCATCCAGGCCCTTAAATAAACTGGTCAGAATCAACAAAGGTGTTTTGTAAAGGGTGCTCCAGAACCCTACTGCTGTGATGGTGATAAACCTTTTCCTTCCTCTAGGCCTATGTTTATGGCTGATTTGTGCCTATTCAACATGTATTTACATGCAGGCTGCCAGATTGCAATATCTCCAGACACAAAGCACTTTGCTGTTGACTGGCTGGGAGTGGAAGTAACTGGAGCCACACTTGGCATCATTGGGATGGGCAGCATTGGATACAAAGTGGCTCAGAGAGCCAGAGCCTTCAACATGAGGATCCTGTACCATAACAGAAACCGGAGGTAA
Source organism: Acridotheres tristis (assembly GCA_037013685.1). Classification (NCBI taxonomy): domain Eukaryota; kingdom Metazoa; phylum Chordata; class Aves; order Passeriformes; family Sturnidae; genus Acridotheres; species Acridotheres tristis. Next base: position 57,059,782 of record CM072886.1, on the reverse strand, counting down.
AGACATCTGGTTTCTGCATTTAATTGTCCAGGGGGCAGTGATGGAAGCCACAACTCTGCTCTGTCCCCAGCCTTCCTATGCACTTGTGGCAGTTCTGAGCAGTGTGACAAGCACCATTGTGCCACCACTTCCTCACTTTGGCTCCCTCCTGCTCCCCTCAGGAAGCAGTTCCCCCTGCCCTGGTTAGCCACTACCAGTTTGAAACAAGGGCTGTGTAAGCATTTGGGAGATGTTGTCCAAGCACACCAGGTCTTGTGGTGCCCTTGTGGTGTCCCCTGTCCTGTCAGACTCTGCTTCAGGCTTCTGGCAGCATCTCCCAGCCAGTCTCCTCAGCCTAGCCAGATCACTCATCACACTGGCACCAATGACGAAGATCTTAATTTCTCAAGGATTTGTAGTTCCCTTTTTTCACACTTCATTTCTTTTCAACCACAAGTCCTAACTGGCATGTCAGGCAAGGAAAGGCTCCGCAGGAATTGGCATAGACATAGGAGAGAAGAGTGGGGTCTGACTGTATCCCCAGCCTGTGTGCTTTGCTTTCACACATACATCACTCCTCCAGTGTCCCACCACTCCTGTAGCCTCTTGCTCCCTCTAGCCCACGTCCTTTCTTGTATTCATTGCACCATCTGTGCCTATCAATTACTTATCCTTTATCAAACCTTTTTCAAGGTTGGTATCAAACCTCTCAGTTTCTGTGCTTTCTGGAACTCTCCTAGGGCTGATTGATTGTTAAACTCAGTAAAAAGTAGTTGTTTCAATTTGGGGATGTGTACATTTTTTCTTCAGACGAAAGGAGGAGGAAGAGGCTGTTGGTGCCCACTACTGTGCAAAGATGAAAGACTTGCTGCAGCAATCTGACTTTGTTATGTTGGTTGTGAACCTGACTCCTGAGACTCATAAACTGATTGGGAAAAAGGAGCTGGGGCTGATGAAACCCACAGCTACTCTTATAAACATCAGCCGAGGTAGGTGAATCTGAAATCACTGTTTGTGGCTCCACACTTGAGGTTGTGTTTTGTCTGATTGCGTTGACATTCCCCTCTCCAGCCTCAGTCTGTGATATCCCTCCATTGTTTGAGTCATGAAGTAGCTGGCAGTCTACAAATGGGTGGGTGACTTATGTGGATCATATGCTATGTCTTCAAAGGCCCTATGGAAGTAAGGGATGCTCAGCAGATGGTTGGTTCTCTTTATAGCCTTATTCTAGAGATAGTGGATTTTAGTAGAAATAACTGAAAGATTTATCATCAGCGAGGGGGAACGGTGTACAAGGCAAAACATTAACATTTGGAACAGCAGTGTAGGAAGGAAGCCTCACATGGGATGACAGATCTGTTGGCACTGAGTAAGTATATGAGATTATAATTTCAGTAAGCAAAGAGATAAAAGAGTGGAAAATCTGCAGAGATTAAATGATTTGTCTATAGTAATACAAGAAGTATCAAAATGAGAACTGAAACTGGTCTCGTCTCAGGAAAAACATTATGCAGTGGACCATAATCATCCTATAATTAAAGATTAATAAATAAAATCTTTGGTTTGTTTGGTTAATGATTATTAAAAAGGCATTCTATTTTCTAACAAGATGAAGAGCCTCTAGTTTTTCTCACTTCATCCTGGAGACCTTCTCCTCCCCGTCATGGGTAAAAATGTGTTCATTAACTCATCAGGATATCAAGATTTCATTTCAATGCAGGTGCAGTTATTGATCAAGATGCATTGGTAGAAGCTCTCCAGAATAAGGTTATTAGGGCTGCAGCTCTGGACGTGACATACCCTGAGCCTCTGCCAAGGTAAAGAAGCTTGTTTCCCTTTCTGTTAATCTGAAATGTTTTAAACTGTGTTCAAAGTGTGCTCATAATTTTCATCTCCACAGGGAGACTCATTGTGTAAGGGCAAAACCTCAGCCTGTCTTGCACAATCATAAATAAACAACAAGTTATTCCCCTTTACCACCTCTGTTGGTTCTTTGCTAGCCTGACTCATGGGCCAGGCAATGAGCAAGATGGATGGAGAGGAAGAAAAAATGTGTAAGCAAGTGTCCCACGGCTTTGTGCTCATTCTGTGCTTTTTTCTGAGCGTGCCATTGCTGTTTCCTGAGGTTCAGTTCCTCACAACTAGCATGGGATAGCAGCAGAGTAAGTTCCCTGTGTAATACATTCTGTTATTTCTGTTTCTTGCAGAGATCATCCTTTATTAAACCTGAATAATGTCATCATTACCCCACACATTGGAACTGCAACAGTCCAAGCCCTCCGTATGATGGCAGAAGAAGCAATAGCAAATATACTGGCTGTTCTCAATGACCAACCCATTCCAAGTGAAGTGTTTCCCAAATGAGTGCCAGATGATGTCACTAAATCTCCTGTGTATGGGAAGGCATTATTTCTTACCACTTTTAAGATGAAAAAAAAGCACAACCTGTTCCTGCACTGCTCCTCATGATGCTGCAGAATTGTCAGACTTGATCTGCTCTGTTGCTTACAATTCCAAAAAATAAAGTGAAGCTAATAAAAGAGATTTGTTTGAAGATTTCAGCTGAGCAGTTATGCATTTTGATATCTTCAGTCTATTTCAGTGAATACCAATGTTCTGTTCCCAGTTCTTGTTGCTACATAATGATAAGTACACCTGACACTCTCAAATCTATTGAAGATGAATGAGCATTGATTCCCTGCAGAAATTTGGCTGTAAACAGTTTTCAGCCAATATTCCAATATTCTATTTTTATATGAAAACACTGAAGAAATGTTCTTTAAAGTAATCATAGGCCTAAGGTTTTCTAATTTAAGAAGAGCCCTGTTTCATCTGCATGTTAAAGCAAAGCTAATTGTTGAAAAAATGTCTTTATTTTTCATGAGGGCATCCTTTGAAAACGAGAGTAAATTCCAAGAGATTTAGTTCCTCCATGCAGACAAAAATTATGCTTTTATCTTGACTGGCCATGAAAGAAAGGTGGAATTATCATTAAAATCACATGGGTGAGGACATAACCTAAAGCAAAACTAGTGATCAGTCCTGACTTGCAGCTCAGGGCCAAGCTTTTCCTTAGATTCTCTCTTCTATTGGCCATCAACAAATTCAGAAAACTGAATAGAGTGGTTGTCACCTCCATAAAGTCAGGAAGACTTGCAACATTATCAGGCTTCCTGAAGGGATGGCAAAATGCAGTTCTAGCACAGGAAGTGTAGACAGGCCAGGAGTTAGACATTCTGGAAATAGTGAAATTATACTAACAAAGCAACAGAATTGCTACAGGATTGCTATTCCAAGATCTTTGGCCCTTGAACACTCTCCCCAGAGCTCTTCCCAAAACTGCTATAGAAAATTAGAGGTAGCTATAAATGGTCTGTCCAAAAAAACCCAAATAGCTGTCAATTTACATACCCTCTAGGGACCAAAGCCAGACAGTCAGGGATTTTGGAAAAAACCCAAACCAAACAATGTAGAGTCCTTCTTGGAAAACACTTGCCTAAGCATATATTATTTTGTTATTTTGGTAATTTACGATAGGCTCAGGAAAAGGCTCTGCAGTCACTGGGGTCTCTTCAGGACAGATGGCCACAAAAATCTCTGCAACGAAGCATTTAAAAATTAACCTGGTAACTCAAAGTTCATGATGAAGCTGTTCAATTTATTTTCATGATGTAGATTTGGTCCAACATTTTTCTAAACTACTTAGACAAGGTACTTTGTGATTTCAGGATAGCAAATGAGATTTATTGCGCTATTTACTGCAGACCACCGATGATCTGAAACTAAGTAATTAAGGAGAAGTGTTGTGGTTTGAGCATGGTAGCAGTAAGATGAAATCTTAGATCATGAGGACAGAACTTGTTCAGCCTGATTATGTGAATACCTCGTTGGGGGGGACCTCTGTGTATGAGTATAATAGGTAGCTTATTTTAAAAACCTCCTTGCTTGTCTTGGTTTCTTATTGTCCTGTGTGGTTTATAGAATCTCTTGACATAAATGTCTTGAAACAGGACACGGCAGTGATTATTCTTTAAAATGTCTGGAAATGTCTTTTTTTCTGACACTTTGGGTCTTTCTTCTTTGTGCAGATCATGGAAAGAGGAGAACTACCTTGGCTTTTGGTAAATGAAATTGGTGGCATACGTGGGATACTGCATAGCCATGTGCCATTCCTGAAAAAACATTTCCACCTCATCACCATGAAGGAATTTCTTGAAAACAGAAAGGATGTTGGTAAAAAGGTCCAAGCAATCTATTTGTGGTGGCACAAACCAGTCATCGACAAAGAGCTCCTCCAAAGCCTGCCAAACTTGAAAGTGATTGCAAATTCTGGAGTGGGGATGGATCACCTGGATCTGAATCTTGTAGCTAGTTTTGGTGTGAAGATGGCTAATGCTCCACGTGCTGTTTCCAGTGCCACAGCAGATACTGGGATGGCTTTGCTGCTAGCATCTGCTAGAAGATTAGTGGAAGGTAACATCTCAATTCTTTGTGGCTTCTAAAAATCATACAAGATTTACCTGCCATTAATTTGGTTTTTCTTAGAGTTACCTGTGGTGCACACGGTTTTACAATAAAAAAGTGAAAATGTAAGTATGTTGGCTTGGCAAACAGAATAATAGGTATTTTCATATATTTTATGTATTATAGGTATACTTAAATTATTACATTATACACAAGACATACATAGCATATATTTCAACAAGGTAAAATGTGATGGCGTTACAGTGCTATGACCAGAAGTGGTGGATGTCAAAGATCAGATGACTACTGAAGTCACAGGCTGGTAGAAGAAATTCGTGTGGGAGGCAACAATGGAGCAGAACAAGGTTATATAGAATCATGGAAGATCCTGAGTTGGAAGGGACCCACAAGGCTGATAGAGGCATGGACGTATTCTTGGATACTGAAATGGGTTGATGCAGAATTGAGGCATTTAAGGGGCATTAGAGAGTAATAAAGCAGCCTACTCCTGTTTTTGTTAATAGCATCCTTTCTAGTTTCATCAACAATTTTTTCTTGCTATTTTGCCAAATAGACCTAACCTTCACTTGGTTAGAATGCCTCCTTCTTCAGGGAAAAATCCTTCAGATTTATCCTTTTATATCTACCTGACTTTGACTTGCCCTCTATACCACAGGATTCATAGAAAATCAAGGGAGATTTGTGTTCCTCTAAGTCTGTTTCTACTTCATAAAAGGGAGACAGATTAAAAGGAAGATTAATTTCTTGTTCCCATCCACTTAAACTATCCCTGGTGGCATTTCAGATAGCTCTGTCCTGACATGACTGAGTTTTTTCCTGAGTAATTTTTGCATCCTTCCACAATATTCTGCTTGTGTTTTAGAAAAGCTGGCAATACCAGAAGACTGAAATATCAAAACACTGTCACCTTATTAGCCGCCCTGACACTGTGTCTATAACTGTATTTTATGTGTTGTAGAGCTTAGAGCTATCCAGAATTGTGCAGATTTAACAAAAGGTAATTACAGAAACTACCAAGCTGTGATTTTAAAGAAGTCACACTTTTCTTTCCAAGGAGAGTGGCAGATGTGAAGAGGAAACCCAATATCTGGTGTTGTTCTCCACGTGGCATCTTCAAACTCTGCATTGTTATTGGCAATAATTATTTTGATTGTTGATGAGGAACAGGGCAACATTTTCATGAGTAAAAATTTTTTTGGAGAGATTATATCAAAGGGCTTTTTGTAGTATGGTGAAAATAAATTGGAATATATATACATGTAACAGGGAAAGATGATACATTAGGGAGTTACCTAGGACATTACAAAATCCTGTGTTTGTAACCATTAGAAATGTGCTATAGTAGCACAACAAGTCCAGACTCTTTTGCCTTGTTCCTCCATGTTGGACCCCACTGATTTCTCATATTAATGTGTTTTTCTTGCAGTCCATAACATTTCAATTTCTCCAAGTATGGACTACTGTGAAGCTGATATTCTGGGAGTTAAAGTTGCTGGAGCTACTTTGGGGATCATTGGCATGGGCAGCATTGGGTATAAGATTGCTCTGAGAGCGAAAGCATTTGAAATGAACATTTTGTACCACAACAGGACACGGAGGTAAAGATATGTCTTGACCCTAATTGCAGCAGAAACTCTTCCAGACAGTCAGTATTTTCTTTTCAAGGAATTATGTCAGAAATATAGCAAGAAATGAGGGAATGTGGCCAAGATTAAAACAAAAGGAAAAAAAAAAAAGAATGGTTGCCTGAAATCAGTCCTGTAAACAGTTACTCAGTGATTAAACACTTGGAAACTTAATTTAGGTTTTATATTAGAAATGTCAAGGTTTCCTGCAGAAAAATGGAAATCATGCTTATACTTTTTTATTCGTATCGCATTGTACTATAGTGACAACATAACTCTATTTGTTGTTCATTTTTTCCCCATATTTTGAAGGTCAGGAGGGATATTTTTGAAACAGTGGCTGGAAACTAGCAAGCATATACATAGCACAATATGATTGAAAGGTGTTCTTAAGAAAATCTTGTTTCTTCTGAAGCCAGTAGGAATTTTAGCAAGTATTTAACAGGATTTCACCCTCTATTTCTCATCCCTCCTAGCCTGTGTATCTGGGAATCTGAACCTCGTTAGACATTCAGCACAGGGGCTCTTCAATTTAAAGTGAGCAAGACTCCCAGTAACAACTCGAGGCCTTTGCAATCAGGCAAGGTGCAGATAATGAGCAGAACAAATACTTACTGCTATAATCTATGACCTACCCTGGGAGAACTTTACTCCTCTGTTACTGAAGGGAGAAGCTGCAGTGCTAGGATGTGGCATTCAGGACTTCTGGGGATTTTCCCCTTGAGCAGACTGCAGGAGGAGAGTCACTGCTTTAGCTAGTCCTAGGCAAATTACAAGGGTGAATGAGGCCAGGAATTTTTAGCCATGCTTGGCATTCCTGTTTCTTCAGAAAAACAGCTGAGCAAACTCACATTTAAAAAAATCCTTAAGATCTTTCAGAATTTCTTCAGAAACCACAAAAAAAAATATTTAAAAGGCACTAATCCCTTTATTCTTTTTCCCTATGTGTATCATCCTTAACTCCCTCTGTTTAATATTTCTCAGTCTTTAAAGTAATATTTATGTAAGAGTGCTATGATGAATGATCAATGCACAGTGCAACAGAAATTAAAAGCCTAAAGTACATTTAAAGTACATTTACACTTCCAGCTTGTGTGATGAATCAAGATGCACTCTGCGTCTGCTTTGATACTGCAAAACTGGCTGCAGTTCCAGTTTGTTTTTTTCCCACTTACTCTCTGGTCGTTGATCTGGAAAAAAAAAATAAAACAGTGAAGTGCATTTGTTAGAAGAGACATGGGTTAAAGTTACATTGAAGTTATTTTCTTAGCGTGACCTCTTTATTTCTAGATTAGAGAGGAGATAACTTAAAGCCCTTCTCTTGCAACCAGAAGCAGAAGATTGTATGCATGATCACCTATCATTACTTCTTTATTTCCCAGAGTTCAGACAGCTAAATTTACAAAGAACATGAGAAATGGCAAGTATTCTTCTGCACTGTGAAAAGTTAAAACTGAAAATCTCTCTACTCTGGTAACACTTTTTGCTGAACGCTTTATTCTGTGGAAGTCCTGGGCCAGTCAGGAGCTTGGCAAAGAGCTGCCTTGCTGATTTCAGTCATAAAAAAATAGCAGGTTTACTGGGAGTGCCAACAGGATGAGGATCACTGCCATGCCCAGAGCTTGCATGGGTGAGTTCTGGTGAATACCAGTCCTCTGGTTTGAGCAGTGACTGCATCCTTTGAGGTGCACAGGGCATCCTGGAGAATGGACTGTGTGCTGCCATCTGCTTCAGTGCTCAGCCCTAGTTCATTTGCAGACTTCATAAGAAGCCCTTGGGACCCTTCACTGGAGTGGTGAGGGGCACACATGCAATCTATCCTGTGCTGTAGGGCTTGAAGCTTTCCAGAAGGATCTAAACACCGAGCTGAGAGTAAAATTATCTTTGTTTGCCACCTGTTTGCTATATGGATGTGATAATCAGATCCTTTGGTTTGTATACTGGTGATATCGTTGAAAAAACTGTTTCTATGACTGAAATGCTTTTTTCCCCACTAGGAAAGTGCAAGAGGAGCAAGCTGTTGGTGCCACTTACTGCAAAAAGATGGACAGCTTGCTCCAGCAGGCAGATTTTGTGATGCTGGTGGTGAGCCTGACACCTCAGACACACAAACTGATCGGGAAAAGAGAACTGGAGCTGATGAAACCCACAGCTACCCTCATTAACATCAGCCGAGGTACCACCCAGATCCATTGGCCGGTCTCACAGTGTGGTCCAGCTCCTGCTGTGCTCCACGCAGCACCGTGCTGCATGCAGCACAGCTGGGGCACATGCTCAGGCATGGCAGAAATTCCTCCCTCTCCCCTTCCCTTCTCTCTTCACTCTTTGCCTGCAAGGTGCACTCAGAGACACTCTTGTTCCACACCAGGTGCAGTAGTTGACCAAGAGGCCCTGGTGGCAGCCCTGCAGACTGGTGTTATCGGGGCCGCAGCTTTGGATGTCACCTCCCCAGAGCCGCTGCCCAGGTTGCCATCTCTGCTTGTTTCTCGGGAAGGATGGGTGAGCCCTGCTGGGGCCAGAGGCATCCCTGCAGCAGGCAGGAAGCTGGCCCCCTGCCCCTGGCATGAGTTTGGATAAAAGTGCTATGAATATGAATGGGATGCCTCCCAGATGTTGGGGCTGATAACAGACCAAAGGGAAGCCTGGGAGACAGGAAACAGCAGGAGGGAGGGAAAGCATTAAGCCCAGTCCTTAGAATCACCCTGTGAAGCTGCAGCAGTGCTTCACTTGCAAATTGCCTTATTAGAAAGTGCAGCTTGTCGGTTTTAATGGGTGGAAGCTGTTTGAGGCCAAAGACCTGCTGCATAGCCCGGAGGTATCCTTCCCCACAGGCTTCTTTCCACAATACAAGGCTGAAGTACTGCAAACCTCTTGGGCCCAGAGACTACTTAGCTTCTCTAAAAAGACCACTCTACCAGGATGGTGCCTTTTGGAGTTAACTGTGCTGGGCATTTTGGATTGTGGGGAGTTTGGTCTTGTGCCTGTGTGCAAATACCTACAGCTCAGACTATTGTGTAGGATGAATGTGTCCGGAGGGCTTAATCCTCTCTTGTGACATAGTTCAAATTGCTGCCTCATGGCAAAAGTGTGTTTCTGGAGAAAAAAGCTGCTCTGAAGTTTTTGCATGTCCTGTTACAGTCCAAAATTACTTCAATATAGGAGGTCAGGTTCTCTGGGACTTGTAAGGTTGTATCAAATTAACTTTAAATACAGTGCTGAAATAAGCACTTATTTTATAAGCACTTTATTTTAGCTAAAAGCTAAAATAAGACTCCTCTTTATTTAGATGAACAACAATCGTTGACTCTTTTTTCTTTTCTTCCAGAGATCATCCATTGTTAAAATTAAAGAACATCATTATAACACCTCACCTTGGCATTAAAACAGACAAGGCCACCTACATGATAACAGAGGAAGCAGTTGAAAACATACTAGCAGCCCTGAATGGTCTCCCCCTACCCAGTGAAGTGCTGCCTAGCTGATATGTGAAAGGATATCACATCTCTTTTTATTCTTCTATTTCTCTTTTTATTCTTATCTTTCCCTTCAGCTCTGAAGATCTTCTTAAATACAAGAATGTCCATACACCTCACTAAAGCTTGCAAGGGAACAGTTTGTCATCCTCTCAGTTGTGTTTATATCCTTTCTGTTGTCTAATGCAACTCCAAAAGACAAATAAACCAACACACAAAGTGGCTGTGCTATGTCTTTTGTTATGTAGCGTGACTTTACAGAATATTATGATTATTTATCAGTAGCCATTCTTTAAACGACTACTTTGCTATAATTTACAGCAAAGTATCCATTAAGTGCAGCCAGGATTTTGCCTGGAGCCTTATGCATCTTCACAGTGCCTTTGTCTTGCAGGTGTTACCTCACTAGTGCTTGTCAAAATACACTTACTCCCATCACTTTTATGTATGATGATGTTACCAACTCTTGCAGTTCCAGGAAACAAGACATTGCAGCTTTTCAGGCACAGCAAATTGGCTGTCAAGAATTTCAAGACTGCCCCAGGAACCTCCCTGCTCTCTGAGATAGAGGTGCCCAGTACACCTTCCATTGTCACCTTTATAACCTTTTAAAAATAACAAAATCAGATGCAGTACTTCATTTCTACTTAAACAATTGCACATGTTTGGCATTTGCTTGGAATTTTGCTCTTACATCTGCAGATATTTCGAGAACCTGGGCTGATTAGTTTCAGAAGTGCTCCCTGCCAGTGCTGAGCTTTCGAGGGGGAGACACATCTGCCTATCAGTCACTGGAGTGATGAGTTGGTTTACACACAATACATTCAATCTCACGATTACTGAAAGTGGATCCAAAAATGCAGTGGCCACATGAGAGAAGAGATGATCCATTATAGTTCACTCCATTGATTCAGGTTTTTTGAAATACTTTGATTTGCAAAAAGTACATGATCTGGAATAAAGTGCTGATACAGAAGTCCACTGGGAAAGCTGGCCTTACCTACAGCAACTAGACAGGCTGATACCAGATAACACTTTATGATGGCTTATAGTCACTGAAAACAAATGCATCACTTGGTTTGGCCTTGCCTGAAACAACAAGCTAGTGAACAAAGATTTCCTTCCTCAGCTTACAAATCCCGTTCACATATAATACTGCCGTATAAAACTTAATGTAGACATAGGAAATTTATGTCTTTATCCAGCTTCATGCTTAAGCTAGTCTGTACAATCCATCTGGGAAATGTATGCATTACATTGTACAAAAGTCTTTTAGGGTAATGCAATACTTCAAAAGCCTAATCCTAAAAAACAACTATTATGCAAGCACCTTATTAACACTGCAGGCATCAGCTCACCCTGCAGGATTACATGGATACCAACAGCAATGTTTAATGATGGGGATGAAGTCCACAGGCTACATACCCTCAGACCTCACTCATTTCACAGAGCTCTGTACAATGCTGATAGATCAGATCCCTTTCTGTAAGAGAAAACTTGCACACAGCAATGCTGTACACACAATGTAATTCAGCTTAACACACTACATGGAGGTCTGTAAGGTAGTTTACAAACTAAATATACTTAGAACACGATAGTGCACTGGTGCAACTGACAACTTCTTTCACATATGATACTTAACAGATACATCTTCTCTAGACATGTATCAGCTCCTGACCTATAGCTTGAAACTCAGATGTTCAAGTTGCGCAAAACAGCTTTGAAAACATCCGATTCGCTCCACATTAACCACATAACACATCCATTTCTTGACAAAAATCCTGGATTTTTGCTTGAAGTAACATTCCTTTGACTGTTATTTTTTTTGTTCCTCTGACTAATTCCTCCTTCATTTTGTTCCTTCAAATTTGTGGATTTTATTTTTGCCTTTTTGAAGGCAAAAACTACTGTGTTGCCCTTCCAAAGGTTTTTCTTTACCTTTGGGCTAAAATGATTAAAAGACTAAAGTGTCATAGGCCTCCTTCCTCAGACTTGTGCTTTTGAGAGGGACTTTACAAAGGTCCTTCAGTCTCAGGTGAGCAGTAAGTTAAAAGCTTACTCATTACATCTTATCACCAAAGCAGTTTGGAAACTTTTGATGTGAAAGAGGCAATGTGTTTTAATGCATTTGATGTTTGTTGGGGTTTTTTTCAAGGAAGAAAATGCAACTAAACTTAACTAAGAATCCAGTTAACATGCTGTAACTCCATATTGCTAGTTAATTAATTTTTGCTTTAAAGTGTAACTGTTTGAACTTGAAATTAATATAAACAACTGATACTCAAAAATCATTACCAGGATAACAAGAACAGTTTATAGTTTTGTGTAATTTATATGAATTGTTATTGTATTTAATTTTAGTAGCAATTTTATAGAGGATTGGTGTTAAATTTGACTGTCTTCATGTTCAGCATATCAAAATGTGTTTGACAAAATTCAAGAAGACTAATCCATTCTTTTGAAAAGCACTACAGTAGTCAGGAGAGACATGGCAGCACTCTATGGCTGGTTGTTCTGTAGTGTGAAAGGAGAAAGATCCTTGGATGCTGTGACCTCAGAAGCCAGGCATCCTCCCCAGTGGATTATGACCACCTACACAGCAAGGGGAATCACTTCAGCACAGCTTTTGTGAACAGAGAACTTAAGCTCTGCTTCCCAGTCCTCATCACTGGGTATGCAGATCAAGATCCCCATCTACTCTGCTCTTGTGGGATCCCACCCGGAATGTTCCATCCAGCCCTGGGGTCCTCAGCATAAGAAAGATGTGAATCAATTGAAGTGGGTCCAGAGAAGGCTACTAAGTTATCACAGGACTGGAGCACCTGGAGACAGAATGGGAGAGTTGGTGTTGTTCACACTGGAGAAGGGAAGGCGCAGAGGAGACCTTATAGCAATAGTACCTAAAGGAGGACTACAAGAGAGCTGGAGAGGGACTCTTCCCAAGTAGTGATAGGACAAGGGGAATGGCCTTAAACTGAAGGACAGTAAGTTTAGATTAGATAGTAGAACGGAGAAGATTAGGAAGAAATTGTATGAGGCCCTGGAACAGGTTACACAGAGAAGCTCTGGATGCCCAATCCCTGGCAGTGTTCAAGACCAGATTGGATAGACCTCTGAGCAACCCAGTCTAGTGAAAGGTGTCCCTGCCTGTGGCAGGGGGTTTGGAAATAGATGGGCTTTAAGTTCCATGCCAACCGAAACCATTCAGTGATTCTATGATACAGACAAAGTTATCTTGCTAGAAAAATTCTCACACATTCTCAGATGAAATTGGCACAGGATTGCCTGTAGCTGGGATAACACCTCAAGTGTCCAAGCACCTGAGCCTGTCCCGGCTGCTTAGCTCTTCAAGACAGTTTTTGAGAGTGTTCCTAGAATCATATAGGTTGGAAAAGACCTTCATGAGTGCAGTGAGAGCTGTCATTGGTGTCTGTCGGTCAGAGACAACTCTTCCTCTTATGTTACTTCACGTGCCCAGAGTGTAATGACCAGCAGAAAGACCAGACCACGTCCGGTTTTCAAAGACAGTACGGAGAACAGCGCGCAGGACGTTAATGCAAAATCCTGAAATCTGGAACAGCACAGAAAAACTTCTACAAAAACACACAATCACTCTGAGCTCCCGTTGCTCTGCCCCGGCTCCCGGAGGGATCGGGGTGCCCTGGCACCACCTCTCTTCCCCGCTGGCCCCGGGGGCGGCCCGGGCGAGGTGCGGGCGGCCGGGCAGTGCCCGCCTCGCCGGCCGGTTCCGCTCCGCCCCCGCCGTGCGGCTGGAGCGGCCGGGGCGGCGGGCACGGGTGAGTGCGAGCGGCACCGCGGGACCCTTCCTGTGCCGGGCGGGGACAGGGGGACAGGGGGACACGCCCCGAGCCCCACGGGGGGTGGCGGCCCCGGGGGTAGCGCCGGGAGTGCGAGGCACGGCGGCTCCCGCGGGGCTGCGCGCCCCGCCGGGCTGGGAGCGGGAGCGATCCAGCCCGCTCTCGGCAGTCCTTCGCTCCAGCTCTCTCCTGTCTTTAGTCCCAGCCCTAGGCCCGCCGGGACAGCGGCGAACGCTCAGCCCGCCCTGGACAGGAAGAACTTGGCGAGAGCCGCGCTCCCGGGGCGGGTGGTCGGGGAGGAAAAGGGGAGCCGGCCCTGCGGTGCGGGAACACTGCCTCGGGCTGAGGGGCGGCGTGACGGGGTCTCAGCTTTAACCTGAGATCACAGCCTTGGCTCTTTGCAGAGTCAGCAGAGTGAAGAATTGGCAAGGCACTGAAGGAGACGCAAGAAAAAAGGGTAAACATGTTCATGGGTAACTCCAAAGTTCATAATTGACAATTCATAGCTCTGTTAGATTAAATGAGATTTTTACTGAGATAACCTCATCGATGATAATTGCTTAATATAATTGCAGAAGTGGCAGAATTTGCAGGCTAAAAGATACCTTTCGACTCACATGGCCACATCCTCAAAGCATCAAGACTTTGGCTTTGAATATTGAACATTAAACTGGAGTTGCTGGTTGCTGGCTTGCTCATTTGTTTAAGTTAAGTTAGCATACTTGGTATGCTGAAGGTAACTTGATTGAGTTCAAGTTACAAGGGGACAAACTCCATCTGAGGTGATAGCAGAGATAGAGGCTCAAACAAGAACAACTACAGATGCTCCAGCAGTGGAAAAAACCCAGTGGACATGGAAGTCAATGGGTCTATATCATCACTTATTAGGGGAGGAGGGAGAAGAAGGGTTCCATCAAGAAGCTAGTCCTTGAGAAAAGAAAATGTGGGAAAGTGTGAGGGAATTCAGACAAGAAGCAGAAACCACCCAGTCTAACCTCATCAGAACTTTGAAACATGTGGAAAGATTACAGCCACCAGGTATGTGGAATGGAACTGGCTGCTCTGATGGTGGCATAATGGGACCCAAAGTCAGCAGGAAGATAGGGAAGCCCAACAGCTATTCAGCTCTTGGGAACAAAATAAGGGATGTCACCATGTGCTGATGGATGTCATCAAGATACCAGCTATGTCTCCATCAGCTAACAAGGAGACACTAGCTTTCCTAGGCTTTGGGGAAAGTTCATGTTCCAGGTTATTAATTCGGAATGCACATTCTGAAATACACATACAGAAATGAAATACATATTCAGAAATGTTTTCTTTTCCTATTAACAAGATTATGTAGAAATTGAACACCCTCTGAATAACTCAGGGAGAACCCAAAAGACTTCTGCATGTGGGAGTGGTTATCTTTAGCCAAATCCTTCATCAAGTAGGAAAACAAGTAATCAAGCCAATCAGTTCCTGATTTTTAGAACAAAAAGGTATAACGGATCACTTCAGACCATGTCCTTTTGGTTCTCTTTGCTTTTGTAGGGCATGGAGGGTCAGGAACTGCCTTATGTGCTAGTTGACTCTATAGGAGAGAGGCTTGGAGTATATGAAGACCATCTTGGATTTCTGAAGAAACGTTTTCATCTCATCACCATGAAAGAATATCTTGAAAACAAGATGTTTCTCAGCAAAAAGATCAGAGCTATCTATATCTGGTACCATAGACCAGCTATTAATGAAGAGCTGCTCCAGAGTTTGCCTAACTTGAAGGTAGTTGCAAGTGCTGGAGTGGGAATAGATCACTTGGACCTGAAACTCCTCTCCAGCTATGGTGTGAAGGTGTCCAACACTCCATTTGTTGTTTCCACTGACACTGCAGACATGGGCATGGCTTTGCTGCTGGCATCTGCCAGGAGACTTGTAGAAGGTAATAACTTAAATGGTCTTAGCCTTTTCACAGAAAAGATGACTTTGAAACATGCAGATAATGTGTGCTGATGCAAAAGTAAGCTTAAAACTAGAAACATGGGAAATAGGGGAAAAGGGACAGGAAAAGTTCAGGCAAATCTGTCTTGTTGACAATAACTGCATTCTATTTCCAAACCGGCATATTGGCAAAGTAGGGTTGTTCATTCTTTGGACAGCTCTAAATTCAGGCCTCTTCTCCCTCCATCCACAGCCACTTATTCATTGTACTTGTTCATTGCAGTCTTGCTTTTCAAGTTATAATAAAAGGGGATTAAAAGAATGTATTTTCAAGAAGGCTTGAAACCTGTCTTTGCCAAGCTGCTGTGCATCTGAGTCATTATGAACAAGCTATCCAGAAATCTGCCCTCCATGCTCTGTGTTTCTTTTCCCTGCCAACCTTGGTGTATCTGCAAGGAAGCTGGGAACCGAATGGCCTTACTGCTGCTTTGGTCTTGCCTTCCTTGCCTCCTTTCTTGCCAAAGAGAGGTTGGATATGCTTCTCTCCTGAGCAAGAAATCAGTGTCAGCAGTCATGTGTACAGTACAGCATTACTCACTTCTTGTCCAGAAACACGATGACAATATATTACTGCTCTTGTGCTTCTGCCTGGTCCTACGATAAAAAGTGGTGGGGAGGAGGGAAGTAACCAGATACTGGAACATCCCCTGCATTACATAATTTTTCTTTTGCTCTTCCAAGGCCATGAGATGGCAGTCTCCCCTGACACAGAGTATTTCCCTGCTGACTGGCTGGGGGTTGAGGTTTCTGGAGCAACCCTGGGGATCCTGGGAATGGGCACCATTGGTTACAAAGTGGCTGAAAGAGCCAAAGCCTTTGAAATGAAGATTTTGTACCACAACAGAAATCAGAGGTAAAGCTGGTTGCAGCTCCATAGCAACTCTGTTTTCTCACTGCTTTAATATGTTATTTGTGCTTTCACTTTTTGCACTGCTCTATATTTTAACTGGAAAAGTACATACACTTGTTCCAAGATGGTCATTAATTTCCCAATTTATACAGAATGAAAGTCAGGAAGGAATGGGAGAGATATATCTCACTGTTCTCCCTGTTAGTTGGGGCTCCCGAGTTCTTCCTGCCATGGTGGTGATATTGCAATGGACTGGAAAGGAGAAAACTGGGAGGACTTAACTCCTGTGATTTAGGTAAGGCAGGGATTCAGGTAGAGACATCTCACCCTTCCAAAACCACGAGACAACAAAGGGCCAGACTCGCCAGTCTGTTGGCTGTCTTCTAGATGAGTTTTATGTGCCCTGTGCCCCGGTACTCCCATCAGGCCCATTCCATTCTTTTCTTTTGTGGGAATTTGATGAGAGCCAGCCAACCTCGTCCTGATACAGATCGAGTGCACCAGCAGGTCCTGCATCGTGTGGTTTCTGTGAATCAGCACTGATGCACAGCACAATCAGGCTGTTGCTGACTTAGATTTGGGAAGATCTAAACCCTGCCCTGTCTTGTGTGTTTCCTCAGTAATTTTCACATGACTTACTTAAATTACTTATTTTTCACAAGACATCAGTCTTGCTTTTGGGTAGGAAAAGAATACCCATTAAAAGCAGAAATTTTGATACAAATGCATTTGCTTTATCATTTATTCAGTGCATTTATATGATATCCATTTCTTACTTTCCATCCCAACAGTACTGCATGTATGTGTACCGTTCACTTAGTATTGTGGGAAATAGCTTGACCTTTGTCTTTACTGAGTTTCAGACAAGTGGCTAACTCCTTTGCACTACGTGGTGAAGATAACAAAAAAGAAACATTTTCTCTACTGGTGATTTGATATTTCCCTTGTTTCTTGCTACTGCAGTTTAATTATGGGATTTTCCCTGCAGAAAAAAGGAAGAAGAAAGTGCTGTTGGAGCTATTTATTGTAAGAAGATAGATGATTTGCTCCAGCAGTCAGATTTTGTGTTGCTGGCTGTGACCCTAACTCCACAGACACACAAACTGATTGGGAAGAGGGAGCTGGAGCTGATGAAACCCACCGCCACTCTTATTAATATCAGCAGAGGTAAGGTGCAGAATAAAGAAAACTGCATTAAGGTTTGCTGGCATGACAAGGCCTGAGAAAATCTCTAAAATACAGTCTGTCCCTCTGAAATTTTCTGTAAATTTTCTGATTACTTGTTTATTTGGACACCCATGGTCATATCTCAGTAAAATATTTAAGTGTTCCCATAATAATGAGAAAGTAAGTCTCTGAAATGTTAGTGAGCTTGAGGTGTTAGAAGCCCATGTGTATTTATATACTTCCTACTTAAGCCTTTTATTTATTTAATGCAGTGGCAGTGCTGTTGCTCAGGCACATTAGGGTGGCACAGCCTGCTCTGACGCCTGGCACTCTGTCTCATGCTGCTAGTTCCCTGATGCACATCCCAAGCTTCTCCCTCCCACTCCACCACACTCGGCTGCTGCTCCTGCACTGTGACCATGGCCTGCCTTGCTGTTTGCCTGACCACTGTGCCCAAAAGAACGCTGAGAGGACAGTAAGGAACAGGAAAATAAACATTTCCTTCTTACTGTGACACAGGTCTTGTTGTGGATCAGGATGCTTTGGTGGAAGCCCTTCAAAACAAAGTTATTAAGGCAGCTGCTCTGGATGTGACATATCCTGAACCTTTGCCAAGGTAGGACATGTATTGAAGTTAAATACAAAAGGGTGTATGTGTGATGTTCAAACTGAGTAAAATTTTGTGAGCATGTGAAAAGTTGCATCATTTTGTTAGTAGGAGTACGTGAGGTATGTGCACTAGTCCTGAAACCATGTCCTAATCTTGTTTCAGCCAAATAAAATTCACACTCATTTGGAGGATTTGTTGCATAAAATCCCACCAAGCTAGGCAGCACTTTGAACTCCTCTGAATATGCTTGGGTCATGCAATTAGGTTTTATTTTTAATTATTATTTTCCCTGGCTGCCTGCAGGTGATGAAATAACAGATGAACGTGCTGTGAGTGACTTGCTGAACACTTCTTTTCCTCTTCCAGGGATCACCCCTTGTTAAAGCTGAAGAATGTTATAATAACTCCTCACATTGGAAGTGCCACCAAGAAGACACGCTGGGTTATGATGGAAGAAATGGCAGAAAGCATAGAGGCGGGCCTGGCAGGTCTTCCTATCCCTCGTGAGGTGCTGCCCTAAAGCAGATGGCATTTAGGATTAATGCCGCCAGTGCGGAAACAGTAATTTGATCGCTTTTGGTGTAATTATCCCACAGTGTTAGGCAGATAAAATATATAAAGCACAGGTTTAATTAATTTAAATACCCAGCAGTGGTTTCGTGTGGAAAACTGCAGTGTTTTGTTTTGGTCTTCAATGGAAAACTCCAGAGCACAGAGTCTTGCCTCAGTGTCATTTACTTTCCTCGCATCCCCTTACGACTGCGCCGATGCAGCAGCAAATTGAAGGACATGTAAATCGTGTCTTTAGCTTTACAATCGGTCCTAGACACGTAAATCGTGTCTTGGAGGCACCGCCCGGCACAGCCACGAGCGCAGCCGGTGTGTGGGAGCGGCTCCTGCAGCAATCCCGACCCTTGGGTGCGTGTTCCCCCCGCGGGCCGAAGCCCGAGCCTGTGCACAGGCTCTGCGAGTGTGCGAGCCCTGACCAGCCTGAGAGAGCTCGGCCTCCTTCCTCCTCCGGGGCCGGCCGGGACACCTCCAGCCGCCGGCCCGGGCCTCCGTGCCGACAGAGGGAGCCGCAGCCGGAGCTGAGGCGGGAGCTCCCCGGACCGGACCGGGCCGGGGCGGGCCGTGCCGGGGACCAGGGCAGCAATGTGGGGCGCCCCGGCGGCCGCGGTGCCGCGGTGGTGCCGGGCCCTGCGCAGCTCCGCAGCCCTGGGCGGCTCCAGGAACCTGCTGCGGAAAATGCTCCGCAAGAATAAGTAGGTGCGGGGCCGGAGGGAGCGGGGCTCTCCCGGAGTGCGGGGCCCTGCCGGGGCGGCTGCGGGCGCTGGGGCAAGGGGAGGCTGCGGGGCTCGGGCGCTCCCGGTGCCGCGGAGGAGAGAGAGACACCGAGCCCGAGGCGCCGATCTGAGCTGGTCGGTAGCGGCTGCACATGTGCCCAGGTTCTTCTGTCAGCAGGACCAGGGCAGTGATCGTCCCTCTGTGCTCTGCACACCTCGAGTGCTGTGTCCAACTCTGGGCCCCTCGGTACAGGAAAGACATTGAGGGGCTGGAGCATGTCCAGTGAAGGGCAGCGGCCGAGGGTCTGGAGCACAAGTCCTGTGAGAAGCAGCTGAGGGAGCTGCAGGTGTTCAGTCTGGAGAAGAAGAGGCTCCGAAGGGACCTTTTCACTCTCTACACCTGCCTTAGAGTGTAGCCAGGTGGGGTCCGTCTCTTCTCCCAGGAAACAAGTGACAGGATGAGAAGAAATGGCCTCAAGTTGCACTGAGGGGCATTTAGATTGTATATTGGGAGAAATTCCTTCACTGGAAGGGAAGAATGGTCAAGCAATAGAACAAGATTCCCAGGAAAGTGGTGTAATCACTGCCCCTGGAAGTGTTCAGAAAACGTGTAGAAATGATGCTTGGAGACATGGTCTAGTGCTGGACTTGGCTGTGCTGGGTTAATAGTGGGACTTGATGATCTTAGCTCTATTTTCAAACCTTAACGATTCTATGAATCTAAAGAAGCCTGAGAGATGTTCTTTTCCACCCCCTTGCTGTCTATGTGCAACTTCAGCTGTGGATGGGAAGCATTGTTCCCGGCACGTCAGCTGTGAGGAGAGCTACTTGCATGAAAACCTGGGTGTTGTGGTGTGCTTTCAGGCAGATGGAATTTTATTTACACAGGGAATTCTTATTTCTCTGAGCTACTGAAAGATAAGGCTGATTTCCTTTCCTTTTCCCAAAAGAAAGAAGTTCTGGTATCCCAGCCCTATCGTGGGATCGCAAACGGTAAGTGTGAGCTATTACAGCAATGTGTTTATTTGTGCCAGGAGGAGCAGACTTGTGTTTCTGCCATTGATTCTAGCTTTGAAGCATTTTCTGATGGAGAAATACCAGGATTTTATGAACAAGCCGTAGGGCTCCAGTCTGACTGTGACAAGATTGCCATTTGGCTTCCCATGGCTGTTTCCTCTTCTGTACTGATCTTTCGTCCTTGATGCTTTCCAAGAGAGCATCAATGCTGTCTTGCACACTCCTGAGTACTGATCCAGATTAAAATTTCTATGAGCTTAGTTCAATGAATTTTTTTAAATGTTTGATTTTTCAAACAAGCAAAGCTTTTCAGTCAATTCATGCTGTATTTGAGAAAACAGACCTATGGAGCTTCATACCTTGCTACAAAATAAAAAAAGAACTTTAGAAACGTTGTCTGTAGTACATGAATGTCAAAGATTTTGTGAACAGAAGTATTCTTTATTGAGACACTTGATATGTAGGACCTATATAAAGCTATCACAGCTGCAATAATGAAATAAGAGCATACTTAGTAAAGTGCATGAAACTGTATATAGTTGCCGAATACAAGTGTGTAACTGCTTTTTAATGTGTTGTTTCTTTTTAAAGTTGCATAAACCAACCAAGCTGGACTTTTTAGTGAAAAATGATCTGACAAAAACAAAGAAACAAGATAACACGCGCTGCAGAGTCTTGAATGGTCTTATTCATAAAGCTGTGTTAGAGATGGCGACTACCTGTGAAGTCAGTCAAGAATTTTATGATCTCAAGCTGGAAATCTGCAAGGCAAGTACCAAAGCTACAGCTTGTGCTGAGCCACTCTGATTACGTTGTGAGGTTGGCATGGACGTGCCAAAGGAGTTCCCCCGGCTGTTGTGTTGTGTGCAAGAGTTTTACTGCGTTGCTTCTGATGTGGCAGAGTGCAGCAGGATCAGGTTCTGGAGTACCTCAAAGCAGACCTTTGACACTGTAGGACCTGGCTTAGGAGACCTTTGCCACTCTAATGCAAATGCAACTCAGGCCAATTAAACGGTGATTTTCCTGATAAGATTTTTTTTTCTGTTACTCAGACATAAGCTCTTTGTCTTGCCCTTTCAGAAGGAGGAGCTTGGTTTTACCAACATAAGTGTGTATTTTTAATAGTCTGTTCTCGCAGCTGTGTGAGAGTTGTCACCTCCTTGTGTCACTCACCAGCAACATTACTGGCAGAAGACCTAAGTGATGCATGAGATTAGTTCAAAAAAAATGGCAAGACTAAGAAAATGTCATTGTCAAGCCACATCCGAGAAAGAATTGAGATTTGTACATAATTGTATCTACTTGTGTCATAATTTGTGGATTTGAAAGGGATGTTAGAGCTCTAATACAGGAACTCAGCCAGCCTCTACATTCCTGTTTGTGGTCTGCAGTTTTTATCTTCTACATTTGCTGTTCTGTAAAGATTAAATTATACCAGTGTTTGGCTTAAAAGCTTGGTGGACTTAGCTTTGATATTAGAAGCATGGAAAAAGAATGGTACCTCATAGCTGCATTTATGACAAAAGACTTGTCATTCATGACTGAAATAGATGTTTTTGCCAGCTGAATTCATTCTGTTGTCAGACAAGTGTTCAAAATTGCGTGGGCAAGATGAGTCTTTTGGCTCTATATATGCAATATCCTTCACGGAGTATTCCTGTCTCACTAGGGCTTGACGATTGCTTGTTTCAGAACACATGTCTGCATGTAAAAATGCTGGCTGATGTGGGCAAGAAACAGCATTTTCAGGAGGCATTGCTGTAAATTTAACATCTTGTAACATGAGAGAGGGAAAGAAGCAGCCTTCTTCCCAATACGGCACAGATTTTATAGCTGCATGGTGTTTGTGCTGCACTGAGACATGGCTGGGTGTAGATCTGTCCTGATTTACTCGTGAACTGATTCTGGTCTGATATCATTACTTCTGTTATCAAAATAAATTTTCTAGCAGGCTTTCTGCAATCCATCACAGACTTCACTGTATATGAAGTGTGTGTATATATACATCATTTTAAAGACAGATTTGCCTTTTTTATAGGTGTCCCTGTCATCCAACTTTTCAGCATGCCGTGTGTACTGGAACCCTGCTTCCACGTTGGAGAAGGAAAGTTATGTTGAAAGTGTGCTGCGAAAGAGTGCTCCACGTATACGGTACTGCTGCGGGATAGACAGGCCACTTCTTAAACCCAGAGCCTTTTCTCAAGTGTTTCTGACGGTCTCAACCTGACCTATTGGCTGCTTTGGGTTTTTAGATACATGCAGTAGAGCATCTCCTGTCATGAGCCTCACAGGGAAGGGTGGCTGTGTCAGACCAGCTGTGTAATCTTTGCTGGAGCACAGCTGGCTCATTTAGCTTCTGTGCTTTCCCAGAGCAGGAGTGGGCTGAGCAGAAAGCAAGAGGAGTATGGGTGAGGTCTCATCCCAGTGTCCTGGTGGTGGCTGGACAGGCTGTGCAGGACAGTAGCCCAGAAGGGGATGCTGCACAAAGGACTGGCAGCTGCAAGGATCTCCTTGCAGATTCACTGGGCAGTTCTGACTTCTAGAGATGATTTGGTCCCCCAGAAGGGATGATTGTTATTACAGAAATTCTTCACAATACTGATACCAAAAAACCCCCAAAATTTAGAATGCTACGATGTATTGTGCTGCTTTTGTCCATTTTTCCAACAGAGTCCAGTGTTTTTTCATGGTATCATTGAGATTTTTGTCTCTTCCCCCTTTTCCTTGGCTTTCTCTCTGCCAACCAGCCAGTCTGTTGGAAGTTCAGGACTTCACCCATGTGGCAGTTGTCTTAGAAGTGCACTTGTAAAGCCATTTCCTGTCCCCCTGTTTCCCCAAGCTGTGTAATTCCTGCTCCAGCATAATGCTTTCTTCTATTCCACAGCTTCCACTTTTTAAGAAGGAGAGTTGCTGGCTGGGAAGCAGACAAGGGGAGCTCTGTCAGTCCCTCCTGCAGCTAGCATGTAGGATAAGTTGTCTTGTCCAGCTCCGAGGGCTCTATTCCCCACTGCTCTTATCCCTGCAGTGGGAATAAGGATACCAAATGAAGTGAGGAAGGACCTGTGCCAGCCTATGCATACAGATATGGACAAACATCAATACTCAGCTGGGCCTGCAGCCAATAGTTGTTGTATGCTGTGCATTCAGAGTTGGGGTTCTGCAGCAATGTATTGCTTGGCATTAACCTGAATAGCTCTTCATCAGACTGAGAGTTTTGCAAGCCATGTCTTTAAATGTACGGTACTGCTGGATTTCATTTAACACGTTTTACTTGTCCTGGAGATGCTATACTGATACTCATGCTGGTGAATGCTGTGTTCTTGCCAGGTATCTTCTGAAGAGTCAGCAGATTGTAGGAAATGTACCCCCAGTAGTATTTATAAAAGACAAAGAAGCTGCAGCTGTAAAAGAGGTAAATCTAATCTTTGACTCAATGTACAAGTATTAGGAGACTTAGGAGAGAGCTGATCATTTAGTTGCTCTACCAATTTTCATTAAAAATCAGTTTTTCTCTGTAGTTGCAAAGATTATTTTAACAAATAATCTTCGGTAAGATTGATGCCTATATAATGTGTAGAAGAATTGTAGGCAGTATTATTAGGCCAATGAAGAAATTTTAAAAAAATAAATTACCATTTTAAGGAATTATATAGGGTTGCCTGGTGTATATGATTATAGAAATGAGGCTGGAAGAGCTGTTTCCACATTTTAAATGTTATGTGCTTTTAAGAGTCAATTGAATAACCAGTGATTTTTTTTTATTTTTATTTTTTCCCCTATATGTTTTTCCATCTGTGAATTGTTAAAATATTTGTAGGGAAGGGCAAATCTTTGCATAGGGGATGTAGGCTTATTCATACTACATTTTTTCCTTAACTTTTAAAATTGTCTTTACTATTTCATGTTTCCTATCAAGATGTTGATGGTTTTAACTAGTTGATATATTACTAGAATACTGATGTTTCCTAGGAATTTGCTGTCATTGAGACTCTGAAGCGAGATCTCTAAAATAATGAGATTTCCAGAAGAGAAACATGACACCAATGAGTAGAATTTGATAAGAAATATTTCCTCAAGCTGTTGATGTGAAGTTGAAAAGAACAGGTTCATGTTTCTGTGCCCTGAAGTGCCTTGTTATTTATAATAGTGTTACTGTTACAGCCAATTACTGTCAGACCCTTATGGGCTCCTGCAGTGTGCATGAGCAGAGCTGGAACAGATAAAAAGAATTTCCGATTCTCTAGAAATGCAATGTACTGCTTGAACTTTCTGTGATCAGAAAAATTCTGAGTTTCACAGAAAACAAATAAAAACCCTTTTTGTATCACTTCTGTCAGGGAATGACACTGGGGAGCAGGTAGATGGATCATTTTCTCCCACTTCGCAGTTCATCAGTTTTATGTCAATCACAGATTCAAATAACATGCTGAACTTGGTTTTTAAGTATTGTAAGTAAGGGAAAAAACATTCAATTAAAACTCCTAGAATAATACAATGGATTAGAAGGGAATTAATGTAAAGAAATGCTGAAATTAAATTTCAAACAAGAGAAAATTTTTACAATTACATGTAGTCTTTAAGCACTGCATGTAATAGATTTGTAGCATTTACTGTTTAGATGCCATGTTAAAAGGCATTTGGGAACTCCATAGTTGCCTATAAGAGAAATGAAAAACTTGCAGAAAGGGAGAAGAGGTGAAAAAAATCTCAGTGTTAGGATGTTATGGAAAAGCATTTGCAAGACTGAGGTAAGAACAAATAAACCAAAAAATAAGTAGGTCAGACAATCCGTCACCAAGGGTTGATAATATACATGAGGGAAAAAACTGCATAGGAGTCTCTGCATCCACTATTTGACAAAAACATCCCAGGCAAGAAGTATAAGCAGTTCCTTGTTAAAGAAGGGAAAGGCTGTTTTGAAGTGGTTTTGCTAAATATTCCAAACATAGAAAAGAACATATTTGCTGTTGGATACTTGTCTGTTTCTTGTGTAGATGAGAACAAAATAGATTTAAACAGGATCCTTTATATGTGTTGCCTTGATGTGTTTACAGGTTGAGGACTTACTGGCAATTGCTGATTTTGGACCTCCAGAAGAAGAAGAAATGTCTCAAAATGATTCAAGGTGGGTCTTTTTGGTTCAGATCTCTGAGTGTCTGTTTTCATCTCTGCTGATGTGATACTTCTTCTGGTATTAATATCTTAGTTTTTATGAGGGAAATACATGTAGAATTTCTAAGATTTCAAGATTTGATGTGTTGATGATAATCAAAATTTTAAAAATGCTCTGCAGCAGTAATACTTGTTTCTTGCTGATAATTGTCTGATGAGGATGAAAACTGCATTTACCAGTACTGCTCTACTTGTCCACTTTTTTCTGATATAAGTTTGGTATATTATACATGGAATGCAAGTTTTCTGACAAATTTCCCTAAATTAATTTAACTTCCTTCTGTGAGGGATTTTTAATTATTGAGAGATAGGGCTGAATAACCTATTGGAATAGTTCAGTCCAGTTCTGTGGACTGGATGCTCTCTAAGCCAGCAGCCTTTGCACCAGTGTGCTGCAGTCTGTTGGTAGAAATGCCTTCTGTGCCTCAGTATCTCACAGGATGGTCCATCAGATGCAAATCAGGAATAGCTTCCTATGGGAAGTCATTCCTGTGACAGATTTCCCAAAGGGCACCTAACACCTTCCTCTGTGTCTCAGGGAAATAGTCAAGTCCAGCATAAGGTGTCACATCGCTCTGGTTTGTTTTGGGCACAGGCTGCTGCTTCTCACTTCTTAGAAGAGCCGAGTCTTGAGTTCCTTGGGGCTCCCAGGTCCAGTGCTCACCTATGGACACTTTTTCCCCAGAGACAAGCAGTTTCATCTGGCCTGTTATTCCTTTACTGTCTTTCTCCCATTAAATCTGTTGATACAGACTGTCCTTGTACACATGATACGGTGGTATCTCTTCCTTCATAACATGGGGAACACAGGGTGTTACTAAAGTTAATCTGAAAAGTCCAGTTTATTTCTGTGTTACTCAAGTTGTCAAAAATAGAAATATATGTGGGGAAAAAAACCAAGCCAATACTTGTTTTCTTTCCCACAGTAAACTCTTCCCTTCAACAACTCAATCTTCAGATTCACCCATGCGGTCTAATCTGTTTGGTATTGATCATGAAGAGCTGAATAAACAGATAATGGACTATAAAAAAATGAAAATGTCAAGACATATAGAAAACATTGCCTGGACAGAGAAGCAGCAGCAGCAGCTTTCTAAGATTCAAAAGAAAATGAAAAAGAAGAAAACAAGGAATCCTCCTGACGATGATGATGTTACACCACAGAAACACATACTGGACAGTTATGAAGCTGATTACTGGGATGATAAAACTGAATCAGCCTCAGACTATGAGCTGCAGGATGAATTACAGGAAGAGGTGAATGAATTGGAGGTGGATGATGACAAAACTTTAAGTCAGTCTACTGGTAAACTGAAATGAAGTGAAAAAGACACTCCCTTCAAAATGAAGGCTGCCAATAACAAAAAAGACTGCCATATTTACTGAAAGGTTCATTTTGTACAACATGTTTATCACTTCCTCATCCACACTAATAGATTTGCCACATGTGAGCAGGTTTGCTAGCACAATGTAAGAAAAGCTGCCATTAGTGGCATTCTGTTAAGCAGCTTTCAAATTGCTGCAGTTGAAGGACTTTCAACCAGAGAGCAGTTTTGTAATGATAAAATATACCCATTGCAGCACTGAGTTAAAACTTCTTGCAGTTGTGTTGATTCTTTCCAATAAAATTATGGTTTCTATATTGCAATATTTCTTTTAATTATTATTATTTTTTAGTGACCTGTATTAAATTTACCACTAAGTGATGGTGCCTGTTATTCTGATACCAGGGAGGAAGAAAGAAGCAAAATAATGACAGTCGTATTCAGCTTCATCACACAGAGATGAGGACAGGGTCTTCTCTAGAGGACCAGTCTAATTGGGGAACACTTTCTACAAAAAGCTGAAACTCATTGAAATGGTGGCCAATAAAGTTACAACCCTGAAAGAAAATAAATTTATAGTTGTGCAAGGGGAACTGCAATCAGAAAAAAAACAAAGAACTGCTCATCCATTGGGTAAAATCAGGCAAAACATTGACCGTGACTTAGAAAATGTATTAACAACTTGAAAAGCAGAGAAAGAACAGCAGGGAAGGATGTCCCAGAAACAGATTTGAAAATGAATAGGGAATTGTACAAAAAGTGAGAATAAAGATTTCTGTCTCAAAGCACATAAAAAATAATAGCATGAATATATAAAGTCAGAAGGCTGCAAGTTTCAAAGAAATTACAATTAACAAGGTAGTAAAAGAGAATTCTACCAGAAATACAGAAAATTGAATTCCAGTACTTAATGGGAAGGTAAAGAAAGTCAACTCAGAGGAGGTTGCCCTGCAATATAGCAGAATCACAGAATGGTTGGGGTTGGAAGACACCTTAAAGATCATCTGGACCCAAGCCCCTTGACATGGGTGGGGACACCTTTCACTGGACCAGGTTGCTCACAGCCCTGTCCAGCCTGACCTTGAACACTTCCAGGGATGGGGCATCCTGGACAATCTTCTCTAGGCAACCTGTGCCCATGCCTCACCATCCTGAAGGAACAATTTCTTCCTCATATCCAGTCTATTCTATTTTCATCTAAAACTTAGGACTTGTCCTATCATGACACTTACGGAACACTGCAATCATCAGTCATAATCAATGCAGATGGACAAAAAAAATTGTCCAGTTGGAATAATTTAGTATCCTGTAATAAGGTCACCTGCCCAGCAGATTAAGGGAACACAGTGGGTGTAGTTTTCCTTGGTTTTTGTAAGACTTTTGGTATTGTACCTCACAGCATCCTTTGGGACAAATTTTCCAGTTGTGGGATGAGTGAGTTCATGGAGTGCTGGGTGAAGATCTGGCTGAAGGGCAGAGCTCAAGGGTTGCAGTGAACAGGGCCACATGTGGCTGGTGACTGGTCACCAGTGGCGTTCCTCAGGGATCAATCCTAGGGCCAGTTCTGTTCAATATATCTCTCAGTGATCTGGATGCAGGAGTTGAATGCACCGTGAGCAAGTTTGCTGATTATTCCAAACTGAGAGGGCTGCTGGCACTCCCGAGGGACAAGAGGCCTTGCAGAGGAATCTGGGTAGCCTTTGGGAAAACATCGATGGCACGAAATTGAACAAGGATAAATGCCAGATTCTCCATCTAGGAAGGAGTAATGACAGGCACAAGTCTAAATTGGGTGAGGAGTGGCTGGAGAGCAGCCCTGTAGGAGGGGTCTGGGGGTGCTGGCTGGCAGGAGGCTCAACAGGAGTCAGCAGTGTGTGCTTAGGGGCCAAACCATGTCCTGGGATGGATCAAACACAGCTTCACCAGCCACTTCAAAGAAAGGATTATCCTGCTGTACTTGGTGTTGGTGTGGCCTCACCCTGAGTGCTGTGTGTGCTTCTGGGCCCCACAATTTCAAGAGGATGTGGAGGTCCCTGAATGCATCCAGAGAAAGGCACCAAAGCTATGGAAGGGGCTGGCAGGTGTCCTATGAGGAGCAGCTCAGGACACTGGGGTTTTCTTGTTTGGAGAGAAGGAGGCTGAGGGGCAACTTCATTTGTATCTACAACTTTCTGAGGCAAGGAAGGGGAAAAGATCTTTCTTTTCCCTGGGACCCGGTGCCAGGTCATGTGGGAATGACTCAAAGCTCTGCCCCTCAGAAGAAGTTCAGACTTGACACAGGAAAGCATTTCTTTATCTAGTGGGTGATCAAAACACTGAAACAGTTCCCGAGGGAGGTGGTCAATCCCCCAAGCCTGTCAATGTTTAAAAGACATTTAGACACTGCCCTTAATACCATGATTTTTATTTTGGTCAGCCCTGAAGTAGTCATGCAGTTGGACTCGATGATCATCCCTTACAACTCAGCTCTTTAATTCAATTTGATTTCATCCAATTTGATTTGATTTGATTTGGCTCTTTTTGCTTCCTCCTCCTTTCCTTACCATTAGATGGTCAGGATATCTTTAATGACATTTCTTCCCAGCCCTGCACTAGAAGAAGGGATGGAATAGGCAGTTGTGTCCCAGCCTGGGCATTGGCTCTGTCACTCTGTAAAAAGGAGACATGTACCTTTTCATGGGGGTGAGAGCTGTGGATCACCTCAAGAACATTTGATCATCTGAACACATTTGCAAAAAGCACATGGAAACTGTAGTTTTGAAAGACTTTTGTGTTTATCCAGTTTAGCTGAGCTTCCACAGGATGGCAACCCCCCCCATCTGACACTTAGATCAAATATTTAGGCTTTGAGATCAATCCCTCAGTCAGGAGCAGGAGGTGCTTCAGAACTAAATGGTTACAAACTGTTTGATGTGAGCAATACATGTTCATTTTCCTGTGGATTCTTTATTCTCCTTGTACTCAGCTGTAGAAATACCTGAGCCCTTTCCCTTGGAAAAACCTGCTAAAACACAAGACCCAGAGAACAACAGTGCTCCATCAGAACTGAGGTCCATCTGCCCCAAAACTCTGTCTCCAAAGTGGCCAGCCGTCAATGTCTACAGGGGAGTGCACGATAAGTGCAGGTCTTCTGCCAGGCTGTGCTAATGGGCTGCCCTTGCCTCTCCACCCCCTACTCCTGCCCAGGGCTTCAGGGGCATGTTCCAGCTCAGCCTGGAATGCTGTAGGTGTCTCTGACGCTGCAGAGAGCTGTTCTTCTGGATAGAGCACGCAGACGTGGGTCATGGCTCGTCATGCACATCTCTGGGCATAACACAGCAGAACTACTTCTATTCTATTCTGTGGGACACATATTGAGAAAGTAAGAAAATTACAGCCTGAAAAATATTCCAGGCTGGAGCTTTTCAGCTCTGTTCCCAGCTGATAAGCTGGTCCAGCTCAAGGCTAGGGAGAATTTCTCCCAGGGTGATAATTTGGTCAAAATAAAAATGAATTAATAACAAGATAGAACACCTGTGTGTGACCAGGCCCTGGGAATGAGGTGTCTTCTCTCTGAACCAATCACCTCTTCTCTACTCTTGGAGCTGCAGTCATGCTATAAAACCAAGTGTGTTTCTAAATAAACTTGTCTCTTTCTTCCTGTCATGAAAGAAGACCATGTAGCTGTGCATCTTATTTCCATCGCACTTAAAGGGTTAAAACCCCTTTCCACGGCTACATTATTCTATTCTATTCTATTCTATTCTATTCTATTCTATTCTATTCTATTCTATTCTATTCTATTCTATTCTATTCTATTCTATTCTATTCCATGCCATTCTACTCCCTACACTCACCATGAGTCAAATAACAGTGAGACTTATTTGCCTGAAATGCCAAGACTTTTTCATCTTCAAAAACATGTACAAGGACACAAATCTGAAAGATTACAAAGGGAAATGGTTTTTGATTTTTGTATCTGAATTTATGTTATGTAATTTTTAAAAAAAAATTCTGAATCTGTTTCATAGCTGATGCTTGCAAGCATTAACACAATGCACATGTAGCCAGGAGCAGGCTGGTGCATTTTTCACTTTAGATTGAAAAAACATCCCTTGCAGTCTAGCAATGAAAAGCTACAGAGGCACAGATAGCAATAGCAGGAATACAGGCCAAGCAGTCCCTGTTTCCTGAAGAGTGAAGAATGAGAAGAATGAGGATTGGTATTGACCACATACAGAAGAAGAAAGCAAAGAGGTGTGTGGAACCATGGGATATTATCCAAAGTAGGACCCATATCGATGACAAGCACACTTTTTGCCTTCCAAAATGTGCTCCACTGTGTTTCTTGGCCAAAGATGAATGAAAGGTGCTCTTGTGCCTGCCCCACACTTTTATTGTACTCTGGAAGAGCTGAAAAATGGCAGCGAGCTATTTGGAATCTAAGCCTCTGGATAGGGCTGCAAGCCTGGAGCCCTTCCAAGCAAGGAAGGAAGGCTTCCAAGGCTGTTCAGCAGAAGCAAGGCCTCCTCAGAAAATGGAGCGATGTGAAGAGAAGAGCTCACTCTGACTCCAAGCCTGCAGCAGGCAGAGGAGTCAGAGGGAGCCAGGGCATCAGTAGTGCCTGGGAAGTGCAAGGGCAGCAGGCAGGAACAGAGCTGAAAGAGCCCAGAGGAGCCCTGGCAAGGGGCCATGCTCAGTGCTGCAGACAAAGGCAAAAAAACCTGCTAGAGACACTTGCTAGCCCACCATGGGAGGAAAAAAGCATTCCTACCTTCAGCTCCAGGCCATCTTCCAGGTGCATGAGCAGCCTGGAAGAAACGGACTGGAGA
Organism: Acridotheres tristis; assembly: GCA_037013685.1. Lineage (NCBI taxonomy): Eukaryota > Metazoa > Chordata > Aves > Passeriformes > Sturnidae > Acridotheres > Acridotheres tristis. The sequence continues at coordinate 57,028,187 of CM072886.1, read as the reverse complement.
GCCCTGAACAGTGGTCATGCTTGATGCTGAAGGGGAAGGCAAACAACCCCATAGACTAGTGCCAATCTGCACTGGAGAAAACTCCTTCCTCATCTCAGAGCTAGCAACTGGCAATTCCCTGAGTGTGTGAGCAAGTCCTGCCTCTTCAATGCACACACTGGTCACATCTCCTAGGAGTTTCCCAAGCCTGATTCTCCCTCAGCCTGGAGCCATCAGTGCACTTCTCGCTCAAAAGCCAAAATGTAACCAAATGTATTCCACTGGCTGGAAAGAACAGCGCCAAGAGCCCACTATGGAAATAACATAGGCTTTGAAAAACAAGGGGGAGGAGGTGTGGTGTAAAGGCTGGTTATTTTCAGACATAGGATATTTAGATCCGTGCCCAAAGCACAGTCAGGAAAAATTCCGAACTGTAAAACAGCCCACTGTTGCTATCACCCTCATATCCTCTTTTCCCACCGAAACTAAGCTGCCTAGTTGGCTGTGTTTATATGGGATCCATACACAGGGTAAAACTTTCAAAGCTCCTTGGTGACTTAAATCTCTCTGAAAGTTATTTGTGCACCTTCATTCACGGTAAGCCTGCTAAGTCTCTTCTTCCTTTAGGATTTAGTATTTTGAGCCTTGAAAGAAGAAGGAATGTACTTTGCTTGTAATTTTCTATGTTGGTGCCAAAATGGATATGTACATTCAGACTATGTTGTGGTGACCTGAGAGGTGAAAAATAGAGTTTTGGTTTCCTCTGTGGGAACTTTGCAGAGGCATAGCGAGCATGCATGGTTTCCTCACCATTCTTCCCCATACACCCAGAGACAATTGCTACTGTACTTTTGATGGTGAAGTTTTCCTTTTGGAAAGAAGTACTGTATTGGTTTGTGTTGTTAACCATCATTTTTCCTTGCACTTCAGCAGCTTTTTTCCTTCCTTGGACTTCATCCTTGCTATCTTTCTTGAAAGTGATGACAGCCCTCTCAGCTGCTGTCTTGCCTTGCTAGTTGTCTTCTTATTCCACAGGCCCTCCATGCCCTTACTCAACTGCTTCAGTCTTTGCCTTCACCTCAGATGGAATTTCTCCTACTTGAACCTGAGGAGTGAGAAATGTCCACAGTGGTATAGGTGAGTTTTCACCAGGGGTTTGTACAACATGTGCCTTTCCTACAAAAATATCTTGCCTGACACATAAGAACTCATAGTACTATTTTTTTATGTTTACGTAGAGCTTGGGTGAGTCTTGTCACACATACCTTTGTTACCGATTGGTGTAGAATTTTCTCATTTTGATTTTAAAGGTATAAGTTGGAAAAACATAGAGCACATGCTCAGTGAGCAGTGCTCATATCTAGGAGGCAGGTAGTTTTTGGGACGGAGGTGATTTTTGGTGTTATAATGAGCAAATGTCATCCACAGAACACAATTTTACCATAAAATTAAGCAATTGCTAGTACAGCAACCCATATATCTCTTGTGTGGCAGATGCTCTGGGTTTTTTTAGCTATAGGGCACCATTTAGTTCCATACTGGCAGTGATTTACAGCTGAGCCTGCCTGTGGTGTCTCCACTCTGCTCCACCCTTCACTCTATTTATTCTAAGGTCAGCTCACAAAGCTCCCCCAGTGTTGCCAGCATCTAAAGGTGCAGGCTGTGTTTGCTTGGGGAACAGATTCCTTACATGCCAACCACAATCCACCCTGAAAGTTTCCTTACCATTACAACCTCTCTTAGGATGTGGATATAATTTTAGTTTCAATAATCTTTCTCCAGTAATTCTAGTCATAATTCCACACTGTGTGACCTGTTCATGCCTCCAGCAACATTTCTCCCATATTTCCAGGCTGGAGCAGAAATCTGTGTCTTGTCTCTTTATGGATGTCTACTCCTAGGAAAGGAAACGCCCATAGCTGGAATTAACTGAACTTCCATTTTAGAAGTTTCCTTGGAGAAAGTGCCAGTCACTGAGAAAGCTCCAAGAGGTGAAACACTGGTGGGTAAATGCGATGCAGTTTGTGGCACTGCTGTCTGTGGGGATAAGCTTTACTCTCCAGGACTGTGAATAAAGGTCACTAAATTTTTAAATTAATCCTCTGGGTATTTGGTCAAGAGGAAGGTTGTTGCTGATCATGCTTGTGTGGGTAAGGATGCATCTGGCCACATGACAATTCAACTCCAAAAGGCCATTGTTTCTCTTTAAGTGTCCCGACACACCTATAAGATAGCTGCCAAAAAGGAATTAAATTTTTTCGTTTTGTCCTCTTGAAACTACGTGAGATTGTCAGCATGATAAAATTATTGATGATATTGTTCGTATAGAAAGGAATTTCGTTGTCTGGGTATTTTTAAATTGATAAATGGTGCCTAAAGTGGGCTAAAGAGAGCTGGAGGAGAACTTTCTACAAGGGCATGTAGTGTAAGTACAAGAGAAAATGGCTTTAAACTGACAGAGAGTAGGTTGAGATTACATATTAGGAAGCAATTCCTTGCTGTGAGGGTGGTGAGACAGTAGAACATGTTTCCCAGGGATGTAGATGCCCCATTCCTGCAAATGGTAGTTATGCATAGAAACAAAGTGCAACTTAAAGCTTGACGAATGTCCAAAATAACAGACAAACAAATTAGTAGTAAAAGAATGTGGAAATAGACTGCATAGTAATCAGGAAATTAAACTGAGAGTTTGAGGGACTAAGTTCAGAAGGTTGAAACTTTGTGACATTTATGGTGGGGCAGTGCTGGTCTATTGGTTACAGAGACTCCAAGAGGGTAGATTTAGATTAGATATAAGGAAGAAATTCTTAACTGTGAGGGTAGTGAGGCACTGGCAGAGGTTTTGCAGAGAAGCTGTGGATGCCCCATCCCTAGAAGTGTTCAAGGCCAGAAGACTAGGTTGGATGAGGCATTAAGCAATTGCCCTGCCCATAGGAGGAGGTTTGGAAGAGATGATCTTAAAGGTCCCTTTTACCCTAAGCTGTTTTGTGATTCTATTACATATATATATATATATATATATATATATGTATGTATGTGTTGAGTTTATGCACTTTGTAACTGATTGCTAGTAACACTATAAAAACCGAATTCAAGACAGGAGAGTGGCTGTTGAACCAATTATTTACACAAAGTCACAAAGTGCCTCACTAGCAGGGCAAATGTAGAAGCTTCTCTTGGCTCAGTAGATGACAGAGATACCTAAAAGTCAGTATCAGTAAACACATTTGTGTTATCTAGAAAACAATTTATTTTTCTGCACCTTTTTCCATGCTATCTGACCTCTGTACCAAAACTATTCCACAAGACAGTGAATAATTATTCCAGCATGGAAGATTGTGGACAAATATTACCTGTCACGAGTCTTCAGGATTTCTGTTTAGGAAAAGATGTTGGAAAAGGGAGATTTAGGAAAAGATGTTGGAAAAGGGAGAGAGGCAAGTTAGAAGAGTACTTACAAAGATGAAAAGTAAAGTTATTCTCCATTTATTTTTAAAAAGTCTGGGTTAAATACAGCCTCTAAGTAATTAAAATTTCTAAAATTTATTTTCTCAGTCTTGGTACACAGGATTTGTATACTTTTATTTTTTTCTATGAGCAAGAGCACACCTCAGTGAAGAAACAGCCTGCTCACTTAACTGCTTGCTGTAAGAGTGCTACATTATTGCTGAGAGGTGCTAGCAGAGGTGGTACTTCTGGGCAGGCTGTTTATTTCTTTGCTGCAGATTATACTATCCAAACGTGTGCCTGAGTGGACACGTTTTGCACTGGACTGTTCTCTGAACTGCCTCATTCTAGCAGAGACAAATTCAAAACACAGTTTATGGTTACAGACAGCCTGCTTGTTTCATGACCAAGCTGACAATGCAAGAAAGATTTTAGATCCATAATGACATTTTGCATGTTGAACTAATTGTGGTAAGAACCCAATAATCTGAAAACAAGGGTTTCTCTTGACAGATTTGGCATTCTTAATTTTGAAGAATTTCTGGTACTTCGTGAAACAATGCAGCTCTGTTACAAATAAAAAGTGGCCCCTCAAAATTTGCTTATTTTCCCCAATGATCCTCTGCAGCCAGGAAACACCTGGTACCATGATAGTTCCTCCACAAAGCACACTTTCCTTCCAGTTCCCCATGCAGCTAAGTGCAAGAACATGCCCCTCCCAGCCCAACTCCCCACACTTTATACAGCAGGTATGACATTGTATGGTCTGGACTGTCCCTCTGGCCAGTTCAGCTCAGCTGTCCTGGCCATGCTCCCTCCCAGGTCCTTGTGCAGCTCCTCACTGGCAGAGCACAGGAACCTGAAAACCCCCTGGCTCAGGGTGAGCACTGCAGAGCAACAACTGAGCCATCAGTGTGTTATCAACATCAGCCTCATACTGAATTCAAAACATCACACTGTACTGGTTACTAGGAAGAAAATTAACTCAGTCCCAGATGAAACAGGACAAAGCCCCAGATGTGGAGAAAGGAATGAGGGATGTTTTTACCTTATCAAAGACACTGAAACACAATGGTAAAATACTGTGGGTAAGAAAGCCATATCTTATTAGATATCCATTTATTCCCAAAAGTAAACCCTCCTATTTTAACTATGTCTCATGCTCATCTAGGCTTTTTCTCATTTAGGATATTGATAACCCCTTTTTGTGACTGGAAATCAGGAAGAACAGTCCTTTAGCCCAGATATCCTCAACGTTAACTTCCCTGACTCTATTATCTCAGTGATGGTTGTTCAAGCAACTGTACCAGCCACTTTGGGACTGGCAGTTTTGAAAACAGGTCCTGCTTGAAAACAGGACTTTGAGAGTTGGATTAATCTTAGAAAGAAATACAGAGTCTTCTAATAAATATGAAGCATAGCTCCTTTAAAGGAGAAGTCCCTAGACAGCTACATAGGATGAGAATTCCAGAGAACTGTGAGGAGGCTGAACAAATTATATGTCTGGAGGATTTTCATGTTAGTACCTTCAAACACATTCCTGGTTTTAAAAACAGGAACAGAACTAGGCTCTTCACAATCACCCCTAGGTGCTGTGCTTTGAAGCAATGCTTCCTAATCATCCCCACGCTGCTCCTCCTTTTCTGGCACTGAATCCAATTGAATCTGTTCAGCTGTGTTAAGGCGAATTTCACAAAAAACACACATTTCCCCCACTTTTCTTGAACACTTTTTTGTCAGCTGTGAATCTGCTACTGTCTTCAATCTTTACAATTTTCCTGAGATTCCAACAGCCTTCATCTGGACCTCTCTAGTGTGTGGCAAACTATCACAGTAGGATAAAATGAAGATCCTAATCTTAATAAGGCAGTCTTGGAATGTCATCTAAATCAGCCTCTTCATCAATCTACTTTTCAAGCAATACTTTGAATTTGAAGAAAAAAAGTTGTATGCATCTAAATTACTCAGAATTTGCTTTGAGATATTGATGAAATCAATCAATTTCTTTTCTAACCTACATATTTTTAGCCAAGATCAGACATCAAAAATTACCTCCTTGCTATCCTACCAGTTGACATGTGTCTCTCTCATATTCAATATAAACTTAATCCTTCACAACATACAAAGTAAACCTATACAAACATATTCCATGTTAGGAATACGTCAAGACAAGGCATCTGAAAGGTTCCAGAATGAATAATCTTTTCAACTTTTTAGATATTGTGACTTGGATTTATATGTCAGCTTTGGAAGAGGGAGAAGCTCCGCAACCATTTTTTCACCTACCCAGCTGAAGAATCTAATTTCCAAGAGTGAGTCTGTGAGTCATCAGTGGTGGGCACTGGCCAGGCTGTCTAGAGAGATTGCAATAACTTAACAGTGACCTTTATCTCTGGGAGTTTGGTTTGGGTTGGTTTGGTTTGGTTTGGTTTTTTCCCAGCAATATTTCAGTAAATCTCTACATCCAATAGAAGTTAAGGGATTGTTCAGGGTGTTATATAGCTAAAGCACTCTTATTTTAAGTGTCTGTTCTCTTATGCAATGGCCAGAGGATCTTCAATCCCAGGTGTATTCAAATAGGATTATTGTGTTTTTAAAAAGGAACTTAGAACTTTTTGAGAGTGACCATGAACAGCATATTTAATGAATGTGTTAATTATTTTGGACTTAAAGCTGTTACTTTTCTAAGAATAGGAAAATTCTTTATTTGTGAATAGCACAAGTCAAACATTTAAATATTCACTTAATTATCTCAAGTATGTGTGCAGCATGCTGGCTGGAAGAAAGAGGCTTCAATTTATTTCATAGAACTCAAAAGCATTGTGCAGGGACTGTCCAAAGTCAATCCTTCTCAGAATTAGCTGAAATACATTGATTTTACACCTTGCCAATGGCAAGGCATGTTATTTGTTCTGTTAGGTAATTGAAAAAACCTCCACTTAACGTTAAATCTAGAGACAACAAGCTGTTAATTATTCTTTTATAGGTTAGTCTGCAGCTCTGTTAAACATCAATTGTTCTATGTTTTATCTCATCTCCCATCAAATGCCCAGCAGGGGAAGATGAGCAAAGATGAGGCAATCCAATGTTGCCTGTCCTTAAAGACTACAATCTGAATACTGTGGTTATATGAATGAATACATACATGAGTTACATTTATTCTCAGAATTTGATAAACAGTATTTCTGAATAAAGAAAAATACTTGATACATAATATGTACGTAGTTCAGAAAGAAGCTATATGATCCTGGTTTATAGCTTTCTTGGAATGCCTGCCCGATGGGGAACATAAGAGAAAGGCTGAGTAAGTGAATAGGAATCTGCATGTGTAAGTACTTAATTATCACACAAATTACATGTGACATCTAGAAGAAAGTTATTTCCTGGTAAATCTTGAACAAGGAGAAAATAGAGGTGAGAAAAATACATCTTATTCTTTTGGTATCTTTTCCGGTTTGATGAAGTCCAAAATAATGTAGAAACATTGAAGTTCTAGTGGATTTAATCAGCCTTATTAGCCCTACTGTGTGAACCAAATGTGCACTCCTACAGAGCTAGTCATCTACCTTTGGTGTTGGTAGACATACACCTCTGTACTTCCAGAACAACCTAGGGAAAATTGGATCAAACTTGAAGGGATGTTTAGCATTAAAAGGACAAAGATTGACAACATCTGTCAAAACTGTTTTTAAATTCCTCTTCTAAAAATAGAGAACATCTGAAAAGAAAATATCAGAATTGTATGTGCAAAGTGTTGGCAAAAGCACTGGTGATTCCTTTTTTCTAATATTTTCTTGTGAAACATTTTCTTGTGAAATTATGAAAAGTAGATTGAATTGTATTTTCCAATGGAATTCTTACAGTAGAATATTTGCACCTACTGAGGAGTAGATTTTCTGCATTCCTGTTATGTTAGAGATGTTATGATTTCTTTAAAATCAGAGATATTTAATCTCTCTAGAAATGGTCTTTTCGATTTTGTCTATATTCTTCTATGTAATTGAAACTGAAATTTTCCCAATGATATTTGAAATGCACAAATACTAAAAATAAATTTGAATAATTTTGAGTGTCAATTAGTGTTAGAGATCCTGATTAGTGGAAGGACTTGGAAAGATTCTTCATTGTTTTCTAGTTATCTTTCCTTCTTAGCTTGTCTGAATAATTAGTTCCTTTCTACAAGATAACCTGGATTTTAAAGATCTATCTTTCCTTTAGTCAAATATTCACATAGTTTAACAGTAATTTTAAGTCTAATTTTTTTGTAGGCAAAACCATCTTGATAAACATTGTTTTGGTTAGTAAAAAAAAAAAGTGGTATTGCTTCAGCCAGAATTATAAGTATTTGAGATAAACTTTTTCTCTGGGAATCTTTACATTTTTCTCATATAAAAATATTCATATTGAACTAACAGAACTTTTTGAATATGGTTACTTTTCACATAACTTCTGCTTGCCTGGCATTTTCTTTGCCTTTTCTTTGTGCTTTACTTCTTTGTTTCCTTTTCTTCTTCTAGAAGAGGGAAGCTCCTCCTTTAATGATGAAAACTTGTTTGAAAAGCTATGACATTCAGTGAAGTCTCTAGACTCCAGCAGAATTTGAGAAGGTCTCCTGCAGTGTGGGGTTGCAATGGGAGGCTTGGCACATGGCTCCTTTGGAAACTCTTCCAAGGTCTTCTGTTTCTTTAGAATCACGGCAACACTGCAACAAGTAATGAAACACCTTTTTCTGGAAAATTAAACATACAGACTATGCAAAGGGAGACCTTGCAACTTCTGCTTGTTGGGAAGAGAGAGTGTAAAGTAATTACATTAATCCTTAAATATCTAGAATAAACCAATGAACATGTTCATCAGGCAGTTTTAAGGATGATCACTGAGGCTGGTATGTGCTGCAGCATCTTCTCCAAAAGCAAGAGGACATTACATTAATATAAGCTGATGTAGAAAATGTACTGGAGAGTTGAAGGGAAAAAATATTGGAAGACAGAGCTCCCCTCCATCCTCTTGTACTTCCTCAAAAGAGTCATCTAGGTCAGTACTCGTTTGGGATCTTACTCTGGGACCTGGAAGGCAATTATAGAAACTAATTCTCCCCAATCTCCTATAGACTCTGAGGAGTCCCTTTTGCCAATGCAGCTGTTGGCTGTAGACCTGCAGGTGGGTGGTCTTTGCTCCCACTGTTCTGCTTGGAGACAGCTAATAGGAAGAGCTGAAACTGAATTTCATGCACAGGAAGGAGAGGACAGGGTTAAGGCACTCACAAGTCACTGTGACTTGCCAAAGCACTCTTTTGTTGTTGTCACTTCTCCAGACCTGAACTGCTCAACAGTACAAACAAAAATATTACTTAATATGCTACTGTTAAATCTAACCTGTTGAGGTATCTAAACAAATATTTAACTCTAATATGACAGCAAAGTTAAATTCACCAAATTTCTTGACATCCTCTAGTCGGAGAACTATTAATCTTCAAATGCATTCCCAAAGAAAATGACTTATCCATTGGATTTGATTGTTCAAAGCTATTACGTCTATCTGAGTAAACCTGATTTTTTACTTTTTTACTCTTCTTCACATTGTGTGGTTTTGACTTCACTGTGTTGTCTCCAAGACCACTTATTTTTATATTGCAAACTTGTTGTTCACTTGCAGGAAAAGTGAATACATACATTGCTCCTCCCTCTTAACCTGATCCATTTTTATTCTTCCAAATCCTCATCTTGAATTGATTTTGAATGTTGCTGTTCTTCCTGGTTGTTTTTTGTTTGTTTGTTTGTTTATTTGTTTGTTTGTTTTTGGTTTTTGTTTGTTTAGCTTTGTTTTGTTTGTTTTTAATGAGGGAAGGTATTTGAAGCCTGGTCACAGGTTTCACTTTGGAAAGTCTTAGGCATGTGCTGGTGGCTGATGAACCTACTTTCAATGTCTACAGTTCAAAGCCAGGCCTGCAATTTGAAAATGAAACCTCCTTTCCCAAGTGAATGAGCACCAATTCCACTTGATTTAAACACGACTCAATTTTGCTCAGCACACTGCAGGATTTGGCAGCTGGCCATAAACAGATAACAGATTTTCAACTCTAGTTATTATGTTACGTTTAATTTGCCCCCCTTTAAAAAGTGGCTCCCGTTTTTACCACCTGATAGAAAACACTTTTGGTTGATCTCAAAAGTCATCTGGACACAACCCTGGGCAACTGCACTGGTTGTACTGTCTCCAGGGGGCCCTGCTTGGGAATGTGGGGTTGGACCAGATATATTCCTGAGGTCCTTTCCCACCTCAACCATCCTGAGGTTCTGTGAAAATGAGGACATATCCACAGCTTTGTTGGAATGTTCAGCCATGAAAGACCCTTTCACAAATGTTTTCTTTTAACTTTTCACTTAATTTCTTTAACACATCCATTGTTTGAAACACTTTGAAATTATTGGGTCTGTAGAAATGGAAGTCTAGTGTTATTGATTATGTGGGAGCCATTGGGCATTTCTATATGGGCAGAGCCATGTTCAACTATTTTACCTTATGAATTACTAGGCAGAAGTTAATACCTTTATTTTAAATGCTACATTGAAACTAAGTGGGACATATCCCTCCTTACACTGTGTTGTAACAATTTTTTTGTATAGTGGTCCTATATCTGCTATGGATAACTTATTTTTCATGGATGGCTGCCCCTTTTTTCTGTAAATCCTTTTACCTACAACCTTACTGTGTTTACACTGGTGCTGAAAGTACATGGCTAAGGAACTTACAGGAAGAAAAAGGAACTAATTGTATTTCAATGTGCTTATTGGACTAATCACTACAAAGACAAAAATATTTTGTGGCCACTGCTGCAAAAATAAAACAAGAGTACTTTTCTGCCAAAGCGAATATTTGATTTGTATTACTTTTTGAGAAGATACCATTTTGCTGCAGTTGCCTTCAAAGGCAACTTTGAACTTTGAGTGCCCTAGCCAACACATCGACCTGTGTGTGAGCTATGTGTAAACTAACAATGAAATCGTATGGCTGCCCAAGTCCATTGCAGAATCGCCCTTGGCTTCCATTGATGAATGTCTCATTCACATGGTGAACATTTCGGGATTTTCTAGTTGAAGCCATTAGTTTGTGAAGCCTTTGGGAATGGCCTGAGCAAAGTCAGGTCAACTTGTAGGGAAGATGGAGAGCTGTGCCAGGAAGATGGTAGGGATGCAGGGAGAAGGTCCTGATGCGCTAAGGATGGGATCCAGCCCAGCATGGTCCTATATGGTGTCTTGACCATATATGACTGGCCTCCTGCCAGCTCTGGTGGCAGAGCCACATCAGGGGTCTTGGCAGTGGAGAGCCACCCATCCTGCTGCTGTGGCCACTTGTCTTGGTCATTGTGGTATGGCTGTTGCCTGCCTGCACAGAGGATTGGCTCTGTTTGCATCTTGTGTCCACCAGAAACCATCTGCGATCACGGGAAGAGCAAAAATTGCATTAGCGGACAGACATGGAGACCTCTGGTAGACAGAGCTTGCAGCGCTGTGTCTTCCATCACACCTCAGAGCCTTTCAGGGCCATGAGTATGGCAGTGTCACGCTTCCAGATGATGTCACCAGAGAGGGCCCTGCCTGGGGCCTGCTCCATGCCCCTGCTGGCCCAGCCCCACCATGGTGCCACAGCGTGTGAGCCCCGCCCACAGGAGCGCGGCCAATGGGGAGCCTTCCCGCCAGGCCTCGCCTTGCCCCATTGGCCATCAGGAGTGGGCAGGGCCTCCAGAATCCAGCAGATGCAAATGAGGCTCCACCCATCATCCCATGCCGCCCAGTGCTGGGTGGTCACGTGGCAACCTCACGTGATGGGCATGGTATCATCAGGCTCCGCCCCGGGGTGACGTCACAGCTCTCGCGAGAGCGCTCAGTGCTGCCCCTTAGAGGTGTGAAGGGGCACAGGTGAGCCCCAAGCTGAGCCCCGCCCCCACCTGAGGCCCCGCCCTTAGCCCCGCCCATCACATCCGGGGAGCCAATGGGAGCGCTGGCCGAGTCTCTCCCCATTGGCTGGCCGCCTGCCATGCAAATGAGCCTCGACGTCACTTCCTCTGCCAGATCGAGCGCCATTTTCCCTTTCTGGCGGTTGATGCAGCGCGGGCGGCGGCGCGAGCGGCGGGCGCTGAGGGAGGCGCACACGGGGCGAGGCGCGCGCGGGGCTCCGGCCATGCCATCGCTCCCCTGGGGCGCGCACTGAGCGCGGCTGCGGCGCCGGGCGGGGAGGCGGGGCCGCGGGGCGGGGCTGCGGGAGCGGCGGCACCGGCGGCAGCGCCGGGGATAGCGCCGGGGGCAGAGCCGGAGCCGCGGGTGGCGGTGGTGCGGGACCGCGGCGGGCGGCGGCGGCCGCAGGAGGAGGAGGAGGAGCGGGAGCCAGAGCGGGAGGAGGAGCAGCGGCGGCGGGGGCTCCCCCTGCAGCCCGGCCGGGTACGTGCGGCGGGGCGGGGCGCAGGGCGGCGGACGGCCCGGTGGCTGCGCGCTTTCGGCTCGGCGGGCGCTGCGAGCTCGGAGCGGCTTCCTCGAGCGGGCGGGCGGGACGGGTCCGGCGTGGCTCCATCGGGCGACGCGTTTTACACGGGGACGCTCCGCCAGTGCCTCGCCGTGAACAGCTCGTTATCACGGCGCTTCTTGCGTATGGGTTATTTAATTCCAGGTCGCTCTGCAGCGATGGGGTGTCTGAGGAACCAGATTAATAGCTTGCTTTGCGGTCTGTGGATGAATGATTTTAATTACTTTTAATGAATTGTTTTAATTTTAAGGAGTTTGCGCCAAATTATAGCATGGGCAGGAATAGCACACCTACAGAACCAGCACTTTATCACTGGTTAATGAAATCAGTTAATGGGATGAAAAATTACGTTGAATATTCTTGTGGTGCCCTAGCAATGCACGCGTTTAGAAAAAAAAGTTTATAAATAATGTAAACAAACACAACCCACGCAATGCAAGCCGTGAAAACCATTTAAGTACGCTTGATTTGTGGTCTAGAGGAGGTAATGGGGAATTCCAGGTGTCCTGGTTTGTAAACCGAATAAAAGGCACGTGTCTGACTCCTGCTGCAGCGGTTCAGAGTCCTGTACTGCCAAAGTTATGAGCAACTCCCTTTCAGCCGATAGAGTTCTGATGAGTAAATTACTGGGGAGGAATTGGTTGTTACCCTTAACAATATTCTGTCAACAAAAATCTGTGTTTGTAAAAAGCAGTTGTAAAGAGCTATAATTAAATACTTTAAAAAATTCCTGGGATATTGAATCTATATTCTAAAAATCCTAGTACTTCTTTTAATAAACTTACTCTTTAATTTTGATCGAAAAGGAATTTCTTTAGCACAATATTTAGAGGAGCTGGATAAAAAATAAAGTATATGACAGGCTGTAATAAGATCTGTTATAAGGTATACTGTATATGATAAGATGTAATAATGTCTGTGATTTGTTTCATGAAAGTTTTGTGAAAAACAACATCCCCCACAAATAACAGCAAATCTTTAGAGACAGGAAGAGTGCATACAGTTTTGATATACCTTATGCTTTTCTATTGGGAGCTCTTGGATTTGGGCTAAGTCTTACTGAGTGCTGATGGTTTGTGTTTGAACACTTTCATCCTTCTTCTGAAACCTGTTGCACAGCCCTGATTTTTTTCTTTTTTTCTTTTTTTTTTTTTCCGGTTCTGTCCCCTTTCTGTCCTGTTAAGGTTTTGGATTATCTGTGCTGTGGACTGTTGTGTGTATTTGTAAAGTGCGCAGTCTTGGAATCACACTTAGCTGATGAATGCAGCACAAATGCAGTGGTACTTCTTCCCGAAATAGCTGTGCTCGTGGTGTGACTCTTCTGCTCACGCACACAAGGGGCTGACACATCCTGCAGGGTTTGAGTGAACTCCATGCAGATGCTTGCATCACCTAGGATGAGCTTGGACCCTGCTAGGTTCTGTTTCTGGCCAGTGCCCGGAAGGGACTCCCAAGGGAGTCAAAGCGCCGTGTGAGTTAGTGCTTTAGGAAGGCTCCATGAGTTTAAATGGTGGCGTCCCTTCACGGCAGTGTCCCTTTGTCTCTTCTCACCAGTCTTGGATAGCGGGGACTTGGTTGTGTGTTAATGAACCATCACAACAGTTACTTAAATGACAGAAGTTGAAGTTAGTTATCTAAATTTGCTTTGATTTGCTAGGTAAGATGCAGGTTGTTGTACTGCACCTTCATCTATATCATCACATACCTTGCTGCTCTTCATTGTGCTAGCAGCTGTTGAATGATGGTCGTCTTGGTGTTGGGCAAGATGATCTTTTTAATAAGTATGTGATTTATAGCCATGAAAAGAGCAGAATTATTGTGACTCTATGAGATCTGTCATTTGAAATGCCCAGAGGTTGCTGATATATTCTGATACATAAATTTTTTCTTACCTGAGATTTCTATTAAGTTGCCCTTGGATAGAAATTTGAATATAAGAGGATAAAGAGGAACTACTTTGTTGGCCAGGGCTGCTCTTCTTAAGTTTTATTAGAATATATTTTATATTACAACAGATTAAACAATGAGCAAGAATAGCACCCATTCTAATCAATCGACTTTTTCATTAGGAAGCTTTCTTCCCTCTCCCTCCGTAGGTTGGATAAGCATTGATGGTGCTTATCTTGTAAATTCTGTTGATGGTGACATGCTTGTAAATCGGGTGAGGTCTCTTTCAGAAGGCAGAGATAAGAGTCCAGGAAATGGAACTGACCATGTAATGTGTGGTTGAGCACATACCCAGGTGTGTCTTCTCAGGGCTTGTAAACTTATCAGAAACAAAACAAAATTGATGAGGGCAAAATTTGGCATGGACAAACTAAACTTCTAGGCAGTTTCTTAGTGGGGCTGTCCTCCTAGCTGCTCTCTGCCATCCAGTGTTCTTGTTCCTTGGATTCTTAGAAGTAAATCACATACTTCCATTCCACTTTCAGGAATGAAGCAGTTTTTGTTGTTTTCTGAACTAATACTGAATTGTCAACTTCTAATGAAAATAATTCTTTGTTGGTGTTTGTCAATTCTGATAATTGCTGAAACACAAGCTGGTAAACAAAGCTTTCAAAATACTCCAACCCAAATATTCCAAACCTATAAACTTTTATAAAGGTCCCATAAAGACCAAAGTCTTAATGACCTTAATAGATAAAAGTTTCAAAAACTAAGAATGATTCAATTTCTAAGGTGGATATTATGAAAGGACGAAGTTTTATAAGTCTTACATCATTTCCCTACTCAAAACAGTTCTTTGAGCAATAGACCAGTGAAGGCCAACCACTTAAGAACACATCTGATCTTGCTTCTGTACAGATTATCTGGTGTCTAAAAGGGTTACATTACGGCCGTTTTCTCTGTGGATCTTCTAACATGCCTCTTTTCCTGAAAACTCTAGAAATGCCTGGTTATCTAGTTCACTGGATTTTGCTGAAAGTATTTGCATGCCCATTGAAGGCACATATGTGCATCTTCCTTGTGCCAGCTCCATACTGGCTCCATTTTAATTTACTTGCAAATACCTACTTCCTGTAGGAATACAAACAAAAGTGGTGCGAATTTCGTGTAAAGAAAAAAGCTCTCAATGTGAGCACAGTCTGTCACTGGAGGAGGTTGCCCATAGAAGCTGCCAAACCTGACTGGCCAAAACAGAGTGAGGCTGCTCATAGGAAGCTGGACTCTCGAGATTCCTTCCAAGGTGAATGAGAATGGTTCAAAGAAGTAGAATGAATAGGAACTTGGCATTTTGTGATAACTTTTCACTTGGAAGAGGTGCAGTGTTAATGTTTTTGCTTTTTTTTTAATGCAGAGAAATGATCATAAAAGGTAGTTACTTTGTGAACTGGTGTCTTTGACTACTAAGATGCCTTGCAGACTGTTACCTTGTCTTTTAGGCTAGCCTTAAAATACTGCAGTACTGCTGTAAGGGAAGAGTTGCCTTTGTGATCTTTGAAAAGCCAAATGTACTTAGCTGGTTGTTAGAATAACAAATGTAGAAATGAAAGGAACCTGTAGTGTTGAATAAAGCTCCACTGTGTATATCATGATGGAGATGTTATCTGAATAAGCAACAAATGCAGGAATGGCTTGATGGCTTAAATGCCTGAGCAAGAGTTGAATGGCCCTCTTAGAACTGAGTTTGAGACATCAGTAGCTAAAATTCCTTTACTTTGCTAAAAACTTGCCTAGGTTCTGTATATGAAATGTCACTGAGTCTGAAAACTCAGTGGATTATCAGGTTCTTGGAAACAACAATTAAAAGCAGTGAAGGATAAATGTTTGTCTTTTAGGCAGTAAAATGATCAAGACTCTTGGTAACCCTAGTTCAGTTTTACTGTAGTCCTTTGATGTTGAATTTGCTGGTTAAGGACAGAATGCGGACCAACAAATCCATGGAACCAAATTGCAAACTAAAGCTTGGAAGAATATCCAAAATACAAGACAAATAAATTATTAGTATGAAAATGTGGGTAATAAATTGCATAATAATCAAGGAATTAAACTGAGAATTCCAGGAATCAGCTTATGAGGTTGATCTTTTGTGATCTTTATGGTGGGGCAGTGCTGGTCTAATGGACAGAGAGACTCCAAGAGGGTAGATTTAGATTAGATATTAGGAAGAAATTCTTAACTGTGAGGGTAGTGAGGCACTGGCAGAGGTTTTCCAGAGAAGGTTTGGATGCCTCATCCCTAGAAATGTTCAAGGCCAGGTTAGATGGAACTTTGAGCAGCCTAGTCTAGAGGGAGGTGTCTCTGCCCATGGGAGGTGGTCTGGAACTAGATGACCTTTAAGGTCAATTCCAACCTAAGCCATTCTGTGATTCTGGTGTGAGATCCTTTAAGATCCTTACTCCCAAGAAGGTTGTTTAAATACCTACTGAATAACATTGCACATAATTGCACATGGTTACCTTTGGATTGAAGACCAACTGCTTGAAAACAGGAAAGTAATTTATATTTAAGTTTTTTTTCTGTTACTGTGGGGGTTTTGGTGTGTTTTTCTTTTTCCTGGATTAATAATTTCACTATGATTAATAATTTTATTTCATTCTTTCTCCTGCATTAATTATTTCAGGATGATTACTGGTTAAGAATACTGTTGAGGTATGAATGCTGCTACACCCTTTGTTTCTTATTTGTGAGCTAGACACACCTCAACAAATGCCTGCTTCACTTTCTTCAGTAGCATCAGTGTACGAGTTGGAAGGCTGAGATGGGGGAGCTGTTTCCAGTGGAGCCTAATGTATTGAACCACATCTCCTTCTGGCTGATCTGTGCATTGTGGTGTCCAGTCAGGTCTGTTGTTACCTGCAGTGGACCGTGGGGTTGATGCGCATAACCTGCTGTCATAGAGGGACTGATCTTAAAGCTTTAACTAGAGACTGTCAATTCCCGGTGGACTTGGCTTTGAAAAGGGTATTTTATATGTCAAATTTTTGCTCGTTCCTTTTTGAGAGAATGCCAGACCAATTACTCTGATTTATTCCATTCTGTATAGGTTCCTGTTCTACATCCACTCCAATGATATCAGAATGTCTTCTGGACTTCTTCGTGATAAAAAGCATTAGAAAACAAGACTAGCGTCTGTCAAATGGGGTTCCCTCTCCATTTCTCTCTACACACCTTTCCTTTCAGGGGAAAAGAAGCAAAGAATAGTATGTGAGTTGTTTGAATTTTAATTAAATTTTAATTATAAACCCCTCAATTGTATGTTCTGTGCATAAATTCAGAGTTTTTTGGTTGTTTTTTTTTTTTTTGGTGGTGTTTTTTTTTGTTGGTTTTTTTTTTGTTTTGTTTTGTTGTTTTTTTGTTTTTTTTTTTTTTAGGCTTGACTTGTAGCTGGTGTCTTATGTGCAAGGGGATTTTGCAACTATTTGCATGAAAGTCTTATTCTAAGTAGAGCTTTCATGTTGGCAGGGTGCTTGCTTCTTTGGTAAAGTCCAGCTTTTCAAGACATTTGAGACTGTATGCTGAAGTACTGTTTGGGAATTTCCTTTATTTCTATTTTTTTTTCTTTTTCCTGTGCAAGCGTGTCCTGGATGGATGAATTGTTTAGCAATAAGGACTTAAGATGTTGTAAATGCTCCTGAATTCTCTGTCAGCTATTTAAGCACCAAATAATGGAAAAGCTTCCAGTGATCTTTTTCAGTGCAGGCTTATAGGGTTAGGTTTTGCAATCTGTCTCTATTGCAGTTTCTTAAAGCTCAGTCTAAATTGCATCTTGCTGTACTCTAGGAAGGATTTGACAAAGGCTGACATACTTCTAAAGCTGAGCCTGTGGGGATACCTTACAAGTTTACAAAAGTAGAAACTTCTACAAGAAATCTGGATTTTACTAGCAATCATATTTTAAACATGTACATGCATGACGGCGAACAAAATTATTAGAGACTTCTCATCTTGATGCTAACATTCAAGGTGAAAGGTTTTGAATATCTCTTTCCTAAATGATATGATAGTAATTTTCTGAATAGAACGTAATAAAATTCTGGTGTTCATGTTCTTTTACAAAAAACCCTACAAAACCAGTGTTTCTGCCATGTAGATACAAGGAGATCTGAAAGAAAAATTTGGAATTTTCTGTAGATAGAAGAAATGTAAAGAATTCCTTCCCCCCCAGTTAGATTCTGTTTCCTTTTAACATGAGTCAGGTGATCTGCTGGGAAATATTAATGAGCCCATTTCTTTGGCTTAATGATTTTGGGCTTTCATATTTAAGAAATGGCATCCTGCTCTATATCAGCAACAGCGTGTCCAGCAGGACTGGGGCAGTGATCGACTCTGTACTCAGCACTGGTGAGGCCTCACCTCAAGTGCTGTGTCCAGTTTTGTGCTTCTCAACGCAGGAATGATACTGAGAAGTCGGAGTGAGTTCGGAGAAGGGCAGGGAAGCTGGTGAAGGGTCTGGAGCACAAGTCCAATGAGGAGCAGCTGCGGGTATTCCGCCTGGAGCAAAGGAGGCTCAGAGAAGACCTCGTCACTCCCTACGACTGCCTGAAAGGAGGGTGTAGCCAGGTGGGGGTTGGTCTGTTTCCCCAAGTAACAGGACAAGAGCAAGTTGCACCAGGGGAGGTTTAAATTGGATATTAGGAAAAACTTTTTCGGAAGAAGGGTTACCAAGCACTAGAATGGGCTGACAAGGGAAGTAATTCATTCCTGGAGGTATTTGAAGGTGCAGTGATGAGAGGCATGGTTAATGGTGCACTGACTATATTAGGTTAATGTTTGGACTCGATTATCTTAGAGGTCTTTTCTAACCTAAATATTTCTATTTATGACTTTTCAGATTTTAACACTGTTAAATGCAAGTACCTGTGTTCAAGTATTTTGTCCCTTTTTAAATTCTTTTTTATTTCTCTTTTTTTTTTTTTTTTTTTTTTTTGTTGTTGTTGTTGTTGTGTTTTTATTCCCCCAGGAAAAGTGCAAAATGTTTCAAATTCCTGTTCAAAACCTTGATAATATAAGGAAGGCTCGAAAAAAGGTGAAGGACATTCTTGTGGATCTTGGGCATGACAGCTGCAGGGAATTGTTGAAGGTAAGGCATTTGAAAGAATGTAAACTCCTGAAAAATATTTCGCTTTCTAGTGTATATGTGGTGCTCCTAGATCTTCTTGGGGGTTTCCCTGCTCCAGGGGTTTCTCATTACTGACTGCTTATACCCAGGGCAGGGATTTAGTGTTTTAGTATGTAACACTGTAAGAGGATGTATTTCTTAAGGAGATGTGTCATAGATGGTGCCACATATTCTGTTAGTAATGTTTCAACTAAAAGAAACATTAGGTTTTTTTGTACAGCTTCAGGGAAGGATAACACAGCCTAATACCACAGCCTAATGAATTGTTGCTGCATAGTGCACAAAGAACTTTTTTCAATTATTTTAAAATCTCAAGGAGATGAGGACTGGAGTCTCCTCAGAGAGATCCCATCACATATCAGGGGCAAGCCTCTGAAAGGACATACAAATCATTAGCGTTTCTGAAAATGGATAAGCCTTTAAACTTTGTGTCTGGTGAAAAATACCAAAATGGTCTTACTGAGTTGTATTCTGCATCTTAAAAAGTATATGCAGGTGTTCTGGGGTGATTAAGATAAACCTAGTACCACAGTTGCCACTTCCAGGAGAAAATTCTGTGCATCAATCAGGAAGAATGCACACCATCAGATTGGCAAGCCTAATACCAGAAGAGGTGCAAACACAGCAATGTAACTCCCACTTCTTAACAACAGTGTATTTCAGTGAGCTGGTGGCAGTCTCTTTCAGCTGTTGAGAATATTCACACCTTGACATTGACCATAGTCAAGAGGTTGATTGCTTCTTTATGACAGTAGTAAAGTAGGTTTAACACTCTATAAAGGGTGCTGTTGTGTCTCTTGTGGTGGTTTCTTTCTAAAAACTCTGTAACTATTGGAAAAAAAATTGTTCACGCCTACATGCATAACTGATTTTTGGAACATTTTTTGTTATTGCAGTGGAACACTGTTATATATATATATCTAAATGCTGTAATAGCTCAAGGAAAATTGTGATGTCTAATAATTTCCATTTACTTGCTGTTTTATTTTGTTGTTCTGTAATCACACTTCTAACTCAGAAGCTGGGTCTGTCTTGACCATTTGAAGTAGGAATGTTTTGGTGGTGACAGGCTTTTACTATTTACTATTGTGGTCTGTTCGTTGCATGGACTTCAATGGTAAATAGGTAATAAGTTGTTTCGTATTTGGTTGGGTTTTGAGGAGTATATATTATGTGCATTTAGTTGGTTTTGCTTCATTTTTAGTAACTGGTGGTGGTGGGAAACCCAGCAAACATTTCCACTGTGGGAAAACCTCTGTGAGATTTGGGCCAAGAAATACCGTATTAGGTTTTTTTTGCAAATAATTCTCTCTTAACCAAGTTCATAACTTCAGTTTGTTTTTTCCAGGTAATCTGAGGCTGGTTTTGGTACAACTTTAACAGTGGGAAGAATGGTTTCTATAGCTTGATTTGTACTTGGTTCATTTGATGATATTTCTTTTTAATAGCATGGGATGTGTGAGGTTTTAATAAAACTTAAAATTGTAGAAGGGCCTGGGTTTGAAAGGACCTTGAAAACCATCTAATAAGAAGTACCTCAAGTTAGTTTGTTTTCTCAAATATTGAGATTGATTTCTGGACTCTTTATGAAGGGGCTGGACAATGTAAGAAATGGATTGAAATAGGATATACTACAAACGTGACCTGCATCTGGCCTTAAAATGGGTCTTGCACTGTTGTAATAAGGCATGATAATGGACAGTGGTTTGTGAGGAAGATGAAGGAATACCATGTATGGCTAGTACATCTCTGTAGCTTAGAGACCAAACAGATTAGTTTTTAGGCTAATTGATCTCTCCAAGGAAGAAAAGACGAGCATTCTGGCTGGAGTACTAGTTTGATTCTCCAAGTAGTGTGTTTAAGTACACTGTAAAGTCAGAGGTTTTCCTTTAGTAATCTGTTTCAGCTTCTCTAACATACTGTGATCTTTAGGGCCATGAAGGTTATCAGAGGGCTGGAGCACGTCTGCTCTGAAGCTGAAGACATGCTGAGAGAGCTGGGGTTTTCAGCCTGGAGAAGAGAAGGCTTTGGTGAGGCTTCCATTGCAGCCCTGCAGTTACCTGAAGGGGGCTCATAAAAAGAAGGGAGAGGGACTTTTTGTATGGACAGATAGGGACAGGACAAGGGGCAGCAATGTTTTAAACTGAAAGAGCATTAGGTTAGATGCTTGGAAGAAATTCTTTATTCAGAGGATGCTGAGGCACTGGCATAGCTGCCCAGAAGAGCTGTGGATGCCCCATCCCTGGCAGTGTTCAAGGCCAGGCTGGATGGGCCCTGGGCAGCCTGGTTTTGTGCCATCCCTGATGGTGACAGGGAGCTGGAACCAGATAATCTGTAGGATCCTTTCCAAACCAAACCATTCCATGATTCTGTTCTAAGATTCTGTGTCTTCATTTGAACTTGCAGCTTTTTATGTTTTTGTTAAGGAAAACCATGATAGTTTTAATGCAGAGGGAAGAACAGTTCTTAGTTTAAAAATGTTTTTCTCTTCAACTTAAAAATACCTAATTATGCATGAGGATTACTCAGGTTTCTCAGAGGGCTTTGTTCCTTTCTTGTTACTTTTCCCTTCTGTTTTTGTCCCCTCTTGGAAAAATGTGGGAAGGGCGTAACTAATTAGTGGATCTCTGTTTAGAGCAAGTGTGCACAACAGCCATTTGCACCACTGACTAATTTTATTGAGAAGAATGATTATTTTTATTAGTAGTTATTCCTCAGTAGGAAACAGCCGTTTCAGCAAATTTGTCTCGACCTTTTATGTGTGTTTGGCTTTTGGGAATCGTGTGTTTAAGCATAGGAGCCTGTCTCTCAAGTCAAAAACAGAACATAAGATAAGCCATAAACTTTAAGAAACCTTTTCTTAACAGTGTGTAATTCACTCTCCAGCATATTCGACTGAAAAAGTTTTAGTGAATCTCAAGTCTCTCTATTTTCTCTATTAAAATAGTTCTCTAAAGTTCTGGGATTGCTCTTGCTCCATGCAAGAGTTCTTTCTAAGGCTCCTATTGGTGGTAGTGTCTTTTTAGGTTTGGTTGAAGGGCAAATACATGATTCATTCGGTGTCTAGGTGTTAATTAGATTGCAAGGGGTTTGTTTATTGTTGCCCTGAGCTTTTCTGGGTTCTCTTTGAGCATACTTGATGGTTGAAAAGGTAGACAGCGTATTGCAAACTCAGCTGCTGTGTTTTTCTAAATTCTTGAATAATGAAGTTAAAATCAAATTATCACTGGCATGATGTTCTGGCTTACTGTAATCTGCTGGACACCTAGGAATGCTCATATTTGCATGGTTCAAATGGACAAGAGCCTAGTGCAGACAGAGCCTGCGTTAAGTAGGATTCTGTGTTTGTTTGAGTGTTGAAACTGTTTCTCCTTGTTGCTGACTATATTCTGTTTTGCTGCTAAATTTCACCTAACACAAACTATTAGATTTAGGAATTCCAATCCTTTTGTAAGGTCATCTGATCTTAAATGTTATTTATTATCTGCTTCTGCTGTTGCAGTGGAGTTTGATGCAAAGATGGAAATCATACATTCTGTAAGTGTCTGCAGTTTTGAGTGAAGAGGGAATTGTGAAAGGGAAGAATGTGAGGGTAGAAGAAATGCAAGTTTTCTATCGGCGAAGCCTGGATTTGTAGCCTGTGTTTCATCCAAGGCATTCTGGTGTGCTGTTGAATCTAGTTTAGGGTCTTCAGAAATGGCCAGTAAACGGGAATATAGTTTGGGGTTTTTTTTTTTTTTTTTTTCTTCCGTTAAGTTTGTATTTAAATTTGTGTGGGTCTCAGAAGTCTGGAGATGAATTTAGTAATTTTAGGATAGTAGCTGGCTTTGGCTTGAGGGATGTGAAGGGCTCTGATGGGATTAATTAGAAGGCGGCTGTAATGACAGTTGCTTTTCCTGACACAGTTGTTGCAGATACAGTAATATTGTTGCTTTTACAGCTTCAGGAAAATCAGCTCTTGAAAATCAGCTTCTGTGAATGTCTTTTGTTTTTCCAAGTTAGAAGTATAACAGTTCCGTGCAGATTTAATACTAAGACCTGTTGCAAAATAAACGGTAGTGGTAAGTTAATACATGGAAGTAAGCAATGAAATATTAGCAGTGAAGGAGGGAATAGGTAGAGGGGGAAAATACTTTGAGTGTTCACTGTGAGCTTGGCTGAAAGCAGTGGAATTCAAATGTAAATATTTTTACTCCCTATATTATTTTCAGTAACTATGAAATGTTCAGAATTCCTACTCTATTACCAGGCAGTCATATGAACAAATATTTGAGGTAAAATAAATCAGATGGTCAAAGAAGTAATTTCTTTGAATGGAGTTTTGGGACTTCTAAGTCATCCTCTCTTTGTGTGGAATTTTTCTTTTTTATTTTTCCTTATTTCCTATTGAGAATTTCTTTATGTTCATAACAGACTGCAAAAGCCTTGTTTTCAATTCTTGTTTTTATTTTACTTTTAGAATCTTAAAAGTTTTGATGCAGGTGAAAGCTACTTTTATAACACTTCATGGAGTGATGTCTCTCCTTGGGAGCCTGTGGGCAAAAGGAAGGTATGTATGTTTGTGACATATATTCTGGGTCAACGTGTTGTGTGGAGTTGCTGAATTTCATAGTTTTCAGAAATTGGAATGCAGCTTTTTAATGGAAAAAATAGCTTTAATATTTGTTTTCTAAGTGCTGTTAGTCAGGGAATAATCTTACATTTCCCGTTTGTTATTCCCTGTAATGCAGTTGGTTATGAGGACTTGAGTTGCCATTTGCAGTGTTTAAGGATAGAACCCTGAACATCAGTGTGTTAGATATCACACTAGTGTTCTGCTTTTTTAGCCTAACCTAATATGTAGTCTTGTCTTGTGTACAGCATGGCTCCTCTTTCATTGGAAGGGTGAAAATGTGATTGCATAGATGCAAGTGGATTAAGATGAAATTATTATTAGTGGCTTCATATAGGGTGACAGTGGAAAACTTTTTCCAGTTAGATTTGTGTATGTGAAACAGCTTTTAGTTTTGTGTAGCTAGAGTCTACAAGAAAGGCATGGTTGAGGTGAAAAATTCTATAATTGTATATAGTAGCAAGTTTCTAAGATGCTGTGTACAGAGCAGAGGAGTATGTCCAGAAAAAAAGGTAGACTTGTCAGTCTTGCTCAAGAGTCTTTGGGGGTCCCTCATTGCCTCCGTATGGAAGACCTCTCAGTGAAGTTCAGTGTGGAGTTGATAACATGTTGCTGTGGAACAGATTTGCCAAGCTGTGTCTTTTGGATGCTAACCTTGTTCCTATCCATTTTCTTGAAACAATTTTGATTTATTAATGTATATCATTCACATATCATGCTGCCTTGATTTCGGAGAAGTTGATCCTTCGGGATGTTCTATTCCAAAGTTGTTGTCATAAGTGGAAAGTTGTTTCCTTCTGTAAACTCAGTAGGCTGGAGAAGATATCTATGCAAGTGAAGTTGGTGGTTTCTGCTGTTTGTACTATTTTTAGGGAGACATTAACAGTTCTGGAAGAATTTTGGTTTTGGAGGGTGTCCTGTCTTTCTGCCTGATTCTAGGTTGTGGGGAATGTGAGACTAGACAACAGAAAGTGTTACTATGTTCTAGGGTAGGTTCTATGAAGGAGGGCTAACTGAGATTACCACAATGTCTCTAATAAGCCTTCTTTTGGATTCCATTTTTACAGTTGAAGGTTGTGTTAGTCAATCTCCAAGATGCTTTGTTTTTCCTAAGTGGCTTGTAATTCTTATTTTGTCAAGTTTTCTATAAAACTGGCATGCCATTGGTAGAGTGTGGTAGCACTTGTGAACCGAAAAAGCAGATGAGTATGCAAGGAGAACGTGCTGGCAGAATGGTTTGTAAAGTGTGTGGAAGAGCTGTTTCATACAGAGAATATCAAAGCAGCATATTTCCACATGCTTCAGTTTTGCTGAAAGAGAATCGTTTGGAATATTTTCTTAGTCATTTTACTCCTTTGGAAGTAGTGAGGCATATCTTATAGTAATGTTCCATGTGCTTCATTAGTTCATTAATGTCAGTGGCCTTTTTCCAAGCAGCATACTTGAAGATTGATGCGTCTGCTAATTTGCTTTGTTGCTGTTTACTAGCAGCTGAGATTAGACACCTAAAGAGTATAGATAGAAGATAATTCAGTGATGGCTTAGCACTGTGCTTCTTCAGCAGCCTTAACCAGCCAGTGGCATTGTCTGACTCAGTCTTTTCAATTTGGAGCTTAGATTTTGGTTATCATCAGGAGACTCTCCTAGTACTGCTAGGCAGTCCTACATGGCAGTCTGGGCCCTCTGTTGTCTGTAGATGGCTGACAGTAACCTGCATGGCTACACGATGTGGGGAAAAAATACCTGCACGTGTTGTGTTACTGTTCTTCATGGTGTGTCGGTGAGATGGATGTGGGTGATCTAACTGAGCTGGATGATGTAATGGCAGAACAGCTTGTTCCCTTTGGATTCTGTTTCATGAGGGCAGAAGTCAGCGAGGTGAAAACATGTCTGAGGGAACAGGCAGATTCCACTAGATTTTTGAGAGTGCAGATTTGTTGCATGGATGTTGCATGTGATATTGCATGGATGAATCTGTAGTTTTTTGGCAGGAGCCAGGGTTAACTTCCTAGGAAGTTGGTCAGAAAAAATGGTTGATGGGGCTACCATTTTTTCAGAAAGAACAAATAATGTTCATATGGATATTAAAAACAGTGCTGTCATGTGACATATAACTGAGGGAGCAAACCACTGCTTAATGCAAGATAGATGTGTTCTTAAGCAGTCATAATATTTTCCTGAGAAGAATGTGTATGCTCTATACTGAGCCTCTTTGAGGAAATTTCCTAAGAAATTACTATGATGGGATGCCCAGTATGTGTGAGTTAATACATCACTGTTTTATCATAAAAAGGAGGTTTTACTACTTTCTATTATTATTATTTTGGCTCCAAAAGGATGTTCTTAAAAAAATCAGTTGGTTTTGCTGGGAAGGTACTTCTAGGGAGTTTTCAGTGAAGAATAGGCTATTGAAATACAGAAAAAAAAATCCCTGCCTGTTCTGTCTTTCCTCTTTTTGTCCAGTAGATGGGAGCTGGACCTGAACTAAATAAAGCTTTGAAAGTGTCATATTAAAAGGGCTGCTATTACTAATTCTTAAGGCTTGACCTCTGTGTACAGTGGGGATACAAATCGTTCCTGGATTGTTCTGTGATTTTTATATTTAAAAACAGGCAGGCTTCAGAATTACTTCTTGTGAACCAGGCTAGAAGTGAACTCATTTAAGGTTTCTTAGTAAATTATAATAAAACAAAAAAGGCACAAATGTTTCTCCCCTTAAGTATGTCATCTTTACATCTTCTTTTCAAAACCAGAAGAAACTGAGAAGATATATGTTCTACATCCAGTGAAGGCATTTTTGTCAGTGCAGATTTAAACAGATATGAGTAGGAACTGGCAGTTTCTAAGTGTTTTTCTTTTGTTTTCAGAGATACAGAACAAAGCCATACTGCTGTACCTTATGCAAGTTCTCGTCCAAATTGCTTACTTCTTTCAAGAATCACTTGCATCGTTACCATGAGGATGAAGTGGACCAAGAGATGGTGGTTTCTTGCCCAAAATGTCCATTTTCTTCTCATCCCAAAGTAGTGGGAGAGCACATCTGGATGTTTCATTCATCTAATAAACGGATACAGAACTATACAGTCAGCATTTTGGATGGCATGAAACAATTTAGAAGTGATATAATAAACTTCACGTGTCTAAAATGTCAATTCACAGATACCTTGTATTACAATATGAAGAAACATGTGCTGGTGAACCATTTTAAAAACTTACTAAGTGTATATTTTGGTGAAAAATTTAATGAAAATACACCAAGTTCAGTTGAGTTCTACTGTAAAAAATGTCATGCTCCTGCAAACAGCCCAGATTCTTTAATGTTCCATGTCTTGACAGCTGAAACACACAGAGACCTGGAGAACAAACTTCGATCTCTGATTTCAGAACATATTAAGAAACCTGGACTTGTGAAACAAGCGTATATTGCTCCAAAGCTTGTCCCTGGTGTAGCAGCGGCTGCTCCGTCTGCAGGGCCTCCTGCTGTCCCAACAGGTTCTGTGACAGCTCCAGCTTGCATCCAGGTTGCATTTCCACAGAATAATCAAAACCAGAGCATGGTGCAGACACAAGCAGTTCAGAACACAGTTGGACCAGTGACTGTCCCAAGTGCCTCTGGCAGCCTCCCACAACCCACCGGTGCTCCTGCTGCTACATCCTCACGCGTTGCTCTTGTGCCCAGCAACCCTCCCGTGGCTCAGATCAACCTTGCAATTCAGCCATCACCTTCGCAGCCTGTCATTGTTTCTCATGGGCTCCCTCTTAATCATTCCGTTGGGACCATAAATAATGCTGTGACCCCTGCAGTTCTTCCTCTTAATCAGCCTGTCAGGCCTGGACTCTTCCCTGTTAATCAACCCATTGGTACTGTAAACAATCCGGTTCCAGCTGGAACTCTCCCTACTACGCAGCCTGTTGGCCCTGTGAATCAATCAGTTGCACCAGGAGTTGTCCCTGTGAATCAGCCAGTTGCTCCAGCAATTCTATCTGTCGGCCAGTCGCTTGGGAACATGAACAGACCCATCGATCCCAGGGTCCTTCCTGTGACACAGACAGTTGGCTCTGGTCTTCTCCAGCTCAACCAGCCTGTTGCCCCTGGAGTGGTTCCTGTCAGACAGCCTGTTGCACCTGGGTTCCTTCAGCTTAATCAGCCTGTTGCCCCAGCAGTAATCCCAGTAAATCAGCCAGTTCAGCCTCCGGTTTCTCAAAGTGCAGCGTTTTTGACTGCGGGCTCTCTACTGAGGCAATTGATTCCCACTGGAAAGCAGGTTAATGGGATACCTACTTTCACACTGTCCCCCGTCTCAGTTACTTTGCCTGTACCTCCCGGTGGTGGAGTAGCAACTGTGACCCCTCCACAGGTGCCCATCCAGCTGATGCAGTCGGGGTCAGTGGCTCAGCTGTCCCAGTCACCAGCCAATGCTCCCTCTCCTCCCCTCCTTCTGACCTCTGACACTGTATCCTTACAGGCCTCCCCGCCTGCTCCTGAAACAAGCCAGGCTGTCAGACAGGCCAAGCAGTGGAAGACCTGCCCTGTTTGTAATGAACTTTTCCCTTCAAACGTCTACGAGGTGCACATGGAGGTGGCCCACAAACAACATGAAGTGAAAGTAGAAACCCCAGAACCTCACAAACTTGCAGCTTGTGCATCCTTTCTGAGGATGACAGAAAAGGCGATCTGGTGTTACGCTTGTAAATGTTTTCTCTGTGAGGAAGAGCTCATGAAGCATATCTTCATGCATGGCTTATCTTGCTTGTTTTGCACAGGTACTTTCTATGACTTAAAAAGCCTCGTGGAACACAACAAAACTGCACACAATGGGAGAAAGCAGTTGCATGCAAGTTACAGCAACAAAGGAGTTCAACTATGTGACGATGCGGAGGGTGGCTTTGTGTTTCCACACTTCGATTTCAATACAGTGCTACCAGATGAAGACATGGGTGAAAGAGAAGTACATTTGGCAGTGCTTGTTGGAATATATTCAACACTTCTTGTCCCTGTTTACATCAAAGTGAAACCTCAGACAGCACAAGTGAACAGGAGATGCACCAGAAAAATGTTCACCTGTCCTTTTTGCTTAGGTACGTTTGCTGGCAGAGAAACCTATGAAAAGCATTTGAAAGAGAGGCATCATATAATGCCGACTGTGCATACGATTTTAAAGTCTCCTGCTTTCAAGTGCATCCACTGTTGTGGTGTGTACACTGGAAATATGACTCTGACAGCTATTGCTGTACATTTGCTCCGTTGTAGAAGTGCTCCCAAAGACACAAACTCGAGCCTGAAGATGGAGCTTGAGCGCACTGAGAGGAAAGAGCTGCTGTTTTTGAATGGGGAGAAGCATCTTTCTGTGGTACTGAAAAGAAAACAATCAGATTCCTGCGTTGTTGCAGAAGACCAAAGGAATAAGGAACAGCAGCCTCTGAGCTTAAGTACTGGCATAGCTCTGTCTCCAGACAACGAAGTGAATTCAGGGGTAGTGCCTTTCAAACGACAAAAGATTAGGACTGAGATGAGGAAGCTTCCTTCTAGTGAGGATCTCCGCTTTCTAGCAGTAGATCCTAATCAGTATGATCACAATTCATATGAGGCACAGAAACAGTTTTTGTCAGACTACTTTCACAAGAGGCCATATCCTTCTAAAAAAGAGGTGGAATTACTTTCCTTGCTGCTGTGTGCGTGGAAAATTGATGTTGCATCATTCTTTGGAAAAATGAGGAATAGATGCTTAAAGGCGATAAAACATCATAAACCATCTGTGCTAATGGGTTTCAGTATGTCTGAACTAAAAAACATTAAGCACAGTTTAAATTTAAAAGATGGACCATTGGATATGTAATGCAGCTTTTTAATCCATAATTGCATACTTACAGTTTAGCAGTTTATTATATTGTTTGTTTTAACTTGCAGACTGGCCTGTTGAAGGGTGCAGTAATGCAAAGAGTATTGTTCACTTGTGACTGTTATTGTGAAAGGCACACGTAGTTGTGTATTATAAAAGCTAAAACCTTCAGACTTAAACATCTGGAATTTGTTTTAGCTTTTTACCTTCCCTGGGAGTAGTGTTGTGGGGTTTTTTTGAGGTGGGGGGCATTGTTTGGTTTTGGTATTTAGTTTTATTTTGTTCCACTTCCGTTTCTTTTCCTTCCCATCCAGGCTCCCATTCCATATTTTATATTACCATGTAAAACCCTTGTCCTTGTTAAAACCACGTTTTGTTTTATTTTTCTGCAGTGTCATCTTTTTTAAGTAATGGAATGTGTAATGTTGGTTAAAATAAGGTGAACTATGTGAAAGAGATGGACTTGTTTATTTGTATTTTTAAATCTTGATATTTTGGACCTATTTCTGGTTTATTTACTGAAGAAGTGATTGCAGCCATTACATCTGTTGCCCCTTCAAATTCCCAGCGCACTGGTAGCAGTGAAATACATGACATTGTGGTTTTTTCCTCAGTCAGAATACCAGTTAAGCCAGTTAAGTCTGGTGACCTGTAGTTCCTGCTGAGTATTAACATGGTAAGGACTGAGGGGCTTTTGGGTGCCCATTGAAGTGTTACAGTGAACTGACTTGAAATGGTTGTGTTATCTGTTAAATAGATCTAGCTAACCAGAAGTGTTGATCCTTTTCATTTGGTGTTGAAGCCTGGTTGTTTACCTATTGTTAAAAGCTTGGCAGCAGCATTTACTTAATTTTCTTTTTCAAAAAGCAAAGCTGCTTTGGAGAGTGTCAAATTGCTCTGATACATGGAGTATACAACCTCTGTGCACATCATTTATGTGTAGAAGCCCTGTCCAAATATCACCCAAATTTGGTGAGAAATCTGACATTTTTAATGCTATTTCATGAGGTAGTAACTGAGCAGAGCCTACTCCCCTGCAAATTAGATCCCTGGCTTGAAGTCCCTTGGGTCAGAACCTGGATGAGTTGGTAGCATCAAGATTTTAAACTGTTGAGTACCTGAGCCAATGATATTCATGTAGTGATTGGTTCTTGTTGGCCTGTAGAGACCACCACAATAGTATAAAACCCAAACAGACTTCCCTTCAGTATGGACTAACATCTCTGTGACAGATTACAGAATAGCTGTTGGAAAGGTTCACCTGAGCTGAAGCACAAACTGGTGGCCACAGAGGCCTTGTTGAGTACTGTCCTTTCTGGATATGTTTTTTTTCATCTGGCTTGTCAAAGAATGCCACCAATACCAACATCCAGTTACGTAATAAATAACCTGTAAGATGTGTTGGTTTTACTTCCTCCTTTTCCTCTCCCCACCCTCCTTTCTAAGAAGAAAAAAATAGAATTCATTTGTGTCAGTGTTAGAAGGAAAGGGTGATGTGCCCAAGATTATTTCTATTTTTTAAGGTAGTAAGTAGATTTTGGGCCTGTGCCATAGTTTTTAAAGCAGATACAGTTTTATTGCTGTTTCTGAGAAGGTGTTACATTTTAGCAGAATTTGATGACTTCCTCCCTGAGGTTCTATAAGCTGTTTGGAGTTATATTTTGGGTAAAATCTTAATATTTTCATATTGATTGCTTTGAAGAGTTTTAACATGTATGTTACATACAGTTACTTAGAGAACCTGCTATTTGGAAAAACCTAGTAATTTAATAGCAGTGTTAAACAAACATAAACAATAATTTATGGTATCAGTTGCACTCCCCACCCCAAACAAGTGATTAAGAAACAGTGTGTTCTTAGAGCCTCATAATAGCTCATTAGAAAATAAAAAATTAAATATACTTGGCCATAGCACACAGTTCATGCAACCTATTCAGAGGGCTTTGAGTGAAGAAGAGGGATACTCTCTAGAAGTCCTGAAATGTAGGCACTTGCTCTTGCAGCCTCTGCCCTGTGAGCCCTGTCATTCGGACTCGAGCCTGGGGGAATTTGGCAGTGTGTATCTGGGGAAGGCTTGCCATGAATGGGGAAAGATTGTAGAGAGAGCAATGAGGCTGGGGGGAACTGGGAAGTAATTTCGTGGTTCATCCATGCTTGGGGCACCAAGAGAACAATCCAGTCTTACCAGAGTTTTCCAACATAGTGTCCAGTGTTGATGTTAAACATTTTATTTATTAGATTTTGATTTCACTATTTCAAATAAACCAGATTTTTAACTTAGACAATCATTTGCACACAGACCTCTCCATTCTCTTCCTTCTTCTAATACATTCAGAGAACATTATGTGAACATTTCTTTTGATGCAAAATGGCTGCTCAAAGAGATGAGCAAAGTAAGAAGGAAGTAAGACATAGAATTTGGATCTAGATGCTCTAGCTAGATCTTAGTTCATTATATTAATTATGTATTATTTCAGATATTGATAGCTGCATTTTTTCCTAGAGACCGATACTCCTAAATCTTGGTGCTAATTTACTATCTCTGAATGCCTGTGCTCTGGTTAAGTGAGTACTGTAGAAATAAAAACCAGTTGAATTTTGAAACGTGAAAGTGGTGGCTGAGAATGCAGTATGGTCGTGGTTTTCAGGAAAGCCTAGGAGCTTGAAAACATCCAAGTTAAAAATCTGGCCTTAAGTAAATCAGGCTTTTTGCTGTAAGCTTCTCAGGAGTGAAGTCATTCGGATAGAAAGTGTTAGTCAGGAAAGACACTGCTGCCCCTGCCTCGGGCTCCCCATGGGCAGTGTGGTAATTGCCTCTCTGGTACTTCTCCAAGGACAGAGCCTCACACTGCGGGGATATGGGAATGAGGAAACAGTGGAGCTGCCCTCTGCAGAAGACTTTATGAATGCAAGTCCTTGAAGCATGCGAAGGGAGCTCTGGTCTTCTGTGAAAGAAGCCCAGTTGTGAAGAATGCTGGTTGGCTTGCAGGATGATTGTTGCAAGTACTTGTTTTATACAGGATCAAAAAGGCCCAAATCTGCATGTATTCTACTTCTGAAATACATTGGTCTGGAGAGGCGTCCGTGTTTGAACAGTATTACTTTGTTGTGGTGCCTTGAGTTTTGTGCTTGTGAAATAGTGGGATAACTTATTACTTGAATATGTAGTATTATGATTATTATTATTACATTGGTCATGTCTCTGTATAGGCTCATGTGTTGGGCAAACTGACATTTTGGAGGGGACCAATAACCAAACTTTTTTCCCTTCACTTTTTAAAATTCAGAAAACCTCAGATGCTTATTCAGGTAGCTCTTGAATATAATTTTTGGGTGTGCAATTCTCAACAAAATTATCTATAAAGCTATAATTCTACTGCAGCTGGCTGTGCCATTTTCAAACATATTTCTCGAACTTGAAAACTTGATTGTGGACAACTTTTTTTAGGAAAGATACTTGATGCTAAGTAGGAAATTACAGATACATGGGGAAAAAAAAGTTGCAATCTAATAGCAAGGGGGATGCCCCCCCAAAAAAGCTCAAAACCAAATAAAAACCAACCAACCAAACCCCCCACAAACCACCCCCAAAACCTTAAGAAAATGGAAACATTCATGGCTTTTTTTAAAAGTCAGGAGACCTTTGACTCTGCAGTATGCATGTGAAAAGGACAAATTGAGTATTCATGAGTGAAGGAAGACTTTGTGTTGCTGCATTTAAAGTCTTTAACACCTCACTTTAGTGCCTATTGTCTCATTCCTGTCTCATTCCGGCTGTTCAGCTCTGACAAGTAGCCTGCGGCTGTGACCATTTCTCTTCTCACATGAGTACAGATCCCAAAACGTGTGTGACATTGTTCTTTTTGCTCTGCACTTGCCCATTTTAACATACTGAGTGCAAGGGTGGTGTCTGGTGTGTGCAGATAATCAGGAGTATGTGGGCTCTATGCCCATCCTCTTTAAGTCCACACCAACTTCTGTTCGTCAAGGTTTTACCTTAATAGAATATGAGGGGAAGTAGAAATCTCAAGAATCTTTGCAGGTATCGTTCTTTATTTTGTCTGCTTGTCCATGACGTGGGAGTGAGAGAAGTTCCCGCCATCCTTGAAGGCTGGAACTGGCAGGTGGGGTGTGCATTGAGCTGCACCAAGTAAGCCAAGGATGGGACAGCTCACAGTGTGTGCCATTGAAAACCATCGGACTTGGACATTTCTGGAGAAAGATCTGGATAATTGTACTGTCAGAATCAGTTGTCAATTTGGCTTATGGTCCGTTTGGAAATGAAAGACCATTAAATTTTGAGTGAAGTGAGTACTCTGTAAAGCAGCATTGCTCTTCTTTGGCTGCACGGGTGTGAGACAGAGCCTTGCTGAGGAACACACCTGCTCTGTGGTTCTCATACTGGCTGCTGCTGTATGAATAACTGAAGAGGAATGCACACTCATGGATGGATGGGAAAATGCCAAGACATCAACTCAATCACAGTAAAGTACTGTTAATAAATTTAGCAGAACAAATATTACACAAAAGAAACGTAGAAGCATAGATTTTTAGTTGTTCTTTGCGGAAAAACAGTCCAAGGGGTGAGAAATTCCCCTGGCAGTTTCCAGTATCTGCTGAGATGTGGACTAGGCTCGTTAGCTGTGCTGTCACACAAGGTATATATGCCAGCACTGTCACCTTTTAGAAAAGATGATGCAGAAAGGATGCTGTTGGAGCCTCTGCGAAATAGTAACTTTGGGCACTTTGGCACTTTTTTCATGTCTTGTGAAATTATTTCCAGGTCATGAAGGACAAGTGCTCATAGCAACTTAATTGAGTAAGTAATTTGCATATCATAGATACAATACCATTAACCTGCCAGGGGACTAACGTCATATACTGTGCTGAGAGCAAGGGCTGAATTGCAAGTTTTTCAGAGCTCTCGGTGTCCTCTCCTGATCTGGTGAAATAATTAAGGCTGTAAGAGCATTACTTAATCCAAGCCAGGTAGTTACTTTTGAAGGCACTGTCAGTCTGCTGTACATGTGGACATCTGTGTGCTCAAGTTCTGTCTGATTGATAATGTGGTGGCTACCCAGGCTCTTCAGCAGAGCTGAAGGTGTGAGGTGGGCTGGTCAGCAGCGATCCTGCAGTGCTGTTTTGTTAGCAAAGATGGCAGAGTATGAGTGGTACAGCTCAATCTGCTTTGTCTCCTTGTGCTTGTTTTCACAGAATTGTAGGATGGTTTGGGCTGGAAGGAGGCTTAAAGACCATCTAGTTCCAATCCCCTGCCATAGACAGGGACACCTTCCAGGTTGCTCAGAGCCCCATCCTACTTGGCCTTGAATGTTTTCAGGGATGGGGCATCCTCAGCTCCTCTGGGGCAACCTGTTCCAGTCTCACCACCCTCACAGTAAAGAATTTCCTCCTGCTACCTAATCTATTTCAGTTTGAATCCATTCCTCCTTGTTCTGTCACTACATGCCCTTTTAAAATGTCCTTCTGCATCTTTCTTTCCACTCCCTTCACGTACTTGAAGGCCACAAATATGTCACCCATGAGCTTTCTCCTCTGAACAATCTTCTCAGCCTTCCCTTGTAGAACAGGTGCTGCATCCCTCTGATCATTTTGGTGACCCTCTGCAGTTTGGGATAAGAGTTTATTTTAAGGTAGCTGTCTGAACTGATCTTATTAATGTTATTAATGCTGTGAAAAGTGCAAGTCTATTAACCTAACTCGTTAATGGAGGAAAAAAGCTGCTGGGTGGCATTGGTGCAGAGAAGAACCAGTATTGTACGTGAAGAACTTGTATTCTGGGACTTCATACAACGGCGCTGTGATATATAAACGTGTGCATAAAGGTTAGCCAGCATAGATCCACCCCGCCCACTGCTGCACAAGGCCAGGGGTAGCCTTGGTGCAAATGGAGGGTGACGTGTGACCACCTGTGCCTTCAGTGTGGGATCGTGCTGGGATCAGGGCTGTGAGATGGAGAAGGATGGAGTGTGATCGGGGCAGGAAGACAGTTTTGGGTTGAATTCAGCTCAGGGGGGGTGTGTGAGGTGGCTGCTCCGGGTACAAAGGGGCTGCCACCCCCCAGTGCAGCCCAATGCTGGGCAGTCTCTGTAGGAACCTGCCAAGTGCTGCACAAATACATGTCCTGGGAGCAGACTGAAAGCCCAGCTAGCAAGAGTGGGTTTCCTGCTGGGTCAGGGCATGGAAATGGCATTTGGAAGCAGAGTGGCAGCTCCCTGTTAAACACTTCACGAGGGATGGCTGCTGTAGGTGAATTCCCAAAACACCTCTCCATGAGGGCAGCAGCGGTGCCTCTTGCTCTACCGTTTCCTTGGAAAGGCCTGCGTTCTGCCAAACGTGGCTTTGACCAGCTCCCTGGAGGAGAGAGGAGTGTGAGGAGGATCTGGGGTCTCTGGATGCTGGGGTGCTGTGGGAGTGGGGATGGGGGAGCCTCTCCACAGCCCTTCTGAGCATGAGACCAAGCTGGTGCTGCTGCACCGAAGGGGCTGGGGCTGGCAGGCCCGTGGAGTCTTGGACAGAGCAAAGTGTCCAAGTGCCACAATGCCACTGGATTCTTGTGATCTCACAAGTGACACTTCTGCCACTGGATTCTTCAAATGCCATTTTTGTTCTTTAACCGATGAATTAGAAAGCTTGGACTGGAGGCTTTCTAATAATAAAAACTGTTCAACTAAGACATAAAATGTCAAATATTTATAAAATAAAATATTTTTTTAATAATACAGATATCAAAAAAATTGCACATACTGTTCTGAATGCTTTCATTTTGGAGAGGAGGAGGGAAAACCAGAACACAGCAGCAGCAATAGGGACCTCTTAGTAGTGCACGGCTTTTGGGGAAACAGAGTTTAGCAAAATGATGTATTAATAGAAGAAAAAAAAGACATTTCTCAGAGCAGATGCTTCCTACTGTTTCTGTTGCCCTAAGGCACATGTTCCTCTGGGGCAGTGAGGTTAACTGTCAATGAAACACACAAAAATCCTGGAAAAAACCTTGACATACCCAAAAATCTGCAATTTTTGTATCTTGTCTGTCTAGTTTTGGAGCAGATGGAAAAGAAATTAACTGGCAGGTTTCTGTTACTTGCATGAAACTTCTCCTTTGTACTGGTCCATGGCTGAGCATTGTTAGATCTGCTTGTGGTTTTGCTGGAGTATTTACATCATGCTGAGAAACACAGATTTCTCTTCAGGAAATCTGCAGCCATAAAACCTTTAAATACAGTGACATTACTATTAGAAGATGTTTAGCTGGTGGGACCAGTTCCCTGTTCCCTCTCTGTTGGTGGGAGGAGGTGGATTCTTAAGGATATAGGAGGGCAAAATTTTAAACAGGCAGCTTTAGACAAAGGAATTCACAAACCCTATAAACAGACCCAGCCAAGGACAGAGGGATACGTTGTGCTTGGGAATAACCTGAGATGGGTGATAAACCCTGCAAGAGGGAATTACTGAGTTTTTCCTTTTTTTTTTTTTTTTTTTTTAATATTTTCATCCATATTGCTAATAAAAACGGTACTATTTTCTTATTCTGCTTTGTATGATAATTCAGGTGTAAGGGAGAAGCAGAGTGTCGGAGTCAGGTATCCAGTCAAGGCTCAGCCCAGCATCAATTTACCTCCTTTTTCTTTTCAGCAGGAGATAATACACATTATGCCCAGGTGGTCACACATCAAGCAAACCAGTGTTGCTCTAATTGCTCTAACTGGAGAGAGGGGCACTGTGTCCTGGTGGTCACTGTTGGGGACAGGATGGTGGTGTGGTGAACTGGGGCTGAGTCCTCGCCCAGGACTCCTTGTGGAGGCCCCCGATGCCAGATTAAAAATGGTGCTGACATCTACTGGTTGTTGTTCAGATGCACTCATTTGCTTGTCTCTCCTCTTCTGAATTAAGACAATAATGCTGAATTTACTGTTACTTGTGATAATTTCACGTCTCTGCTCGAGAGTTCTTTGAACACTCAGGGTTTTATTTAAAAAAAATCTTCAAAACATTCACTTTTTTTGTCCACAAGCACTGAAACCTTGGGAATGTATCTGTGTATATGCCTGTGTCTGATTCATCCCTGAAGTATCCAGTTAAATGAAGTATTTGGATTGCTGGTGACAAAAATTACGATTGTGGATTTGACTCATTTCCATGAGTTGACTTCATGCCAACAATTTAATACATCCATACGTGTTCTTGATGTCAAGTATCCTTCTCAGCTGGGGAATTACATTCTTGGGGCAGCCCTGAGTATGTTTTGGTAGGCATCTGCAGGAGGAAATATATTACATAAAGCAAGAGAGACTTAAGCCCGTGCAGATTTGATCTTAAGAATGAAGTGGCAGAGAAAATAGAACTGAAGTTGCAGGAGAGTGTTAGCTTTAAACAAAAACAACTGAAAAATTAGAATCCTAAGGCGGCTGCATTCCTTCTAAATCAAAAGCAGCTGAAATATAATTCCCCTTGTGCTGTGATGCCACCTGCGGGATTTTTGTGGGGAGCACAACCCTGACCGCAGCGTTCGGATTTTTAATCTTAGGTTTGAAGGTTTGTTTTAAAACCACAAGAGCATGATGTCCTCCTGAGTCTATCAAAACCAATCTTTCCCACTCTGTACTTAGCTATTTCTGTATTGAATTTCAGGAAAGTTGAATTCCTTCTCAGAAACTTTGTTGCGTTGCTGTCAGCAATTACAGACCTGAACCCAACACCTCATACGCTTCCTGTCCACAGAGGCATTTCTAAAATGCTTAGTGCATACTAGATGTGCCTTGTAAAAAACCCACCAGAGTAATACAATCCATGAAATATCCTGTGAGTTTCTGCAGACATCACAACAGTGATTTTGAACCTGTGAAACTGATATGTGTTTTGGAGAGCAGAGGATTTCTGTTAAAAGATTAGCATTTGGAAGGCATAATTAAATGCAAACTTCAAAAAATAGATCTGAAACTGTAATACAACTAGTCTTAAACTCTAGACAAGTGACCTGAGCGCTAAACATTCGAAATAGAAACATCTGAGTTATGGCTATGAGTCTTTTACTAACCTATGTATTTTGGGCAAGACCTTTCATTTCACAACACAGAAAAGGCCATAATACATGAAAGAAGATACGTACTCTTCAGGACTAAGTAATAATGTATGGAATGCATTTTCAACTCACTTGTTTCTTTTCAAACGTAGAATTGTTGTCACTAAATTGTGGGTTGAATGGCCCAAGTAAAGCACAGAGCTCTCATTCAGGCCAGGAGGGCTGCTGGATGTTCACTAACTACTTTTATCCTGATTGAGAAAGACTGGACAAATTCAATCCTCTTGCTCAGTGAGTGCCCTTGTTTTTCAAGGGTGTCAAGTACCTGCCTGGTGGATGCAGCACAGAGCTGTGGGATGGCTGCAGGTGGGTTGGATGCACAAAGTAAAACATTTCAAAGATATTTGATATTTATAATGAGTAGATATAAGAAGATTTTTTTTTTCCTCAATGAGAAGAAACAGGCATTGGAATAATCTCTCCAGGGAAGAAAGTTGTGGATTCCCCAACACTAGACACTTTTAAGGCTGAGCTGGACTGGGTTCTGGGCCATCTTTACACTGGGCTTTTGCCAGGTAAGGTTGGACCAGATGATGCCTGAGGTTCCTTCCAACCTGGTGTTCTGTGATTCTGTCATAATGTGTTGCTGCAATGGAATTGTTATCTAGAATCAACTTGCAGAGAGAAAATACGTTGTGAAATTCAAATATTGGAAATGACCACATTTTAAAAATGCAAGGTAAGTGAGGAAATCAGCAAAATGGTGAGCATGTATGGTGGTACTTTTCAGCTACTCAGAGCTTTATTACATAATCACAGCGTTGTTGATGCGGGAAGAGGCAGAGCCACCTAGAGCCCAGGGCAGTGTCCCATCGTGTTGAGTATCTTCAAGGACGGAAAATACATTTGGCCTCTCTGGGCAACCTGTGCCAAGTGCTGTTCTAACCAATCTCACAGAAAAAGAGATGTTCAGATGAAGTTTATAATTTGTGTCCACTGCCTCTTGTCCTGCCAGCAGGATCTGCCTTTCCTGACACTTCTAGATAAGGAATGAGTCCTTGGAAAAGAGCATCTGTCAGTAACAAAGTAGTTGAAAGTCTGCTGCAGCAGGCATAAAAAATGTATCAAAGATCAGCAGCAACTGTACATCCATTTACTAAGAATAAATGTTCCTGCTATGTTCTGTTAGGAAACTTCTCTGCTGTTAAAAATCAGAGCATCAAAGGATGGCACAGTTGCTACATCCATGCTGCCAATGCCTTTATCTTCCCCTGGATCAGTTCATGGCTGATGGACAGCACTTGAGGAAACTCAAATGAACTATTCAGTTTGGGAAACTTGGCACTGAGAATGAGGACTGAACAATTTTTTTATTGGAGAGTGTGGTCCAGTGATATCAACTCAGTTTGCTTATAATTGTGTGTATTTGCTATTTATTTACTCATTGAATGTGAGCGTGCTGCTTCTGACTGTGTAACAGAAAATGAACACAAGGTGTGGTGGATCATGGGTGACACATCAGAGCAAGAAGGGCCACAGTAATGGTTAACATTCTGTGTTTCTGTACTGCACATGGCCTCGATGCAGCAACAATGATGTGAAAAGTTCAAAGAGCATTTCCGAGGCTCTGGCCCTTGCTCACACCCATGTTTGCCTCTGAAGTGTTTTAAACAGTTGCCAAGAGAAACTTATCCACATGAACATAACAGATGCTTCTTCCCGGATTGTAATCAAGCCTTTGCATATTTTTGAGTGTGCTTAAACTTGACTAAAATCCTCAGAATAATGAAAAGCATCTCAATTCCATGAATTGCTGTTACAATCTGGACTGTGTTAGCTGCTTTGCCATCACAAGTGATGACCTGGGAGAGGAGTAACCCAGCTTCCCTCCACAGGTCATGGCTTTGCCTGCTCTGTTCCCAAGCTGTGGTCACTGACCAGCACTGCCTGGCTGTGCCATCTCCCAGAGCAGGGCTGGGAAGTCTGTGTTGAGGTTGTTTGTGATGGTACATCCTTATTACATCACTTATGGATGGAAATAGTTCCCATCTCTCTTTTCTGCTAGTCTCTATGATAAGCATTCTGTTATATAGTTCCATTTATCTCTTTTCTGCCTGTGCAGTTTCTCCTGTTGAAACCTTCTAAAACCTTCTAAACCTTCTAAAGATTTATTTTTTTCTACTTTGGAAATGTGTATTTGCATTTCTCACATCGCCTTTGACTCATCTGGGCCTTGAGTGAGATCTCAAACCTGTGGTGCAGGGACACAGTAAGTCCTGCATTGTGGATATGAGCAGCACTTCAGAAAGTACTGCAGTCACAAGATGCTGATGCAGAGTTTACACTGCCACTTCAAGCCTGTTAAAGAAGCAAAATGCACAACCTGCCATATTCAACACGTGCACAGGGAATGTGTGAATGGCAGCATTTGTTTTCCAGCATGAAAGCCAGACGGGCTGCTTGTTGTATCTTGTTTTTTGGCCAAGATGTCCTTGCTTCTGATCTGGATGGAGCTGGTGGTGGCCACAGCCACTGCTAATGACAATACAGCCACAGCCTTGCTGACAGCAGTTCAGTTGCTGCATGGAATTAATGGCTGCAAATATTTAAACTT
Source organism: Acridotheres tristis (assembly GCA_037013685.1). Lineage (NCBI taxonomy): Eukaryota > Metazoa > Chordata > Aves > Passeriformes > Sturnidae > Acridotheres > Acridotheres tristis. Next base: position 56,987,072 of record CM072886.1, on the reverse strand, counting down.
GCCTTGTTATGATGCAGTGGTCGGGGGTTGATGGCTGCTCCTGACTCATGCCAGCAATTCCACGGGTACTTGGGGGCTGCTTTTACTGCCCTGAGCAGGAGGGACCAGAGTGAAAAGACCAGAGGGAACTGAGAGGAAAATTAACTACTGCAGTTGAGTGTACCTGAGAATGAAACCATCCACAGTTACCCTTTTAACCGTTTTGCATGCTTATAGCCAGAGAACACCTTGTATAAATTATGTAATAAGTCAGTGTGATCCTGCATCTTTGATTGCCATTTGTACTTGAAATCCAAACTTAAAAGTATTAAACACCCTTATTTGGATTCTTTACTAAAATAAATTGCTAAATTCTCTACAATGGCCAAATGTGCTCTTCTTGAAGAGGCTTATATGGAGCCTGATACAGAGCACTATGATATAAATATATTTCTATGCATATACATGTGTATATTTGTGTGTATAAATGCATATATGTGCATATGAATATATCTTTGTTTATATTTACTGAATGGTGCTCCTGCTGCTGCAGCTTAAAACTTGGCTAAAAAGTAAATTTATACACCAAACAGTAGTAACAACCCTTCCACTTCTTCCACTGTCAGCAAACAGTGCAGAATTGCAGAGCACCAAGCTGAAGAGCAGGCTTTAATTTGAAATCTGCCACATTAGCACTGGTGAGAACTTCTGTTCTGCTGTATATCATAATCCACTGATGGAATCATTTAACCCCCTAGGACTGTTCAGCAGTGCTGCAGAGGAATGCTGGCTTAGAAGGAGAGTCAGAACTGGATAAAACAGATTGAAAACCTTGGTATGTATTGCAGCTCATGCTGAGAACCGAGCACAAAGAAGCAAATTGAGAAGCCTTGCCAAGCACAACAGAAGGCATTTGCAAAAACACAGGAGTGGCTCTTTATAGCAAGAAGCTATGGAATTATGAAGGAGTGTCACAATTACAGAGGCATCAACACTTTTTGGCTCAGGTTACTCTCCTTACTGGACCTGGCCAAATGAAGCAGAATCCAGCTTTGAGGAAGGCAAATCAGAGAATACTCTAGGGGAAAGAACAGATTTATTCTGTTTTAAGAAAGACTGAGATCTAATTAACAGTTACCTGTTAATACAAGTTTGAAAGTAATTGATAGGCTCACAGATGTGTTTTATATATGTATATACTCACCTATAATCAGAATTGTTCTCATATATATGATAATATAATGAAAAATTTAAGGTTAACAACCTTTCTTTATGTAAGTAATGGTAGGATTACTGCACTGTTTCAGGAATTATTGCATCTTTAGGGAAGGCTGTCCATTATTTTTTATTTTCCTTTATGTCCTAGGAACTGAAAGACAAAAAAATTCATTTTATAAGAGTTTTTACTTAGATATTTCACTGTTGCCTCAGAAGATCATCTGGTCCAACCTTTTGGTTCATTTAGCACCATATCCAGTTGTATCTTGGAAACTTCCGGTTGAGGGGACTCCACCATGTCCCTGGGGAGTTTATTCCAGGGATTTGTTGTTATCACTGTAAAAAAATGTCTTTTTTATATTGAGATGAAATGCTCACACTTTTTTTTCATTAAGCAATGCATGTAAAAAGTCCATTAAAATTAAGAACGGTTTTGGGTAATTGATGTTTCCCCAGTTTTCCAAGTAAGCACCTTTGCTTTCAATATTGGTTATGAACAATTGGCTTTCCATAATGCAAATGTTGGTAGCATTGAATTTGTATAGAATTATATATATATATCAAATATAACTGAAACCTTCAAGCTTCATGGCATTTATTACCAAAAGCTGATGTATAACTTAATGACTTAATTGACTATAGTTGTGATAACTTGATACAAACCAACCTGCTAGGGCTTGGAAACATTTTTCTCACAGAGTTTTCGTTTGTTTGTGGGCTCAGACTCTCTTTGGCTTATGCAACAGGCTCTGCAAAAGTTTGCAGCCCAGAGAGGGCTGGGAGAGAGCACAAAACATGCAGTGCCTGAACACCTATATGGGAAGCAGAAAGCCTTAGCAGTGGTAGCTGCAGCCACTCTTACTTAGGAGGTGACAGAGTTACCTGCAATTGTCACCTTCATTACTGCTCCACATGGAGCAGCTGCAGCCACTGTCTCACTGCATAAAAGCACCAGTTCAGAGAGCTTGCCAGAAGTTGCAATCAGGTCTTACACAACTCTGGCAGAGAAATCTTTTTTCCCCTCACTAGTTACTTTTTGGGATTCACTTGACTATAGGGTCACGTTACAGTCCAGACTTTAAATATAAAACTTATATAAAAAGTTTTTAATATATTAAAAATATATAGATATAAATATAAAACTTTATAATATATATAAAACTTAGGCCACAGTCTCGCAGAGCATTCATGTATTTGTATTTGCTCATGTAAATGCTCCCAAAGCTCCCTAGGAATAGAGATGGTGGGGAAAAGTTTTGAAATGTTCTTTGTTACGTGCAAAAGGAAGAGCTGGAGACATGTCATGATCTCAGTAGAGATGTATAAATAACATTTAACCTTCGAATCAAGAGACACAAGTGCAAATCTCCAAGTGACGACAGTGGGTATGTCAGCAGAGCACAGCCAGGCTGTGAAGTGACACTGCAGTTCCGCAGTTCCAAGTGTGATTTTGTGCCTGTTTGGAACTGACTGTTTCTCACCTCTGAAATTCAGATGCCAGCTCCTGCTGGACTCAGAACTCAGCCAGAAATCTCTTGCTTTTACTTGCTCTGGTTTGTTCCTGTGGCTGATCCTCTCCTGGGGGTGTACAAAGCAGCACCTCTGCCATCTCCTCTTCCATGCCACCCTGCTGGGAAGAGCCAAACGAAGCAAACTGAGAAAGGACAGTGGCATCTCTCTGGAGCCAGTTATTGCCTTTGCTGATTTTCAGCAGAGAAGCAAATAATGTTTTGTAAATGTTTCATCTGGGTCCCGTTATAAAAGCAACAAACAGGCTTGTGCTGCTTTGAAGAGCCCTTGTGCTGTCTCCATTGCTTCTAAGTGAACCCAGATTTCCACACAGATGGTGACAGAAGATCATTAGCACTTTTATGGGAAACTTCTCTGAAACCTGTATCAGATTTATCCCTGTCAAGTTCAAATTTCCTAAGTTCCAGTTAAGGCTGGGCTTGGTTTCTTCTGTTTTTTATCCCAGTTCAACGGAATTCAAAACCCACAAGTAAATAGTTCATTCCTTTGAGGAAGTCCAAGGTCTTGAGAAAACCTAGAAAATACTTAAGTGCTTTTGTTCATCCAGAAAAAAAGAGCATAAATCCTGTACAGTCTGATTGCTGGACTTCCATTTCAGAGTTTAGGATTCTGTGAAATCTCATTGATTCTGTACATATTTAACATAACCTGTCAAAAGCTTCACTCTTTTTCTAGCAAGCAATGGACACGGACATATAAATTACACAACCACACAATCTCTGGGCTTAAATTCTGCTTATCCCAGATTCATCACACAAATTAAGGCAACTTTTTTGTTATAATTTCTCATCAAAGAAAATTTCCAGAGACATATAAAAGTAAATTCACTGTATATTCTACTCCACCAAAAGTATGTTTGTAACGCTTTTTACTAAGTTTTCCAGTGTGGTGCATATATATATATTTTTTTTTTTCTGAAGACGTTTATATTTCTTTTTAGCAGGCATCAGATTTGCTTCAGCTAAATGCTAGGCAAGCTAAAAGGCTACACATTGAAGAGGTATTTGCTAATGATTTGGAAAAAATAAACAATCTGAATTGTTTGAAGTTTCTGGGGCTATCATCTGAGCCATTTCAGTTCAAAAAGCTTTTCAAAAATGCATCCATTCTATTTCTGTGTCCAAAGTCTAAAGAATCCACATAACAACTTTCAGAAACAGATGGATTATTACCATACTCAAGTTTTTTGTATCAAGACTTGGATGATTATGTGCATGAGTCTTCCTCAAGGTATTTGGCAAGAACACTTTCACCCCTGAGACCCCCTTGACATCTATTTGGGAACATTATCTGTGTGAGTCGTGCATGCATGTAAGTGCAGTTAGTTTTAAGTGCTTATTTTGAGAGAAAGCAGAATATATGTAGTGTTGCTGACTCCATAAAATTACATGCATTCTGCACAAAGACACAACACAAGTGTTTATTAAAATAAAAAGCTTTAATGCTTTTGCATTTCAAAGATTTAGCAGAAAATAATTGCTACAAACATGCTACAACATATATGTTCAAAACGTTTTCAGTGCTTTCTTTCAAAAAGTTCAGCATTTTGGCAAAAATAAGTTTTTCTGTATATACTTCAAAACTTGGCTATCATAATACTGATATAAAATACTTCATGTAGAGTAAATTCAGGTGCATAAAATACAATAAGTAATAAAACATACTGTTTGTATAAACATTTAAAGTATAAATTTCATTAGATAACATGCAAATACTGCAATATTTTAAATGGCACTTAAATATAGATACTGAGATTCTTTATAATTTTGCATCCAATATGAGATTCTGAAATGTACAAAACTATAAAAAGAACACATGTCTTCACTGAAGTCAGGTACTAGCATAGAGCTTGATTGTCATTTTACAAGCAGTGAGCCCAAAGTCCTGCAAGTCTTCACTAGTCCAAGGAAAGATGTCTACTGAAATAGGCCCAGGGCTAGTTAGTTTTCCTTCATAATAAAATATGAAAGCATATTTACATGAGAATAAACTCTTAAATTTTTGGTAAGGTAATTAAGTAGCAGCAATCTGTTTCTTCCAAAAATGATGTTTAAAATAGGTTCATGCTTTTGCACTGATATGCATCTGAATAATATAAAATTAGCATTCTTCAGTAACTCAAAACACTGTTTAGTTCATTGTTGAAAAAACCCTATAAAATCCCTTCTCCTCAAAACCATAAATCCATAATGTCAGAACCTTCCAGAGCATATTTATGTTTCCAAGATTCATGGAAAACAATCGAATTGTGCTGAAACAGTTCATCTGACTAATTATGAATAAGAGAATCATCTTTTCACATTTTTCAAATACTTTCAGTCCTTCATTGAAAAATGTAAGTCCATTAAATCTTGCACGTTTTTTGTCTTCTGGTTCAGTGACCAACAGCTCCAAATGTCCTTCACAATACAAATGCCACAATGCTCGTGCATGTTTCCCAAGGAGTTATATGCAGTGTCTCAGTGCTGATGACAAGGTGAAGAGAAGGCTTATGAACAGGGAGTGCAGAGCAGGCACCACTTGAGCAGAAGCAGAAGAAATGCTAAAGGAAACTTGCACTTGAGATGCAATTAGAGCTGACAGTGGCACGTGTGAGGCTAATGTTGGGCTATCCGAATTGATCAGGGACTCGATCTTTTCTGCTTCTTTATTGCAGGCTTCAATCTAGAGGGGAAAACAAAAGTTATTATTTCTCTTCCTACCATGTAAAATGCCAGTGCAAAAATATTCCAATCAGCATATAAGATTTAGATAATTTTGGGGAGTAGCTGGAAAACAGATCAGAGGTCTCATCGAGGACCTTGGTACTATGAAAACTCCTGTGGAAGCCCTGAATAGTAGAAAAGGAAGGAAGCTAAATACAAGTCATCATGGGGAGATGTGTTTTGAATGTTGATGCAAAAAAGCCCACAGTGAATTATCACCGAAGAAATCCTCTAAATCTGAGGACTTCCTTCCTGATTGACCAACTTACTTCCTTGAAGTCTTCAACAGTGGAAAAATCAAGATTTTCTCCTTCCTGGGATTTTTCTTCCAAATCAGAGAAAACTGATTTTGTTTATGGGGAAGGAAGAAAAGACTGGAAGTAACAGAACCTGAGAAACTGCAGGTTTCCATTCCCCCACTGACATGATGAAATTAATAAATTTCTGTTTTTCCACTTCACTTTCTTATTGCATCCCAGAAAGTAATTTAGTAGTATGTCTCTTTAAAATCATTGGAAGCTGCCTCTGGTGAAGTTTAAAGTTGACAAGCTAATATCTGGAGGTCCAAAGCTTTGAAAGTTGAGGAGTGTCAGCAGTGGGTGCCACCAATGAGGGGTGCAGTGGTGGCCTGTGATTTCAGATTCCTCCTCCCTGCAGGAATCTGACAGCACCTGCTACAGATGGAGTGAGAGCTCACCAGGCTGGCAAGACTTTCCTTCCTAAGTTCTGGTAACATTTTGTGCTATTTCTGCTAGAGGAGGAGACAGAAGTTGGAACTGAGTTGGACCTAACAGGGCACGAGCAATCCAATCACACACAGTGTATCTGCCTGAGAAACAAGCACCATCCTACAGGTACAAAAGTGAAGCAAATCCATGCTGGGTAAATAAAATAATAACATCATCTACCTGCAATGGTTTGGGGTTCTGATCCACAGGAATGATGAGAATCACGATTTCTGATTCTATGCTTAGGTATCCAAACACATCACACTGTGGCACTGACACGTGCAGGCGGATTTTCTCAAGTATGTCAAGTACTGTTATTGGCTTTTTATTTGTTACCTGGAAGAAAACAAAGAATTCTGCAGATGATGTGACACTATGAAAAATTCTCCTCCTCAGTTTTAATAACATTAAATCATGCCAGAAAATGTGTTTCAGCCATTGAACTACTCAGTTCTAAACTGTATACTCTAAATGTAGCAAAAGACCTAAAGGATTCAATATTTCTAAAACATCATTCTAAGAAATGATTCACTGATTCTAGAAAAACCTGAAAAAAAAAAAGTGAAAGAAAGAAAGGGGAAAAATATTTGCATCTTATATTAACCATGCTTTTGATATGTGTTGTTCTCCACCTTCATGGTTAATGTGTCTATGTAGCACATACCTCAAAATAATGTAAATGGTTATCTGTTACAGTGTTTGTGCTCCTACACTGGAAACAAGGCAGAGCAGCCCTATGAACTGTCTAGTATTTGAAGCAGTTTTTTCTCCCGTCAACCAGATGTCTGAACTAAAAGAGGCAGACATTACAATCCAGGTATTAGGTGAGAGTAGTTATCACCAACTACTTGAATAAGACCAATAAATTTCTTTAACTAGAAAGCCTTCTTCTAACAGAAACTAAAAATTCTTCATGGTCACATGTTGTAATGTATGAACTGAGAAGCTGCAGTAGCCACTGTGTCCCTGGTACCATTAGAAATGACAACTGGACCACACTCCAGGACGCAGTCATGACCCAACAGACACTGCCACTCAGCAAAATTGGTCAACACACACACACACACAGAGCACCTACAAACACACAATCTCTGACAGGAAAGCAGTAGAATCATAGATGCTGTTCCCATATAATTTGTCTGCACTATTACAAGTCATATAAACTGCAAACCTGAGTCTGCTTGTTTGTGCCTACTCTAATTCTGTTTTGCTTCGCATTGTAATTCAATTTATGACTCAGATTAAGAAATAAAGGAAAGCATAAGCAGTATAAGGAAAAAAACCCTGACAATCACAAATAACAACTAAAAATAATGGTTTTTATAACATGTTAACCTTTCAGGAGGAAGTGCACCATAACTTGACTTTTCATATACCATTTAACATTAGGCATTTAACATTAACATGACTGAACTGTTTACCCTTGCAAAATTATCCAGCTTGTCTTTGTCATATAAGATTCTCAGCATTCCAGCACACAGTGGACAGCAGGCTCCTATGTGAATTAAAGAAATCTCAGTAATAAGAACAAGCAGTCTTTTCACTTTTAAGTAAGCAAAGTCAACATTGGAATATTAACTGAGAATGAAAATAGCGAAATTACCAAAGCAAAATAAATGTTCCAATTTGACGGCAGAATTGCACATTTCTAATATTTTTTTAACACTGAAAACATTTATAATGCAAAATCAGTCACCTTTCAACACATCTACTACTATCAGCATGAAGCAACAAGATGAATTTTCATTCATTTTAAGATCCTTCGTTATTGTAAGCTAAAAACTGGAGGTACTGTATGTACCACAAGCCAAGATTTTGTATGGCTGCATGCATACCAACTACATAAATGATGGATTTCAAGAGCTGAAATAATTAGGACATGACAGGAGCATTTATGCACATTGCAAGCATTAATTTCTGCAGTTACACCATATTGGAACTTAAAATCTTTAGAAAACAAGGAAGAGAAAGTGCTTGTCTGACAGACTTCGTATTTCTCCTACAGTTTTTCCTCACTATGTCAGAAACCAAATGGATAATACTTCAACTTTCTATCCATTATTAAATCCACTCTGCAATTTATATGTGATTCACATAGTGACATTTACAGTATGAAATGTTATTACAAAGCATGAAGACCCTTTTTCAGAGGGGTCAAGAAAGGAGGAAAACGAATAGAACTTGTTTTAAGAACAGAGCTTTTCTTGCTCTGTGTATGACCTGTGATTAGTTGTTGTTTCATAAAGGAAGCACTTATGAAAACAATAAAAAACTGATTCAAACCAGCACACTGCAAAACTACTCCTGCTGTCTTCCACAATACTGTGAATACATATGGTATTTTACTCTGTCTTCTAATTAAGTATCATCTTTGCCCTTCTGGGAACCCTATGCTAATGACAGCTCAGCATTCCACTGTGGTATCTGCGCTGCCACTTCCGAAAAATTACTCACCGGATTCCTAGAAGCATCCTACCCTGGACACCACAAACCTCATTTGTTTCTCCCAAACCCATCCCACCAGCTGCCAGTCTCTAAAAGACTGAATGCATGCCTCCTAAAGCAAAGGTTTTTCCAGTTCAGGTTCACTCATCTGAGTCCTGACACTGGCTTTTTCTAGCCCTAAGTAGAATCATTGCTTTTATCCTTTTTGTTAATATAACATGTTAAAGCCTAAGACTTTGTCTTGGCTTGCAAAGCATGTAACCAAAAAGGATGTAACCAAAAGTATGTATTCTATCACCATCTGTTAAAACCAGGTGAAGCAATGTTTATCTTTTCTACAACCCATCCTTCCTCCAGGGAGATATCTTCTGTTAATGGGCCATTGAGTCCCACTGTATGACTGATAAAATTACATCATCCCACTGGGAGATGCTCCAGCCAAGGGGAGGAGCCAAGCCTTTCCTAACTAGGTAAAAACTTGAGATTTGGAACACCGAAGCAGCCTTTTTCCACTGGATTACAGAGGAAAAACCAGACCTTTCCACATCACTGGACCTTCAGAGGAAAACTGCACCCTTCTACAGGAGCACTGCTTCAACTGAACCACATCTGTCATCCAGGAGGGCTGCAGCCACCATTTAATGGGACTGCTACCAACACCCTGACTGACGGGGTGTCAGGTTGTATTCTGACTGCCAGTGTTTTAGGGTTTGTTTTCTGTAATACATATTATTCTATATAGTATAAATACTATATACTATAAATACTATTATTATAGTATTACTCTGTAATACTATTTTAATTTTCCTAGTAAAAAACTGTTATTCCCATTCCCATATCTTTGCCCGAAAACCCCCTTAATTTCAAAACTATAATAATTTGGAGGGAGGGGCTTTACATTGTCCATTTCAAGGGAAGCTCCTGCCTTCCTTAGCAGACACCTGTCTTTCAAACCAAGCCGATTTTGTTCCAAGTATCCAAACCCTCTTTCTACCCCGAGCCTGGAGAGCTCCCCCTTCCCTGCAGCGAGCCGCCCCACCTGGCGCGAGGACGGGTTTGCAGCCCGTGGCAGAGAGCTGGGGACACCTGACGAAGGCACACTCGGAGTGGAAGGCGTGTCCCGAGAGCGCGCCCACGGCCTGGCAGTGCCCGTGGTAGTCCACGGCCACGCGGTCGGCGTAGGCGGCGCAGACGCTGCCGTAGCTCTCCCCGTTGTGCCCGCACACGGGCTCCGGCGACCTGCAGAACGGCTGGGACACGCCGCAGGAGGGAAACCAAAGCTCACGGGAATGCACTGCTAATACTGGCAAACCCCGAATAGGAAATAACCTGCCAGTTTATGAACGGTCATAAATGAAAAGGGTAAGTGCTTCAAGAAGGTGACAGAGTCTGAGAAATGCACAATAAAACGTATTTCAGAAACCAGTAACTTTTGTCCTGTGCTAATGCTTAAATAAAGTGTCCATATTTAAGTTAGCTTATTAACTCAAAATCAGTACAATTTCACTATACCTTAAAATATTCTATTAACAGAAGGAATTTGTTAACAACTCATTAATAATTTATGAATTCATCTTAGTGTGGTTTTGTGCTCTTAAAATTTAGTGTGCATGCACATGTATTTCTAACACATTATTGTATACTTTTATATACACTTAATAATCACTTAATTACCCATATTACTTATATTTGTGTATGGTAACTTATATTTGTGTATTACTCATATTTCTGTTATTGTAAGGAGACAGAAGTAGCTTGTCTAACACCACCGTAGAGAGTGGCGGGATGCAAAAACTACACCGAATTTAAATCCTTCTCAAGGATTAATATGAAGACTAATCCAATCCAGACTAACCAGAAAATTATTACAGACTGCCTGGTCAAGCAATGAACTTGATAAACATGGGGCACAAACACACAAAAAGCTAAAGACTTTCTATGACTGGGCATTATTTTATATTTCCACAAGTTAAAATTGGTAAGAATTAACATTTAAGTAACCAAGGAACTGCACTAATTTCTGCAAACACACTTTAGCGTGCAATCTTTAACAGCATATATAGGAACATATGAATATCAACAATATAACCCCTAAGAAAGCACAAGTAGAGCTTTTGATTTGCTTTGAGACAACTATTAACTAAAGCAGAGAAACACTTGACAAAATTCTCAAGATGGTGAGATTATTTTTTATACTTGTTAAAATTAAAATTACCACTTTCTATTAGAACACTTTGTAAGTTATAAACCCCAAAAAGAATACTTAAAAAAGACCCAAATAAACAAAAAATATTGAAAAAAATAAAAATAAAAATTGTTAAGTTGAACACCAAGTAACAAAGAAGACTAGATACTTATTGGTAGAACCACTTCCTACCTGGCATGGTCCTCGATATGCCAAACTTTTCCCTTTTTGATACAAAGTACACAAGTTAGTGTATTCCACATTCTCTGTGTCACAAACAGGATCCCGTGTCTGGTCACAATTTAACTGCCTTGGCACACATTCATGCTGGCTGCATTCAAACTTCTCAAAACTGGTCAAGCAAACTTGTTTCTTTGGTATGCACCTGCAGAAAGTCATTACAATTTCATGTCATGTCATGGGAATTTTTTTTTTAAGTCTCAAAATATTGAGGGAAACTATTTTCAGTGAAATTTTCTCCAGTGCTTTAGAGCTAACTGTGGTTCAGCAGAGCTGCAGGAAATGCAAGTGATAAAACACTCTGAATAGCCCGTGTCAGGTCTCACCACAAACCTGCAACAGTTTCACATCACATTTATTCAATGTTTGTCAACACAACTACAGTTGCCACTAACATTTATAGTTTACCAAGTATTTTTCAATGGATTATTGACAAAGGCTTGGATAAACTTCTTACTACTCCCATACTTCATATTGTAAATGAATATTTAAGAACAGCTAGGCTAGAGAAAACATGGAAATAGCAAGAAGGAAAGATTCTATTGCAGAGATCTAGTCTCACGCTTCTCTGAGAAAGGGGTGAAAACAAGACCTACAAGATTATATGGTTTCAGTTACAAATATCTAATTGGATTCTAGCTTTAGAGATTCAGAATATTGTACAACATCCCATCTAGAGGATGACTGCAAACAAACAAAAAAATATTGTATTTACACTTTCTTGGCATCCATTCCTCTGCAGCCTTCACAGACAAGTACAGACAGCACAAATTCTTTCCCCTTTGTATTAAACATTTACCTTCCATGATCTTCTCTGCAAAACATTTGGCACAGGCCCTGCAAGGCATCCCTCTGCTAGAGAAATGCCAGCCAGTGCAGTCTGCTGAACAGGCTGATGAAAGCTCTCATGACCTCTCTGGACATCCCCCTCCTTCCATAAATTACAGCAGTGCTGCCACCACTGGATAATGCACAATATGTCCTTATTCTCCCTGAGTGATGCTCCCATGCATTACAGACATGCCTTTGATATTAGGGAAGGCTCTGAAATTCTGAGATTTAAACACTTCACAAGTGGAATGTAAGATCCATTATGTAAATAGATTCCAAATGCATCAGGGGCATTTTCAGATGAGTGTGTTCAGTTTGAGCTACATTATCAAACTGACCCAGAAAAATGTATTGTGTACAGTCCTTTACTGAAACTATAAGTTGAGGTTCTAAGCATAATGATACTTTGAGAAACTGGAAAGCCTCTATGTACTCTGCAAATTTCCAACATAAAAAGTAAAAAATGTTTATCCACAATGCAGCTTGGGAATTCCAATTTTGAATGCCATTGTGGCTGTAACAACTATAAAACTACAGTGTTTTCTCAGTATTTTTCTGCATCATGGCATTTTAAGTGCAGAAAAAGGAAAAAACTCTAAAATTGCTACAATCAACTTTAATGAAAGCACAATATTACGCAACTTATTTTGATGGCTTTCTTTCAAAACAGAAAAATGCACTAATTCAAAGGAGACTGCAATATTGCACAACACTGAGAAAATTGAAGACAGAGACCAATATTGTTAGCCGCAGACTTTGATCTCTGTAAGAAAGGTCAGATTTTTTTTTTTGCCTGACACTACTACAAAGCATATTTTTGTTTTAATATATTTGTCTATGCAGATTTTGCTTTTCTTGATATTGAAAAAGCAGAGATTGTACGGACATAGTTTTCACAAGATTTTAGTCTAAGACAAAAAAGGGTGATTGAAATTTTCCTATTTTGGAGACAAAAAGCACAGATTACTGACTGAAAAAGCACAGCTGACTTGAAGCCTTGAGTTCAGATGTGGGTCTTTGTAAACTAGTAAAAGAAGGTGTGAAACAAAGTAGTAAAACGACACTTATTGCCATTTTGACAAAATCTGATTCTCCTACTTTTGAAAGTGTACATGAAGTCTCTTCTATTGCTGAACTGAGATCTGCATAATGAATTTAACTGGCATAGCACTACAAAAATGGAACCAAGAACTGGCAGTTACTACAGTCCAATACTACTAACTATGATAAATGAAAAGCATCTACTTCAAACAGTTATTTTTATTGAAATAGCCCCAAAACAGAATGTTACAATATACAACACATTCAAAGAACATGGAAATCTGCTTTATGAGCGGAGGAAGCCAAAGAAAAGCTGAAAAACATATTCTGCTTTTACCTTTGATTTTTATTACAAGGGTTTGGGTTGCAAGGATCCTTGGAAATACACGACCCAAATTCAAACTGGTTGTCCTGGAGGCCGACGCAGCGAGCTATGCACGCGCTGGGATACGTGCGCCCGTTCCGGCCACAGACGGGGACAAACTGGTCCACACAGTTACAGGGCAAACCTGCAAGAGCAACACACAGAGCAGGGACTGCGTGCACACTCATTTTTCATGGCACAAGATACACAAGGCATCACTGAGGCATCTCTGCCTTCAGCCCTTTCCTCCAACCTGTCATTTAGCAATGCTGCAGCACACAGGCACTTAGAAGAAGCAGGAAGGGAAGTTTGTATCTTGCCTCTTTGTTCATTCTACTCAGCTTTCTCCATTTTTCCTCTAAACTCTTTATCTCTCATCCCTAGTGCACCCTGTCTCTATTTATTTTTACGTATTACTTGAGGTTTTATTTTTCAGTACTGATTTTCTTTTTTAAAGTACATGCTTCTCCTGCAGTGCAGGTTGGACATGAGAAAAAGAAATAGTTTAAAAAAAGTAGTAATAACATCTTACTGGGTGTTTTCCTTTAATACTGTAGAAAGAATTTAGTTGATAATCCCTGGTTTAAAAATACTCAACTTCCAGTTTTCATGGTTTGGAAAGTTACCTGTAAACTTCCGACGTTCATCCTCTGAGCTGTGCTCAGTTAGACACTGACGTGTAGAACAAATCAAGTTTCCAGCAAAACAGGAACAGACATTGCAATCTATATTAAAGGATGCTCCATGGCCTTAAAATAAATTAAGTAAATACATACAATTAATGTAAATACACCACAAAACTACATATTCATATGCAGTATGTAGACATTACATTCTTTTAATTGTTTCTGTAATTTCCCTTTTCAGTACATTTTCCCACTCAAATTTCCATACCCTTTTTTTTCCCAATAGATTACAAGTTTTGCTTTATTCACTTAAATGAAAAGTCTGTTCAAATGTGGTTTTGACTAATTACTTAACCACAGAAGCAAGCACTTTGTCCTTTCAAAGCCTGTATAAATTAGGTTTTCTGTTTTATTTATTTTTTTTTAAGAACAATAAACTCTGGTTAGCAAGTTTCATGTTTTCTTCAAGGTAAAGCTTTTGTAAAGACACATGCTTCTAAATTAAATTTACATTAAGACTCCTAAACTTTTAGTCTCACACATAAAGCACAACTTGTATGTGTTTCCCAAGAGGTAAAAGTGCCAACGCTTCATTCCAACCTTCATTGGATTGGAATGTATTTTATAGTAAGTCAGTAATATTTTCACACCTGAATCTAAGAATCAAACTGCAGACTTAGGGGATTTTTCTTCAATTTAGCACCTCTGATTTGGTTTTCTGAACTGTCCCTATGATGGCCCTTCACTGTGATATATGTTGTGTATCAAATCAATTCACGTTGATGACAGACTGATCTATCCATAACCAAACTGGTTATCAAAGACTACCAACAAATACACAGCTCTTGAGGAAAACATAAGAGTAATTGTGCCTTACAAAATAATGTAATTCCCTCTAATCTCTTTTCAAAGGGTTGAGATTGAGAATTAGAATTTTAAAGAAAATATTACACAGGCACAAGGAAACCCCTCAGCACTGTAGAAATTCAGAAGAGATGCTCAGAGACAAAGGAGGGCAGAACAAGAGGGGGTGGCACAACAAGTTCTCTTTACACCACAGTACTGTTCAAAGGATCAAGGAATTTGCCAGCAGGGAAGAAGAAAAGCTTAGAAGGTAATGCCAAACACAGGATCTCAGGTGATTCTTCAGAGTACCTGAGTTAGGATCCACCTGAAAACTGTGCAGGGCCATTGTCTTTCACTGTCAAACAGTGCACACAGCAACCTGTCCTGATCAGTAATCATTTCACTGTCTGGACCAACTCATAACACAAAAAACCCCAGCACCATTCAAAACACTCAGAGTTGTTTTCTCTATAGAGAATGGTTTTAAAAAACACAGTTCAGATTTTATGTCTAAACTCTGATTTTTTACAACTGACATATAAACCAATTAAATATAGTTACTTCAAAATATTTACATGGTAACCATAAACTTTTAATTCTTTGCTTTAAATGCATCATCTAACAAATGTGGAACCTAGCAATTTTTATCTTTTATTATATAATACCCAGAGTCTTACTCACACAAACACTTCATGAGTCACTATGGCAAAAGAGGAAGCTGTCTGGTTTTGGAGTTGTGGTAGGTTGTTGGTTTGTTTTTAAATGGACAGCACTTAGTGAATACCTACAGCTACACATACTGTTATGGTTACCAGGACAAGTGAGGGCTGTACACTGTGCAACCATAAAATACAAACACAGCATCAGACATTTTTGTGATTATTTTCACCAATAATCTGAAAAACTGCAAGCTTCCTTGAATAGAATGGTCCACAAAAAGTTAGCCACCATTAAAAAACTGTATTTAACAACTGTATCTTAAAAGTGGATACTTTCTATAACTGCCCATCAAATATATTGTTAATGTAAGATGTTTTCAGTGTTCTGCTTCCATGAACAAACAGTACCAATTCTGAGAACATTAAAAAAAAAAAAAAGAAAAGAAAAGAAGAAAAGTTTTAAGTATGTTTGGCTGCCTTTTATCTTCTTTGGACAAACAACAACAAAAAAACAGATTGCAAAATCCACCCCCATTCCATTTCATCGAATACTGCAGGCAGACTTTCCTGAGTGATGAAAATAATTGTACAATTGATTATTTAGCTCAACTTGTGATGAGAAAGAAATATCCCAATTTCCTGCTCTTTCATGATTTAGGGTTTGGTTCCCAATCTGAAAATTGTGTTTGTGACAAATGAAACTACAACAAGTGCCTTGCTTCTGAAGTTTTACTTACTGTGAAAAATAAGTATGGAAGAAAATTAGTATGAAAATACTCTTATCATATGGTAATAAGAACTTCAGTTATTTTGGACTCATGAGATATCTTTAACTTTAGCTCTGCTTGGACAACAGTCTTGACAGTAGTTGAAAAGGGCTGATTTACAGACATTGAACAATGTCTAGTGCTGAGATATGTAACTGTGCACTACCAGAACATCTCTTTCTTGCTGATTCAAAGACACCAACTTCAGACAGCTCACGGCTCAGCACAGACTCCATTTTATACTCAAGACCTTTTGTAAGTTTTCCCCTACCTTAGTAGAACTTTTTTTTTTTTCTTTTTCCAAGATTAAAATGGCAGTTTGTGTGACAAAAATACACATTTAAAGCTCTCAAGCAAAAAGAAAATCTGAAAATAAATCAATATAATCTTCCAAGAAGCATCATCTGTCACATCTCCTTGAACTCCTTTGACTGCCAGATTAGGTAGAACCCAATTAATCCTTGCTACCCATGCCAATTTAAATTCTAAACAAGGAGCTGCCAAGGTGAGGAAAGACTTTAAAAAACCAGTGTTCAATACACCTTCATCTTCATCATCATCATCATGTATTTGCTTACACGTTTATTTTTAGGCATATGTTAGCCCCACTGATAAAAATCTTAAACCACAATTCTCATTTGATGTTGAGATTGTGCAAAACTTGTTAGGGGAGGTTTAGTGGAAGCAAAGAAAAGGAAAAGGAGGAATTAAGATGAATCAAGCAGAAGGATGTGTGGAAAAGCAAAGGGAAGAGGGGAAAAAGCGACTGGTTCAGTGTAGACAGGTAGCTGGACAGTCTGCCTTTCTCACAGAACCCTATGCTTGATCACCACAACCTATCCTATATTTTTATCCAATCCTATTTTTACACTTTTAAGATGCATGTTCCCCACACTGAGTATGTGCATGAGTGCTAACAAACCTTAAGCTCAATGAACCAGTAAAGTAGGGAAAGAGGTTTTTAAAATGCCAGCCACTGGAGTGGAAACACAAACCTTGGGAGTCCATGAGTCCAGATGCCACAAGCCACTGGAAGGAAGAAAAAAAAGCCCCAACAAATCCAAAACAACCCCCTTCCAACCATTTGAAGCTAGTAAAGAAACCACCCTATGCTAAAAAGAAATGGTGTACTGAGAACGTCCTTCACACAGGACTGTGACTGACTGAGACAGGCACAGTTCAGTACTGATTTCAACAATGGAACCTTCCACCATATGTAAGACTTAACTCAGTATTAAATATAGGGATGCAATCATCAGCTTTTGTATTTTCTGGTAAACTCTGAATTCAGATCCTGTGTGTCTTCTCATGTAGCTCAAAATTCATCAGGTAAGGAGCAGGTGCTGGGTGCATCACTGCTCTATCACTTACTTTTCCTCTGTCCTCCAACAATGCATGATTTCTGGAGGTCAACACAATGCATTTCCATACAGTTCTCCAGCAATCCACTGTGCCCACAGGTACAAATCTTATAACACCCAACATCTCCAGCTGAGGATGGAACTTGGATAAGTGTGCCTTGTCGGACAATAAAATCGGAGGCTTCTCCCAGTTTGCAGCCTGCACACAAGGAGAGATTTTAGCTCATAATTAGCAAACACGTGGGCAAGTGCCACTACTGAAATGAATTACTACATTGACTTGTGGTAAAAACATCAGGTGTTCTTGAGCAGCCTTGCTCTTGCCCTTAAATTCACCCATTTCACAGAGGCAACGAGTAGCAAATACAGAAGACAGGTGCTTGAGACAGTTTTGAAGTACCTATGAAGATGTTATTTTTGAAAAGTAGACCTGAAATTACAATAATTCTCAAGTATTTTAATTTTACAGCTCTGTAGCAGTATGAAACATGTTATGTGAAAAATACTCGACATACTTCACCCTCTCCAATACAGAATTTGAATTAAAGGGCCTCACAAACAAAGTCCAGTCATTTCCCCTCTCTTACATATTTGATTGTGCCTTTCTTCTCTACTTGTACCTCTTAAGTGAACACTGAAGGATTCTTACAACTAGATGTGAATATTGGAGAAAGGGAGAAAAAGCAGGAAAAGTGGATTTTAAAAAGAAAGATTGGAAAAGAAAAGGGAAAAAGGAAAAGGTTTTAAAAATTGTGAGCAAAAATAATAAAATAAATGGCAGATTGAAATAACTCTACTAGGGATGAACTGCAACAAACCCCCTGAAACTTTCAGGCTATAAAAAGACTTAATTAAAACATAAAAGTCACTTTCCAACCTTCAGTGCAAGCAAAATGTCTCTTCAAAAGCTCTGGGTGAGCTTGTTTTCAGATGACTTTAAATTATTTTTGAAGCATATGAAGACAATACAACCTCAGAGTAATAAGGCTCAGCTTTCCAGGAAAACAAAAATATTTGTAAGGGTCATAGAAGCATAACCAAAACAATGTCCCTAGGCTCACACAAAGAATGAGCTGAAGTCTATCCTCACTTTTAAAAGAGCACAATTAGAGCAGATGTATGAGTGAAGCAAAATCCAGCTTTCCTCTTTTTAATTAGGAACCACTGGGGAACCTGCTGGAAGAACAGAGGCTCAGGGAAGTGATGTGAGACAGCTATGGCAATGTTCTCTTACCACCTCCTCGAGAAAGGAGGCTGCTCCATGCAATTCAGTGTAAAAAATCAGTGTTGCTCTCACTTGCTCAGTCACACACATGTTCAAGTGGTCAGCAAATGCACACTTTCTGCTCTGCTTCAAGAACCACAGCTGACCTCTCATGACACTGAGTGACACCTTCTGCTTTAAAGGAAAGGGAGAAACTGGCAAGCACTACCAGTGCCTGGGGCAGAACAATGAAGGGGCTGTAGAAGCTGGACATTGCAGAGTCTCACACCTCCTTTTGTAGGTTTGATCCTTGTTACTAACACCACCCAACCCTGCCATTTCAAAGTTAGGTACCTGAAACTTATTCTGCATGCGACTCTCCCCAGTCAGCTCACATTTACACTTGGTGCAGAGATGAGACTACGCCAGTGTTCTAAAACAGCAGTTCCCAAATGACCATAAGTGTCTTTCTGGTGAGGTGCAACCACGTTAAAAGTGTCACTGAAGGGAGCAGAAGCAGAAAAGCCATCAGCTGCATGTCCAGAGTGTGGTGGGAAGGGCTGAGCTTTGTGTCTGTGAGAGGGAAGATGTGGCACTGTGCATCTCTTGGCTTGTCTGGGTTGTATTCCTCTCTTTTTATCTCCCTTTTCATCAGCACCATCACAATTATTATTATTAACTTTATTTCAGTGACTAAACTGTTCCTCCCCAGGCTGGAGGGGAAAGTCAGCGAGCAGCTGTGTGATCCTCAGGTGCCAGCTGGGTTAAACCACGGCACAGCAATTCACTTTAAAACCTTCAACAATATTTCAATGACACCTTTACCAGGAAAAGTCAGTGAACAGAAGCCTAAAAAAACCTTACCTGGCACACACAGATATGGAAGACACAGCTCTCCAGACTGACATCCTTTTCTATTTACTTCACATAGCTGATTAGCTCCACATGGGTTTGGATTACATGGATGTGTGACATCTTCTACAATGTTGCCTAAAGAACTTGGGCCTGAAAAGAAAATATACATCATCTACACTGATTTAAATGAGGTTTCTTTTTCTTCAGCAAAGCATGGCATTTCTTATGTCCAGTAAAATCGTATTTTTGACAATTCTGTGAAATTTTTTAACCTGAATTATAGACATAGAAGCTTGATATGACCAGGTAGTTAACTTTTTTCATTAGTTTAATCCTCAGTCCTGGAAATAATGACCCAGATGATTCTTCACATGCAAAATGTATGTCCTTTATCTTTTCTGCCCAATAATTTTCTTGTCACATATGTCCAATACAAGAAGGAATAGAAGCAATGAACTATGGCAACTTGAAAATTCCGATTTTCTCTAATACACTAAATAAAACGTCCCAAATTCAATAGAATTTTCTTTAAAATAAATAATGAAGATTATTAAAAGTAATGACAAGCATTCAAAGTATCCTGGTTTCTAATTTTGCTGCATAGATATGTTAGTACTTACTCAGGTAAGTATCCAAGGGTATACAGTTCTCCAAGTCATCTGTTGGAGATAAGAGCTCACAAATACTCTCAGCTGAGTGGCCTTCAGGGAATTTATTATGATCTCCACACTTCTTCAGTATTTCCACACAATCTGATCTACAGATAAATAAAGAGACAGAACTTCATGAAGACTACTTGAAGAAAAAAGGGCTTATAGGAAAAAGATTTCTTTCTATGTTATTCCCTTCCCTGAACCCACAACTTTCCTGCTGTGCCTCACAACAGAGTGTTTATCTATATATAAATATGGTACATTTTATATATATATGCTACATTTTACATAGGAGGGAGGAGCAAATTTGTGACACAAAGACAGAAACCAATGCTTGCACTACTCCTCTTTGATCTTGGTGATCTTCATTTGCTAAAGCATCATCTGCATGTATCTTCCAATACCAAGCATTTCATTCATTTACCAATGTCTAATATGGCTTGAACTGTACCTCACTATCTGCACTATTAACTGCTCTTTTTTCTACTCAATCACCTGCTTTCAAAACTTATTAAAAAAAAAAAAAAAACAAAAAACTTTTTTTTTCAGACCTTTCTGTCAGTTGAAAGTCATCAGTAGATCCCAAAACCAAAAAAGATAAAAGGTTTAAGACACCATGGAGAACCAAAAAACCCCCTCAACAAATCTCCTTTTTCTTTCACTTTACAATGCAAGCATACACATCCATCTCATTAACAGGCAAATTCTTCATTTACAGTGATGGAGATTCAAGCAATGGCAACCATGCAGTTTCATATTCCTTCCATGTTTGCCTTGCCATGTTTTCCTAACATAGCAAACACAGTCCTATAGCTTTTTAATTTTCATTAAAATCCTTAGTAAAACCTCTAAAATGGATTTTGTTTTCCCCACAATACTTACTTGCAGATGATACTTCCTCTAGATTTGCTGTGACAAGGTTTAATCTGCAGGGAGCAGGCAATTGCCTTCCACATTTCTGGTTGGCATTTTTTAATATCAAGCACAGGAATATTTATGAATGGCATCTTAATACTCCCTTTTTCCCAAAGCTTCATGTCATTCATGGCTCCCTGGTCTGACTGAGTATTGCAGCTTCTAAAAAGTTCTGTTGGTCTTAAAAGGAGAAGATAAGATTTAGCATGTATTAAAGAAGAAGAAAGCACCACACATTTTCTTTATCAACATAAAAACTTTACATCCTTCACATGGCTTCCTTTTTGTGGAATACAAGCAATTAATCCCTCCTACAGTTAAGCAAGATCAGAATCAATTTGAAATCTGTCTTTATAGCCAGGCCTGAGATTCTCATATAACACTCATGCCACTACACACTATTTAAAAAAAAAAAAAAAGCCAGTGATCTCTAATAGCTAAGAAAATTTAGTTTTTTTTAAAAACCCTAACTGCAACCTTGCAGTTACTTTCAGACACCACTTCTAAATAATTTTATCCTATACAGTACAAACTCACAGAAACATCTCTGCAAAAAAGGAATTTTGAAAATGAGTAACATGTAAATTTGACACTTTTACCTTATTTATAATATACAACATTCCAGTAACCACGACTTACTTGTCTATGCAGTAAGACAGAAGAATATGCAGAGGCAATTTACTCTGACATTTTAACTGGTTAATTTTTATTTTTGTAAGTTTTATTACATCTGTTGCTAATCACATTTCCAAAAGTTCATTCTAAAGAAAAACGACTTATTTTCAAACTAACTAAAACCACATTTACAGAAAGAAAGCTACACACAATCTCAAAACAAGTCTTAAAAAACATTTCATTTTATTTTCGAAATCAAAGCATACGAATTCCTTTATAAAATATTCAGTGTCTCTCTCCTACCTGTTATTAAAATTAGTGCAGTAAGTAAGATTTCTACAGCCCAGCTGACAAGGTTCTCGTACATCTGCTAAACAGGTCAACATGGAAACTTCAACTGCATTATACTCACAAAAGCGATCAAATTCTTGCCAGCTCTGTGAATTGCCCCAGCTCGTGCTATAAAGTTTAGTGCAGAGCTCTCTGAAAACAAAAAAGAAATAGAGATGAAGAAAATAAAATTGGAAGAACAGCAGCCATTCAGATATGGCCCATCACTTCTTTGCTGCTCACCACAGAGGATTGTGTTAGAGCCCACAAAGTTTGGAAGGGTATCCAAATGTAGTGCTCAAAGCAAATAACCCATTTTGCTCAAGAATGCCAGCACATTTTCAAGCTAGTAAGACTGAACTACTTCAGGATATAAAACTGCAGCTGAAAACCTGAACTTTGAGATTAAAACTATGCCAGCTAATTCTACTGATAATAAATCTAAGTTGACATCACAATGAACAACTTCTAATCCCATCCTTTATCTTCAAATCACCCTTTCTCCTCCTACAGAAATGACTCTCAAGCAAAATACATTCCTTCTTTTGCCCTGATGTTTGAACCAGGGATATTGTTTGCTACTTTTGTTTGAGAAGTCTCCTGGTGTCAGCAATACCCAGTTCACAGCTCACAGCCATGTCCTACAAACTACAACTCTTCCCATCCCATGGTGTGGAACTTCACGCTACTGTTAGATCCCCTGCCTACTGAAAATTTGATAGAAGGATCCATTTTAGAACTCGTTGTCAAAACAAGGAACTAAAAGATACTACATTAACTATCCAATGCTAAGATGTTCTAAGAAATAATGTAACTCCAGGGCTCTACTACTGAACTCATTAAAGATCCTGCTGCATTCATGAGATGTTGTTACTGGAAACTGATATAAAAGGAAGTAACAGCTCAAAAATGTTTGCCACTTATTCAGACACACACTGATGCATTTAAAATGCAATCATCATCTATTTTTAAAGTGGACAGAAAACCACCCTAGACTAAAAATGCCTCAATAATCTGCAAGCATGCAACACTTTTCTGAAAACCTTTGTTTTTCTAAATGTCAGAATAGTTAGTTCCCTTATTTAATTATTAAATAACCTAAGTTATTTTTCACTGACAAAAAACAGAAGACCATCACGAAAGGAATACTGCCAAGGTTTTAACATGAAGCAATGAGGCATTTGAGAGTTTGTGGAGTTGATTGTCCTTTTGTCTCTCATTAACATCTCGTTAAGACCTCTTAATCAGAGATTGCAATATTGGCTATTATGACCACAAGTATGGTACAAGTTTCATTAAGTCACTGTGTCTGCTATAATAAGCCAGTGCTAAATGTGAGAAAAGGTTGATTCCTCTTATAAAACAGTTTCTTTTGAGATACAAAGTAGTGGACAGAATAGATTACCCAACAGATTACTACCTGGTTACCTGAACATGTACTTTTTCTACGAATTCCAGAAGTTCCTATCTGATGTACATAACAAGACTCAGAAAAAAGTCGGAATCAAGAGAAATTCCTAAGTACTTTCACAACTGGAAAAGATGTTAGAGAGATACTGACCTACATGTGGAAGAATTTGCTTTGGAACAGCAATGGAGCTTTGCTCCATCGAGGCCTGTTGAAGGTGGGGGGTGCACAGTGACTCCTGGGTGAACAGATCTTGAACTCTCAAGAAAACATTGCCAAAGTGGGTCCTGAGGGAGAGGCATGGTTTTACAGCCTTCTATGAGTCCATCAACAATTTCAAGCTCTGTTTTCATTGACATTAGAATTCTTTTACAAGCAGCCTGACACGCATAGTCTTCTGCTCTATCACAGCAATACAAACCTGTTAACAAAATAGTTAACAGTCAAGCACAAAACAACATTACAGATGCACAATATAAAAGCCCTGAGAAATAAAAGTGCTGTAAGGTGCCACCTTCTCCTCCAGAGAATCTCAAATAACACTGCTTCTCCTAAATAGATACAGAATCAACTATGGAAAAAAACCACGAAGGCAGTATGTAAAAATGAAAAGTAAATAAAAATTATTAATGCACCTAAACACAAAAGTTATCCTCATATAATGATAGCAATACAATTTATATGACAGACTTCTACAATAACACATTTTATAAAGAAAAGAACATGAAGTGCATTTTTAGGATCTGCTATAACTTTCAGTAAGAAAGGATTTATTTGTACTTACTGTCTGTAGGGTTTCTCATTGGATACGACTGTGTGTAGTTATTCACGCAGTGTATAAGCTGAGGGCTGATAGATGCACAGTAATTTTCAACTGCTTTAATTTGTGATGGACCAGGAGAGGAGTCTGTCCGAAAAATTGCCTGGCAATACTCGCGGCAGTTCGTATGGTGCCCTGCGTAACTGCAACACACGGACCCCACTGGGGAAGCAAACAAACAACACACAATCTATGGGTTCCTATGCAGAGAAATGAAGAGATGAGCATGTCTGTACAGCACACGAGGATGCTCAAGGAAACGACAAAAAGAAAAAAAAGAAGAATTTCTACGCTCTATTGAAATATCTCTGTCTACAGAATGACTGGAAATATCTGTAACTAGCCAAACTACATTTGTTTGTCTGGCAGGAGAAAAAAGTCAGTACTAAAGCTGCCTTGAACTCAAGTTCAAGACATGAGAAAGCCAGATGAATCTCATTTTCAGCTGTTTTGTTCTTACTTTAGATAACCAGACGTGTCCAATAACTGAATTATCAGAGAAATATGACTAATAAACAAATAAATATAAGAGTAGTGTCATTCAAAAAACCCAGACAGATGGTATTGGTGATTCAGATGTTTTTGCTATGTTGTTAAATTCATATAGTAGTTCTTGAGAGTAATTTTTACTACAATTAATTCTGAAACACTGATTTCATTTTATATAAACAGATATCAGGCAACAAAACACTTGCATGCTTCTTCAAAATTTCAACTATGCATTTAATTTTGCTTCTTAGCACACATCAAATGACCAAGCAGAAGATGACAGAAAGGACAAATATAGATACACAAAAAACGATATTAAGTATACAAATAGCTAAATCCCTTTATTACTTGACAATTTACTCATGTGGCTTTTGCTTATATGGGTCTGAAATCCACATGTTTGTGTATATGTTCACCCACAGAACCTCTTATAGTTTAGAGAAAAAAAGAATGATACAAAAGCAAAAGAAAATAAACTACTCATTATATACTTACTTTCATTTCTGTTAATACAACTAAAGAGAGCATTCTGAAATCAAAACAAAAGCAGTGTTATAAGCCAGAAAACTTCAAATAAATATTTAAGTATCCAGTCATTTGTTATAATGAGGTAATAAACCTTTGGTACTATTTGCTTCAATTAGATTACATTAAAGCAAAAACACTGTACAAACAGTGAAATCAGGAAATTAAGAGATCAAGGGTCACCAAAGTTCTGCGTGCACTCATAGTAAAATAGATAAATATTCAAGCAAACAAGTAAATTGGAAGACTTTCCTGGACTAACTTAGAAACAGGGTAAACTGCTATAATATGATGTCCCAAGATGTTGGGATTTTTTTTCTAAGGATAATAATTTAAAAGGCTCTATGTAGAAAAAAAAAAAATCTGCACAGATTGTAAATAGTAAATCTCAACAAGATAACTCCATGACAATGTACCTTAAAAGCTAAAGCATGCAATCAACTCCCTCGAGCTGCAGCTGAAAGGCACAGCTGGGAGATGTACATCTTAAATGTCAGAAGAAGGGAAACACACACATCCTGCTGCTTTGTTTCAGGGCTCTCTAATCTGCAGACCAGTCATGGAATGGTTTGGGTTGGAAGGGACCTTAAAGCTCGTCTAGTCACAACCCCCTGTTAGGGACAGGGACACCTTCCACTAGCCCAGGTTGCTCAGAGCCCCATCCAATCTGGCCCTGAACACTTCCAGGGATGGGGCATCCAGAGCTCCTCTGGGCAACCTGTGCCAGTGCCTCGTCACCCTCATCTTAAAAAAATTTCTTCTTTCTATCTAGTTTGAAACTACCCTCTCTAAGTTTACCATCCAACCCTTGCCCTATCATAACAAGCCCTGCCAAAATGTTTATTCCCAGCTTTCTTGTAGGCCCTCTTTGGGCACCAGAAAGTGCTATGAGGTCTCCTGGGATCCTTTTCTTCTCCAGACTGAACAACACCAGCTCTCAGCCTGTCTTCACAGGAGACATGTTCCACCTCTCTTTGTGGCTCTCCTCTGGACTCATTCCAACAGATCCACGTCTTTCCTGTGCTGAATACTCCACACCTGGATGTAGCACTCCAGGTGGGTCTCATCAGAGCAGAATAGAGGGGCAGAATCCCTTTCCTCACAACTACTGAACTCTTGCCAGAAAACCCAGTCTTCCCCACACTAAATAAACACATTTCCCATTAAAAAAATTAGATACTGCATGTAAGCCTGTCTGGAACTCTATGGAAAGACAAAGTCATGAGGCTGAAATTCCAAAACGTAGTTGCCAGTTATCAAAGAGTAAAATTATATGATTGTGAGAAAAGAGGAATTCGAACTTCCTCCATACCTAACCTCTACAATTGTCAGAACACCAGATTATAAAACATGACCAAATACATCAACATAGTGACAAAACACAATCCTCATCTTCATAAATTTTTTGATCTCCATTTCTCCTGTCCCTATAATTAAACAAATTTGTATTTCACACAGAAGACAGTATCTAGAGAAAAAAACAGAAACACCATCAGACTGATCTCATGTGGGATTAAAGTCTTGCTTCAATACAGGAAAGCACCAGATGTGCTACTACCTCTAAGACAAGGAAGGGAGTTCAAAATGCAGACCTAGTTCAAGCTCAATAGTCACTAGATTCTTCATCTATCTTAGTTACTAGTTATTCACTTCATTGCAGAGAAGTGGGTATCTCAAATAATCTTGGGGCTATTTTGGCGCAGATCTGTACTGCTGCAAACACATGAAAATACAAACAATGTTAGGAATGAACTCGATGATTTTATTTTTCCTTTTGTCTTAGACAGACAGGAATTTGTTTTTCATTTGTATTTGCTACTTGCTTTCTTCTGAACACAAGATTTTAAACAGGACAGTCCCAATACTGTAATGAGCAGCATCAAATTCCTTCTGTTAACACTCAGAAATTAATTTAAACCTTGGGTAAGCCATGGCAGATGTGGCAATGAAAGACCCTAAGAGAGTAAACATAAATCTAATTTGCAAGTGTAAGTTATTTTTCCACAAACAGCAACTATTTATAATTCTAGTGATCACAAATAAAGGCACAAGATCTACTGATACAACTCACACAAAAATTGAAAAATCTGCCTTACGTAAAACAAAGCCCCAAATCTCATGAAGTCGCAACTCAGAGATTTTATTTTCAGGCCAAAAATTTCTACAATATTTCACATCTTTTCTCCCAAAAGCATGGATACTGCATTCTTTCTTTCACATTAAGATGAATTTGCAGCAACATTTTTCATCCCAGCAGCACATTTCCATCTGATTAACTTAAGATTTTCCCTTCTTTCCTACACACAAACCAAATCCTGTTACCCATCCATCTATGTATCACAGATGAGGGACAAGAGAATTAGTGGAGAAAGAACACAGAGATGGGGTCACCATCCTACATCTGTAAAGGACAGATTTATCCTGTTGCCTAAAGGCTCATGACATTTTTGTTGCACCATATATTCTTTACTATGGATGCCAGGCAAAGGTGACCAGAAAGGCCCTTTTTTGATGTGGCCACCTGGTTTCTTTAGGACCTGCCAGACACAAAACCACTCTTCCCCTAAACTGAAGAAGCTGCTGAAATTTGACTTCCCCAGAGCAACCCTGCATGGAGCACTGTGGCACACAAACCAGCCAGGTAAACACCATAACTTTATTAATTAATACACTGGGACAGCAGAGGCTGCTGGAAAGCCTAAAGTCTGCCTGCCACGGTTATACCAAGTATCTGACCATACTGTTGGCACAAACAACACTTAGATTCATACTCTAATGCTGCAATAAACTCAGATAAAAACTGTCATGTTATTTAGAAGTTGAATGATACAAAAAAGTGATTCTAAAGCAGTTCATATATAATAGTGTCACTTGCCCTGCTCAGAGGACACAAAAGAAAGGAGAATGTTGACAAGATTATGGTATCTACTAATATTCCTCTTCTAAAGAAGGGCTCAACTTGAGACAAAATTATCTTCTCACAGCAATTTCGCACTCCAACTTTATACAGGCAGGAAGTTCTTACCTAATAATAAATCTTCTTTCTGTATTTTGAAACTACAGTTCCACAGAGTGCTGAATCACTGTAATAATCCTCACATTTCTGTTAAGAGGAGGTGGTCTGGCTTCCCTTTTCCACCTTGCCCGTGTTCCCAGCTGTATAGCCTTGTGTATGCCCTTACACCATCATCTTGTCATGACCTGATCCTCCTCACTAACCCTGATGAAAACTCATTTTTCTCCTCCCCTAGGATTTAAGTCAGTGATATCAACAGGTATAATACTACTCAGAACAGAACAGAACAAGCATTTTTTAGATAACCATCTTTTAGAAGGACCTGCCAGATGCCAGAGGGAGAGTAAGGCAAGGAGGGGGAAGGAATGTGTGTGGAAAAATGGCAGTTGCAGGAGGGCATGGGAAGAACTTCAGCTGCACTGAGTTGTTACAGCAACTCACCAGATTTCACAAAATTCTAAGTGTCTGCAGCCAGGACAGAATACAGTGCTAGTGAGAGTGCTGACTTTGTGTTTTGGGTAGGTCTGGGTAGCTGTTCATTTTATGTGTAAGTATATACCCCCCACACATGTGAGGGGTATAGCTCCAGAGATATGAGACAAACTTAAAAAAAATAAAAATTAGTGTCTAATTACCTGTTTGTAAATAAAGCTGTTAACAGCATTAAACAGTCTGATTTGAATTACTAACTGCAACTTTTTTTCAGAACACAAGATTCATGTCCATCTCTACTAAACTAGGACTCATATTTAAGAAGTCACCAGCTTTTTTGCCCACTCAAGGTTCCTTCTGAATCTTTTAGTGAACTGGCAGTGAAGAAAGACACAGAAAACAAAGCAAAAGATGAAAGATAGATATAGGTAAGGAAAAACAAAACCAAACCAGCCAACAAAAACCAAAAGAGGACAAAAGTATGTTCTCTTTATAGGAATGATTAAGTCATCAAGATTTGGGAAAATGATGGTACACATGCAATACTGTGTACACACACAGCCTGATACTCCATTTTTAACTTGTGTTGAATACTAAATAAGGTGAACAAAGATGGCAATATCAAAATTTCTAAACCACAAACACAATGATTTGTTTTACTTGTGTACAAGTCCCATCTTTCAGACTTCTCATTTTTTAAAGCCAGGTGTTTCCAAGCCTGGTGATTAAAGGCAGTGAGACTACGAGGAGGAGGAGGAGGGGAAAGCAGCAAACGGACACCGGCAATGCAGCCACATGCACCTTAAAGCAAAGACTCTCAAAGATTTCTTTTTGGTGTTATGGAAATTGAAAAAGGCTACTGGGATTTATGCAGCAGAGAACACTTTTCAGTCTTCCTCACCAGAAACCCCCTGAAGGAAGATTTTAGCCAGTACTGCAGGACCTAACTGGTTTCGCTCTTTTTGGAGCTCATCAGCTGCAGGTAACGGCTCAAAACCCAAAAATGCACACACCCCAACACAAACAGAGCAGAACATTTTGCTGAAGGAAGAAGTCCTCTGCATTGTGAGGCATGCTTTCCTATTATAAGCACATTTTTTCTAAATGGCTGCCTCTTGTGTCTTGAATGAAAAGCGACAGTGAAGCTGTTGTTTCACACCAGAAATTAAGAGTATTTTGTAAAAAAACCTACAAAAATTATTTTCCTCCCTAAAAATTATAATGGTATCTATATTCTACTAACTTTAGCAGAAAAATAAGCTCACTACTATTGTCGTGGGCAACCTAACCATGACAAATATTTCAATCTACATCCTATCCAATGAAGGTCATCTTAATTTATAAGTATTACTTACAATTTACAAATACAATAGTAAAATGCTTAAGTCTGTGCAGTTAAACACAGAAAAGAAAACCCTCTTGATCTATCCTTGACTTCATTTAATCTTTGAATTTATAGAGAGAAGATAAAAGTCAGAAGGTAACATATTAAGGTTTAGTGGAATCAGCTGAAGTGTCAAATGACGGTGAACATCTGTTAAAAACTTTAAAATCTTGCAGGAATAAACAAGTAAGATCAAGATTTTCCTCTATTATGTAAACCAGTAAAGAATTGAGAACACTGCACAGTGAGGTAGTACAAAATTACTGGAACTCAAATTTTGGCAAGATCATTGAGTGTTCCACCAACCTTCTTTGAACAGCAGAGAATAGAGACAAAAAGCACCAGCAGATGTCAATAACATGATCTACAATGTGTAGTGTATGGTCAGAGTCCATCCTGAATTCATTAAACAGTACTTCCAGAGGCCACACACAGTCCTCTGCCTTAGGATTTCATTAAACTGTTTAGGAACCTTTAGCTAAGCAATGTCCTAAACAGTTCCTTGAGTTATTATCTACTGTCTCCAAGTAATCCACACAAACAATTAGATAAGAGCTAAAAACTGATGACTGCATTTTTCAGCAGGAGTAACTAGTAGCCAGCATTCACTAAAATCTCAGCAAAAAGCAGGATCATATGACCCTAAAAGAAAAAACCAAACCAATACCATAGCTGAGTGAATGTTTTTCTGAATCCCCATTAAAGCACTTAAAGCTGCAGGCACTGCATTTAAGTTTCTGTGTTTAAAAACTGTAAAATACCAAAGTGAGATTAGGCTAAAGAGTGCTCAAATCTGTGATAGCAAAACTGGCTTTAAACAATCCAGGCACATCAAAAGCATTCACTACTGAGCATCAAAAGTAGTTTTAAGAGCAGAGGCTAAATAAGTTGTGACATTTCCAGCTGCATTTCAACTGCTTGGGAGATTTTAATAGTGCTCAGCTGCAGTAAACCTCTCACAGTGCCAATTACCCAGAGAAGTTTGAACATCTTATTTGGAACACATGAAGTAAAAGCTGGAGTTCTTAATATTCAGAGAGGTGAACTCACAATAGGCAGTGCACAGACTCAAGAGTTGCAACCTAATGGAAACTTTAGTGCTACCCTTTCCATACACAGAAGAAAGAAAATGGGTCTTAAACACAGTAATAAAGCCTTTATAGCTTATTTTAAGATTAATGAAGTATTTTAAGTTGCTCCTCCAACCACGTATGCATGTGTTCTTTTAAAAAATGAACCCCCACTTTACACAAAAATTTTAAAAGTACAAACATCAGAAAATCCTATATACAATCCATACCATCTCCACTTCTTTTTTCTTCTTTCTTTGACTATTACCTACCTTCTTTTTAGAGGAAGATGAACAGGATAGCAGAAAGCTGGAAGAAGTAGTGAAAGATAAAAGAACTGAGGTGCACAGAACTAGAGGAAAAATGAAGACGACAAAATGAGTATCTGAGAAGCAGAAGATGGAAAAAAGGACTATTAGAATAAAACCTTCAAAAGAAGGCAAATAAAAGACCTTTTAGTAACACCCAAAAATACTGGGCAAGTAGTGTTAAATTTATTAATTTCTGTACGCAGTGCTACTTGAAAATAAAAACTGTTAAACAGGACATGCCATCTTCAAAGCACTGATAAAAAATGAGTATCTTATTACAACACAATACTTTTCAAAAATGTGTAAAATCTCCAAATTAAAATAAACATAAATTTTTACAGTAAAAGTACTGCAGAAAAATATGATTAGCAGAAAAAGCATATTTGATTAACCTTGTGAAAAGCTGGCACATTAATGCTGAAGTGATTCTGTTACTGCAGAACCTGAGACTCCACTTAGTGACTTCAAACTTGGTGACACCTCCCTGCATGGAGCTTGGATTTTTTCCCCTGCTCTGAATCCTAAGCCCTACCTCTGAAGATTTACCTTCTTCTTCACCCTCACTTAGTGGGAGGCTGAAGGGTAACTCAAAAATTTGTTTCCCTGATCTCAAAAGATTACAAAAGTGTACTATGCACAGTTTAGACTATTCTAAGAAGCTTGTGGAAATTCTCTGAGAAATCCTTATCTGAGTAAGCTAAGTAGGCTGGTAAGCTATGAGAGTGTTTGCAAAAAAAAGAGTTATATTTTACATCCTTCATTCATCTAGTTTTACTTTTATGTCAGGTACTTAATTATGAAATACCTCAGCAACAGACTTGAGAGCTGATTACCAAGCACTATGACCTATACTGCAAATTAATTTTCTAATTGGATCCTCATTTTTAGCAAAGTATGAATTCTTAAATGCAAAACCAAACACAGGATGTATGACATTGTACTTATGTGACTCACATGCTATTTCTGATCTCATGCCACCTCTTCCAGTTTGAAGTAGCCATTCCTTCCCCAGTTCAGTGTTTTCCCAGCCAACTCCACTGAATGCAAAGTACAGTACAGGACACAAAGCTACTCACAGACTACAGAGGGAGCAGGACTCATACACCAAAGCAGCAAGAACAAATTTTTTTTTTTAAATGAGAAATAATGGCAGGGTGTGGGAAACTGCAGGCTCCCTCCGAAAGTTTTATTTGGAATCTTCAATCTTAGGCATAACTTCCTTGAATTTTATACAAGCAATAAGCTTGTTAAGAGCATTTTAAGTATTATTTTCCATGGGCACCTGTAAGCCTCAATACATATGAAAAATCATTGTCACACAGAATTCTATCATAACTGAATATCTAGCACATCAGATACCTAATTTCTGTCCCTGACACACTGTTTGTATCTACTACACCTAGTTCTCATTAAAAAAAGTTCTTTCCTTCTTCCATAATCAGAAGACTGGTTCCTTCTACTATGATTTTTCTCCTTCTCCTTCTCTTTTAGTCTTGCACAGATAGCAAGCATTAAGGTTTCCTGAACAGTAACAGCAAGATCACTCTTGATTAAGAGTGAGAGGCCCAGTTTTCAAAATTCCAAGCAAAAACTGGAAAAGTAAATAAGATGACTATGACCATTTTGAAGTCATTCTTTATTCTCTTACCTTTCCTCTCCCGTTCTCCTTCAACCCATACTGGCCAACCTCCTACAGCAATGCAGAAATCCAGAAAAAAAAGAAGGAAACAGACCAGCATAATAGAGGAGAAGCTTGCAGATGTTGACAGTATAGCATATTACAGCATGGAAGGAGACAGAACTACTTAAAATGAAAATGCATTTTTAAGAGAACAAGCTATGGCAACTTCAACCCACGCTACCTTCCACAGTGAAGTGTCTAGGAAAATATATTGTTTAGATAAAAGGACAAAAGGGAAAATAAATTTTAAAAAAGCAATTCAGTGCTTCCTGGAAAAAACAGGAAAGCTGCTCCACTTCTGCCCAAATCAAGAGAACGAAAAATTGTCTGATAACCTGAACTGTTGATTATGAGCAGAACTGATGCAGGACAACCTCACTTAGGGCAGAAGGAAATGAGATGAAAGGGGGTGGGAGGAATCTGGCTTCTAATTAAGACCAAGATCAAAAGAAAAGCAGTCCTTGCAGAATAGCATTTCTACATCCTGTGTCAAAAAGAACATAGGTAAAGGCAGATTTCTGAAGATATCCTAATGATTAATTTTATGAGCAGAACAGTAAAAATAACTGCAAGCATCAACAGTTTCACTGATGTTACAAAAATTATATATTTGAAATTAATTATATTCAGACGGGATACTGGTGATTGTTCTTTTCTCAGTTTATTTCTTTGGGTCACTTTTAAACTGACTCTCACTGTCCAAGCTGAAAGGTTTCTGACAGATTGAATGATCACAACGAATGCTGACTTTGATCAAATTCCTATGAAATAAACTTTTTGGGAGTCCAATTTGAAAGTTGCTACTTTTTCATTTAAATTAAGGTATATGCAAATCTAAAAAATAAAAAACTTTTTTACAGAAGGTGGTTATACATTTATAAAAACTGTAGAGAGATAATTTACATTCATATGAAAACGAGCACATTCAGAAATACAGCTATAAAAAGACTGAACTTTCCCTCTTCTACAGGATATTTTTACAGGACTTTTAAAATTACTGATATAAAAGTTGGTTTTTTTTTTCCAGAGACACATAAAAACATACCTCGTATTCCTTCCTGCAGACCTTTAATACATCATTTTTTGCAGAAGCCTGAAAGACAGATATATTTCTCCATTTGTAGTAGAAAATAATAAAATCATGTGGCAAAATAAAGACAGTTCTACTTCTAAATTAACTACAATAACAATGGATTAATGATCTATTGAAATGTTCCTTTAAGAACCAAAAGAATCCACGTAAAGCTTTAAGAAAAAAAGCAGATGCCATGACTGTTAATACGACATTTAATGAAAACCCAAACCCACATATTTCTGCACCAAGTTAGTTGATAGCAGAGGCACACAAAGCAACTTTGGTTTTGTGAACACTTTGCCAGATTGCAGAATAGAGGAAGCATTTAAGAAATGGAAGAGTTTGAGCATAAAGATCTCCCAGTTTTCCCTGCTAATTTATCACTTGTGTTTCGCTTTCCATTCCCCTCCCTCTTCTATGTTCAGTTCTATGGTTCCTATTGTGAAACTGAGTTGCAGATATTCTCCCCTCAAACTGCAGATCCCTTTGTTCTATACAAAAATCTCGTGCTCCTTTTCCAGATGACAGATGTTCAAAACTATAATTACTACTAACATGTTACTTCCCACTCTGGTAATTTAAAACACTTGGGCAAAGTCTGACCTTGGACCTATTATATCACTGCCTTCAAATGACTCCAAAATCCCCTCAAGTTTCAAAGATCAAAATTAAAATCCAAATATTTCTCATTATCCCTAATATTTGGCAGGTATTTAGAGTTTAGTACAAATGAAAAAAAATAGCAAATGTTTTAACGAGAGTCTGCCAAAGTACAAAATATAGCTAAGATACTGAAACAACTGTCTGCAATCAAACAATGCAACATCTGATATACACAATAATGAGAAATGATGTAACAGTCATAAGATTAAATTAATAAAATTTACAATAAACAGAAATGTCTTTATCAGCTCTGGAAGACAATTAAGCATTAGGACATATTTGAAAACGTGGCTAAAAAATGCATTTGAGAATAAAAACACATTTTCTGAAGATCAAAAGTACCCAGTTTGTTTACTCACTCCTCATCTCTCTCCCACACTACTCTGTACTCACTGCTCATCTCCTGTCACATTTAAACTTTGTGCTTCTGGGTGAAAGTAGATTTTTTTTTTTTTTTATGACAGCAGTTTGCAGTAGGCTGCTTGATCAAGATTAAGACTACATAGGTAACATTCACAAATGTGAATATTAAGTACATCTGTGCTCCACAAATGAATTATAAGGATGAAGATAAACACAAATATGCTCATAGATTTTGAGCTATGTTTTTAAAGCCACAGACATATTTAGGGGGAAAAAATTACTAAATGCTTCACAGATTTTTTAATAAAAAGATCACTGCTAAATTTATGAATTATGCTTAAAACTGTTACTTGACAAAAACACCAGCTCTATTAACACTAAAAAACCTCCTTTTCTTCCATCTGATGAACAAACACCTCTTTGAAGAGGCACAAAAATCTGGGGCTGTAACCACGATGTTGTATCACTAAGCATGACATTACAAAAAAAAAAAAAAAAAGGAGCTTAGAACCAGCCACGTGTTACCTTTCACTCAACATTATTTTAAAGTAACAACTTTTATGCAGAGACTGTGACAAAAAAGGCCAAACTAAGCTCAGCATAACCCAAGAGAGCTGCAGAATGAGAGTGGATTCAGTGAGGGGGGTGAAAGCCTTACCTGCTTACACGCTTGCCGACACTCCACAGCAATTGCCAGCTCACAGCAGCCTAAACCAACCCAGCCGTCTGACTTCTTCAAAACTCCTTGGGAAACAGGATCACACGCTTATTAGAGTAGAAAGAGAAATTATGCCCCCACTTCCCCTTTCCTCTAATTTGATAACCCTGTTCA
This sequence comes from Acridotheres tristis, assembly GCA_037013685.1. NCBI lineage: Eukaryota > Metazoa > Chordata > Aves > Passeriformes > Sturnidae > Acridotheres > Acridotheres tristis. The sequence continues at coordinate 56,950,906 of CM072886.1, read as the reverse complement.
AATTTGATAATCCTGTTCTCATTCAAGAAGCCTATGTACAGATTACATTTTTATTGGAATTCTAAACCAACTTTAAGCAAAAAAACCCCAAGTCTGTGTTTTCACAAATGCTGAAACTAGCATTTCATGAAGTACCTTCCACACATTGAGTTTAAAAATGCTTTAAGCAAACTGCTTTAAATGCTCAATGGAAATACTAGATTTTGATAGTCTATCTAATCTGAAATATAAGACAACAAAAAACATCAGGAAAAAAAATCTCATTAAAATTGAGAACATCATCTCTAATAGATACATCCTCTTGTTGGTTTCAATAACGCATTTCACTACCCAATGTTCCATGTTCTTTCTCCAAACTTCCTGTGGTGTTTTTGGTCTCAATGGAGTTAAATTTCTTCAGCTGAGCTGGCATGGAGCTGTGTTTTGGACTTCTGATTAAAACAGTGTTGATAACTCAGGGATGTTTTAGTTACTGCAAACACAGGCAGCATCCAGGCCTTTTCTGTTTTCCATTGGGACTCACAAGTAGGCTGGCATTGCACAAGAGGTCGGGTCCCTGGGCATCAGTTGGTTCATGGTGAGTAATTATTTTCTTTTGCATCACTTGTTTTTCTTGGGTTTGGGTTTTTCCCTCCTTTCTTTCTTGTTTTTCCTTCCATTTTTAAGTTATAAACTGTCTTTATCCCAACCCACAGGTTTTCTCACTGTTGCCCCTCTGATTCTCCCATCTCTCCCACTGATGGGAGAATGAGCAAACACTGTGTGGCAATCAGCAACCCACTGGGGTTAATCCACAACACTTCCTCTGTCATTTATCTCCCCAGCAACACGGTTTCATAGCCAGAACTATCTCCAATAGACGTTTCCTATCTCCCTGTCTCTCTTAATCCATTTATTTCACTATTTGCATTGTCCTCAGTTCTTACCATAAAGGTACATAGAAATATGGTAAGAAGCAAATTGCTGCCATAAATGGTTTCATCCTCTTAATTTAATAATAAATATAGATTTTTTTCTAATGTTTTCCAAACACCAGAAATAAAATAAAAGAATGCATTCCTGCATCTATTTATCATGTAACTTTAAAGACAGAAATAAAGGGAAGGTTTGATCTATGCAGCTGACCAGCAGCTGTGACAAACTTGTTACAATATTTTTCTTAGGACAGGAGGCAGAATTATTTAACTCGAATACTCATTTTTGTTACAAATATTTAAAAAATAAAGCAGTACTTTAGTACATACATAAATTGTATTATTTATTTAGAAATAAAAAAGCAGAAAGCAGAGGAATCAACAACAATTTAAAAAAATGCTTGTAAGTCTATTGGAAATGCCTATTTAGCAGAGCCACATGGGATATGAGGCTTTAAAAAAGGGAAGTGAAACAGCTAGGTGTAAGATCTTAAATTTAAATGCTAAGAAAACACTTGGAAAAAATAAAAAATAATTGCATCAATGGAAAACAATGGCCAACTGGTATTTATCATGAAGAAAATTAAAACACACGTTACAAACACAGGTGGCATAGCAAGTCTTGCCAGCATCTGTCTTTCACGACATTCCAATGGGTAAATTAAGAAAATGCACTAATGGCAAATTTATAAAGGAGGAGCAAAATCTTCACAAAGCAAAATTAACACATTCCCTGTGGAAATTAAAATACGTGTCACAGTTATTAAAACGCAAATTAAAAGCTTAATGCTTGACAGAAGTAAGGTGGCAGCATTGCTCAGCAGGTGGAGGGAACAGAGGGGAAAAGGTGCACTACAGCTTCTGGTTGCAGCCTGTACTCTGTCAGCTTGACCATCTGAATGGTTCAGCCCCTCAGCATGCAGGCACAAGATCCACAGGTCTTTGCAGAGACTCTCAAAATCTTCTGTGCATCTATTCAGAGTATTGCCTCAGCTTTCCAATTCACACTGGTTCAATGCAGCTGTGAAGGTCATGAACAACTGCAAGTAGAGCTCACAGAGGGGTGCAGAATTAGTTTTTCAGAGGTTGAGCATCTTTTTGACAGTGTCAAAGAGATCGCTGTTGTGCACACATCAGTTGTTTGCAATCACTGTTCAAGAACTTGGAATTTAGGTTTCACTATATATGTACAGTTAATTGCCAAATCAACCACTCACTATGCTCTCTTGTAGGCATAAAATAACACGTCAGTTCTGCATATATTCCTATGTGGAGATTAATTTCAATCAGAACAGTAATGTTTGGTAGAACAGTTATTAGTAGGACTGATAATGTAAGGCATAAGCAAGCTAAAAAATCATCAAAGAAACATCATGTGCAATATGAAAAGAAGATTTCCAGAAATCTCTGCTGCAATAACTAGCTGTAACCAGGAGAAACACATGGTAAATACAGCTGGACAGCTTCAGGAGCAGTGTCACCACTGAGCAGTCACCACTGAGTAATCAGGCATCCATATTTTGTGCAATACAGGGCATGTGGTTCCAGACATACTGGAACTAAACTAAACGGTGATAAAAGAATGAAGCAAGCTACACAAACACACCAAATTAAGAAGGCTGATAATTTTCAGCTGTTGTTAATGTTTTCTTGGCAAGTGGCCCTCTCTCCAGGTTATAACCAGCCAGCAGACAAGCTCGTGAATAAATGGATGTCACATTCTCAAGAACCATTGAACTTCAATCTTAATACAGTAACTCATAAATTAATTTTGTCATCAATGTAGTTGTGTGCATTTCTAGATGAAAATACACTTTCAGTGCAAAATTAATTGATTGGCGCCCATAATTATGATAATTCATCAAATTCATCTGTACAATACAGATTCCCGAGCCATAACAAATCATCTAGTTGCCTAACACAAACTCTCAGCCTGCCCTCAGATATGTTCCAGCTCCTTAACCACCTTACAGTGGCTCTTTGCTGAACTTGCTCCAGAGTGTTCATAGTGTTTTTGTCCACAATTCTCAGAACTAGACACAGTATCCCTGATATGGCCTCACCAACGCTGAGTAGAGGGGAAGGATCAGCTCCCTTAATCTGCTGGCAACATTTTCACTGATGCAGTCTGGATGCTGTTGGTCTTTCTTTGCTATGAGGGCACATTGCTGGATCATGTTCCACTTGCTGGTCACCAGGATTCCCAGGTACCTTTCTACCAAGGTGCTTTCCAGCTGGCCAGCCTCCTGTGCACTGTAGAGCATGGGGCCTTTGCATCTCCTTTTCTGGAATTTTATCAAGTTCCTGTCTGCCTCTTCCTTTGGTTAACCAACATCCCTGTGAATGGCAGCACAACCATCTGGTCTAGCAACCTCGCCTTTCACTTTTGCATCACTGGGTAATAGACTGAGGCTGAACTCTGTCCCATCATTAACAAAGATGTTAAACAGGACTAGACCCAGCATCAACCCTTGGGATACTGACCTACAGATGCACTCTGTGATGCTGATCAAACCTTCTGGCCCAGCAATTTGGCCAGTTTTCACTTCACCTCCACTGCTCATTTATCCAGCTCACACTTCATCAGTTTCTCTGCAAGCCAGTCATAAAAAAACAGTGACGAAATCCTTACTCAAGCTGAGCTACACAACGTGCACTGCTTTCCCCTCACCTAAAAAGGCACTCATCTCATCACAGAGGGTTATCAGGTTGGTTAAGAACAGTTTCCCCTTCATATATCCATGCTGACTATAAACCATCACCTTCGTGTCCTCGATGTGTCTGGAAATTGTCTACAGGAAGATCTGCTCAGTTACCTTCCCAGGGTTTGAGGTGAAACTGTCAAAGCCTAGAGTTCTTCAGATCCTCCCTGCCCTTTCTAAAGGCAGGAGTGAACTTCTTTTCTTCCCTTCTTCTTCACAGTCCTCAGCAATACCTAACCCTATCCTTCTCCATCAAGTGCAAGTCTTCCTTGCCCTGGACTTTACGACTGATCTCAGGGACCTGGCATTCCTGCAGGTTCATCTTACCAGTAAAGACTGAGACAAAGAAGACCACAGGCTATTTAATGTCATTTGTCACCAGGTTTCCTGCCTCACCCAGCAGCAGGCTCTCGTTTTCAGCAGTCTTCTTTTTCTGCTGATGTCGTTCAAGAAGCTTTCTGGCTGCCCATCACATAATTCACCAGATCAGCTCCTGACAGGCTCTGGCTTTTCTAACCTCACCATGCATTAAGCGGAGCTTGGATAAGGTGATCCTTGAAAGTCAAGGAGGTCTCTTGGACCCTTCTTTTCTCCAGGTCCAGGGCCCATGGAATTCTTCCAAGCAGATTGCCTGTGCCCTCATCTCTTCAAAAGGTACCACGGTGATTAAAGTTGCCCATAAACACGAGGCCTGTGAACACAAGACTTCTTCCAGCTGTACAAAGAAGGTCTTGTTTACTCCTTCAGCCGGATAAGGCAGGGTGCAGCAGACACCCACATCATCACTCATGTCAGGCTCTCTGTACAATGCACTCCAGGGCCCACAGGCTGTTCTCAGCTGGCTCACCATCCATTCCAGGCAGAGTTCCATGCAATCCAGGTAACACTCACATAAAGGGAAACTTCAGCTCCTCACCTTCCTGTACCTGCCCCTCACAGCACACCTGCTGTGGGAGCCTTCCTGCTGTGTCCCTGTGACTCCAATAGGATAGAAGCCAGGTAACTGCACACAGGTTTCTAACCAATAAGACAGAAAGTCTGGAATCATCAGTTTGCCTTGGAGGCCTGGTAGGGGGACAGGAAGGAGAGGGGGAGTCCAAGCAGATGCTGTAAAACTGTTACAGCCTCCTTTTTCCTCACTCCCACTTTTCCACTTATAGCATTTTAATTTCAAAACATTTCAATTTTCTAATTTCAAAGTCTTTTAGAAATTACACGATACGATGGACTACTTAAGCCTGATTTCACCTATTTTTGATCCCTCCATTACAGCCTTTTCTTGTGCTTTATGCTTTCTATGCTGGTTTAGCATTAATTGATTTGTGGTGAAGAGGGAAAGAGTCAGCCATGGAAGTGATTCTCTGTGAGGAGCAGCTAGCAGCTTCCTCCCTGCCTGGCAAAACCAAGTGCTGGCTCGCTCTGAGAATTGGCACACTGCTCAGTCAATTAGAGAAGCTAGCAATGCCTCTATGATAACATATTTAAGAAAGAGAAAACCGTGGGAAGCTCTCTTTCTGCCCTCGGAGGGGTGGCCAGCAGTGCCAAGATCCTGCTGCCGGGGGTTATCCCGGCACCATGCAGCCTGGGCCATGTGACCAGCAGTGAGAGGCACGGCAAGCAATCCCCCGATGCAAAGCCCAGATGAAATCAACTCTTCAGCTCTGCAGAACTCGGTAAAATCTTTTCAATTAATAGAACTTGGGAACAAACGAACCTACATACACCAATTCTCTCCCGAGTCAGAGAAAAGGAAAAAGTGAGGACACATTAGGAGAACAACAAGGTGACACTGAGGTCGCTGCAAAGGAGGGAGGGGGAGGAGGAAGTGCTCCCAGCATCAGAGCTGAGATTCTTCTACAAGCTGTGGTGAGGACTGTGATACAACAACCTGTTCCCTGTAATTCATCAAGTGCATGGGAGATGCAGCAATTCACCCGCAGCCCATGAGAAAAAGGCACTCATGCTGGAACATGTGGATGCTGAAGAGCTGTAATTCACTGAGAAGCTTGAACAGAGAGAGAGAGAGCCTTGCTTTCAGAAATAGAGGAAGAGGACCCTTGCTTTTATACTAAAACAGCTCATCCTTGGAAACTGCACCCCATAAGCTAAATGGCCCACAAAAAGCAGTTGTGGGAAGACTCAAGCCCTGGGAGGGACTTCATGTTGCAAGCAGGTTCCAGGCAGATTGTTAGCTGTTAAAATTAAAACCATATTGGAAAAGTTCATTGACAACTGTTTCCCATAGGAAATACCCAATGGCATAACAAGAGAGATTCCCTAAGTGAACTGAAGAAAGAGCTTAAATAAAAATCCCATGTTTTGTCTCCCTGTGCTGTTGCTGGGAAGGAAAAATTCAGGAGTGTGGGGGGGTAAAGGTGTTCTAAAGGTTTAATTTCAGTTCTCATTATCCTCTTTTAATTCTGTTAATAATTTTTTTTCTTTATACCTTTTAAAGTTTTGAGCCTGCTTTGCCCTTAAAGTGTTTTCTCCTATTCATTATCTCATCTCATGAGTTTTCTTTCCCCCTCCTCTGCTTAACTACAGCAGAGGAAAATGAAGAAATGATTTCTCGTGGGTGCAGTGGCGTTTGGCCAGCTTCAATCTGTCACACTTTCTAAATCCACCTGTACCAAGCCGTTTGGTTCATGGTCTGAGCCCCTGCACTTAAATTGTTTAATTCTTATTATCTCCCTGTGTTACTCAGTTTTTGTTCAAATCATGCTGTATCTAGAGTAAAGTTGTAATTATCAACCATTTTGTAGATCAGGCTAAGGTGTAACAAAGTCAAAAAACCCCAAAAAATACTGAAAAGAAAGAAATGCTGATATTTCCTGCATTTGTCACAGAAGAACATGTTTAATTATACAAACATATTAAATATTTTTTTAAGCAGGAAAAGGAAACTATTATTATAATGCACAGGTAACTCATTATATACTAGAAAGCACCACAGAGTTTATATTAGATGCATAATGGAAGTTAAATTATCATGAAATCTATGGGTGCAGGTGGCAGACAAGATCAAAACACATAGAGGGTGAAAAAGCAACATGAGTCAATAGCTAAGTGGTATTTCTTACCTGGCAAAGAAGAATTTATACAATTCCACACTTCTCTCTGAAAAGTAAAAATGCAATTAAGCAAAAGCAAGTCTACAGAATAAGAGAATCTAACAGACTCAAACCAGCAATTTCAGGATTTTTTCACTGAGTTTTAAACATCTGATTGGAAGAATTGCTATGATTAAACATCTTTTAAAGAAGTGCTATGATAGAAGCTGAGTACTATTTCCTTCCATGAGAGGGCTGCTATGCACAGACTATGGAATCAACAGCAGCATTTTTGCAGATGCAGAACCTAATGTAGTTATCTGGAATACACAGCTAGTCAACACTCTCCATCAATATTCACAGAACAAAACTGCAACTTAGACAAAGAACAAGACTTGTCTAGAACTAAGACCTGTGGAGAAGCTTATTGCCCTAGCATTCCTTCCCACCAGCATAAAAGTACCCTAAACACACATAACCACATAGAAAACTAATTTTAAAAGGGTTTCAATCACACTGACACAGCAACCCATATTGTCACACATTGGCATATCTATCATCACAGGAATCCATGACTTTCCAAAGTTGCAATGGATCTGTATTTAATGATCTAACACGTTCTCCTCTGTATCTGTGGAAGTTTTCCACTTAGGCAAGAGACAAAGTAAGATCAAAAGAAGATGGTAAAGAGCTGCTACTTCTACAAATTCCATCCCTTTGATCCAGTTAACTTCCTTTATGTCACAAGGAGGTTAATGGTTGGACTCAATGATCTTTAGGGTCTCTTCCAACCTAAATGTATCTATGATTCTAAGAAAAAAAAAAATCACCCCTTGTGTGGACAGTTACTTTTAAAATTAATACCAGGCAATACCCTATCATATTACTTGAAGGAATACACACAACACAATGCCTGTAACCAGTGCTCAAGAATATTGACCATCTGATTAAATTTAAAACTATCTGCTGATCTGTGAAATGGCACCAGAACACCTGTGCAACAAGGGATATCCGAGAACAGCAAACATGGTATTGAGTTGAACAGTTAACTATTTTATATATCTAGATATTACCAGTTCAGTGATATTAAGTTAAGATCCACACTGGACAGCTGACTTGTCATTTGTAAAGATAGCAGGTGGGAGTTATAAAAATCACTCCCAATTACTACCTTTATAAATGACAAGTCATTTTCCCCATTTCAGATAATCTCCAATCCTGTCTTATCAGAAGCACTTCTCTGGTATACAGCTAAAATTCTACTCATCAGGGAATGAAACATAAAGAAAACCAGTAGCAAACCAAATGCTACTCATCATTTCAATAGGTTTTCATGCCAGATTTTACTCATACCAGCAGCTGTCTATAACTTTCTGAAACCTGAGAGTTATTGACTCACAGAAACAAAAAACTGAAGGAACTTTGACACACTGAAGGAAAAGATCTATAAGAACACAATCTTGTGAAGTTGCCTATTAAATGTTATTTTCAGATTTACCACTCCTACTCATTGCCTGCTTCAGCCGAGCATATGTTTTAGGCTTGCAGCAAACAGTACTGATACTGTTCAGAAGTAACAGAAATTACAAGAAGAAAGTAGGATTTTCTGACTGCAAAACGGTGCCAAGAGATAAGACTCTAAAATTTACAGTCTGAATGATCATACTTATCTTATTATTCCCTGATTAGATCATGCTTAGAAGAGGGAGCAGATTTACACTCTTTTTTTTGGTGAAACTGAAGACCTTTAGTGACACTACAGAACTTTCAGGAAACCATAATCTTACTTATGCAATAAAAGCATTACTTCAGTTTCTCCATAAACAATTTGGTGCAGCTATCAGGGTCTTCTTGTCTTAGCCCAAGACCTCGTGGCTTTGTGCCATAGATATGCTGGAACATATAATATAATTTAAGTCACTACCATTAACATCCAAGTGACAATCACCCAGCACAAGCTTTTACAACATCGATAAGATTTTCATTGCATTTTATAGCTTATTCCTGCCACCTTATTACAAGTAACATAATTTATGATGGCATTAAAAAAACCAAAATCCTACTTTGAGGTTCAAATCTCATTTGAAGAGCTGTTCTAGCAAGTCTTACCATAGATTCTGGACAATACTCAGGTGCTCGCTGCAGCAAGTGCTTCAAACGGGAGTCACTCTTAGAAGACAAAATCTGTTAGAAACGAAACACACCTTAAAACATAGAGAATGTAATTGCACATCAAATACTTTTTTCAATTTATTTCACTGTTTTTAGTTTCTCTAATATCCACTCTTTGATAACTTTGCCTTACAGTATGAATAGAATTAAAATTTAAGATTTCTTTTTATGTATTTGTAGTTCTTCAAATATGTTTCACTTTTTATAGAGAAGTACTTTTTTTTCTATTTAGAAGAGAATGAGAATTTCCTCCTCAAACATTTCAATCAAAAAGTTTCTACTCAATGTGGAAGGGCAATTTTAACAAGAGGATTTCTGCTCCACATATCAAAATACTATACAATTCTATTTTCTTAATTAACCTTCTGCTACATATTACATGACCTTAAGCAATTAAACCTCAAAAAAACCCTGAAACAAGTAATTTCTGTGGAACAAGGTAGAACAAAACCAAGACTAGTTAAAGAGACAATCAAAACTAACAGGAGAATGCACAGTACCCACAGGCAAACTGAACACCCAAGAGTTCGCTAGACTGGATGGAATACAACTGAGGATGTTGTTCCTTTAGCACTCTAATTAAGTCTTAGTTATAAATTAAAACAAGAAACCGGTTAACAAGAGGAATGAAAACAGATCTATTAATGTGTGCTACGAAACTGGAAGTGATATAACTGAAACAGACGAATTTCAGAATGAAAAGTATATTACAGTTCTATTCTAATTTGTTCTACTCTAACACAATAAACTATCAGTTCTATTCTAACATGATAAACTTACTGAAAGAAAATTAAGAGAACAACAGCACTTGTTTCAGAAACGAGAGCAAAGAAAGAACTGCATTAGTATTTCAACTCTTCTGAGGTCATAGAATAATAAAATAATTCAGGCTGGAAGGGATCTCAGAAGATCATTTATTTCAACCTCGTGCTCAAAGAAGGGTCAACTATGAGACCAGACCATGGTGCCCACCTTCTTATTCTTTCCACGTGTCCAAGTCCCTCTGGATAACCTGCCATTAAGATTATCAACACTTCCTTTCAGCTTCATATGGCCTGAAAACTCAATGAGAGTCGCCTTGTCCAGGTTGTTAACAAAGATGTTAAACAGGACAGGTCCCAGGGCAGACTCCTTTGGTATTTCACTTCTTATTAGCCTGCAGGAAAAGTAGGACCCACTAAACTCCATCTCTGAGCCTGACTTTACAACTGTTTTTTTACTCATCTAATTGTCCATTCCTCAAACCCATACGATCCTAAAACAGATACAAATACATTGAGGGAAGTAATGCTTAAAAACTGCTAAAGATAACACAAATGATATCCATGCCTTTCCCCTCATTCAGAAACCCAGTGTCATTATCAAACTAGGTTGGCCAGGAATGATTTACTGACACTAAATCACACGCTGCCTTCAGCAACAACTTCATATTTTTCCTTCTTCAGCCTTTAACTACTGCCATAAAATGTCTTGTTGCCCTTGACATCTGATTTACTGGTTAGTAGAATTCCTTACCCTTAATCAAGCCTTTTTCCTTAACTGGCAGGATCCAGGGCAACATCACTTGGTGTCCTGTGCCTTTCACCCTAGTCCCTGGACTCCCATGCAAGGCCTCCCTCAATAATATTGCTGGTGTCCATGTAGATGAGAAGACAATGGCTAACAGTCTGAGGGTCAAAAAACCCTTGTGATTCCTGCAACATCCTAGATGTGAGTTCCTGAAAACCAAATGACCTTAGCCAGAAAGTCTCATATGCAGATGAGTGCCTCCACACCCTGCAGAAGGGTCTGTTTGTCCTGGTGGTATTGTTTACAATCTGTTGGTCAGGACGAGGCAGCTTCTCAATGAACCTTGCTCCTCCCCATCTGCTCTAAGGCCCCAAATCTAATCTGCAAGTGCACATCCAAAGACAGGCCAGGAAGCTTCTTCCTCCTGCCAGCTGCACAAAATAGTTATGTTACAGAAGACAAAAAAATCAGTATAATAACAGCAGACAGCTCCTTCAGTCAGCCTGCTGGACTGTATCAAAGGATCACACAGAAAGTGATGCCACCAGCCTGATGTGGGGAAGGTACCTAAGCCAGCTCCTTATAGAACACTTTGAGGGGCACCAGTCCTGCTTCTGACTTGTTCTAGACCTCTCACCACTAAGATTCTGGATATGCTGATTATCTGAGATCATCCAGATGAGGCCAGATCAGAGTATCTTACAAAACCCACAGAAAACCATGTAATAATTAGAACCAGCAGAATTGGGATGGAATTTGACAGTAAAAAGCTGGAAGCCTTTCATGAAGAGCCAACAGGAATTCACATGATAAGCTGGAGACTTCAAACCAATGAAACACAAGAAAGAAATGGACAGATGATTCCAAATGCAGCTACTAAATTCACCAATTTTTTCTTTATATACGGGAATAGATATCTTTCTCTTACATCCAAGTTCAAACAGAATTTTTAAGACTGAGTGCCATACTTTTCTTTGCAATGCCACGTATAGTTTTGCTTACCTGTATTCAAAGAGAGAAACTTATGCTGGAAGGGCTGCAAGAATTATTATAGTAATTAAGAGATTTTCTTATGCAAAGAGACTGTAAGACTCTTTCTTGCTTGGCTTAACAATATGAAAGCTGAAAGAAGATTTGGTTGTATTCTGTAGATATACCAGGGAGGGAAAAGTGCAATTTGAAGTGAAAGTTTTGTTAGTACAATCAGATAAATATAAGCTTAATCACAACCAGGTTTATTGCTCAAACAGCCCCAAGTGAGCAATGACAACAAGAAAGAGAGAAGGTATGATCTAAGAACACAACTTTAATATAAAAATTGTGTCTACATCTATGTAAGTTTTATTGATACAAAATTCTTATGTAGATAAATAAATGTAACTACACACACACACAAAGCTGTACAAATTACTAGCCACAGGTACAAATCTAAACATAACTTATGGAAAAATACTTCCCAAGCTTGAATTCAGAATAAACAGCCTTATAAATAAAGTAAGTGAGCAGATTTTTGCTGCATTCACAAAGCCATATATCGTAACGAGATGCTTAGTGGACAAACAAGAACTGGAAGGAAGAAAGAATAATACCAGCATCTTGTTCTTCAGTTTGAACTTCCCAGAACTTAGAAACATGAGATTCATAGATTCTGTAAAATACCTTCACCCCTCTCAACGTGCTTATCACATCTTGACCAAATTGTTGGGTTGGTATTTCTATTTCTCCTCAATTTCAGCAGAACCCATTTCCCACTACAAAAGGAAAGAGTTTTGGTTTTAAAAGTTCTAAGTTCTCATTCCGATATCATTGCATCTCACAATTCACACAGAGCCTCCAGAGAGTGGACCATTAGCTAACAAACTTAATGTTGCTACATCATTGTCTAAAGGCACAATTTCAACTCTGATGGAGTTAAATTTAAAACAAGCTTACCTGTTCACAGACATCACGGCACATTAAATTGTCTTTTGCGTGATAACAACAAGACAAGCCTATGGAAAAGCAGGGAGAGGGAAAAAGATATTTAAAAGATTTGAAACACTTAACCATCACTTCTGAACACAAGTATACACTTGATGTTCCATCAGGAAAAATTTCTGGCCCACAGATGAGCATGGGAAACTTTCCTTCCCAGAAAGCAAAAAAATGAACAAGAGAAAGTTTTGTTCTGAAAATGATGAAGACCCTTACAAGAAGTCTCACAGTTAACCCTGAACACTCCCTGCCACCAAAATGAGATCTCACTCCCTTTCTGCCTCTAGTGGCATTTCTGCTACTTAACTTGCACTAGCTTGGCACATGGCAAATTCCTTCATGAGACAATGCAATTTATTAACTCAGGGGAAACTTAAAAAAGAATAAGTATGAAAAAATAAACAAAAAAACCGCCAAAAATCTCTGTAGAGAATATGTGCCTTTGTAAATTGAATCATCTCACAGAATCTGAAAAGTACAAGAATCAGTTAGGAACAGGTGGTGAAGGAAATCAGACCAGGGGCCTCTTTTCACATAGCTGCTCATTGAACTCTGTGCTCTAAAAACCTTGAAACAAAACCGTAAATTGTCTCACTAGTGATGGATGATTAAGACTGGATTTGCCTGACTGGATGGAAGTCATGGAGCAAACACAGATATGAACACATCAAAGCTTAAAGCAGCATTTTTAGCATTATCCTCTGCTGTGCTTTGTACCCCCTACCATTCAAATATTTGTTCATTCAAGGTTAAACTTGGCAAATACAAAATTAATTGAACAGTGCCTTAATATCTATTTTCATCCTCACTTGTGTTTGGACCAGAGTTTTAGAAAACAGACAGAGGTGTCCTTCAAAGCTTTTACTTCCATACACATCCTCACACACAGGATCGTTTAATGATTACAAATTTCTCCTGAGCTGCATCTGTATTATGTATCACACCGGTACAACAAAAGAAAACAGTAATTTTCACCACACCTTACTAAACTGAACCATCAAGAAGGAACTTGGCCATGAATTCTTTGCAATATTAGTAGGTTTATCAACGGAAGGATGTGCCAGAGTATGTCATACTTCATTCCACTAGCTTTTTTCTGCCTCCCTCCTAAAACTAAGCCTTACTAGAAATCAAAACTATGGAACAACAATGAAATGCCCAAAAATGCCTTAGTGACTGCCGTCTTCTGCTTTAAAGCATTACATATGTAGTATTTTCCAATCCTACGACATCAATGTCATCTATGTATTAAAAAGTGTTTTCCAATATCTGTCTTGTGCTGCCTTTCTTTTCACAGAAGTTATAGACACACAGATTGCTAGAATGGTTTGGGTTGGAAGAGACGTTAAAGATCATCCAGCTCCAAGCCCCCTGCCATGGACAGGGACACCTTCCACTAGACCAGACTGCTTAGAGCCCTGTCCAGCCTGGTTTGAACACTTTCAGGAATGGAGCATCTATCATCTGGGAAACCCGGACATGACTGGAATTCTAGGCTGGGAGCACACATTACCAAGACACACAACTTTAATGCGGGGAGCTATTTTACCACTACCCTTCTCTTTAATAAACGTCTTGCCCTCACTTTTTAAAATACTCAGTACCTTGTTCGATAGCACTCTTCCACTGAAACACAAGGAATACGCGCCCTGGAACACACAACCTGTTCTGACACTGCATATGGCAACCCAGGCATCAGGTTTTACCCATTTGGACTATTTCAAGCCACAATCCCGGGAATTCATCCGCAGGCAGCGTGACATCCGAAGGCGCACATCCCGAGCCAGGGAACCCGCTGGGATAGACGAGGCGGTCCATACCCGTGACGCTGCCGGGCGGGATGCCGGAGATCCGGCCGCTCTGCCGGCTGTGGAAGTGCCTCTCCCCGGCTCGGCTGCTGCCCGCAGGGATTCCGGCGGGCGCTCTCCCTCTCCGGGGAGCCGGCGCAGGCGCCAGCCCGGACCGGCACCGGGACGGCGCCGCTGCCGGGGCGCGGGGCAGGTGCGGGGCGGCGTCCCCGCTCTCCCCCGGCTCCGCATCCCGCCCCGACCGCGGCCGGACAGGAGAGTCCCGCGGCGCCGCATCCCCGAGGGCGACGCCGCCCCTGCGCCATGTTGTAGAGAGGGACCCGCGGAGCCGCCTCCCCGCTGCCTCCCCCGCTGCCGCTACTCACCGGCCGCCGCGGGGCACAATAGCGGCGTCGCCGCCAGGCACAGCAAGGCCCAGGGCCACCGAGCGGCCGCCGCCATGGCCGGGTCTCGAACCCGCGCCGACCCCGCCCCGCGACCCCCGCCCGCCGCACGGACGGACAGACGGACGGACGGAGCGACGGGCGGGATCTGCCGCCGGCAGCGCCCCCTCCCGCCAGCCCCGCGCCGCCGCCCGCCGCCCCCATTGGCTGAGCCGCCCCGCCAGGCCCCGCCCCATTGGCTGAGCCGCCCAGACAGGCTCCGCCCCCTCCCGGCGCCGCGGACATTCCAGCGGGAGCCGAGCGCGGGGGGGTTGTGGGGGCCCGCCGCCGCCTCCGCCTCCTGCTCCTGCTCCTGCTCCTGCTCCTGCTCCTGCTCCTGCTCCTGCTCCTGCTCCTGCTCCTACTCCACCACCTCCACCACCTCCACCACCTCCACCACCTCCACCACCTCCACCACCTCCACCCGTACTGTCGCAGGCACCCCGCAGCCTTCCTTCCCCCCGGCCCATGGAACGGCAGGGCCATTCCCGGAGGGAGAACTCGGGCTCAGTCTGAAAGAGAGCTAAGGAGCGGAGAAGGGGGCACAGCCTCGGTTGAATTAGTTTATTTCTATTTATATGTAGTATCTGAATTATTAACATAATTCAGAGCATTTTGGAACATTGGTTGCAGCCTTACAGTACTTAAAGAGGCTTATGAGGAGGAGGGAGAGTGACTTCTTATCCAGGCAAATAGTGACAGGACAAGGGAGAATAGTTTTTAACTGAAAGAGGAGATATTTAGATATTTGGAAGAAATTCTTTACTCAGAGGGTGGTGCATTGCTGCCACAGGCTGCCCAGTGAAGCTGTGGATGCTCCATCCCTGGCAGTGTTCAAGACCAATGGATGGAGCTCTGAGCAACCTGGTCCAGTGAAAGGTGGCAGGGGGTTTGGAAATAGCTGGGCTCTAAGGTCCTTTCCAAACTATTCTGTGTTTCTATGATTGCAAGGCAACTTTATAGCAACATTTTCTGCTTGAAATTACTTTGTGTATCCAGTGGCTCAGAGGGAGAAGTGGCTACCAAGGGGAATGACCCTCGCTGGGAGGACAGAGGTGAGGAGGCTGTCATGGCTACACCTTGATGCTGATCCATCGTCCGTGCCAGATTCAGTCCACAGGATGTGCACTTAAAGAGTCTGTAACTGAAGAAACCTCTGTACAGTAGGGCCACCACTGTTGTTTATTATGTAGAGATCAAGCTACTCCCCCCTTTTTTTTTTTTTTTTTTTTTTTTTTTTTTTCTTTTGGTAAGAATTAAAGGGTTTTGAAATGTAAGCCATCCAATGAAGTTAAAACAAACTTAAGCTACTGCTCATTTCGTACTGCTCATGTGACTGTTTTGCCTTGGTCATTCTAAGGTGAATGGATCAGCTTCTGACAGCTCCAGGTTTTTGGATGAGCACCTTAGCATCCCACTATCAGATTTTCCAGCAATAGTAAAACAGGAAAAAATTTAAGAACCCATGGAATTCAGTGTTCCACAAACTGCTTTTCGTTTTTCCAACCTAATATCCCAGCAATGTCCTTCTCCAAAGACAGACTACCATGCTATTAATGACTGCATGGTTTTATATAGCCTGGAGAACCTGTAGAAACCCTTTAATTCCACTATCAAGTTATAAATGGTCCAAAAAAGCAAATCAAAAAACAAACCAATGAAATACAGGAGAACACTCCAGGAAGTTGAAAAAGTTTTCTCTCTCTCTCTCGACACCAGTATAGAACAATTAAAGTGTATTACTTCTTTGTCGACCAAAGCCATAAAAAATAACAGTACATTTAGTTGTATTTTATTTTTTGAGTTTTTTTTGCTGTTAGTTGTGAATTCAAGAAAGTGAAAAGTCTCAGCTGTAACCTGATCACACAAAAATCTTTTCACACCAGGTCGGAAATGATGCTGGGATGTAAGTGAGGTTATATGTCAGTTAAATAGCTGGGCTTTACCCCTGCAATCCAAGGTTAACTTCTGCTCATTTTCTATTTTGGGACTTAAAATTCACGGCGAGCCCACGAGGCGGCAGCAGATCCCAAAGAAAATTAGCCTGATGGCTGAATCTGTGGGCTGGTTTCGTTTCTCTGAAAATAACAGGGGCCTTAACAGTTTAGATGCATTTTCCCCAGTAATACTAAATGGTTTAATCTGGCTTGATTTTGGATGAGGGTGAACTGCTGTGCATCCCGCGTCCCCTGAGTGCCACCTGTGTGCCAAGTCATTAGCAGCAGTAATTTGTCCTGCTAGCAAACAAGCAGGGAAAAGATGTGGGTAGGTCTGACAATTTATTGTCACTCCAAGTCACCTCTTTACTTCCAGATGAAATATATGAGACCACTGAAAGTGTTTCCTTTACTTTAATGCAGCAAACTGAACTTTGAAATAATGCAAACTGCTAAAATTTGGCTTTCTGTAAGAGTGGTATGAGGTTTAATTGTTCTAGAAAGCAAAGACTTTTGTCCTTGGGAGTTTGGATGCTGAATCTGCAGGCTACTGTTTTCCAGTTAAACCATGTGCATTGGCCTTTTCAAAGCAGCATCCATCTGAAATTGATTCCTACCCAATATTTAAGAATGAGAAGTGGAATTCTGGGACTTGAAATAACTAAATACCTCAATGTAAAGCAGTTTGCTACAAATATGCTGACAGCATAATTTTAAAGTCTGGTGGTAAGACCGAAACTGTTCTTCAAGTGTTATGTTGTTTTTTGCTGCTCCTGTCAACTGCTAAGGGAAAAGGAATACTTTATTTCGTATGATGTATTTCCTGTTGCCTAGAATATAATAATGTCTACTCATCCAGCTACACTTTTTGTATTACCTTGAATAATTAGTTCATGATATTTTGTGCTGAGCAGCATTTGATCCTGCCTTCTTTTCCTAAAAATTGCTAAATTACTCCATAGTTAATGTTGAAGTCTCCCTCAGCAACAGGTGAAGATTCTGATATAGCCACTGTCTGAGTTACTGGCCCAAAACCACATTCTACTCAAAGAGATTTGACATGATCAGGATCCCCTCAGAAAATAAAATGATGCCACATTTTTCTTAAATCCGAATTGTCAGTGTGGCAAATCTCTGTGTGTTTTGGCAGTGGACCAAAAAAGAGCGTCCTATATTTAAATGTTACATGTTGTATCTCATTTAAGATGTGCAGTGTTGCTTTGATGTAATTCTCAGGGTGTCTACACCTTGCAATTGGAAAGATGCTTACAACATTTGTGAACTTACTCTAATTAGCATTAATTTGCCTAATCTGTGTATCAACAACTAGATACCTGCATGATAAGCCAGTGCCAGATTCCTAGCGTGAGCTGAATCCTTTTCCTGTGCTGGGGCTTGCTTGGTTTCATCTCCAGGCTGGAAGCAAGACAGGGCTTTACAGCTGCCTCAGATGTCTCCAGGCAAACTGAGAGGAACTGTGGGACCAGTCCTGGGGCTGTCCCTAACAAGCTGCTAGCTAGTAAGTGAGGCTGTTGCTTGTTTCTTCGGGCTAAGCATGGATTTCCACAACAAAGCCTCTTTGAAAGAGATTTTTTTCTTAAACAGGCAAACCTTCTTGTTCAGGCAAAGCTTAGTGACTTTGTATTTTCTCTGTTAGATCTCAGCCAGCATTTTCTACCTGACTTTCCAAATAATTAATAAGATTATTTTCAAATTACTTCTTTTTTTTTTTTAACCCAGAAAACCAGATTTATATTAAAAGGAAAAATACAAAAGGTGGTTTTGGTGGCTGCTATTACACACATCAGAAGCAGCATGCATTTATGCTGATAAAGAATACTGTATATAAAGCAACACAGATGTGAAATTAAAGCCAATTAAAGATGTACATTAATGCCAAATACAATGTCTGCAATTAATTTTGAGCAAGTTGAACATGTGGTGCTTATTAGAGTTCATAAAATCTTGCCATAGGCAAATAATGTTGCATACATCAAATCTGGATAGCCAACTGAAAGTGATTAAATAATTGAAGTCTATATAATTAATTAAGATTTGCTGTGAAAGTAATGAAGAAGATTCTGTCATCATCAGTGAGCGTAAGTTAAGAAATTATTCTATTGTTTTAGAAAGGGATTTGAAATGGATCTCATGTTTGCTCGGAGATAGTTTTGATATTCATAAAGGTACTATAAGAAATCTGGCTCTGCTTCACATGGCATAACTTTTCTCTGCAGAGCAAACCACCTGAAACTGGTTACCCGTCACTCTAAATTTTAACCTCCTGAAATCAGTCACAGGGTTAGAGCCATATTTCCTTCTCTTCAAATGAGAATGCCAAGTGAAGTAAAATACACTGATTGGTAACACACCTTATGAAATGGATAATTTGAAACCAGGCTGTGCACTCATGGGAGCATCAGGAGCATTCATTCTCTTGGACAGAGCAGAACTTCATCAGTGAAGTGTAATTACTATGTCCTTCCATGCTAAAGAAAGTGATGCTAAAAATAATGCCCAAAGAAATCACTAAGATACATATCTGCTATTTAGCTAGATGCTTCTTGCTCTCTATGCTGCTTTGTATGCTCTGCAGTCTCTGTGCTGTGTACTCTTTATAATGGAAATACGTATTAATGGATCTGTATCCATTTGCTGCCTTCAAGACCACTGCATGAGGGACAGGGTTGCTAGAAAGTGTCTGGAGCATTTTCATGTGAAAGACCCTCTAATTGGACAGATAATTTAGAAATTATTTCTAGATTAACATTGAGGGTTTGACAGAAGAAAAAAAAAGTTGATTTGCAGTTTGAGAAGTTGGAAATGAGGAAAATTACACTGGCAGATCCTGGAGTTTGGGAATGGAATTTCAAACGGAATCATATTCCGTCCAGTCAAATCCTTCAACGATCCTAATGATCCAAATCTGAATCTAAACTCAAGCCTGGCACACCTGTACCATAGCAGAGATGGGATGTGCTTATGCCACTTGAAATCCAATCTTCTTGCTGGCCTTGGCTCACCATCCAAGAGGACAAATAACTGCATTTAGCTGGTGATGACACATCCGTGTGTCATCTGTGTCTTTGGATACAGATAAAATGGATATTCATTTTGCTTTTCAACTCAGGCTTCTGTAGCAGCAGTGCATCTGCCAGCATTTCATAAGCATGGGGTGGAGATAGAAAAGGATGTGTTGAAGAACACTGAGAATGCCATATGGAAATTCTTCTGTGGATTATCCCACTGAAACACCTAGTTGTGTATAGGATTAGTTACTTCTCCATATGGTGTTTAAGGACCAAATTGCTGCTGGAATATTTTCCAAGGGTTTTTTTTATGTTTTTCTGTACTATGGAATTGTGTTCAAAATTACATCATAACCTGCACCTACAGTGAGATATTTTAAAGAATCCAAAAACCTTATTCATTTTATTCCATGTTTTAGCAGCTATAAATCTCTCTCAATTAATAATCTTTGAAGGACTGTATATAATTCATTCGCTGCTATACATTTATTTCCATATGAACACAGTCTGCAAGCTTTGCAGAAAGGGGTGTGGGTGGTATGAAATAATTTATGCTGCTAATTGACAATTGTGCAGTTGCTTCTACTTTCAAACAGAAAAAAAATCAATGTAGACTGGCAGGTTAAATAAAAAAGGAAGGGGAAGGCATAAAATTCCATTTTTTGCAACCAGTTTGTGTCATACTATTTAAATCAGTCTTAGTTAAACTTGCTGAAACTAATCAGTTTAGCTACAATGAAATTGTTTTATTCTTGCTATTCCATAAATTAGCTATCAAGTTCTGTCAAGATGACATTATAATTACATTAATTACAGATCAGTGCCTATTCCCATTTGTACCTATGCTTGAGTGACATGAGTGAATTAGAGTAGAACTTTGGTAGTATGCATTAATCCTGAATACTTCTTAAAATGCTTTAATAAAAATGTTGAAAGGTGCCTTATTTATCCTAGCTTATGTAGCTGTTTGTAATAAAAATACGTAGACATATGCCTAATTTGTATATTAAGAGTAAAGGAAATTATTTAGAGAGGAAATTATTTAGAGAGCCCTGATGTCTTTGCTAGGAAAGGAGAAGCAACGTGTCTGAGAAGGATGGAGAGAGGGAGTCATGCATGGGGACAAGGCAGTGGGGTAGTGAGAGCAAGAGCTCTATAAAGAAATATAAAACTAAAATTGGAATTGACTGCTTGGAAGCACTGCACACACTTCATGCTTCAGCTGCCCGAGTTCCTTCATCAGACACTTCTGCCTGTATCCTTAGCTGTGCTGGTGAATTCCATCCTCTAAAGATCAGCTCCTCCAGTGGAACAGAGGCAGATGTGGGTATCGACATCCCAGACAAAAGCTGTGAGCCCCTCACCCTTCCGTGTGGCCACGCTCTTCTCATGGAAAGCCTGAGAATAAGCAGCCTCTCAAAAATATAATGAAGCCCATCATATAGCATCTTAAAAGGACAAAATTAGAGAGTAGGTTGGTTTAAAAGTGTTCTTACTAGTGCCAAAAAGTAAAATCAAGTAATAATTTACCGATGTCACAAATTTAGTAAGTGATGTCCTTTATGCATATCTGTATATGTTACATGCACTATTTGTTATGTTTTAATTTAGTAGGCAGCACATGTGGAAGATACATTAATGAAATGAAATGAAACCTGGGGAAGGGGGAAATGTTATTAAGTGTGCTTTATTAAGCTGTACTTACATCTTGTACATTTAGAAGTGCCAGAGCATTTTCAAAAACAGAACCAACATTTTATCTTTAGAACCACTTACAGAGTCTGAAAGCCCTCTGGTGTGTTTTTGCTCTTCTGTACCTCCTAGATTTGAAGATATGGGAGAAATAATGAAAGACAATCCTAAGTGGTATTCTAAATTCTTCTGCAATTCCTGAAGAAAAAGCTGTCTTTAAATGAAAGTGTATTTATAGTAGTGAGAAATGGCGTTTCACGATGGAAGAGAACAGAATGTGCAAGTGCAGCAGAGGGCGCAACCTTGATGTAATGACCAAAGCATAATGACCTGAAGTGTAATGGTAGCTACCTGTTTGCCCACAAGCAGCCCCTTTTATCCCCTTTCCCCTGTCTTTTCCTGTGCTTGTTCCTTCCCTTCCTCCCTTTCCCCACCTTTGGTTCCTCTGCTAAATGTGCTGTGGCAAGTCCAGCTGGAGATGCAGAGAACCTCTCCAGCAGCAGGATCAACAGCAGGGACTCACAGCTGGGCAGCAAGGCTGATGGCTTTCCCAGGGCAGCTTTGGGACAAGGGCTTCATTCCTCTTACTGGGCTCCAGGGATTCCCCATCCTGCCTCTGTGCTTCTTGTACTTGTGGGGGTGAACTGTTCCTCACATCAACCAATATTGGACCAAATAAGATAATCCACTCTGATCTCTCAGTGTGTTACCTGCTGGCCCAAGAAAACCAGGAAACATAACCAGATAGTTGTCTCTTCTTCACCAGCCTTGAGGTAAACCAGGCTGAGATCCTCTTCTTTGTAAAGAAAATGGGAGATTTATAGTTATGCTAGGAAACCCAAAATGGGGAAAAAATAAATTACTGTACCTATTAAAAGCCACTCAGAATATAACTTGAAGGACATATGCAACAATGGAAATAAAACAAGTTAAGAAGACCTCCAATAAACAGAAAAAACCCAACAGATGAAAGCAGACCACATGCCTAGGACTGGTACACTTGCAGGGGTTTTGCATTCCTTAACCTTCCTCTTGCATTCCCTGAATTTTTCTCCAAGGAGCATATTATCAGTCATGTATCCCTGTGAAGCATATGCAGCTTCTGAATATCTTACCTATGAGCTGTTAGGGGTTGGATTGTTCCCCTTTTCTTTCTGTGAATTCCTCCCATTGTTATGTTAAGTAGTTGTGGCTACACCTTAAACCATAGATAATGTTCTCTCGTAGGGGTGTGGGTGGAGGAGGAGGAGGGGGGGAACCGGAAAAGGAAAGGTGGGAGAGGGATCTGGGGTGGGGACTCTCTCTCGCTGGGCTCGTGGACGGACAGGACGCCCCGTGCTTCGCTCTGGCATCTCCCCCTGACATCTCCGTGCTGAGATCCACGCTCCCTGCCTTTGGATATTGCTCTGCTGCTCTCCCATCTCACCCTACTATCTCCGGACACTCTGTGGAGCACCAAGACCGACACCGTGAGGGGGGGAGTCACCTTCTCACCCCCGCTCACCTCTGGGCCTCCGCCGCCATCACTCCAGCCCTCTGCAACTGCGCGGGACCCGCCCTGCCCCCACAGCACCGGTAACTGAGCACAGGGACACGGCCTGAGGCCAAAGGGGACTGGAGCGGAGCTAGACTGTTCTGTTCTGTTGCCAATTTTCTTATAGCTGTTGTTGTTTTCTGCCTTGTTAAATACCAGTAAAGAACTATTATTCACATCCCCATATCTCCTGCCTGAAAGCGTCTGATTTGGACCTAAAATAATTAAAAGGGAGGGGGGTTGCACTCTGCATTGCAGAAAAGGGGCTCTTGCCTTTCCTTAAAACATACCTGTCTTTTCAAACCAAGACAGATTTTGGCGCCTGAAACGTGGAGCATTGCCTGAGGGCATTGAGAGAGGGGCAGAAAAGGGAATAACAGTTCTTGAATTACCCAAGCTTGTGGTAGGTGACACCATGCTGTCCAGCTTACCCTGGATTGGCCTCCATGTGGTCACTGCTATATCTCTCCCATTTGCAAGCCTTTTTTTTAAACATGAGTTTCATAACCAAGGTTACTGTGGCTATTATCCGGCTTATTATGTGGGTTGATCAGTTGAGGAATTCATGGATTTTTAACTTTCTCTGGAAGATGGCCACATGGATTCAGAGCTATCGCACTCTAAGTGTGTGTTTCTGGGGCTACTTCAATAATGGTACTTACTGTGAGGAAGTGGCAGCAGGTGAAATTTTTTCTCAACCCATCACAGGTTTTTTGAAGTTCACCCCACCCGTCTTCAAGGGGTTCCAATCCGCTTTAAATGCTAATGACATTATATTGTGGCTAGTGTTGTTTATATCCCTGTTAAACCTGTTCTATCTAACATTCAGAGATAAGGGGAGATTGACTTGGATAACAACCCTGATACCTACCCCAGGGATTAGTGATGTTACCCCAGAGCCTGCTCCTGTCCCAGAGACTAGGGAGGTTACCCCAGAGCCTGATCCTGTCCCAGAGACTAGGGAGGTTATCCCAGAGCCTGATCCTGTCCCAGAGACTAGGGAGGTTACCCCAGAGCCTGATCCTGTCCCAGAGACTAGGAAGGTTACCCCAGAGCCTGATTTTGTCCCAGAGACTAGGGATATTACCCCAGAGTTTGACCCTGCCCCACAGCCCACCTCAGAAAGGAACCACCCAGAATGGGTGGGGGTGCTAGCAAAGGAGATACGTGAGATGGGCCAGATGCTGAAGGAGTACCTCTCCCCAGCTGGTGAGAAACCCTCCCCCTGCCTTAAAGAGCGAGACTCTGATGGTGCAGCAGCGGGACCCACAGATGTTACATCCATCCAGGTTCCAGCTGAACTGCAAGGGCACTCACAGCCAGCAGCAGTTGCCCCTGTGGAAACTAGGAAGTCTAGGATGAAAACAAGGCACCTAGATAATAAGGGTCAGGAAGGGGGCCCCTCACAACCAGCAGGGGAGCCAGAAGTTGAGATCATCACCGAGTCCCTGTCATACGAGAGTCTCCGTAACCTGCGAAAAGACATTGTACGACGGGGCTGTGAGCCTTTTACAACCTGGTTACTGCGGGTCTGGGACCTTATGGGTACAGGTGTGCAACTGGATGGTACTGAGGCAAGGAATTTGGGAGCCTTGATCCAGGACTCAGGTGTGGACCAGGTATTTGTAAGGGAGACAGGTCTCCTTTCCCTCTGGGAGCGACTTTTAATGAGCATGAGAGAGAGGTTTGTCCACAGGGAAAGAATGCAGGAGTACCACCAGAGAACACATTGGAATACCCTTGAGGAAGGGATCCAAAAGCTGAGAGAAGTGGCAGTACTGGAGGTGCTCTTTGGGAGGGATGGACAGCATGACAATAACCCTGACAAGGTCAGGTGCACAGGACAGATGTTGTGGAATCTGGCAAACCTGGGCCCATCTCAGTATACCTCCTTTATTGCAATGATTGATGCTGATACCAACCAAGTGACAGTGGGTTCTGTTGCCAACAGGCTCAGGAATTATCAGAGTATGATGGCTGGCCCAATGCAGGCTCATGTCTCTGCTGTGGCTAAGGACCTCAGAGAGGAGTTTAAGGAGGAGATGAAGGAGATAAGGGAAGAGGTGAGGAAGATCAGTGCAGCACCAGTGCGAGTCATGGACCTCAAAAGTAGAGCCCAATGCCCCCCAGCTAGGGAGAGAGGGTATACCCCACGTGCTGACCTGTGGTTTTTTTCTACGTGACCACGGGGAAGACATGAGAAGGTGGGATGGGAAACCCACTTCTGTCCTGGCAGCACGGTTGCGCCAACTCAGGGAGGGGAACACCAACAGAGGGAACTCCACTAAAGTGAAGGTAGCCTCAGCCTCCCATGGAGGTGCAGGGTATTACAGAAGGGAGGATGATCTGTCAGATCCCCTTGAAGGAACCTCTAGTATGTATGCCCAGGAGAGAAATAATAACCAGGGCTAGAGGGGCCCTGCCTCTAGCCAGGGAGAGGCACGGGAAAACCGGATCTTTTGGACGGTGTGGATCCGATGGCCTGGCACATCAGAGCCACAGGAACACAGAGCATTGGTTGACACTGGTTCACAATGTACATTAATACCATCGGGACGTGTCGGGAAGGAACCTGTTTCAATTGCTGGGGTTACGGGGGATCTCAGGAATTGACTTTGCTGGAGGATGAGGTGAGCCTGACTGGGAAAGAGTGGCAGAAACATCCAATTGTGACTGGCCCAGAGGCACCATGTATCCTAGGCATAGACTTCCTCAGGAACTGCTATTACAAAGACCCAAAGGTACTCAGGTGGGCTTTTGGAATAGCTGCTGTGGCAGCAGAGGGCATTAAGCAGTTGGACACCCTGCCTGGGCTATCAGAAAACCCATCTGCAGTGGGACTCCTCAGGGTGAAAGAGCAACAGGTGCCAATTGCTACCTCGACAGTGCACCGCCGGCAGTACCGGACGAATCGAGATGCCGTGATCCCCATACACAAGATGATCCGTGAGCTGGAGAGCCAAGGGGTGGTCAGCAAAACCCACTCACCCTTCAACAGCCCCATCTGGCCTGTGCGTAAATCTGAAGGAGAATGGAGATTGACTGTGGACTATCGTGCATTGAATGAGGTGACTCCACCGCTGAGCACTGCTGTGCCGGACATGCTGGAACTGCAGTATGAGCTGGAGTCCAAGGCAGCCAAGTGGTACGCCACCATTGACATCGCCAATGCATTCTTCTCCATTCCTCTGGCAGCAGAGTGCAGGCCTCAGTTTGCTTTCACCTGGAGGGGCGTGCAATACACGTGGAACCGACTGCCCCAGGGGTGGAAACACAGCCCCACCATCTGTCATGGATTGATCCAGGCTACACTGGAGAAGGGTGGAGCTCCAGAACATCTGCAGTACATTGATGACATCATTGTGTGGGGGGACACAGCAATGGAGGTATTTCAGAGAGGAGAAAAGATCATTGAGATTCTGCTGGGAGCCGGCTTCGCCATTAAAAAGAGCAAAGTCAAAGGGCCTGCCCAAGAGATCCAGTTTCTGGGAGTAAAGTGGCAAGATGGATGGCGCCAGATCCCCAGTGAGGTCATCAATAAGATCACTGCAATGTCTCCACCAACCAGCAAGAAGGAAACACAAGCTTTCCTAGGTGCCATAGGCTTTTGGAGAATGCACATTCCTGAGTACAGCCAGATTGTGAGCCCTCTTTACCTGGTCACCCGCAAGAAGAACGATTTCCACTGGGGCCCTGAGCAGCAGCAAGCCTTTGCCCAGATCAAGCAGGAGATTGCTCATGCGGTAGCCCTTGGCCCAGTCAGGACAGGACCAGATGTGAAGAACGTGCTCTACTCTGCAGCTGGGAGCCATGGTCTGTCCTGGAGCCTTTGGCAGAAGGTGCCTGGTGAGACTCGAGGCCGACCACTGGGGTTCTGGAGTCGAAGCTACAGAGGGTCCGAGGCCAACTACACTCCAACGGAGAGGGAGATCTTGGCCGCCTATGAAGGGGTTCAAGCTGCCTCAGAGGTGGTTGGCACGGAAACACAACTCCTTCTGGCACCCCGACTGCCAGTGCTGGGGTGGATGTTTAAAGGAAAGGTTCCCTCAACCCACCATGCCACTGATGCCACATGGAGTAAATGGATTGCCCTCATCACACAACGCGCCCGTATTGGAAACCCGAATCGCCCTGGGATTTTGGAGACAATTACCAACTGGCCGGAAGGTGAAAACTTTGGTCTTGCCGACGAAGAGGAACAGGAACAAGTGACCCGGGCCGAAGAAGCCCCACCGTATAACCAACTGCCAGCAGATGAAACACGCTATGCTCTTTTCACTGATGGTTCCTGCCGCATCGTGGAGATGAACCGGAAGTGGAAAGCAGCTGTATGGAGCCCCACACGACAGGTTGCACAAACTACCGAAGGAGAAGGTGGATCGAGTCAACTTGCTGAACTCAAAGCTGTTCAGCTGGCCCTGGACATTGCTGAAAGAGAGAAGTGGCCAAAACTCTACCTTTACACTGATTCATGGATGGTAGCCAATGCTCTGTGGGGATGGTTGGAAAGGTGGAAAAAGGCTGACTGGCAACGTAGGGGAAAACCAATCTGGGCTGCCAATGAATGGAAAGACATTGCCACCAGGATAGAGAAGCTGCCTGTGAAAGTCCGTCACGTAGATGCCCATGTCCCCAAGAGTCGGGCTAATGAGGAACACCGACACAATGAGCAGGTAGATCAGGCTGCACAGATAGAGGTGTCGAAGATAGATTTAGACTGGCAGCACAAGGGAGAGTTGTTCCTGGCTCGATGGGCCCATGATGCCTCAGGTCATCAGGGCAGAGATGCCACATATAAGTGGGCACGAGACCGAGGGGTGGATCTAACCATGGACAGTATTTCTCAAGTTATCCATGACTGTGAGACGTGCGCTGCCATCAAGCAAGCCAAGCGGGTGAAGCCCCTCTGGTATGGGGGGCGATGGGCCAAATATAAGTATGGAGAGGCCTGGCAGATTGACTACATCACACTGCCTCAAACCCGCCAGGGCAAGCACTATGTACTGACCATGGTGGAAGCCACCACTGGGTGGTTAGAGACCTACCCTGTGCCTCATGCCACTGCTCGGAACACCATCTTGGGCCTGGAAAAACAAGTTCTTTGGAGGCATGGTACCCCTGAGAGAATTGAGTCAGACAATGGGACTCATTTCAAGAATAGCCTTATAAACACCTGGGCTAGAGAACATGGCATTGAGTGGGTGTACCATATCCCCTACTATGCACCAGCTGCAGGGAAAGTTGAACGGTGCAATGGCCTGCTTAAAACCACCTTAAAGGCACTGGGTGGGGGAACTTTCAAGAACTGGGAGATTAATCTACCAAAGGCCACCTGGTTAGTGAACACCCGAGGCTCCACTAACCGAGCAGGCCCTGCCCAATCTGAGCCCTTGGGAATATCAGATGGAGATAAGGTTCCAGTGGTACACATGAGAGGTATGCTAGGAAAAACTGTTTGGGTGAATCTTGCCTCCAGCAAAGACAATCCCATCCATGGAGTTGTATTCGCTCAAGGACCAGGTTGCACCTGGTGGGTGATGCAAAAGAATGGAGAGACCCGATGTATACCCCAAGGAGACCTTGTTTTAGGGTGAAATACCTATAGTACTGTGCCTATGTCTCTAACTGCATGTATGTATATATAATGTAACAGTTTAATTTGATATAGCATATTAGTATGGGAGAAATTCAGGGGTGGATAATGTTAAGGGTTGAATTGCCCCCCTTTTCTTGCTGTGAATTCCTCCCATTGTTATGTTAAGTAGTTGTGGCTACACCTTAAAACATAGATAATGTTCTCTCGTAGGGGGGTGGGTGGAGGAGGAGGAGGGGGGGAACCGGAAAAGGAAAGGTGGGAGAGGGATCTGGGGAGGGGACTCTCTCTCGCTGGGCTCGTGGAGGGACAGGACGCCCCGTGCTTCGCTCTGGCATCTCCCCCTGACATCTCAGTGCTGAGATCCACGCTCCCTGCCTGGGACACCGCTCTGCCGCTCTCCCATCTCACCCTACTATCTCCGGACACTCTGCGGAGCACCAAAACCGACACCGTGAGAGGGGGAGTCACCTTCCCATCCCGCTCACCTCTGGGCCTCCGCCGCCATCACTCCAGCCCCTCTTCAACTGCGCGGGACCCGCCCTGCCCCCACAGCACCGGTAACTGAGCACAGGGACACGGCCTGAGGCCAAAGGGGACTGGAGCGGAGCTAGACTGTTCTGTTCTGTTGCCAATTTTCATAGCTGTTGTTGTTTTCTGCCTTGTTAAATACCAGTAAAGAACTATTATTCACATCCCCATATCTCCTGCCTGAAAGCGTCTGATTTGGACCTAAAATAATTAAAAGGGAGGGGGGTTGCACTCTGCATTGCAGAAAAGGGGCTCTTGCCTTTCCTTAAACCATACCTGTCTTTTTCAAACCAAGACATGAGCAAAACACGATGTGTTAAAGAACAGTGTGAGATTTTGAAGGTGCTATTTCTACCAAAGGCCTAAAGGCTCCCTCTTGCTCCTAAAAAGATGCAAAAATGGCAAACAAAGCAAGCTCATTATTTCCAGAAGGCACCAAGGGTGTGTTTCCAGGTGCAGTGCAGGTAAGGGAACAGAGCATTCAGGCACATGAATTTTCTGGCTGGTGACGTTAATGTTTGTTATTTTTATCCTGTTTATTATTGTGACAAAACGGTTTTTGTATTAGTAGTGCAATTCTAATACTGCTAGTTAATCATTAGAGCACTGACTCATTGGCAAGGCATCCCTAGTTCTACTTACAGATTTAGAAAAAACTCTAATTTTCCTTTTTCTTTTTGACTCACCATTACTAAATGTATTCCTTGTAGAATAAGAGCAAATGCTCACGTGTCAATGTGCTCATGTGCATTAAAGCCATCAGCCAAAATTGAGCTGACTAGAAGTTTTGCCATGTACCATTTTGTGCCAAGACTAGGATTGTTTCCAACATCTGATCAATTCTTTGTCCAGGAATGTGTAAATGCAAGGCCTAAAATTCAGGTAAGAATACTTCAAAATGAAAGTTTAATTCATATAGATTTGAAGTAAGCATTATCACTTTCAGTTGATCAGTATTATCTATTTAATAACAAATCAGGGACATAGAAAGGCTGAAGTGCTACAGCAAAGCACAAATGCTCTCACAGGAAGTGGCAGATTATTTCATCTGTGTTAATTAAACCTTGACATTATCACAGAATGGTTTGGGCTGAAAAGAACCATAAGGATTATCTAGCTCCAACTCCCAAATTACTAGAAGTAATTAATTCCAAACTTGTAGAAGTTGATAGCTATCTGACTGTATCACTCAGTGAGAAAAAGTGAGACAAGTAGAATATTGCCTTCAGATTAGTTCAACGTAGGTTGCTCATCACAGGAATTAAAAAACAACAGCTGAAGAAATGTTGTGACTTGGTGTTATTTTGGCAGCTTGTGAAGGATTGGGAATGTACAGAAAGATTGGGATGGTGGGCAGTGGTTCTTTTGAAGAGGAGCAAAGGAAAGAAATAAGAATTTTTATACCAATAATTGTGTTTTGATTGTTTGGGGGAAAAAAATCCACCCCGAATGAGTCATCCACCATTATTTTTGAGTACCACCATGACAGCAAGGAAGAGTCAACAAGTATTTTGCTGCAGATGGGTTGTGGCAAACCTAGGTTATTTTCTTTCACAAGAACAGGGGCAAGGAAAATTTGACTTGGACATAAAAAAACCTTTCTAAAGATAAGGCTAGTGAAGTATTGGAATGTATTGCCTAGGGAAGTTGTAGAATACCCACCAGAAACAATCTTGCAAATAGTCAGAAATAGTCAATGCAAATGTTTACCAAACACATGGATATGCTTATCTCCCTTGGGAGGACTGTGAAAGCTTTGATGTTTTCCAGAATCTTTTTCAGGCCTTTTTTACCCCCCCTAAATCTCCACATAGTCCTGCAAGCTTTATATGGGGCCTTCACAGACAGGGCACAGGCTGCTGTAAGGGGCTTTTTTGGGCATCTGAAATGCTCCTGGACAAACCTGGAACAGCTGGAAGCACCTTCTTCTGGCTGGTCCTTTGCCAGTGACCACCTATAAATGTGTGCTGAAAGAGAAACCTAACAAATGGAGCTGCTGAGATTTTTCAGCCTTTCAGGGAATTAAAACCCAAAAGTTTCATTTTCAGCCTCAGAAGAAGACCTGATCACCCCAAAAGACAGCACAAACAAAGCTGTTTCATCTCTAGGAAATGCTCCTCATTTGAGAACATTTTCTAAATGTCAAGACTCATCTCCCGTGTTCAAAGCTCCTAGTTTTCATCCCCTTCTAGCACAAAGTTCAAACTCCTTATTGTCTATCCAATATTCTGCCTGACAGCTTCTTGTATTTTAAGATATAGTAGAAACAAACTGGGATTACATATCATAGGTGTTATGGCCTCAAATGCTTCCAAGGAGACAGAAATTGAGGATGTTTTTAACTTCACTTACCATGTATTTGCAGGAGAAATTCTGTTTGCTCTTGCCCTGGGCAGGCTCCCCAGTTGCTGCAGTGCTGTATCCACAACCACTGCAGCAAACTCCTGATACCACCACTCTTCTCCATAAGGGTTTTTCTCAAGAAGAGCTAATGAAAACAGTCTGTTCTAGTAATCAGACCCAGAGAATTAGAGATACTGTGAAAGAAGTGAGAAATAACAGTGTAGAATTAATTCCAAGAAAATTAGTTATATATCCCTTCCTTTCTCTGTTGCTACTGCATATGCTTGAGTGTATGACTGATGACAGTAAATCTTGGCAAAATCTGTGCTTTGAGTAAAGTATAGTTATAGAGCTATTTTCTTCACAAGAACAGAGGTCTGAGAAAGCACGGTGCAGAAAATACATAGCTAAATAAAATATCCTCAGTCCCGAAAAACATAATATGATTAGCTTCCCACACTTAAGCAGTAGTTTATGTGTTTTAATGTAGGATATCACAAAATGGAATGATAGTCCATTTACAGCTTATATGAATTATTTTAAACAACTATTAAGTTGTTTAAATTAAATTATTAAAATACTTGTACAATTTATATTATTCTTAAAATGACTGTTTGATGATATTTTATGTGATCTTAAATCTCAAGAGAAGATAATGAGGAAGCTTTTGAAAAAACATTATGAATAAAGGCAGTTTAGATTAAGACCCTTTTCTAGCAATATTTATTATTTACAGAGAAGTTGTCCTTACTAGGTTTCTGCCTTGTTTCTGCATTAGGGTTTTTATAATCACCTCAGCCATCAGCACTTGTAATTAAAAAACCTAACATTCTTTTGGGAAGTACAATGTCACAGAACCTACGTTAAGGATTTCATCACAGACTTTTTTTCCTGTTTAGCCTTTTCTGTGTACAAGTGAGTGAATCATGACCCACGTCTTCCAATTGTGAGGTGTTAGATTTAAGGTAGTAGGACTTGTGATGAGATTGCTCTCAATTATTCCTGTTTTCCTGAAACTATTCCTATAAATACCGCATAGTGTTTTGTACGCAACATGAAATGTCCGGTAAATGCTACATATTCCTCATAGCAGACGTATTAACTTCCAGAAGAACAGGTTATTTTTAATTCAGAATTTGTCGTTAAAGGGATTCTTTTTCAAACAACAAGCATTCCTTATTGAGGTCAGCAATGCAGTGGCACAATTAATGAAGATCTTTTTGTTTTTTAATGCCTATGTGCTGTTGCTGGTTTACCCTCTGATCCAAATGTTTTAATATGTGGATATACAAGACCACTTGCAACAAAAAGCTATAAATTTATCAACTGCATATAGTTGAACAGTGTCTCATTTTCGTTGTAGTAATGTTGAATTTCTACTGCAATTTATTGATGTCATGTCTGATGCTACTGACTTGCTCCAGTGTTTATTTTAAGAAAAAAAATCAAAACACATTTCTTGTTCTTTGTCAAATGATCCTTTTTGTGCCAATGACTATGACCTCACTGATTAGTAAGAGTTGTATTCTATTAAATCAGTTCCTTCTGGGTCTTACTGTAAAGAGCACTTTTCTGTTTCACCACCTGTCTTGGTTTAGCCCCAGCCAAGCCCTATGCAGCCACTTTCTCCCTTCTCCACCTGCAGCACTCAGGGGAGACTTGGAAGGGTAAAAAGTGGAAAACTCGTGGGTTGAAATTAAGACAGTTTAATAGAAAAAGCAAAGGCCATGCACACAAGGAAAGCAAAACAAGGAATTGATTCCTTTCTTCCCATGGGCAGGCACGTGTTCCGCCGTCCTCAGGCGAGCAGGGTCCCATCACATGTAACAAGTTGGGAATATAAACACCATCACTCCAAATGTCCCCTCCTTCCTCCCTCCACTTCATTTACTGACCATGATGTCATGTGGTCTGGGATATCCCTCTGGTCAGTTGGGGTCACCTGTCCTGGCTGTGTCTCCTCCCAGCCTCCCAAGCACCCCCACATTCCTTGCCTGTGTGGCAGTATGGAAGCAGAAAAGGCCTTGGCTTTGTGCAAGTCCTGTTCAGCAGTAACAAAAACATCTCTATATTATCAGCCCTGTGCTCAGCACAAATCCAAAATAGTCACATACCAGTCACTGTGAAGAAAATGAACTCTGCCCTAGCCAAAACCAGCATAACAGTTTATTAAGTAAAACTGGGTTAGATTAGGATTTAAGTAAATGAATAAACTATGTAAATAATATTAGACAGATTTGTAATGAGCACTCTTCTCCAGTTCCATAACATATAAGGTAATCTGAATATTTGTTGTTTTAATTTGAAAAAAGGAAATTAAAAGCCTCTGTATCATATCACATGTTCTCTTCTAACCTCTCCTTAAGCAACAGCAAGCAAAACCAGAGATAACTATCTGAAAAGTTACAGGCTTGTAAGAAAAAAATATTTCAAAGCCATATACTTCAGATACTTCAAAAGTTCTTTTCTCTATCAAAAATTTCAATATAAACCTGAACAAAAATGAAATACAAGTTAACTCCCTTTCCCCCTAAAAAGAACCTTAAAAGGACATGACTAAGATTTCCTCATTAAGAGATAAATATCTGAAAAATCAGCCCTTTTAACTTGGAACTAATGATACCAGGATACACTCATTTGAAGTAGTATGACCCCAAAAATACAAGCTTCTTTAATTTGTGAATTTTTGAATCTCTTGTAGAAAAGAATCTCACAGCAACATTCTTCACTTGCCACTGAGCTTCCCTGAGCTTCACATGCCACCGAGCTTCTGCATTGTGGCCTCTTCTTTAAAAAAAAAAAAAAGAGAAGAAAGTGTTTAATACTGACATAGATTTCTTTTCAGGCCTGAGTTCATTTTAAGTAGATATGTTTTAAGGACTTTGGTTACTATTGTCTACAGTTTTTTAACATTTATAACAAGATTAAAGGCAGGAGATATTGTCAGGATTTTAAAGTGAGTGTTCTGGACAGTAGATCATCTGGCTGCAGCATTGCGATGGGTTTTTGTAAACAAATTCACTGCTGTTCAGTTATTAAGAAACAACATCTCTCTGATGCCTAAAGCTAAAATGTTTAAATGTTTAGTTTTGGGGAAGAATAAGACTCATAAGAAATATAGTTCCACTCTCAGTTAAAAGATTTATTGCTATGTGGTGTCTTTGATCTTCAGCATGGAAAGTAGAACTGGCAACTGTTTTTTCTCATTCTCTCTCTCCTAACAGTGCTGATCTTATCCAAAATATTTAATTCAATTGCAGCAGAATAATTAATTAAAGTTGCAGGAAATATTATTTTCATAGGTCTTGAACAGGAAGCTCAAAGAGTTGAGTGATTCCCTAAACTGACTCATAAGAATGAAAAAATGAAACGTGGTGTTTGTTACTGAGAAAAGCAAGCAAAGAACCTGAAAGTCCAACAGAAAAGCTCTTTCATTCTTGTGTGTGAAGCATAGTATCACCCAGGCTAGGGCCACCTTCTGCCTTCATGAGCTAAGTATAATAACTCAATCACACAATTATGTTCAGTCCGTTGACAACAATACACTACTGAATACTTGAAAATTAAAGATGACTTGAGAAACCGAGATGGCTTCTCGTACTGAATTACAATTGTACATCACCTGTGGTATAGATGCAGGCAATATGTAAGACAGGAGGCCCTACAGCAGCTCCCAGTACCTGAAGGGAGCTGGCAAGAGAGTCCCTCCCTGGAAAGGGACTTTAGATGAGGGCACGTAGCGACAGGACAAGGGGGAGATGGCTTAAAAGTGAAAGAGAACAGGTTTAGTTCAGGTATTGGGAAGAAAATACTTCCTATGAGGTGGCAAGGCACTGGCACAGGTTGCCCAGAGAAGCTTATCCAGGATGCTCCATCTCTGGAAGTGTTCAAGGCCAGGCTAGGTGGGGCTCTGAGCAGCCTGGTCTAGTGCAAGGTGTCTGTGCCCATGGCAGGGGCTGGAACAAGGTGATCCTTAAGGTTCCTTCCAACTCCAGCCATTGAGACTCTCACTACAATTGCATCTAAGTGTGTACTAGCATGGTTGCTTTGGTACCATATATAGGCAGATCACTAAAAGCAGCTGAGTAACTATCAAATCCAATCTTCCTTTCAGCAAAGTATCAAAGTATTTAAAGGCAGAATGATCTCACATAACAAGATTTGTAACATTTATAAATTCAGGTGTGAATGCTTCAGAAGTAAAATGTAAGTT
The DNA here is from genome assembly GCA_037013685.1 of Acridotheres tristis. NCBI lineage: Eukaryota > Metazoa > Chordata > Aves > Passeriformes > Sturnidae > Acridotheres > Acridotheres tristis. Next base: position 56,915,483 of record CM072886.1, on the reverse strand, counting down.
TTGACAAAGTGTTTTGATTTGGTGCTTTTACATTTTTTCTGTAAGACATGATTAACTCTCAACCTACCTACATTAGCGTTTTGCAGTAAAAATAGCAGTGCTGAGCCACTTCCTGAGGTGCAAGAACAATCCTACAGTTCCTAAATGTGGAGGGAGATTTTTTTCCACAGTTAAAACAAATACATCATTGAAATAAGAAGCAGCCTTTAAAAATTCTTGACTGGCAGCTCTTAAAATTGCCCTCTCATCCCTTCTCAATATTAATAAAATCTTACTTTCCAAAAATCAACTAGATTTTGCAGTGAGTATTAAATGCAATATTTAGAAAAGAAATACCTTATTTTAGATGTTCAGCATTAATGTGTACATATAATTGATGCATTTGAGTTTGATCCATTTTGTGACAGGCTTTGACAGCCGAAAATGACAGAATTAGCAGTGCTACAATAGGGCTTATGACAAATAAGAAAAGTATCAGTAGTGGACTGTATTGTACCACACACAGAAATAAAAGAAAGCATATGGTCCTTTTCCACACCTGCTTTTACTTCACCTAGCTTAAATTTCCTCCAGGTCCATAGAGGTATTGAAGTTTGTAGAAGCTTGAGGATTTATTGCTAAGAAATTAATTGCCTCTGGTTGCAGCTTACCATGAAGCAGCCACATAAAACAGAGACAGACATTACATAGCAGCCTGTCTTGTTTCTTCCAGGTACCTGGAAGAATCTACCTACGTGACTGTCAAGCTCATGACTTTGAAACTGAGAAACAGAATAAATGAGGACAGAGGCAACAAATAAACGTTGCCTGAACATGGCAGTCAAAGAAGAAAATGTAAATTGCGCCAATCTTTTACTATGTACATTGACAGAAAATTCCGGGTATTGCAGCCAGGAGAATAAAGGCATTAAAAAAAAAATTTAGCCACAACCTGATTTGTTGATCTGTTCAGTGAGTCCTTCTTCTCTATAAACTTTTAAATTTATCAGTAAATAAGACACATACAAAACCAAGTGTGGGAGATGCCAGACTTCAAGCTTGTATAGTGCAATAAAGAGCTAGACTGAGACTAATAAAAACGTTTTACAAGAAATGAATGCTTGTTATCACCTGCACAGAATGGTACTGTGTCTTTGTAGATAAGGGGATTTTTTGGCAAGGAAATATCCTATTTAGGTCTAAATAGCACAGTCAGTTATAATAAAACCAGAATTGAAATACTGAAAAACCTCAAGAGCATGAAGACAACAAATTATATGTCGGCCATGGCAAAAAGTTTGCTGTATCCAGACAGATTTGTAATTAGACAACAAACATATGGGAAGTAGTTTCATGTTTATTAGTGTGTGTATTAATTACGTTAACAAGAATAATAGAAATTAAATCACCTGTAACTTGAAAATAGGGGCTTTTCACTGCTCTTCCAATTATGATGGTGGCCATAACAAAATGCAACAACCTGACTTATGGAGAATGCAGTCCTGCATGTCATTTCTCCACTGGAACAAGACAGGAGAGGACTGTGCTGTAAACCCAAGGAAAGCAGCAGCAGTGAGAGACTTCCTGGCAGAACAAGCTTCCCCTTCCCAGGAGATCCAAGTGTAGCTTTGCTAATTGCAGCCATGATATGACTGTGCATGCACAAAAGACATACCTGAATGGAAACCCACGTTTTTTCAGCCAGGAACACACAAAAGTTGCAGTGAGGGGTCTGGAATCATTAGCAATGCTGGAATTTTCCTGACTACAGCAAAAATTTGTCCTACTTACAGAGAGGGTCCTCACATTCCCTGACACACTACTTGGCTATGCTTTCACTGTGCATTTGTCCCACATGAATTCATGTGGTCCTTTCCTGAGTAACTGCAGGACTAATCAGAGCATGCAGTGGGAGGCTAAAACACAGACTGTGGCTGCAGACAGAAAGGTCAAAGCTGCCCAGCATTACTTACTGCAAGATAAAGTTATCTGTGGTTTGCTGTGAAAGCAAGGGAAGAAGACTCGTCACAGACCATGATGCCAAAGCTCCCTGCTTTTTCTGGCTCCCATAAGCCATCTGCAAGGTGCCTTTCACAGAATGGAAAAATCTCGGGGAACTCTTCCCCCACATTCACAGCATAAACATAATCCACTACATCAGTCTTGTCCAGCTTGCTCTATGTCATTTCACTATAAAAGTCTGATATATAAAAAGAGTCATGGCTTTCCTCCTAGATATGGGGCATGTTCTCTTTCAGTGACTAGCATTTCACTCTTCTTTTCTGTACTGGAGAGCTGTACGTTCTCTGCATCTCGGTGTTCCAACTGTCCAGATTACAACAAGCCATGTTTTTGCAAGGTTTTGTTGCTGTAGTTCAAAGCCCATATGAAAACTGATTCTGGGTTGATTTTTCTCTATGAAAGACCAAAAATTACAGTACAGACTATGCACTACTTGTCTTATCTTCAACATCACTTTCAAAATAGGATGTGTCAGCAAAATTCTGTCTAGCACCTCCTCGTATGCACAGATGGCATGAGAACTGTAGTGATACAGCTTTGTTTCTTTCTTTCTCACTTTCTTAGCCTTGAATTTTCATCCTTGATTTGTCATATCCATGTCTTTTGAATTTTTATTGCATCAGATCGTGTTTGTGTGCTTGCACAGCCATTTCTGTATTAGACCTTTATAATTACCTGTCTTACATTCCTTGCTATGACGATTTTCTCTTTATAATTATTTTTAGCTTGTAACATGACTCCCAAGCCTTCCTTAAGGAAGAAAAATGAGTCCTTTTCTCAGGGTGTGTGTTTCACTGTCTCACCTGTGAATGCATGGATATTTGTCTACTTGAGGGGAGATATTTGACCAGGTAAAAAGCCATCAATCCACACTAAATTGTGCCTAAGCAACACCAAGTGATGGAAAACGATCTCACCTCCTATCTTCTCTGTGATCACCTCGAACTTCAGATAAACCTTCCTTGCTTTTTTAGGAAATTTTCCAAAGCACTTCTTTGAGAAGGGCCTGACATGAAAATCTTTGCTTTAGAATCAGCTTTGGTTTCTTCCCTCAATCCTACGAAGTTTGAGAAAACTGAGATGAGCAGTGTCCCATGAGCCTGACCACCTTTTTCAGGCCCACAGTCATGTACTCTGCAAAAACTTTGGAAGTAGCTCCTACTTCCCAAATGTCAGGATTCATCTAGGGAGACAGTTTGAAAGAGGCTGACAGGGAGCCAGAAAAAGCATACAGGTCTGTATTTGAGGAATTGATTCATAACCTAATCAGTCACTCATAAGTAAAACATCTGTAATAATTTATAAAGTTCCTGTACTCCAGCTTAGACACAGTAAACAGTTCACTGGAGGGATGACACCTTCCTGAACTTTGGCCTATATACATCACCTCCAATTGTGATCAAGTCTTGAAGGGAAAAAAACACATCCCCCCCAGTCCCCAGTGACCAGACCCCTGCCAGAGCAGTTCTGCCTCAGGAATCAGCCACACAGAGCTAGTCTTGGAAGCTCCTTAAATACACCACACCATACACCACTGCTGCTTCAGAAATGTGTCTTTGCCTCGAGCAGACCAGCTAATTTTTCCAGTACCACTTAGATAAGGCATGTGGCTGAAATTAAAACCCTCAGGAGTGCAGAAAAAAAAAATCTTCAAATTTATTCTAAATCTCTTCACTTCCTGGTCAAATACGAATGCTCAGGAGCTCAGGCACTATGAGTAAGTATTGTCATAACCCAGGACTTTATTAACCTCTAAACGAGAAATTCAAACCAATCCAGATCTATAAATATTCCAATTTCTCATAAGTTTTATATTTATCCCAGGATGTAGCTGCCTTAGTAATCATGTCTAACAGATGGACACCGAAGGAAACGTGTTGGTATATATTGAAGCTAACGAGCTTCAAACTGACATCACTGGTCTTTTGATTTGATTCTATTTTTACCTCTATCTTTTTGGTTTTCCTAAGGGTTGTTGTAAACAAAGAATACTTTAAAGCATAGATTTTAAGAATTCCAACCAGAACAGCTTTCTATCATTTTACAGTTAAAATAGGGATAACATAATGATCATTTCACCCCAGATAATACCGAATTATCTCTAGTCTTCTCCCTCCTTCCTTTTCCACCTAAGCAATTTCATTAAAGGAATTTTATCTAGCTTGACTTCAGATATTTTCCAGCATGGTATCATAAACCAATACAGAGGTCTACTTCTGTAAGTCACCCCATGAATCTTGAAACCACAACTTATTTCGAACAGCAAATTATACAAAAGAAATAGAGCATTACAGTTTGTTGTATTTTACAGCACACTTTAGAACTTGCTTTATGTATAAAAACCTAAGAGAGGTTTTGAACATTAAGGATACTGGAGTCACAGTCCATATCAATAGAGACGTTTACTCTGCAAACTTCAAGCACACAACAGAGATGTTTCATCCTTAAATCTGGAGGAGTAAGGGCCCAAAGCAAAAGCAAAACAACCACGTGTGAAGTATTCTGTGTGCAGGGCTGCACAAGTAAGGGAGCTCATGTCAAGAGAGGTCTGTGAGACTTCTCCCCTCATCCACAATCGTGGTAGGACTTCAAGGAGGGGGAGACCCACTGATGTGTAAAATTTCTCAGTAAAGTCTCCAGTAAAGAGCCAGACTGTACAAAAAGCAAGAAAACCTTGAGAAATTGCAGAGGAAAACAACCTTTTCAAATGAACTAAACTAAACCAACTACCTCCAGCTTTCCAAGTGGCTTTCTGACATGGAGCAGGAAATGGAACTGTGGGGATACAGGGAGAACTGAGTGCCAGTGACTCAGCACACATGACAGCAGGCAGAATTTTGCATTAGCTAAAACAGAGGGGTGAAGTAAGCAAGTGAGCAAGATGAGTGCTGGAACTGTCTTTCTCCATACTACAACACTAAATACACACAAAATGCAACACAGAAATACCAAGATAATTATTCCCAACAGAGAAGATCCACCGGATGAAAAAAAATCCCCAAGCTGTCATTCAACTTCTAAAAATGAGTGGCATGATGTGAAAAACAGTGATATAAAAACATTTATCAGTGAACCACATATTAAATAAGATTCTTTAACTTCATCCAGGTTTCAAATGGTCTAAAGAAAACATCTGTTCTTAATCAGAAGGGTATAAAATATACTGCCTTTAGCATAAATTGTTTCTTTTTAAAACAATTTAAAAGTATTTTCAATTGCTGAATGCAACATTATCGGAAGAGGAAAGAACAAAACACATCTGGCCACACGAAACTGCAAAAAATGGCTGCAGCAACGCATCATTAGGAAGGAAGAAATCATTAAGAGCCTAACCATTGCTTTTGTGCTAGAACTCAAAGACCAGCAGAATGATGAGCAGAGACGAGTTACTTTCCTGGAACTTTTCTTTAAAAAGGCTTACCTGTTTGTACAGTTACACTGAGATTATCTGTGTGCAAGGTCTCAGGTAAATTTTACCATATGAGTTTCCTCAGTATTTTACTTCAAGCCTCCTGCAACAGCAGCAACAATAAAGGCAGCAAAGCATCCACCTCCCCTTCTCCAAGCATCCTCTTAACTGAAGAGCCAGAAGAGATGGACTTTAGGAGAGAGGCTTTGAGCATACTGCACATACTGACAACACAGCCCGAAGAACTTAAAAAAGAAATGCCACAATATGTTTTTCTTTGCAATATTCCCTCCTTCTTTTTGAAGTTCACAGAATCACAGAATTGTTAGGGTTGAAAGGGGCCTCTGAAGATCTCCTAGTCCAAACCCCCCTGCCAAGGCAGGGTCACCTAGAGTAGGTTACACAGGAAGGTGTCCAGGTGGGTTTTGAGTGAGGGAGAAGCTCTATACTGTTCAGAGGGTTTTGAGAAGAGGGCTGTGCTTACCTGCTCTACCAGCAATGATACTAGGCTTAGGAGACTGCATGCCTGTGATGAGCCACAGCACAAGAAGCCTTTGCAAGAGATAGGAATTAGCAATTTGACAATATTGTGGCAGTGAAGAGACCAACAGTCCATGGATCTTTTAGACCTGGATAGATGGAAACGAAGGTCTCTGTAAGAGCTCAAGTCCCCAGTACAAAAATTTAAAGTCTTCTATCATCTAGCGTGGGAAAGAGCTATCTTTGCAAAAAAAAAGCATAGGCAAAACAATTTCCTGAACAAAGGTAAGAAAAAGGTAGCTCGTTTTCATGAAGAATTGTCCAAAGAGGTTCAGGAATTGAATCTCACTGACCCTTCTAGTAACAGCAACAAAAAACTCTCTTCATAGAAGGAGATGTAGAGGTGAGAGAATCCCAGCCACGGGAGGGCAATAACTAAAGAAAGCACAGCTTGATTCCACTCTTTGGAAACACGTAAGAATTAGACAGCAAATGTGGTTTCACAGAATTCCTGCCATTCTTTACCCCATTCCTGTGCTAATTAAGAGTCTGAACAGTAGCACTGCACACACGTTTCCCATGCCCATGGCATAGAAGCAAATGGGAAAATTTCATGAATGCAAATTAGCATATGGGGATGTCCAGAGCAATATATAAGCTCTTGCAACACAAAGTCAACTTATCACCAATTCTTGTTTTACACCTTTTCTTAAGACTGTTACTTATTGCCTTTGCTTTCTAGGTTTTAAGATACTTAATTTAATACCTCAATAATGCAGATATTTTCTAGTCCCTGTGGGTAGATGACCAATGTAAAGAATCAAAACAGTGATGCCCAGCTGCTGTGCTCAGGCATCCCTGCAGCTTCAGAACTGAGTTCCTCAGACAGGAAGGGATTTAAAAATAAAGAAGAGGCTGTGCTGGGCACAGACAGACTGGCACACTAACTAGTCTGCCATTTATACATGATCCACCCTTTTGATCTCCTTATTCCTCTGTTTTCCCATTCTCACTCCTCTCTAGGTCACCTGAACCTCTCCTTTTCTCTGTCTTTTTTTCCTTCACTATGCATCCCACAAGTCCTACATCCTGCTTGGATTTAAAGGCATACTCTTAACTTCTTCACCCCTCATTTAAAAACCTACATAAATATATTTAATATTATATAAAATTGAGCATCACATGCCTGATTCTTCAACTGCTTACACAGACTGTCTGCTACTGGCAGGTGGGAGAGCTCTTCTCATTTTCCTAATTGAGCTAATTAGAAACATATCTTCATCTCCAGTGAGAACTCTTTTAATACCAATAAACACTGCAATCTTGTATAGGAACCTATCAGTATGGGTATTTTTTTTCTTCTTCTCAAGAGAGGTAATGATTTCAGGTACCATTTCACCTCAGAGACTAGGGATTTAAATCTTATTTCAAGAAACTCTGAGGAAGACTTATAGGGATGTGGGTTTCTTGAGCACTACTGAATTTTATTTGCAGTCCAGGCAAGTTGACAAAGGAGGTGCTGTGCCAACGTTTCTTATTTTTCCAACCTAGACTTAGGAACAACTCCAGCCACTCCAAGATAGAACTATGAGACTCAAAACCCCAGCCCATCATGCTGGTAAGGGGGTTTGCAGTGTGAGATTCCAGTAAACCTTCAGCAAAACAATGAACACTGTTAGTTCCAGTTAAAACATTATGGCTTAGCTAGGTAGATTAAAAAAGCTATCAAGAGCACTGAGTGAGAGATTTGGAATTTCTGATTTCCTATTTAAAAGGAAACTGTTTTATACCAGGACCACCCTTATGCTACACTACAATTACTGGATATATAACTGTACATCAGCTACCAATGTCACAAAAATTGATAAAAGGAGATTTGCAGTACTCACCTGGTACTGCATGGAAGTGGTTTGTTTATACACTCTTTACTTATGCTGCACCTATAGAAAATATTGTTTAGCTGCAGTGGATATTAAAAAGAAACTCTTTCAAAGGTCCCACATTTAAAAATTAAAAAAGACCTATACTGTGCAAAACAGCCAGCTGAAAGTCTGCCATTCTTTATGCCGACTTTAAACCAGCATGCAGATCTCCCAAATTCAGTGTCTCCTCTAAAATGATCCTAAAACATCTTCACATTTAAGTTACTGGTATAATTGTTTGCTGTTTATGAATTTTCAGTTGTTAGGCTCAGGTCCTCAAAGCATGAAACAGAGAAAACTACTTCATGAAAACTAAATTTAGTAGACAGCAATATTGCTGTGTTAGTTCCAGACCATCTATTTCCTCTACTAGTGCAGTAGAGGGCTTCAGGATTTTACTGAGTTTTGGTTGCTTGCAGGGGTAGCAAGGCTTTTCTTTAGCCACTCATGAGAAAGGGACATGTTCTCACCCAAATAATCATAGCTCCTGTAAGGGAATTTGAAAGGAATGCAGTGTTTTACATAGACTTTCTCTGGACACCTTACAGCTTCCCATTGTGGAGAAAGTTTGCTGGAAGAAGCAATTTTTGGTAATTCTGTCTAAGCCAAAAACTGAAGGAGGAACCTAAACTTATGTGAGGGCAAGCTGTCCTATTTTTGTTGTGTCTAAATCTCCACTTCCCAGAAATGTAACATCCGCCTGAAACTAAGTTTTGCACAGAAACAATCCACTCCAACACAGGCTGATTTTACTTTCAGTTCTGGGTGTGCTGAGGTGCTGAGCTGCTTAAACAGGCCAAAATAGACTAAATGTAGAAAGGGAACAATTTTTCATTACTAATTTTGTCCAGGAGCTGAAAGATACCAGCAATGTTCTTATACCGACATCACTGTAGGAGGCAAGGTAGAGCAAGCACTTTATCATCATGTACATAGCACAGATGAGGTGGATTGCCTTGGCAGCAGCAAATGCTTTTAGCATTTTTGTACTGGAAGAAATTCCTTCTGAGGAAAGGAATTCACAGTAAATCCACATTTTAACAGGCAGGAATATCACACATATCTACCTGTAAGTTCTTGTTCTGAAAGACAACTCATGCATTTTGAAAAAAAGTTATTTATTTTCACTGCTTTAATCTCTCTACTGTAGTGTTAGCACTTAACATAAGTATCCACTCTTCTACTGTCCTATTTACAATCCATTGAAATGTATACTCTACAAATACAATACATATTTTCAGAAATGTAAGGGAAATGCACAATTTGGTAAGGTTTAAAAAAGTGACACTCATCTGTACAGGATCTTCAAATCATTCAAAAAGTAAAATTTACAAGGCAGTATCCACACAGCTGTGTAAGGGCAGGTGCTACAGTGACAAAGCAGCAAACTTGCTAATACAATAAAATACAGAAAATAAAGTGTTTTGGGGCACCAGATAATACACTTAGTACCACTGAAGTTGTAAATTTAGTAATACCCATATTTCTAGAAACATGTAACTGCAAACCTGGAGAACATTCTGAAAAATATTAAACATTATATACATATGAGGTAAATGTACCTTGGTCTTTTAAGAGGTAATTTGAGTTTAAAGCAACGGATATGGTGAAGGATCTTTTTGTTTGCTTGTTTTTGAAACACAAAATGATTAACATCCTTGCAATCATTTCAATGGCACAATATAAACAAGAAACTAACTAAAAGGTGAGTTTCATGGCAATCACACTCAGAGCCATTACTGAAAAAATAAAACAGCCTCTTACTTCATTTGACACCTTCATGTCCCCATACAGTCAATCCCAACGTCTTTACTTATATACAAAGTCTTTCTTAGGATTACAAGCAGAACCATTGGAGGGTGACAGAGTGTCATACTTGGAGAGTCTGCTTGAGAAACATCCCAGAATTCCAGCTTTTAAGGTTGGAAGGTCCCTGAAGAATTCCAGCATTTCAAAAATGACATTTCAGGCTTTTCAGCATCAGACCATTTCCAATGCTCCTTGTTCTCCATGTTCATATCCATCTGGTCACAAGTCTGTAAGCCAAACTGAGGCTTGAATGCTACTAAAATGTAAAGTTGATTAAATCCAAAAACTTAAGTGAATATATAATGCATGTAATATTTACAATAAACATTTGCATCAGTATTAATCAGAAACTGTTTTGGTATATACTTGAAATGATACAAAATTAATATTTTGAATGCTAAAATATTTTGGTCCCCCTGGATTTCCAAGAGCAGATCTGGTGATATTACAATCTTAATTTAAAAAATACTTACGTGTACCTGTGTCCATATATATAAGATATGATCTTACACAGGTAACATTTAAAGTTACATAATATATACAGACACAGCCTTTGTAAAAGGTGTTCAGTTCATATAATGGAAAAGAAGAACAAAGCTTGAAGTTGTGGTGTCAGAACTGAGACTACATATAGCTCTATTCAGAATTTTCCTGTTCTGCAGCCTAATAGGAATAATAAGGTTGTTCTAAAATACTGTTCCTTATGTTATACACTGTGTCAAGCATCCTTCTGTGCTTTGTTTTTGCAGGCTTCTATTACAAAGCTAAATTTTGAACAAAGTAAGAACAGTTGCTAGCAATTCAGGAGAATGAAGATTTGCAGGTGGTTGAGACAATATAACACAGTCATATTATTGACAGAATCCTCTCCGTGCCATGAAGCTGCTCAGCTGCTGTACATCCTCTTTGAAACGCAACAGAACTGTTCCATATATTTTATGAAATTAAATGTTATGCTAATAAGGTTTTGTCGGTGCTAAAAAAGCCACTAAAATTATATGATGAATTATTCTGCAAGCTCTCCTGTTTCTACCAAAATTACTGTAGAGATCTGAGGCACACCATTAGCCTAGTATTTCTGAAGCAGGAGCTGTACCACTTGTATCTATAGTAAAGACCCCAGGACAGCTATGAAAACTTGAAATATAACAAAGTTACAAAACAAAAGAGTTAAATAGCTAACTAGGAAGTCTTCGAAATTAGCACAGAGAGCCTGACCTATTTTCATGATGACCTGTTTTCTTCAAGTATCTGTAAGGACACATAGAACTTGCTAGAGAGGCTGCCCAGTAGATAGGCTCAGGAGTTACATTCAAACATTTTTTTTTAAACAGTCAGTTGAAAAATTCTGTGGTGCACAACTGCCCATGTGCACAACGGTATAGTTTATTTAAAATACCTGCATGAAGTAATTTTTAATCCAGCTTTGATGGAGGCCTGAAGCACATAAGCCTGACTTGCCAGATAATGCCAAACAAACATAAGCATGACAGCTGTACATATGTTTAAGCCTAATTGTTTTCTAAGAACTCCTCTTATTTTTGCCTTTCCTCTTGGATACTGTCTTGCAGTATGAATAAACTCATCCCTTTTGTTGTTGACAAAAGCATTTCATTATTTGCAGTTCAATCTCCGGGGGTGTGGAATTCTGACATCATTTAAACTTCTCTCCAAGCAAGCAGTAAGAATATGGAAATACACAAAAATTACGTATTAAGGCTTTTCTTGGGTAAGACTTGTGCCACCTATGTAGCATCTTCTTCCTGGGCCTCATTCCTCTTCCTGCTTTAGCTGCCACACATCACAGACTATGGCACAGAACCTTGACTGTGCTGCTGCCAGCAAGCACCCTGCCACTGCTACCATCTTGGTAACAAACTCTCAGTGGGCTCTGTGCTGAGGGATGAAAAGGAAGCCAAGTTAAATGTTGTCATGGGTGTTGCATAAGGGGATGGGTACTGATGTGTTCTGAAGAGTGGCAGGTTAGGCAGCATATTAATTACCAGGCATATTTACATACTGAAACACTACTGTTTTGGACATTAATGAAACCAAAGGTTAATCAGAGTCTTCCCAAAAAATTGCAATTAAAAAGATACCCTGGTAACAGCAGGTTTTTGTTGTATATTTTGGCAGGAAGCAATTTGATTTCTGTGATTTCAAGTTTGTGAAAATATTATGATACCCTTAAAACTCAGGGAAATCTTGACTAAAGCTATACATATTCTTCTGCGTTCTTGTGACAACACAAGTCACCATAAGCTTTGTTCTTCTAATAATGAAGAGGATTGCTGGAATCCCCTGATATTTGTATCCAAAGACCTGCAGTTCACCACCTTCTCTAGCTCACCACTTTGTGTATGAGGCACACACAACACACATGCACATAAAATTTATAAGCAGCTTTGAACTGTCTAGTACAAAAGCCCAAATAACTTCTCTAATGACAGGTGCATTTAATCCTTGTGTAATTGCAAATATTGTTCTTTGCGCCTTAAGACTCGGCAGAACTGCACAGGAAATATGCTTTTCATATTTATTTAATAAAGCAAAATCTTCCTTAACATTTTACTTTTCTTGCTACTTTTCTGAAGTAGATAGGTACTTCAAGCATTTTAGAAGTACCACTTCATAAAAAAAATCTACATAATTATGACTCGTAACTTGACAATTACAAAATACGACAATGAATTTACTAGCTGACACTATTTAAAACTCCTACAGTGGTTTCAAGAGTCAGATTTTGGTAAAAATTGAAGATATTCTATCAATTATGTACTCACTGTTGCAATGAGTGAGATTTAGATCTTAGCTAGGCAAAGGAACAACTTTTAACTTCTATTTTTGAAACCAAAAGTACCATAGGCTTTGTACATCCCTACAATTTTGCATTAAAAAGACTCAAAAGTGGCACTTACTGGTGTAATACAATCTATTTTGAAGGCAATGTAATGTTCTGAAAAAGTGGAAAAAACCCAGTAATCATGTATAAAGTATAGTTGCATAAGTTATGCTCCCACAACTGAATGAGGTCAATTTGTACGTCAAGGTAAGAGTCCAAAAGATGCACTACCTTAATAGCTAGCAAGGTATACTCCAATAGTACATTCACAATCTGAATCAAGGAATCGAGAATGGTTCAGAGTAGTCAATGTACCAGGCAGGAATAAAGTTGCTTTTAGAGCCATCAATGCACTGTAGAACAATATAGTGAACCAGTTTCATTTTAGAAGTGACCTCCTACTTTTAGCACAGTTATCTAGCACAGACCAGTTATCAACTTCCCAAATAAAAAACTATAGATTAACGAAGCTAGAGTACATGATGTTTTATAAGTAACCTGGGAAAGAGGTTCATAGTGCACAGAAAGACCCAACAAAACTGTTTAGCACATCCACAAAAATCCTAATAAGTGACGTTCCTATGAAGTACTAAAAGGCAGCAATATCCTTCTGTTCCCCCAGTGAGGTAGAACAATTAACCTTCTTAACACGCCACTCTGGTGCAGATAGGGATTTTTACAGTGTTCTTCGGTAGCAAATCCAGGATTACATCTTGATCCCCTCCTGTTGACTAAGTTGTGATAATGTTTTCTTAATGCGCAGGGCTGTCAGCCGAGCGGCTCCGTTGGCATACCAGCATTCCCGCATAATTTTGGCCATCACTCGTAGTGCCTGCAAAGGAAACACAAGTCATTCATTATATGCACTGCTGTTCCAGCATAGCCCATGTAACTGCTGCTCTGCCTTAGCCTCTTCAGGCATTTCTGAAGTCAACTGTTGCATGGGAGAGTGTGCTGTTTGAAAAAAAAAAAAAAGAAATTCTTACTTTATTTACAGAAAGTAAAACTCTCTAAACACTATAGAGCAAACCTGATATTTTTCAGTGGACTTTCGGGCCATGAAAAAATATTTTAATGAAAAATTAGTAGCTTGCCTGTAACTGTTTTCTGAATTTTCATGCCAGACAAAAATACACTCTTTTTAGTTGTACCTGCAGTTCAGGAGTTACTTCAATGCATAGCAAATAATGAGCTGTTTTCCTCATATTGAAGCTCTGCAAGGATTCTAAAAATTTTTAAGGTCTTTTTATCCTTCAAACAGCCATTCTCTGAAATCTAAGTGCTTCCATGTGTAATTTGTAACAAAGCAAATATCAAAAATGGCAGATGAAATACAGTAACAGCTCTACATTCCAAAATACCACAAAAGCTGTACTACATTAGTAATTTCAATCCTGATAGCTTCCTGTCTCCCAGTTTGTGGGTGCATTTATCACCTTTCTCTCCTTCCTATGCACTCTTGCCTGACTCTTATCTCAGCCATGCATTCATTCCACACATGCCACAACCCAGGTTCCCTCCTGAATCCAAAGCACCTCATCCTTACCAGTACCCCACTGCTCCTGCTCTGGTTATAGCCCTTGCTGGGCTCCCAGAGCAATGCTATGGAATATTCCCTCTGACCACTTTGTTTCAGCTGCTCTGGCTCTGCTCCCTCTCATGCTCTTGTCCACCCCCAACCTACTTGAGAAATGGAGAATGCCTTGAAGCTGAGCAAGCACTGTTCAGCAACAGCTAAACCATCAGTGTGCTATCAGACTGCTTTGGTCACAAATCCAAAACACAGCATTGTACAGCCTGCTATGAAGGACATTGACTCAATCCCAGCCAGACACAGTACAATTTATTTATAATGGTGCTTCCTGAATAATGTAATTCAGACTAGCTCTAATTTATATCACTATCATCTATGCTTCACAGGAAGGGATCCTAGAATCCTCCATGCAGAGTTAGCTATTAGCTTTTATGAAATTACATTTAAATACTTACATGTAACCAAGGAACAATGTTTTTAATAAAACCATAAGGATTAGAATGAAATTAATTAAGTTCTCCTAAAAGCAGCTCTTCTCCCTTGAACAATAAGCATCATTTTTAAGCCACTGAAATCACTAAAAGCTCTAGTGTCCATTAAAGCAGCTTTAGCAAGGTTAGTTAATACCTCACAGCTCTGCCATCTGTTTGGAATATTGGGCCTTAACTTCTGTTCACACACAACTTTCCTCATTTCTTCAACAGAAGGATCTGAAGGAACGAGGTCATAGTATGGCAATTGGTAATCTTCATGGATTCCTGTAACAGGTTGAAAATAGCTTTGTTTTAGCTAACACTGGATTACATATTCTTCACTTTTTATTGTGTTCCTTATCAGTACCCTACCAGTTTTTGCTTTTCATTTTTAAAAATTACATCACAATGACAAATAAATAAACAAGAGTCCTTAACCATACCTTAGGAGTGTCTACATTACCCTTGAAGGATCTAAAATTTATAAAATTGGAAGAGATATAAGCTACACCAGATCTTTTATATGCTATACTAAAACTATGCTGCTTCAGAAAACAATTTATAACAGCATGCTTCATTTTAAATAAGTTACAGATTTATCTGAACACATTATAGCTAGGCCTTGTGATGTTTGCCCCTTGCTCACAAGAACATTAAATTTTACCCTTTTCTCCCCTCTATGCAAATATTTAGAAAAAAAGTTTAAATAGACTACAATATTTCCTATTTTCTTCAACAAGTATGGTTTGTCAGTCTAGAAAGAGGTTGAATAGACCAGTTATCATTTACAGGATTAACAATTAGAAAGTCTGAGATAGACTTGCTATTACTTAGCACTGTTTTTCGAGCAAACTCAAACTTGAATAAGTTACTTATAATTCCCTAATATGTCCCACTTTGTAAAGATTGCCACATACCACCAATTGAACACCGCCGAGCTATTTCCCAAAACACTAATCCCATTGCATAGATGTCTGCTCGTTTGAACGACTCAAAATGTTTCATATTTATGGAATCATCTAGAACTTCAGGAGCCATGTACCTGTGTGAAAAAAAAATAAAATTCATTAACACTCAAGAGTAGAAAAAGTTCAGCACTACTGATGAGCTCAAATACAAAATAATGTATTTTTGTGGACAGGGAGATAAAGAAAAGTCTGCTTCATTAAGGTTATCCAATCAGACAATTCAATGTAAATGGATAAGTAAATTGAGAGAAACAGGCAGAGAAATAGGAGGAATAAATAAAATGTGAAATAATAAACAACTAGAGCCATAAACCTGATAGACAAGGCACAACTGAGACAGTGACAAAGACTGAAAGTCTCCAGTTCCTCACTGACAGACTATTAAGAAACTCCAGGCATGACTTTATAGAGGTGCAGTCTGGATGTTGTGACTGCTAATAAGAGGGAAACAAGAACATCACGAGGATTGAGGATATCAAAGGAAGGCCTGTCCAGCTATGCAATGCTTATCAAGGAATGTTCAGGAGAAAGGGAACAGTAGCGTGGCAACAGATAGAAAAGGGTAGCAAAGGGGCCAGTTGCAGAAGAGGTGGCCAGTCTGCACATGCTCACCAGTGTATCCTATTTTATTAAACCCTAACTATATGCTGTGCAATCTCACTCTCAAGCCCACATGCACGTGTTCTCTAAGAACTGTATGTCAGCAACTGGAGGCAGGCATGAGTCTGCTCAGGTCTAGCAACTGGAGCAGCACAAGGGATGAACCTGAAACTAGAGAGGAGGAGGCACTCAACATCAGTAGCTGAAAGGGGAAATACAGGTCCTAGGAGCAAGCCTGCAGGTGGTAAGAGCACATATCTGGAGCTACTGTGGGGGGAGCACACAGTGGTCATTCTGTGAATGAATTCTGGGCCAGCAACTGTAGTGTGACAGAAGGTGAAGGAAACCCTGCTGCCAGCAACTGGAGCAAATGAGTGCGTCTGCTTCAGCTACTGAAATAAGACCATGGATCACAGGCTTCATGGTCACAGTTACATGTATCAGCTACAGGGGAGAAAAGGGATGAGAAAACAGAGCAAGGGCCTCAGCACCAGCAGCTGGAGTGCAACTCACAGGTTGTAAGGTCTGTGTGCCTGGCTACCAGGTGCTGGGCTGGGTCAGGTGGTTTGCATTTCCCCAGCAACCTTCAAGCTGGTCTAGCCAGCACCCAGGGAGCCCAAGCAGGGATATTTACCAGGGCAAGGACCCATGGCAAATATCAGTATTTGAGGGAATCCATGCCTGCAGGAGTGCATACAAATACATCACCTGTTTGCTGCTGTGCATTAACCCAGCTGGGAAGTACAAGACCCATGGAGCACAGGAAAGGGCATTAGACACAGCAAGCCCCAGATGGATGGTTGAGGGGCTCATAACCATGCATGGATTTGTGAGGCTGCAGAAGGGAGTACGTACTTTCACTAACAAAGTTCAATCCTGATCAGCTGAGGAGAGGGAAGGAGACTTGGCTGTCGATAGTTATGTTTTATACAAGTTCTGACAGTGTTCTATGTGGGTGTTGAAGACAGCACATGGTGCATAGCAATCTGTGTAATCAGCCCTGTCAGTACTGTATGTGTCTGTGCATGAGTGGTTGGATTCCAAGGAAGAAAGCAGCAGCCACATCCACAGGCCTCGGATGAACAGAGCCCCAGCCCTTTGGAACGAACCAGTTGGGCTCCGGAGGTCACACAAAAGGAAGCCTCAGCTCCTGTAATCTGACAAATCGTAGCAGCGATTTATAACATCCCCTAACAAGCCTAAAGCAGGAACAGACAAGAAGTGCTGATTAAGACACCAGTGCTGTTAAAAATTTTTTGAGAAAAGGCCCACTATCATGTAGTATCTGATCCTTCATCATACAGTCTGCAAGTCTCACCCTAAACCATACTTTTTAAAAAACTACTAAATCCTTTGTGGGTTACAAATTAAAAACTGTGCTCATGAATTTGATTTACCCATATTTCCAGCAAGGAGAAAAATCTGTAACAAACTTTCTTTTAAGAAACAGGGCCTGAAAACCAGTCATGGCATCCAAATGGTTGTTACCTTGTTTAGTGAGTAAGTCTGACATGGGAACATCAAGCAAAATGTCAGTGTGGAGCTTACTGCAAGAGCTACTGACAGCAGCATCCCCACTGGCTCCAAGAATCAATGTTATTTGCTGCATCAAGTCAGCATCAGTAGTAGCACTGCTCTCTCATTCTGCCAGGTTTCTGGCAGCTAAATCCAGTATGTGATGTTTAGCAGAGTTCAGTGTGCTTCTCCACAGCACCACCCCAGCAGTTTCAAGCTGACATATCAATGAAGCAGGCCAACAGTGGCACCTGGGCTTTGAAGGCTGGCAAAAGCAACATGTGCAAATTACTGGAGTAGAATACAGTGTCAGGCAATAGCTCTACCTCTGGAACAGCCACAGAAGCCTAGACACAGTATCATTTAATCAAGAGCATAGCAGGATTTTCTTTTCCAGTACCAGGCATGGTAGGCAGAATACAAGAGATGCTACTTAAAAGAAATTTCTGGACTATCACACCTTTCAGAAGTCTCCGAAGACATTACTGTGTCTTACAGACATTACATAGATACAAGGAAGCAAGGGCTATCAAGATAAGTAAAAAAAATGTAGCCAATCGTTGTATATGTTCTGAACTACCCAGAACTTCAACAGTTTGTTGAGAAGATAGATCTCCTAAGGCATACAAATTCCTCATAAGTAAGAAACACAGCACAAGTAGAGGACAACTGTCTAAATTTGAGTGTAAGGTTTACTTTGACAGTATTTATTGAGTGGAAGTGGCCTATTAAGTATTGTTGCAATTCTTGATATGGACAAGGCTCAAATTGTTCTTGTCCATCCATATCAAAAGTGTTTCAATTAAGAATGCAAGACTGTGGTAATGCTTTAATACTCTCCAAGGATTCTGCATTATTGGATACTCTTATGGCACTTCATTGCTTTACACTGTGATTATCTTGGAGCCCAGCAGAAAGAATATTTCATCTATCTTAAGATGACATGACAATGAAAAGAATGATGGACCTGAAAAGAAACAAACAAACTAGAAACCCAACCATGGCACAAGATGTCAGCCAGAAACACTAAACAAAGCAGTAAAGGAGATTACCTCAACTTCTGTGAGCCAGCCAAAGAACAAGGCTTTTAACAGGAAAGACCATAAGAGGCCTGAATGTGGCAAAAAATCCCCTCCCTCCCATGTGAGGTCCATTGGCAAATGGATCTCTTTCCATGGTCCTCCATTTAGATTGGCTTTGGCTTCCATGACACAGAAAGGTAAACGACTGTGGAAAGATTATTGCTGGAACAAGAGAGGCAAAGGCAAGGAGGGTCATGTAGTGAGGTCAGCAGCTCAGCCATTTCATGGCTGTTAGACAAAAGAGAGAGAAGTAGTCATCTCCTTGTCAGCTTATGTGTTGGAAATGCATGGCTTGGTAGAAGCAGTACCTTAGGTGCTGGAGACAGCAACTCTATTACAGAGAGTAAATCTGGCCTCCTGAGCAAGGTCTGCAGCTCAATATCATCCAAGAACAAAAAGATAAGTCTACAAAGAAGGGTAAAGTATGTTGAGCATGGTCTTGCCAAACTTTGGGTGCCTGCTGACCTCTTTCTCCCATCTTTCAGTTCAAAAGTTCAGTACTAGCTGTTCAAATTTCTTGTACAACATATAGGGAGCTTTGTGTCATCAAACAGGGCCATAAACAACATGTTGAGTGGCATCTCCCTTCATCAAGTCTACACTCTACAAGGTAGAATTCTACCCATATTTTGTTTAGGTAAACTTCAGAGAAACACCCACGGTAAGAATTTGCTGCCAAACTTCTTTTAAAACACAACCTATCTGAACTATCAAAAGTAACAGCTGAACCACACTTCTAAAAAAAAATAGAAGGAGAATGAGGTTTTTTTTACTTGCCTCAGGGAGTGAGAGAGGGATTCTATTTCCTTCTCAGTTTAAACCTCACATTCCCTGCTTTATGTTGCAGGCTGAGCTGTGAAAGCACACAGTTCACCCCTCTGGTAAGCTAAACCTCTGAACAGAAAAGAAATAAAGTCAGAAAATTCAGTCAGAAAGAAGGATCATCAGTTTGACTCAACACCTTGATCACTCACACAAGAGAGTAAGTCTGCTTGCTCCTTAGGCATATATTTTTACAACAACCATTAGAAAAATACAGACTTTGCCAAATCTCCCTGAACTTGTACACAGAGCTTCCGTGTGCAGAAGAGGTACCAACAGTGGCAATCAGTGGGAGCTAAAGCCATCACTGAACAGGTAAGACTTGAACAGTAGTATGAAAACTTAATCAGAGGTGCAGTTACTTACCTAAGAATGCACAAGAAGAAGAGGAAGGGTCTAAGCCTTTTACAAGACCAAGCAATTTTCAGAGAGGTAGAAATGATTAATGTCTTTAAAAGAGGAAACAGATTTAGCTCTCCTGCTGCCCACTGCAGCAAGCAAGAGTTGCTACAGCTTTATCCTTGTGAAGAAACATAAGGCAGATGAACAAGCAACTTAATAATGCCTATGCAAGAAAAGATCTGGTAAGTGGGATCTGCAAACACAGCTGAAAGGATGCTTTCTCCAACGACTAGACTAAAGAAAGTAACTGATTTGTACATCATTTTTCTTTGCATGTAGGTGTAGTAGAAAATTCAAAATCACACGTGGCATGCGCCCTGCACGCAGCTAAATTTGCAACGACAAATTCCCAAGTAAGCCTGCTGTTTACTGGAGACTTTGAGAAGGAATAATACTCAGTACCTTATAATCTAGGAGTCATTCAGAAAATAAATATTATCTGACCATTTGTGTGGTACTTTTAAAACTGGCAAAGGACTAGTATAGCAGAGGTTTAAACAAAAGGAACTTCAGCAATGTAAGTGTCAATAAAACAAATTTTCAGTACATATTCTAAAAGCTTTAGTTAAATGAGCCTTAAAATAATGTTTAATGGTTTTTTCCCCTTCCAAAAAGACATAGCTCAAGCGGCACCCTAGTTCACTGTAAAACCCCAATCAACTCCCTACCCCACAGTATCACTTACTAAAGGGATATATATATATACGTTTGATATATAAAATGGAGAACAACAAAATTTTCTCCAACACTGCTAAGAAATATGGGCTTGGCTGTCACACATTTCTCTATGAGCAGTGTCCAAAACCCCAGTTTGACACAGCATTGAACCTATAGGCATCAGAAGAATGAAAAGTTGTCCACATTTAAAATCCGTGCTGTAGTTCACTGTTAGTGCTGCTATTTCTGTATGCTGTATAGTTGCATGGATTACTAAGGGAAATTTATTTCTAGCTTCCAGTTATTATTGTCTGAAGGTTCACCAACAATAAACTACTGACAGTAAGTTTTATTGCACTTGTGCTGACTTAGTTAAACAGCTCTGAATTCTTCTGAGGGAAAGAAAAACCTGTATTTCCATATTCAGAAAAAACTTTTAAGAGAGACTATATTGACTCATCCACTTAAGATTCTATTTATGCATTAGATGACAAAGATGACTGTTTTAACTTCTTGCATTTCTCTCAAAAATGTGATTCCAAGACAGCCCGTGTCCAAGACTCTGCACCTTGTATGCTCTTCCACACAGGCTTCACACTGAAAACCACAGCTTTTTACTGTCACTATCAATATCTGTCTTACACTCCTGATTGGACTGCAAGTAACATTTCCAGGCAACACATGGCAAGAAGAAGAAAGAAAGAGCACTGAAGTCTCTAGAATTGTCAGTCATTAAGTCTCTTAGTTGTTTTAATACATATTTGTGCCCTACAATACTTAGCAAGTTTTCAGTACTTTATACATGCCAACATCGAATGTGCTTTTTAAGTGCCTACCATCTAACTAAAATACCAGCTGGCAAGGAAGTGCCTAAGAACTCTGCCATTACATTTTCCTGCTGCTTGTATTTCTATCAACACAAATGTATATGGGACAAAAAAACCCAAAGCATTTTATAATAAGAGTTGCCTGACACATCACATAAATGATTTTACCTTTTTGTTCCCACTCTGTGGTTTGGGGCAATGTCAATTGTGTCTGTAGCTGAATCGTGCCTAACCGCCAATCCCAAGTCTGCAATGCAGCAAGTTCCATTCTTTTTCACCAATATGTTTTTTGATTTTAAATCTCTGTGGGCGATTGCTGGTTTGCCTGTAAGGGAAAAAAAAAGAAGTTGTAAAAAACCCCCAAACCAACCTGCTTCTATTCTAAGCCTGGTGTAAAATTTTGTTTGAAGTTACAGAACTCCTTCCAGTTCTGACACCTTATCTGCGCCAGGGTACCTCCTGAAATCATTCATTATAGATTGTCTGGCTTTTTTCAGTTAAGTGCCTTTCATGTTTACTGTATTACACCACTCTTGCTCCTTTCCCTCTTCCAGCAAGTATTTATTGCACACACATCCTACTCAAACTTTGTCTCAACTCAAAGTTAAGATATTACATGCATCACTACTTGGTGTCTTTTAACAGGTTTTTTGAAGGAAGGGTTGTTAGATACCAGAGAAAGGAAGGCAAAAAGCCTTTCAAATTAAGAAGTACTATTCATTTGGAAATCATCACAGAGCAGAGCGAGCTACTTATGTGTATTAAAAAAAACCAAAAAACCAACCAGTATTATCCACGTGACAAGCAGAATAATTTTAAGATTACCTTGTGTGCCAACAATTTCCATGTGCAGATGAGCAAGACCACTGGCAGTGGACAAAGCTAATTTTATCATTCCTTCCACTGTTACTGTATATCTGTTCAGGTAATCAAAGAGTGATCCATGCTCGTGATAGTCTGACACTAACCACAGCTGAGTCCATGTACCATTGTCTGGAAAATAAAACTGGCATGAATACCACACATATACACACAAACTACAAATAAACTATATGTTCCACTTTTATACAATGCTTGTGAAGCACAAATTATGGTCTGCAAGTAACCTCTATAAATTAGACTCTTCTATCACTGTAACATTTAGACACCTCTGCAAGGGCTGGTAATACCATGCAAGAGTTTCTGAAAAGCTTAGTGAGTATTCTTGTATTTAAACTAAAACACAAACCATAGAAAACTGATGTCACTATAATTCTGAGGTGCATATTCAGGGCGAACTGTTCTATTAGCCAGGCCTTGCCTTTCCCTTTCTCTTGCTAGAGAGGGAGCACAAAGAACAGTGCTGAATGCACGACACAAAACTAATCCTATCAATCTAGCACAATATTGTCCAGGCTAACTATTAAAAAAAAAAGTTTCAAATTTTGCTCCCTAATTCCTCAGCCTGGGAGACAATTCTCACGTGGATTTTTGTTCCTGAAGTAGAAGCAGCAATCAGACAAAGTTAAATCCCACCTCTGATGACCTCTACATTGCTGGCCAAAATTGAGGTTTCCAGGAGGCACGAGGGTAAAGAAAGCAAAAAGCACTGAGGAAATCCGTTTGCTGTATGACTTTTGATTGAACTATGACAAACAAGATGAGTCACAATACATTTGTAGATATCCCAAGGCATACAAATGACATATAAGAACTTAATTGTTCACTTTATTGTTCACTTTAAGCAGTGAACACAAAATACCTTTAAGTTTAAGCCACAGAAAGAAGACTATCAAAGGAATTCAAATCAAGAGGGGAGCAAAAGTATTTTTTACCTAAGAAGTAGAAATATACCCAGAAAAGAAACCAGAATCCTGCCACCAAATAGATTTTTCAATTTTGTTGTGTTATAAAAAGCACCTCTCCTGTGGCAGACTTGAAAAGTGTTTTTATAGCCAGCCACTTTTATAGAAGAGTCTTTCATCTCTTTAGAAGAGCAGTTATCCCATGAAAGATATCACTTGGACTCCTATTCTGAATTATATAGGCCCTATTCTCTCAGAACAAGTGAGAACATTTGGCACAAGTCAAAAAAGATGTCTCATTATGTCCCTAAAGATTGCTCAAGAATTAAACATGAAGAACATGAAAAAGGGAGGAAAGTTCAGAACTTATTTCCTATCATAAACATACTGAAAAATTTTTACTTTCTAAAGAACACACTTGTCCAGAGAAGTCAGAAGCACAAAACGCCTGCTCTACAGATTGATGGACACTACCTTTTATAGAAACGCTTGTGCTTATCTTTAACTTGACACTTTGTTGGGGGTGGGAAAACTTGCAAACACCCCTTTTATTTGGATATTTTTAAGGAAGCCAGTGATGCTATAAAAAAAATCTAAAAAATAGAAGATAAAAGTAAAAACCCCACCAAAATTAAAAGGCCTCCAAATACTTCAGAGTAGGAAAAAGACTAATATACATTCAAACAATTCCCATAGTGGAAAGAGAACTCTATACTCCAACCTGTACAAGACTGGTAAAAAAGCTACTGTTGCTGCAGGAAGAGTCTTTTATGCCCACACAAGAGACAGGTAAGTTTGTAAGTCTTGTTTTTTAAAAAAGAATAGGGAAATAAAAGGTTTTTTAAAAAAATCTTCAGTTATTTTCTCATTAGAACTGCTGCATCTCTTGCTACTTGGCAATATCCAAGCACAAACTCATAGAACTCAGCATACCATTAAATGTGACTTTTTCCAAAGAGAATTATAGTCTCTGAAGAATCAATCCAACAGTATTGGCTTCAGTAAACCAGTCTTACAGAATCATTAGAAACTGGTATGAATTCACAAGCACAGAAAAGATGCTCTTAAATAGACATAATCAGAGAGCTCCAAAGAGCTGCAGAAGTTCCAAGTAAATTAGCCTTATCATGTGGGAATATTTTCTTTACTCAGTTTTAGTCTACTGCTTCATCAGTTATGACCCTACATTGCCTACAATAATCCTCTCCTATGCATTAACATCATACACACTCATTACTTGTATTTAATTTCTTCTCCTGTTTCTTAGGAGTGGGATACCTCAGCAGGTGTCTGTACTAGACACCTAGCTGTAAGGAGGGAAATAAAACTAATTTTAATTAGTCTACCAGACCAATTGTGTTTAAATAGCTCTAGAAAATATGTCAGTTTCTGAAGAATTATCACAGCTTTGATTCAAGACTACGGTGCCTTTGCATAAACTTCTCCACCTCTTACCACTACGTTTCCTCCTAAGAGGGGAATATGTGGCTGGTTACAGACCCTTCTATTCAGTTTTATCTTGTGTATTACCTGCAAGTTGGAATATTCAAGTTCTACCTTCCTTCCAAAGAAGAAATATAAGTTGGGCTTACCATTCAGTCCGAGAACAACCATGATTCTTTCCTATTATATGCCATATTTGTGACCCTTCAACCAGATCTTAAGAAGAGACAGTGCTACATCCAAACCTACATGAATAATATTAGTTACAGGCAAGCTGAAATGCAGCAATAGGTCCAGCATCCAGCTGGATACTACTAAGTTAGAAAACTACTAAGTTTTCCTTGCCTTGCTATATTTGACAAGCTCTACATTTGTTTACCATTCTAAGCAGAACACATTACAATAAACTTGAAGCTTATTATTCTGTTGACATTAGTAATAATTAACCTGACCCTGAGTATTTTTGGCTGCACAGTAAACAGCATCTGCCATGAAACTTTCAATCACAGGATTTGTATTATCAGGTAGGAAAAGGTAACTACACTCAACAGTAATTACAAACAGTAGCCCAGCTTTCCATGATTAGGTAATCTAATTTAGTTTATATACACACAATGATCGAGAATCTCAAACAATTTCAGAATAGTAAAAAATTTGCACACATTACTGGAAATATATTTAAGAGATTAATTATGGTTATTTCAGCTATTTCAAGAGACCTGAAAGTATCTCATACTGCCAAGATCATTCAGAAGTAAGAGATTTTCATTTTTAACTCTAAAAAATATTGAAATTCTGAGAAAAGAAGCTTTCGGATTTTTTGTCAGGAGACTGATGACTTTGGGAAAAATATTACTGATGTTCAAGCAAAATCTGTCTTAGTAGAGCTGACTCATGAAGAAAGGAATTTATACAATTGCTTTATCAAATATATAATCTAGTTTCAATTAAAATCCAATTGACTGGAATTGTGTAAGTGAAAATATTTTTTTTTCACATCAACACCAGCAAAACAAAAATGTTTTCTGTGGTGTTATGTAGAAAAGTGTTTCAGAGATTTAGCTTTTTTTAGTATGTAGATAATGTAATATTAGGAAAAAACAACAGGAAAAAGCAAAAATATCAGATTCAAATGGGATTTACAACTAGAAATCTCCTAGAAATGAGATATTCAGGGAGATAGCACTTTTGTCAGTGACTGGAGCATGACTGGTGTCTTGTTAGCATAACAGCTTGACTCCATCACATTGACACAGTCATCTGACTAAATGATGAAAAGCACTTGAGCTGTGCATGTTCCTTCTTCTCAGGCTAAAGCCAGAGTGTCAAAAAGAATAAATGGCTGAAATCTTACTTCTCAAGTAATTCTCAGGAATTCTGCTCATTTCTTTGCAGCATCACTTTTGGGGATCTACTTATCATGAAAGGTATTCTGACTGAACCAAACTATCACATAGGGAAGTGCAGTTTTTAGTTAAGGGAAAGGAATGGGGAAGTCAAGGTATTTTAGTGCATTAAGTTATCTGGAAGTGTGCAGTGCAAGACTTCACCTTATTGCAATTTGCCTACAGACAAATGCCAGCTAATGCAGAGAAACATTTAGTACTGTAAGCCTCAGTTGCTGACACTACACTTTTTCTACTAGTACAGATTAGTCGTTCCTGACACACTTCACCTTCAAATAACTGGGTTAGAAAGAACAAAACAAAAAACCATGCACAAAACAAACTATGTGTTTAGATGGTTCAAAACAAGACAACACACGGCCCTGAAAGTAACTTCCCTGACCTAGCAGTATTTGGAAGTTTGCACACACTCGCTATGCAAAGAGCTACCCAGAACACAAAAGTGCTTGTCAGGCAGACCAGAACTCCAGAACTGCAGTTAAAGTAATTCATTGCTTCTCAGGCCTCAAGCTGCCTTAACTGCAGCACCTGTTTCCCAGTAGATTACAGGATTGGAAGCAGACAGATTGGACCAGCTCCTTCCTGCACACGGATACAAGTCTGGTGAAGTAGAAGAGAAGAATGTGCCATTAAGGCACATGGACTGTCTGAATAGTGTAGTAGAAAAAGGAGTGAAGACAGCAGTTCAGTCACAAGCTCTAATCTAAATACACACCCTCCTACACAAAGGAACCCCTTCCACCAATTTTACACTAAATAGCCAGCCAGAAGTTACTCAGCTGTTGTGAAAAACTGCAGCTGTGGTAAAAGGAAAGACCTTACTAATGCCTGCAGCAGCAGCAAGAACTAAAGCACGCCTTGGTTCTACAGCTTTTTTACTAGTCCTTTGCTAACCTTAAAATTACTAGTACTCCTGTATCTCTGCAGTCATCTTTGCAGTACCTCAGACACACAGATTCTTGCAGTCTAATGACTTTGCGCATTCCAGCTAGGCTGGAATGGATGCAAACCCACCACAGATATTACTGCTGTGAACAATTACACAATCTTGCACCTGGCACCACATAAACATTCAGTTTAGCAGTTAGCACCAACACCTAAAATGAAGGACTGCTCCTTAAGCCATTGGAACACTTATGTGTTCTTAAGCCATTGGTCCTAAAGCCTTTCAGAGGACCACAATAGTGCACCTGCTAAACTGGGAGAACCATAATGGCCCCTCTATGTTCTCTCTTTAATGGGATACAGGTGGCCTGAAGTATTCTAAACAAGAATTGAAGTAGTAACCTCTTTCAATATTCAGGACTGTATTCTTAGCCCAGAGAGCAAATGGTGTGTACATATTTCCTCACTGAGAGAATGTAGAAGGTTATACCATGAATTAAGCCTGCACTGTTAGGTTAAAAAGAACAGAGATTTCTACATCTGCTCGGACAGCAATATCATTATAGAGCACAGTCAAGAATAGTGGCATTTTCAAAACACATTTTAATCTATTTTTCAAAAACCAGACACCAACTAGTTCTCAGTAAAGTAGAAGAACCTTACCCTGAAGACCTAAAATCTCAAATAATGCCATGATCTATCAGTTAAGGATTCCTTCTTTGTATGTAAAGCATATTAAGAGAGAAACCAGAAACAATTTCATATCACATTATATTATATTACAAGGAAACTAAAAATGACCAAGTCAAATGCTACAGCATCTGCAACACAAAACAGCAAATCAGAAATTACTTTAAAAACCCAACCATTTAGGAAAGCTTCCTCATACCTCCTCTTCACAGCAGTCAAATGTATTTTTAGGACAAACCACCTGGAGGTTTCAGGCAAAATGAGACACTGGTATACTTAACCACAGATGGATTCTGTGAAAAGTTACAACTAAGGTATTGCAATATATCCTTTATGCTTTTAAATGAGAAATAGAAGCTAAAGCTTCTGCAGACATTTATGACTGTAATGAAGCTGATCTAATTTTAAATCCAGGCTCCAGATACTCCTCTAGTCCAATCAGAGCAAACTCAAGCTCTTGCAGATGCTAGTAATACCAAATACAATTCTAGACATGAAAATAAGAAATCTAATGGCGAGCATAGTAAGCTGCAGGAAAAAGTTGCCTGTTGCAGTGCTGAACTGCAAGTTCTTGCAGGATAACAAGCTGCACAAATATCTAATAGGTGCAAGTTAACTTAGACAACCCTTTCCTGGAGAAGAGTTCTGCATAATCTCTTGGATTCTGTTCCAATTTTACAGATTTATATAGAAACTTGAAATTCATCTAATGGTAATTAAAAATAACTTTACACATATACTTGGCCCTCACTAAAACCATTTAGAAATTTCCCACAAAACTGAGAGCCCTTTAAAAATTCAGCACATGTGTGAATTGGTTCCTTCCTAACGTGGCAGAATTTTCTGTTAATGCTTTCTTCACAAAGAAGTCAAATGCCACTTGTGGTGAAACATGCAATTTCAGATGAAAATAACTGAACGAAACAGTATCTTAATATCTGGGCTCTCCTTAATGAAAGGAATTCAAAATGTGGTTTTGTCAGATTCTTGCATCTTTACTGGAATTGCAGGAAAATTCAAGAAACTGACCAAAATCACAACAAATCAAAGTTGAAAAAATGGTTCTTCTTCCTGGATGATTAAAGAATTATCAGGAGAGCTTCAGGAAGCAGGTGTAGTTTTTTTACTACTAGAAACAATTCATTAATTCCATTTACGCAATTTATTTTCTAATAGACTTCTAAAAGAATAATGTCTCATAACTCAGCCTTAAGAATAAATCCTCTACCTCCTACTTTATACCAGGACAACAGGATTAGACATGATCTCTTTCAGTCCCACACATCTATATTATTAGGCTATGAGGTAATGACAGGTATGAGGATTTAGCAATGTATGGGCCCACAGGATAAGGCATCTCCTTTTTGATACCAAAGCATTTTAAACAAATTTAAACAAAGCATATTCTTCAGGAAAAAAAAACCACCACAATGTACTTTTCCTTCCTTAAAGTTTCAAAAAGCATGCCAAAACTTGAACTACTCCAATAACAAAACTATTTTTTGCTACTCTTAAATGGATCCTCAACTTCTTTTTCCCCTGGTGCAGGATCAGCAAAATGAATTCATGGTGTCACCAACCTTTGTTGTCTGCAGCTATAAATCCAAGAATGTTTTCATGGCGTAGCATGACTGTCTGATAAATTTCTGCTTCTCGAAACCATGACCGTTCCTCTCTTGAAGAGAAAATCTTCACAGCAACTTCTTCTCCTCTCCACTTCCCCCGCCACACTTCTCCAAAGCGACCCTTACCAATGCTTTCTTGAAGTACTATAGTTCTTGCAATTGTTCTTTGCACAAGTAAAGGTAAACCTAAAAAGAAGATTTTACATTAACCTTAAATATCACTCAAGAATTAGCACTTATCCCACATACTGAATACGAGATCCTATTTCTATTAGGGTGTTTTTCTTAGAATGCATATATTCTCTAAGATTTTAACTGCTTGTTGAGAACTGCTAGCAAGCACATAGGTAAGATTCTTTCACCCTTAAAAGGCCATCTTAACAAGTACTCAAGGAGATTATGCTACAAACTATTTCTATGGTTGTTAAAAGCATAACACAAACTTCCTTTCAGTTAGGAATGTTGTCACTTGCTGATCCATAAGGTTTTATTAAAATGAAAAAAAGAAGCAATGATGAGGCAGTTAGGACCAGGTTTACGGGTATTTTTGGTTGCTTGTTAGCGACAAATGTGAGTGTTTTCTTTATTTTTGGAAAAAGGATCTGTCCATAACTCTCCTGGCAAAGTAGTTTAAGAGCACTTTTGCTACTGATTAATTCACTTGGCTTATCACCAGATAGTCCATTTCTAAACCAGTTAAACTACACTTATCAGCAACACTGACTGCTGAAAATCCACACTCATGCCCAAGTGTGCCAATAGCCTCTTAGTAATCCAGAATCACTGTAAAATAGGAAAATGTCCTTGTAATGCAAGTTTCTTGTTTTATAGGCCATTCTTGTGCACCTCACTGTAATCATAATTGAGAAAAATGTTTACATTCATGAAAGTTTTATAGCTTTGAAAGATTTACATGCTTTCAACAGAGTACTTCTTCCGTATGCTTCAGTAATTTTATACATCAAGCAGCACTGGCATCTCTCAACCAGGCTGGGTTTTTGTTTATTTTAAATATTTCCTGCTGTAACTCCAGGACTTATCACTTGGTTCCACAATGATACTACACTGCAGGATCAAAGCATCAGCCAGGTTATCTGCTTACAATAAGCTCTTTTGGCATAGGATTATTTCACTTAAACCAAACACTTTACAAAGTAATCTGTTATTCTATAATCTCTGTTCCAAGAGCTGACAGAACACCTGCATTTCCTTATGTTATAGAAAATAAATCCCAACTAATAGCTCAGATAATTAATTCTTGTCCACCTCTGGACATTTTTTACTAACAGCAGCACTAGAATGATCTGCTTGGCAGCATTGTCACGCTTGTGTCTCAGTCTGAGAAGAGCAAATTATAACACTGCAGTGTTCAGAAGAGCTCCTCAAAAATTCAAGACCTACAGGAATTTTCTGCATGGTCTATGCTGACAATACACCTAACAAGATGACAGGAAGGAAAAAAAAAAATGTACACCACACCAGCAATTTAATCACTGTCAGGTGCTGTACTTATTTCTACTGAGAAAGTTAAAAAGTTTACTGCAATAAAATTGCAGGTACAAAAAAAAACGCAGGTGAATTGTGCTGCATGCCCAAATCA
The DNA here is from genome assembly GCA_037013685.1 of Acridotheres tristis. Lineage (NCBI taxonomy): Eukaryota > Metazoa > Chordata > Aves > Passeriformes > Sturnidae > Acridotheres > Acridotheres tristis. Next base: position 56,884,707 of record CM072886.1, on the reverse strand, counting down.
CAGAGGCTCTTCTGTGAAGCCTAACCTTATGGACAGACTTTTGAAATGCAGAAGAGGCCAGATTAGACCAACCACAGGACCAAACTCAACCCTGAAAATGTTAAATTTGACTTCATTGGTCAGAGAAAGTTTCTTCCTTAGAATTTACGCACTACTGCAAAATCTATAAGCAAATGTCAAATACAAGCTGATTTTGTGTACCTGAAATGGGTGATAAGCCATACAGTTGTGAAAACAATATATTTCCACTTTCAGATGCACTGTTCTCAACTTCCTGCACCTTTTATAGGCATCTCTCATTGTTTAAAGTATGTCCAAGGATATCAGCTATCTGCTAAACATATACTAACCTGTAAACCTTCTAGACAAAGCATTTCAATTTCACGTTACTAACTCCCATTCATCACATTGACATGTCACTGTAGGATAAAAACCCTACTCTGATCTATCCACTTACTTGTATATTTATTTTTACAATATTTAGAAGATTCAACTTGCTTCCGTTTCTTTCTCTTACTACTGCTGCTTCCAGAAGATTGGAATCCATATTTACCTTGCATTCATAGCAATTCATTACAGATTTTCTGTTACAGCTGAGCAATTTCCTCATTTTGCTATAGGAGAAACACAGCCCTGTATCACCAGGAACTTGAGCAACTGCTGTACTGTAAACCAGACTGCCTGAAAAGCATCTCCCAGGAGACAGCTACAGACTCAGCCTTTCACAGACATATTGGGCACAACTGTACTCCAAGCTCCTGGATACACCTTCTTTTAACTGTGCATGAAGAAAGATGATAGCTAATTTGTCAAATAGGAGAATAAGAAAATTTGAGCCCATATTAAATTCAACAGCAGCTCAATGTTTGACACCTTGCATTTAGCCATTGTCATCCAATTTAATCCTGAAACCTTCATCATCATTTTCTTATACCAGAAAGTATCCTCAAGCCTTCTGAAAGTCTAACAAAAAAAAAAAGAAAGTTCATTTTCTTTTCCATATCTTGAGTATACTGTGATTAGTTTAGTGACTTTCCAATGCACAAGGAGTTTGTAAGTAAATAGAATAATTCAGGAATTAAGTTCAGGAGCACTACAGTTAGCCAACAAAAGCAGCTGCTAGAATTTTGTTCTTGTTCACAAGTCTCTGCCTAGAAGACTTCCTCTAATGAGTAATAAAAAAAAATTCCATGAACTGTGAAAAATCTTATTCCCTTCAAGCTTGCATGAATTGCAAATTGTTTTAAAGAGCTTTACATTCACTTCAACGGACTCAACTTTGCCTTGATTTCTGTGACCCTTTAGATTTCTAAATAGCTTAAGTTCCTGCTGGAAGTCACCCACCAATACCATCCAAAGCTTCTCCCCCGCTGTAGGCAATTCTTCCTACTCCCTTGTAACTAAGTGACTTTGTTATTTGTGAGTTAAGACAGTAACAGATGGGCGTCCCCATCTGTCTATACAATATGTAGTTGATATTTAGAGATCTGCATCATGATCTGAAAATCATTCTCAGCGCCAAGAGACTTTGAAATCCCTCTCAGAAGCTGTAGCTTCACCAGAAGGATCTATTTTAGATATTTCATTAATTCCTTTCATGGAGTAACTCCTTATTTCAGGTCTTGTTCGTCATGGAACAACATGGCAACACTAACGTAAGCCAAGACCAAATAATTAATAGCAACTTACTATTCATCATTGCAGCAAATGAATCCTACTCCCTTTTGGTCTGAATAGGAAGCTCAATTTTAGAGTTCTGATTATTTCTCTGTTTTATACACTTCTCAGAGAATACTGAATTAACAAAACTGGTAGAATCATTTTTATTTTACTATGAGCTCTTCTGGTCTCTCTGCATGAATTTAAGAGCAGAATACGGCTTTTGGGCCACCAAAGTAAACAATTAGCTGTGCCTCTTGGGTCTGGATTTTATTTTTATTTTGCCTGGTCTGTACATTTCCATTGTGTTTTGGGAACCTCTTGTCCCAAAACCATGCGTTTCAGACAGTTCCGTTTCTGACAGGGTAAAACACTGCTTTAACTAGCAGCTCTGATTTTCTCCCTTTGGAGACCCTTTTCTCTACCCCCACTTTATTCCATAATGATACAGTCTTCCCAACTTTAAGTGTGCTGTACCCAAAGTCTGGATTAAAATATACATTTCCATGAGATTCAAATGCTGCAGGCATACTTCAGGACACACAAAAGTTATCAATTCAAGTGCTAGGGCATTGTGAATTTGTATAGTCATTGATTGACTAATTTTGAGACAAAGTGACACAAGTCACTGCAAAGACAGACCCTGCCAACAGTACAGAAAGTATGTACCTGAAGCAGCTGCTATTTCACTGTCATAATCAAAGTGAAGTAGAGAAGACTAAATAAGGCTAATACTTATCTCAGAAATAGCTCAGCAACATGGAACTCACTGCAGCTGAAGCTAAAAGATCCCTTTTAAGGAAACATCCAGCCTTATTTTACAGCCTTTCAAGCACAAAAGCAAATTAGTGAAGAGGCTTCTTTAGGGACAAGTCAAATTCAACCACATTTGTTGGTTTTATTCCTTGGATGCATTCACCGTAGCCAATGCTCAAATACCATAGTAGGTCAGGTGCTCTGGGAGTCTAGACCAGCCTGAGTGCCCTGAATTCAGCTGTGAAAGTTTAGCAGTTCCCTAGTATGTTCCTTTTACTTAAAGGGTAATTAGCAAATAGGCAAGGGAAGAGTCAGTAGTTTCTAGCCATGTACTCCAGAGGAAGAATCATAAGTTTGTTCTAACTTGGATACCCTGCTTTTCAAGAGCTTATTTTGAAGGAGTACTTCCAGAGTTTTCAAAAAAGAAGAGGTTCAGAATCATCACAGGTAAGGAGGCCAGAAGAAAAATGAAGGAATATTCCTGATAGTGAATGAAAAGAACAATTGACAACTAAGGTTGACTTAAGTTTCAATTTAAAGCTAAAAAATACCCTTCACAAAATTATCCAAGCAACACAGAAGATGGTTGTTTAGATAGGCTGTATAGAACAAAAAGGGAAACGACAGCCTTAGAGAACACAAAACATTTACAGTAGATGACTCTGATATTCCCTGCATTATATAATTTACATAAATCAGGCTACTTTGAGAATGGTAAGGAACACCAGCAACAATTCAGTGTTTCTTTTATTTCACTTATTTCCACACATTTTCACTGATGTTGACTGAATGTACATGGAAATTGCTTTTCTAGTATTTTCTCTCTTAAATTTAATTATAATCTTAAGTAGATTTGACAATATTAAAAAAAAAAAAAAATAAGATGTTTTACAACACTCTTAAGCACAGAGCAATTACTACTAGAAGTGCCACATTACCTGACCCAGAACCTGAAGTTGTCATATCGTAAATTAAATCCTTTAAAGTGGTTCCTTCTGATATAAAGGGACGATCCAATGAAGGGTCTTCTTCACTTGGCACACGATGATGAATTACAGTACGATTATGACAAAGGTACAGAATCAACATCAGTGAAATGCAGACAAAGCAGACAGGTCCAGCAATGACAGCAGCCAGTTCCACAGGTCCTAGGTTAGAAGCTGGTTTTCCTGCAGTAGGGCCTGAGAATTAAATAAAAGAAAATGGTAAGACCATTAATTTCCTTTTGATCTACTAAACTTTAGTATCCCACAGCAATATTCAAATTATTTTAATACATTTGTTACAACTTTTGCACAGTAACTTTTTTGAGAAGCAAAGTACTACAAAGGACAAAAGCAACATGCTTATTTACACTTTGCATTTAAGTCTTCAAAACTGTCCCTAACATCCCTATCCAGAAGATTATAACTCTTGATCAAGTATCATGAAATTGTGTTTATAGAATCCAAGGTGTACTTTAGGCCTTCAAATTCACCTACAACTTCCACTCTTACAGAATTTTGTTTGAAAAAAATGAAAAAAAACCAAAACCAACCAACCAAAGAAAAGAGCAAAAATCCCAACCCCCTTACCTGGTGTTGGAATTGGAAGTTCTACTTTATTGCAGAGAGGTGTGTTACAGCAATAAGACACAGTATGGACTCCATCTCTGGTGGAGGGGGAACAAACAAATGGCCTGTCTCGGGGAATCAGATCAATTTCTGCTATACACATACTGTTGCGCATTATTTTGTCTGCAGTTCGTGTTACTGAGGCAAAACATACTCCATCTGTCACACACGTAAAGTTGTCTTTTGTACATAGCTGGCAGTAACACTCTAATTCTGTATTGAGAAAAAAACATTAATGTTAGTATTGGTACATGTTCCGAGTTGAGAAACAATTTGAATGACTAAAGAAATACAAATTCAAAACGCTAGAAGGCTTTTTTTGGTTACGTAAACATAGGACAGCAATGCTAAAAAGCAACACTACAAGGCTTTTCAGCGGGACAAAAAAAATTGGGAGATGAGCAGAAGAAAGTCAAATTTAAATCTGAAGTAATCTCTCCTTACACAATAATTTATTAAAAGACAAAGGCTAAAATCCTAGCTGTTCTTCCAGGTAAAGGAGCACCACTACAGTTCCTCCTACAAAAGATCTAGTTTTTTAAAACAACATTGCATGCAAGTCTGCTATTTTCAAACCAAATACAAATAATGCCATTTTTTTTTAACAATAACCACAGGTATAGTTTGAGTAAGTAACAAATCGGATGCTGTTGGTTACCCAAGATTAATGTTATGCATTACTTGATGGTTTTCATTTTGTGCCAAAAGGGCAAATACCAGCTTAATCCTCATTAAAAACCAAACTCTGCACGATCCTTTCACAGAAAGAGAATGTGGTTTAGACTTGTTATTTATGAAGCCACAGGAAAATGCTGTCTTACATTACTCAAGGTGGTGATTTACTAAAGCTATCAATTGCACTAGTAAAGGAAAGGGCATGGGGAGGGAAGCAGGAATGACAGGCTAATCACCTCCAAGATGATCAGGTTTCATTCTTCACATTGCAGAAGTTCTTGGAGAAGGAAGACTACTACTCCTAATTTCTTTCTGTGCTCCTTCCTGCATTTACAGCACCAAAGCCATGCAGAAAATGGTGCAGGAGCAACAATAAAAGTATCAATAAATCTTGAGTCCACTTGTTCAACTGTGAAGAGCAAAAGCTGGCTAGGACTTGTGTATGTGCGCACAGAAACATTAAAATATAGAAACCTAGACAAATTTAAAACCTTAAACATTTATGCTCCAAATAAAAAAAATGTCCCGAGCCATAAAAATAGTCTGTTTTAAGGCTACATACAAAAACCTTACACCAAAAGGATGAGGATTAACAGCTGGCAATCAAAAGGTTCCCCAAATCTGAAATCTAGCATGTCACTTAAAGTCAAGAGTTTAATATAACCTCATTAATTACCTTGGATTTTAAACCACTCTGTCACTGGATATCATGGATTTAAATAAATGGCAATCTGATCTCAAGTATCCATGTATGTAATCTCAAAGTCAGAATCCTGAGAAACAGTCTCTTAAAACACCCCCTTACCCCAAGATTTTGAGTCAAACCAAATCATTGTCAGTCATCTTCTACTGCTACTGAAGAGATTTGATCAAATGCTGAGGACTCACTATAGAAAGATAACCCTGTTTCCGAGAGATTCACCAGAACATAGACCAGCCAGAAAAAGGGAGGAAGAAAATCCTACAAATGGGATTACAAAATTATTTTTTACTATGAAGATTATTGAAAAAAAATAACTAGAAGGTAGATGAAATGAGAATTGGCATTCAGAAAGGTAAATCTTAACAGCATCACTTTTTGCACATCTTTCCCTGCCTCATCAGGAAAGTAAAGAAAGTCTTATTATTGAGAGTTGAATTACAAGAAAATTTAACATTTATTTTCATATTGCTGTCCCTTTGGTAATTTATGCCTGAACAAATTATTTTTAATCGATCCAAACCATTAAAAATTTCCTAAAATATTTACACACACTGTTTCTTTCAACTTCTAAAGTGAGCACACTTTTATTTCACTTGCTTCACCCACGACTTTTTCTATTTAAACGGTAATTGTGGCTCAGCACAACTGCACATGCATGGGAATGCCTTCAGCAAGAGACAGATATTCAGTGATACATATTTACACTGAGTCACTGGGCAGAGGCCAAGTTGCTTGAAGTGAAAGATTACACTCGGGTTGCCCTTGTTGCACTTATTCATCTTCCTGGTCCTGGGAAGCTGTAGAGATACACTGTTCCAACCATGACTAAATAAAGCATTTTGTGCCCTATCATTCACTTTGTTTCCACCTCTCTTTTGCTACAAAATTCCCACTTAGTGCCATTTGATAAAATTTATACTTTTATTCCGGTTTGATGCCACTATCTTCTCGTCTCCTGCCAAGACACAATTCACTGTCACACACAACGGAATGATTTCCTCGGCACAAATAAATCACCGCTTCCTTATGAAGCTACTCTCCCCCTCCCACAAGAGAGGAAAAACAATGCCTAATCAGCTGAATAGCAAAGCTTCTAGGAATACAGGTTTTTGCTGCTCTCTAGTGGACACACTCTTAAAAAAACCCAAAACAACTCGTTAAAAATGCTTCAGCCCCTTTCCTATTCTGGCCACTTAACAGTTCTTCATGCCTTCCAGCTCGAGCAGGTAACAGTATTATTTCCATGCTTTAGTAAAAGGTAAACTAATTCAGCACCTTCAGCGACAATCCATCCAGGAGGTGAGAATATGGAACGGGAATATTCTTGCCCATGTCTCATTCTCCAGTTATCTGTGTGTCAAGAACATAAACTACAACTACACGAACACATCATAGATGAGATTTAACATCAGCATGAGGAGATGCCAGTGACCAACTATAGTTCAATCACTTTGTTCCAATAAAGAAGTGATTTCACTTATAACTGATATAAAACAAACAACCCCCCCCCCATATTGTTGTTCTCTTAGCGATAGAGTTTTTTGCTTTTTGCCTAAGTAGTCGCTGTTATTCTCAAAGAAATGTTACAGTTAATTTAAAAACTCAGACAGAAACCAGTCAGATCTCAAAGTTCACTCTAATGAATATATAAATTTCTAGTATGGATTGATAATAGAAAGGTATGAAAAAAAGAAATTGACAACTCTGATGTAAGCTGATCTTCCTGAGGCAGTAATCTTTCAGGTAAAACACATTTCAATGCGTTTTTTAAACACCATTTAAATCTACTACCACAAAGAGCACTTTCAAAATTACTGAAGAAGAGAAAAAAAGTTTTCAATCAAGTCTGTACATGGCAGAGAAGTTTTTGTTTTTTTTTTTTTAATTATTACAACAGTTTTTGGATGGAACCACTAGCATGAAGCTCCACTACCAACTAGTGAAAGTTCATGTCTGTTTAAGCAATACAAGGTTGGGGAAATGGCAGTACAAACAGCTAAACAAATGCACTGGAAGTCATACAGACAGTCAGGGACATAGCCAAGAGCAGAAATTGGGTCAACATAGCAATGTAGGTCCTTGTGCATTGCATTTTGTCACTGCACCATTACCATTCTACATAGTCATTTCTGCTTTTTGAGACTGATTACCCTAAAAGAAACAGTAACAATGCTGTTGTGAAGGTGGGGGTGTGTGCATTATGACATTACCAAGTCATACAAGTTATCAACAGCGTATTTATCATATCTCATACCACAAGATTAACCTCTTGTATTGAATACCATTACTTCTCTAACGGCTCAGTTGACAATCTTGCTTTTCCTTTACCAAGTCTCTCTTGCATCAGTGTTGCAGCCTGAAAAGCCCCCAGCGAGGCTAAAGCAAGTTGGCAGCACAAATGAAACCCTGAAATTATGCAGCTTGACAAGACTTGAAATTATCTGGCTCCCAGGAGCTGAGATATTGATACTAAATACAAAATGTGAACAGAGAATTAAGTACACTCTAGCCACTTAACTTTTACAAGTATACATCAAAACCAGACTGTTACCCACTGAAACAGTCTTTTTTTTTTGTATCTGCTGTCTTTCTGAAGAAAAAGTCGCAGAAAGACTAGTTTTTTAGTTACATAAACCCCTATGAATCACTATGGATGACATTTGTTTACATCCTGCATCATTACTTCAACCAGACAGTTTAGCGCAGAATACCACATTCGGCCAAAGAATTTTTAGTTGGAAATTGTAAGTTGAGATATAGTCTTCCAAAGGATGCTAACAAGGAGCAGTACAGAAATTAAAACTTGTGAGGTGCTCTAAAAAACCGCAAACTCATATCTTATTACGAACAATTAAAAATTTCAAATTATTAATACTTCATTTAATAATATATCTTTGCTTTACAAATTAAAAAAAAAACAAATAGTCTCAGCCTTCCCAAAGCAACATTTTGCTGAAAAAGACACTTCTCTTGTGATATTATAACTCTTCCTCCATGGAAAATAAAAATTTTTGAAACAAAAATTTCACCAGAAAGTAGAACTTCATCAGAAGAGCAATCACAATTCTTGGTTCCACAAGATGCAGAGGTTCAAGGGATAAAGAAGCAAGGCTGTGATGTGAAAGAGACAATAACAGATTTTTAGGGATATGAGCAAGAGGGCTGTAATGCTCACTGGTAGTTTTTTCCATGTCCAATAAAACTTGCCAAAGGGAAAAAAAGCATAATACATAACAGTGCAAATGTCAGCTTCTGAGTCTGTAATTCAGACAATCCTCTCAAACAATACACCTGACTCATCTCTGAACTCCTTTAGCTCAAGATACAAAAAGCTTTAGGTCTTAAAATATCCGGGACAGAGGTACAGCTTTTAAAACCACAATAGTTCATGACCTGCACTAACAGATTCTTCTCACAAAGGCATTAATTAAGTTTCACTGTTGTAAAGTAACAGCACTGGGTATCAAGTTTTCAGAAAAAACTTTCACATATATTTCATCCATCTTTGTTAAGCAAAACTTCCAGTGCAAACAGCAGGTCTTGTCAAACAAAGGGATGCACTCAAGAAAACAGACAAGCTACTTTATTAAGGCCCTACCCACAACTTGCAAGTAATGACAAAATCTTGTGTAAAATCCCAACTTCAAAAGAGTGATATTATATTCTCTGCAATGTAGGTGCCAAATGGCACTTTTAATTTTCTTGCCTTCTATCCAAAACCATACCCAGAGATATGTTCATGACTCTTAGAGCATGATAGCAGAAACAAATTGTCGCTGTATCTCTGGTTGAAGAATATGCTTTAAAAAAAACAAAAACAAAAAACCAAAACAACAAAGCTAACTGAAGAAAGCTAAAGTTAAAAGCCCAGATAATAATTTCACAAGCATTATGAAAACAGAAAGATCTTTACTTGTGTTTTTAAATTCATTCCCCCATATTAATCAGACTGCTATCTTTATTTGCAGTTAGAAGCAATTGTCTGAATACAAGAGTTTCCAAGGGGTGACTCCCCAGAACTTCGGAAGACTAAAGACTATGGCCTACACAGTGAAAGCCAGAAAGTTTATTTTCAGACTATATTTTAAAAATTAAGGCTGTTCTACTGCTCAGCTAGATGCTGGGATTCATTACATGCCTGATCTCTGTATAAACCATATCACAAGACGACTCAGTAGCATCAGCACATTGCAGAACACCCCCAGCAGAGGCAACCAGAAAATGCCCAACTTCTGTCAACCCACAATAAGAAGAACCAGTAGACAAATCATACCTTGAATTACTTCACCAACTTAGACCACAGCGTTCAGGCAAATTAACTGCGTTACCCGTATCAGGGCCTGTGGATAAATTATGGATCAGGAACCCTGGATTCCTCCCAATTCCATTGAACAGACAGGATTTCTCTTTCTTTAAATAAAAGGTAGCATGCCACGACTTCCACCCATAAGGTTTTGTATGGAAGCCTGTTGCCTTCTTTTCACACAAAGCTTTTAGACCTTAATTTCATGCCTCGGATTAAGGGAAAACTGTTGATTGATGGGAGGCATCAAAAGGGAAAAAGTTCAAAGCTCAAATTGAGCTAAAATTTCCTTCAACATCTAAATTGAATGTGTTACATAAGAAAGCTTTAAATTACTAAAGACTGCTGCACCTTTTCAAGAACACAAGAACAACCCATGGGTAACTTAAGCTTATTTCACTGTTTCCACATCAGAGATCTCGCATCGCCTTCAGTAAGAATATGGGTGATGAACACTACATTTTAGTATAGCAAGTTACGCTTCAAGTAACTTTGGTTTTTTCAGCATGACTACCATTTTAGATTGAATTATGAACAGCATGGTATAGATGCAGACTGAGGGATGTCTCAAAGTGGTAACTGAAGAAGTTGTGGTTCCTCTTTAAAACCCAAAGCAACATACAATCCAACTACAAGAGAATTTAAGAAGTGAACTAATTACAAAATGCGGATTTCATCATATAAATTAGTACAGATGAAACTGAAGCCCACATCAGTTCAGGCAGGGTAACACCTGTATAACCCATTAGGCCGTATGCCCCAAACTGCTAACCGCAGAACAACACGCACATTTTAAAAAACAAAAAGGAAAGATCTACCCAAATCTTGCATTTATGAATGCTGTTAAGCATTCCTATTTCATGCATTAGCTCTGCAACAGCACAGCTCTCATATCAAATCTCCTTCGCTAAAAAGCACAGGTACAGAAGGCTAGAGGAACAAAACCATTTCGCTGTACAATATTCACCGGAACATTTAATTTCCACCCGGCTCGGTCCTCGCCGAGCACACCGGCGAGGGCGGGTTGGACCGATAAAGTTCACCTGTCCCCCCAGCCCCGCGACAGCAGCGCACGGTGCTGCGGCGTGCGGCACAGCGGGGGCAGCCCCTTGTCGCCGCCGCGACGTGGGACATTCAACACATTCAACACGTCTCTGCACCGCCCGCTCCTCCGGGCGCGGCGGCGAGCGCCCTGCGGCGACCCGGGGACTGCCGCACCCCGCCCGGGAGCCGGGGGCACTCCGGGGCTCCCGGAGAGGCAGCCGGCTGCACGGGGAAGCTCCGACAGCAGTAACTTTGCCTTCGCGGGCCAAGGCCACACGCACCCACCCGGGCAGACACCGGGACAGAAAGTTACCCCGGGCACGCACCGCCCGAAGCGCTGCTCGGCAGGGGCGAGGAAGTAGCGGCGGGGGCCGAGGGGAGCCCTCCCCGCCGCCCCTCCCGCGGAGCCGCCGCCGCTCTCGGCCAACAAAGGGCCGAGCGGTCCCCGCCGGGCTCGGACACCGGGAGTGGGGGGGAGGTGACTCCGCCCCAGCCGGCCCCTCCGCCATGTTGTTGAAAGGAACCGGCGGGGACCCGCCGCCCCCCGCCGCTCTGCTCACCCACCCCCACCCCGAGCGCCACCGTCGCGCCCGCTGCCTCCCTCCGCTCCCGCGCTCCCCCCCACCCCGCGGACCCGCGCGCACTCACCGCCCGCCGCGGGGCACAGCAGCGCGGCCGCAGCCAGGCACAGCAGGGCCCAGGGACGCCGCCGTGGCCGCCGAGCGGCCACCGCCATGTCCCGGCCGCGACTCCCCGGAGCCGGGATCCGCCTCGCGACGCGCGCCCGCTCCGCCCGCCCGGGGACCGGCGCGGCGCTCGCGCTGCGTGCGCCCTCCCGGCCCGCTCCGGCCGCGAATGCCACCGACGCGGCGGCGGCGGCGCCGCCTGATTGGTCGGCGCGCCCCGGCCCCGCCCCCGGCGGCCGCGGGCAGCCCCGACAACAACAGGCGGCGGGAGCGGGGCGCGACCCGCGCGGCCGCGGGGCGGGGCGGCGGCGCCCCCTCACGGCGGAGCCGGGCCGGGCTGGGCTGGGGGGTCCCGGAGGGAGAGCGGCCGCTCCGGCCCCTCGGCGGGAATCCCGAAGGGACTCGGGTGGTGGGCTTGGAGCTTTCCTGCGTCTGGGCGAGCGGCCAAGGCGCTGCCAGCGGCGGGGAGGGTCACGCTGTCAATGCTGCGGTGCGGAGCCCCGGGGGCACCGGCGCCGCTGGAGGGCAAGTGCGGAAGCATGTGGACAGCCCTCGAGTTGCCTCCGGAGCGGAGGAATAGAGAATTGCTGCTCTCGGGAGGCGCAGCGGGTGGGCAGGGGGAGCGTGCGGAGCCCCGGGCCGTCCTGCGGGGCCACAGCTCAGGGGCAGCGGCAGCTCCTTCCCGGCGGCACGGGACAGACCGGCTCTCCCGCAGCCAGTCCTGCGGCAGCTCGGCCATCCCGGAGCGGAAGGTTTGACCTCCCGCAGCAGCGGAGCCCACAGGCTTTGTGCCCGTGCGAGGGAAGAACGGTGCCCGGCGCCAGGTGTAGCTGCCAGCTTAGTGCACAGTCCAGACGTAACTTCAGGAGTTAACTGGGAATCGGAAGCAAACTCTCTCAATCCAAATACCAAATGTCTGAGGTGCATCTTGAATCTTAAAACCTGGGGCAACCAAGGTGCACCTCGCGAAGAAACTGAGGTTGTTACTTCTATCCACGGCTTTATTGGCTTTGCATGGGTGGCAGAGGAGGAGGAGAGGCTCTCCTCTTCCCTCTTGGCATCAAGTAACCACTCTCCCAGCAGTTACCTGCCTGCTCTGGGAATCCACACCCCCCCCCCCCAGATCTGATATCTGACTGTTGTGTCCGGATCCTGAGCCAGTTCAGAGTCTCTCAGCACATACTTTTATACTCTCTTTGTTGCTTGTTTTGCACGCAGTGTGACCCTCCCATCACAGGCCAAGTCCCGAAGATCACAGGTAGATCACAGGTGTTTTTCCACGTTACTTGCAGTCGCTCTTGCAAGCCCCGTGCGCTGTCTCTGCCAGATGGTGCCTTCCCAGCTCACAGTGTTCAGGACAGCACCCTCCACACTCCCCAGCACCACACTCACTGCCATGGCACACTTCCTTTTGCCAGCAGTTGTTCAGCCAACGCTGCTTTTATAAAAAATCTTGTTTCTCCTACAGTATACTTCACCTGGATAAGAATCTTGATAATATAATAGTTCAAAGTGAGGTAAATATTTATTAATTCATGCTCTCTCCCTTTCTCTCTGAACAACAATCAGTGTCATACATAAACACATCCTAGTTATATTTTCTCTCACAAAATAACATTTTAATGACATGCACTTAATGACAGATGTTGAACCAAATGCCTGGATTTGATATAAATTCATGCTGTAATGAACTACTGAAGCTGACAACACCAGGCAAACATGTTCTTAGTTATCCATACATAGAATTGCTTAGAGGGCTAATTCTCAAATAAATACATTAGCATCAGAAAAAAACCACTGAAGCACTCAGTTAAATTGCTCAAATCCCAAAACACCTTTCAAATTCATATAGAGCATTGAAACTGTAAGTTAAGAATGTTATATGCTCGGGGAAAAAAAACCCAAACCACTATTCATTTCTGCATTGAAGATCTCCTGGGTTTAAGCATGGGTCACAGACTATATCTCTGAAGGAAGGCAGGGAGCAGTAAGCAGAGCATGGTGAAAGATTTTTTTTGAGGTCTCCAAGTTCAGTCTCATGTGGAATGTTTTGAATTAACATTCTGAGTGACATTCGGCTGACAGACACAGAAAAAATAAAATAAATCAATAACTTGCAGGTAGCAAGTCACCAGCTAAGATGGATTCAGGTCACTTCCAAGTAGTGCCACAGCAAAGGAAATATTTTTTTTTGCCAGGCCTCACTCTTCTTTTGTATCACTCATGAGGTAAAAACCACCACAGAAGAAACACCTAAAATTCTGTCATCCCCTGTCCTGATCCCTGGGTACTTCTCTCTGATCTTGTGTATGGTAGATTTAAAAGCCAAAGTAAACATAAGCCAGAAACAAAGCTACTGAAATGGGTTCTACTTGTCCAGAATCTTCCCTTTTCTTGCTATACTTCCATGTGTCCAGATTCTTGAGACTGCAGCTTCTGGTCTTGATTAAGGTGGAGGCCTAAAAATTTCTGATTACGATACAGACTCTTGATATTCAGTGGGCTGTGGTAGACATTTGGGTCTTTTTATTGTTGGCACCTTCCCCTGTTAGCTGCCCCTTACCGCTGTAAGATTCATCCTGGTGTTTTTCCATCATCTTTCTTCCACTGTTACTGCTGCTATCAATTCCCCTTTTCCAACACTTAGGTCTTCCCCTTCCTTCTTATGAAGGCAGTTTTTTTTATGCAGCAGGGAGTTTGCTGGTCTGGGCAGTACCTGGCATCTTAAGCAGGGCTATAGCAGAGGTTCTTAGATTCACTGCTTGAGACGCAAAGTAATTCATGTGACATGTCCTGTTTGGTGATAAAAAAAAATCTGCCTTTGTTTTTACTATACAAAAAGGAGCAGTTAAATAAAAATTACAAAATAAAAAGGATGGCCTGAAAAGATTTAAATTATTGGTTCCTCCTTATGTCTGCAAACAAATTAAATGCCAGTGCAAAGAAAATGAGGAGATCTTGATGCCTGCATCTAAATATTTTCATCGTTGAACGTGCTAGTTAGTCAAGTGAGGCTAAGTCAGACAATGACACAGTCAGTAAAACAGTTTCCAAGATATGCCTTTCTGTAAAGTGACATTTTGTTTAAGAAGAAAATAACTATTCTGTGATCACAGATTCTTCAAAATTACAATAAGTGCTTGGCCTTTTCCTGCCACAATAGTATGAAAAACAATTTCACTGTACAAATTTGCCAAGTTCAATAGAAAACAACACATGACCATTGTATGGTTATGACATTTTAACTGGATGAATTAAATATAATTTTTCAGTATTTCCTGTAAAGGAATCCATAAAAGCACTTCTTATCTACTACAATCCTCAGTGCTTACTGAGGATGGAAATGATGTCATCAGTGGACATAAATTTAGAAGAACAGGCAAACCCCCCCATTTTGCCCAGCCTATTTTTTCTAATAAACTAATGAATTTATGACATAATTATATTCCAATTATAGAAATATGCAACAAAAGTCATCATTTATTAATGCAAGGTAGATCACAAAGCAAGATGACAGAGAAAACCCAAACGATCTGGATCTATGAGGTTTGTTTTAATAATCAATTTGGTTGGACTGATTTGAAAAATCCTTGCTTTTTAGATTGAGTCAAACAGATTATTATACAGGGAATATCTGCAAGTTAAACACTGATTAATTTCTTTCTTCTGTACTAGAATGTGACAGTCATACACATGTGCAGCACCCACAGGGAGAGAGAATGAAATAATTGATCTTTACCTAGTGCTACTTTTTTTTTTTTTTTTTTTTTTTTTCCCCCAAGAATTATTGTCAGCATATGAACACTTATGCTTTTCTTTTCTGGAAGATGGAAAACAAAAGAATTGCATGAATGTTTCAAATGGAACTCTGTACTGCAAAACCTCCACAAAGCAAGAAACTACATAAAAACTACATAAGGCATTGAAATAAAAGACGTTTTGGAAAGGGAAAAGTGGTGAGATAGACAATTATACAAACCAATTTGTTCTATAGGTTAGTCTTTGAGAAAGATCAAGGATATGAATGTTCTTGTATTATAAACTGATATAGTTCCAAAAAAGGGCACCAATAATTTTTTTTTTTAGGTTTTAAAGTAAAAATATATGGAAATGTGATAGGAAATAGTATTAATGGTGATGACTAAAAGTTTTAATAATCTTTTGGTGTAAGAGGCACTGCATTAGGGTAATAAAGAATCTTTAAAGAATCTTTCTCTCACCAACGGTGTATGCACAATTAGTGCTAAAGCAATAAAAAATAAAGGTGTTGCAAATATTCAATTTTTACAGTTTACTGTCCATGGTAAGTAGCTAAATGTTATGTTTGTTTGTTTGGAAGAACTATTCAGTTCATCATGATATTTGCAAATTACTTTCACCAAGGAACTCAGCAAGCGGAAAAGTATCGAATGTGTAACATTTACCAAAATAGAATAAGCTATTGAAAATCCCCAACATTGCCCTCCCCACCTAGTCCTTGTTTTTTCCAAGCAGTTTTACTCAAACTGGGACAGAAAATATCAAAGTGCTTATTAGTGTGCAGTTTCTGTAAGTACACAAACTAGAAAGTTTCACAATGATCTGTGATCTTTCTAAATCAGACACAAGCAAAAGGAATAATTCTTTTTAAAGTCACTGCTTTATAAAACACTCAGAATTATTCATTTTATAACTCTTATAAAACATTGCCTGATTTGACTCATCAGTGTTTCCAAAACTAAATACTGTGAGATCTTAGTTATTGAACACCCAGTTAATCATCTCCTTTAACTGAAGGCCAGTTAAAGCATAAGATATATGAAGCCATTTTTGCTTTTAATTCACAGTGGAACACTTTATATCCCAGAGTTATGAGCTGGGCAGCCCAGGGATGCACCACATCATCACCCAGCTGCTTGGTCCCTGCAGCTAACACCCACCTTATTTCACAGATAATGGATTTGTGGACATGCCACAGTGTCCTAAGTTCTTTAAGCAGATCTCAGTGACGACAATTAAACCTCTTGGTGTTTTGTTCCAGCTTGTGGAGTCCATCAGCTGCCGAGCTTGGTTACCACACGTGTCCTGATCCAGCTTTGCTTGAAATCAGGCATGAACCATTCAGGGAGTGTGGTGTTGACTGCAAGCCTCCTTACAGAGAGGTCTGAGTTGTGCTGAAAGTCGGGAAGAAGCGGATAGTCCAAGACATGCTGCTCAACGCAGCAGTGGCTAGGAAGACTGGGTAGCTTAGGGCGTGGTTGCCAGAAGCAAAAAAGCTGACATCAGCCGTGTCTGGAAATTACTCGAGACGGTTTGTCGTTACCTGTTTGAAGGCGTTACAATTGCTGAAGTAACTCTGTAACTCTGGTAACGCTGAAACGGCAGAGGCATCTCAGCTGCAACTACAGCAAAGGATACATGTGTTAAAGTAACCTGCCTCTAATTAAGAAAGGATATTTCTTTTCCTGGGGAGCTTTTACCTGCTTGGTCGCTACTTCCAATTTGATGGTGCGAAGTAATACTTTATATCATTCTGCTTATCAAGGAAAGTCATTTTCCTCCAGAGACTGGACTCAGTTTTGCCTAGAGTGGGGAAGGAGCAGCATGTGTAACCCAGCAAAAGGTAATATCTTTCTGGCAATGCATAGATCATGAGTTTTTCCTATTGTAATTCTCTGTGTACCCATTAGCAGGCAGGCAATCTGTGGGCTTGACAAGCTTGATTTCTTCTTCCATGGGATAAGGGCTCATAGCAGACAAGAAATTTCCCGGAGTAGGAAGTGGGAATTGTGGTGACAAGTTGCTAAGACCTCAAAATTAGATTTGGGGATCTAGATCACAACTTGGATTCAATATCAGTTATCCTTAAATTTTTTTTGTAATTAAATTTTTAAATAAAACGTTCACTTTTTTGCTAAAACAGCATTTTGCTCAGTAGAGTATAAAGTCACAATAAAAATAAAATAAGAGACAAGAAAATAATAATTAAAATTAATAAAGTAATATTTAATTTCTGACACTGATTTATCAACCCTGCAAACTGCAAATGAGAGGAGAGGTTCTTCTATCACATGCTATTGGAACCGCTTGCTTTGCTGCAGCTGGATGCATATTCCCCTTCCACTCCCATTCTTCAATGCATGTGGCTGTAGCTTGCCTGAGGTGATGGCATTAAACTTTCTGTCACAGTTCAGGTTATACAAGGTTGTTTCAAAATCCTGTTGCTGTAGTCTCTCTAAGCAGTATTTTCTGTAAGCTTTCACTTGTTCATTTGCAATCAATAGCTAGAGTTTACTTTAAATGTGCTGTACCTTGAGCAGTCCCAAGAAAATTGTAGGCAGTTTTTTGTAATGTGTTCTAAAAAGTTGCTTTTTTTCCTTTAAATCAGGTAATGGAGTTTGTACCTACTCAGAAAGAAAAACTAAAGAAAAGAAAAACAGGCTAAAGATCTATTTGAATAAAATGACAAATTATGCAGTGATGAGAAAGATG
The DNA here is from genome assembly GCA_037013685.1 of Acridotheres tristis. Lineage (NCBI taxonomy): Eukaryota > Metazoa > Chordata > Aves > Passeriformes > Sturnidae > Acridotheres > Acridotheres tristis. The sequence continues at coordinate 56,866,797 of CM072886.1, read as the reverse complement.
GTGGAAATAATTTGTAGAATTTATTCTTTACCAGTTTTTGAGCTATTATGTTTCTAACTCTTCTCCAAAGATATGTAGTTTCAAGATTGTGTAAGTCTTTGATTATTCCTACATTTCCAAGTGAAGTTATTAAGAGGGAAGACTTTTGACACTGAACCTATATAAAAATAATTATTCATGCTGTTTTCAGGTCTGAATTAGCATGAGAATTCTTCTGAACAACATTTTTCTTGTTGCAAATAACAATCACTTACTTCACTTTATTTCTCAGAATTCTGTTTCTCTATTAGAGTGGTCATTTCCCATCAGCCATATCCCTTGAGTGTAATTCCAAAGGCTGACTTTTACCCAAGAAGTCTTACTAGTCTGGATACTAGATTTCTGAAGAAACTGTCTCTCTTGAGAATTTAAGTATGTAAATTAAAATTCTAGATAAACTAATATCCTAGAACTTCTGCAATAGTAGTGGCAAAAATACTTTCATCACACCTGCACAACACAACTGCCTGTTGTCAGTGGTATTTAAAGGCAACCATTGCCAAAAAACAAGAGAAATGCATTCCTAATTTAAAGACAGGATGATATTAAGGAAAAAAAAAGAGCATTTAAAATGAAGATCAGGTAGATGTCCATCATGGCACTGGATTATTCTGCCAACAAAATATTAGAAATGATGGTAGTAAGTATATATATTTATTTGATCTAAAGAAGAGTAAAAGGTGGGAAAGGAAAAGCCTTCTTTGGCAAGGAGATAATTTCAGTTCAGCTAACAGCTCATGGGACTAATTTGCCAAAATTAATGATTGTTTTGCAAGACGGAAATTTAAGAGTCCAAATAATGTTCAAAATTCAGTAGGGCAAAGGACTAGAGCATATCTATGTATCATTCAGTTGCAGTTTAGCTTTATAGAGGAGGTTACTTCTTTTGTAGCTGTAGCTGAAAGTCTGGGAAGTCCAGATTTTCTTGAGAAGCTAAATGCTTTGTCTTTTTCCAGGATACATATTTTCTCAGAACTTTTCTGAAGGTCAAAGGACTGTGTAAATATTATATTTTGGATGCTGACTGCGACTCTTTTTAAAATACAGTTTTAGTTTCCACTTGAATCAACTCTCAGAAATGGCTTGGCCCACAAACACACCAGAATGAGTTTGTCCTTACAGCCTGGTTAAGAAGAGATCCTTCCTAGTGTTTGTAGGACAACTGTCCTCCAAGCCTGAGAGGCTATAGGATTCTGCCTTCCCTTCTGCTGACACTTGCCAGTGTGTTATCCAAAGGAATCAAATCAAAGAGCAAAATCAGAAAGGAACAAGTATCTTTCAGTTTGCAGGGTGTTTCTGATATATTGCGCTCTCTGTGGGGTTTCATGATTTTGAGGGTGGGTATAAGGAAGAATGCAGGACATTGAACACAAAGGTGTTTGTATCTGGTTGAACTGTCTTTATTTTAGCCTGGTACTGCATGTTGATCTACTTCACACTATCTGTAACTTTAAAATGGACCCATTTATGTGGAGCTTTTCCTCCATGAATGAATCAGGGACAGAATTGCATTCCTTTGGGCACTCTTCTGTTGCCACAAACATGAGATCATCCTTTCTCTTGGGCCACACCATGCCTTAATCATGTCTTGATGAGTAATCCTAGTTCTCTGGATATTGCCTTCCAGTGAGCAAAATGAGGAAGAAACCCTGTGAAAAGGAAGCTGCCATAAACCACTTGAGCCTGAAATGCAATGTGTATTTGAACATTGCTATCAAAAACTGTAAAGGAATAGGTGGGTCTTGTCAGGTTCCTGTCCTGTTCTGTACTTTTCTAGCTTTGTCCTGTAGTTAATTTGTCTGTATGCTTCCAAGTTGGCTTGAAAGAGACAGTCACAGCTGCCACTGGACTTTACTCATAATAATGAAAGACACTGAGGTGTTTCCCCAGAAGTAGTGGAATAGGTGGGTTGTTACCCCATTCTTCTCTTGCTTATGAACTAGGACTAACTTTGAAGCAGGCTCCAATTTTGTAAGACAAAAGTCACTGTTCTACTTCTTATCTTGACCAGCCTTTGATTAAAATAGGTTTCAGTAGTTTAGAAGTAACTTAATTTAAATGTAAGCAGCTAAAGTCTTATCACTGCAGCTTTTTTACCGTTGAGTACTTAAGTTCTCTGCACAATGTAGGGAGAGATACTTAAAAATTACCGGAATATTTTGAAGCAAGGTTGCCTAAACTTCAATCTCTCTACACAGTTACTAGAGTCTATCTAGGATCAGGGTATTCCTGCAAAAGTATTCCTGAGAGCTCTTACATTTTAACACATTATTCGGGTGGAAAACACAGGTTTAATTCCCAAGTGATTTGTGCTCACAGACCTTATTAGTAAGACTAAGGATATTTGGAGTGCTGCTCAGGGTCTTTCCTACTGGAGCTACTTCAACAGCTCTGGTCTGATTCATGAATGACAGGAAGATTCTTGCTCTTTAATGGCCTAGAGTGTCAATGGCAGCACAGTTGCCCATAGAAGTTTCACCTGTGGCTAAGGAGAAATTGGAGGACCACGAATCTTGGACATGGATACATAACTCGCTGTGTTTTCATCACTGTGTTTGACATCTATCAGATTCAATTGAGCTGCCCTTCACAACCACCTCCTCCTAGTTCACTCTCCCTTTTATAGCTCTGACTGTAGCCAGTGTTGTTTATCACCTTCAGATTTGTTTTATTAGAACCTATACAGAGCTGATAATTCTATATTTCCTTCTAGCTTCTCATTCATAGAGTTCACCACAACTTCAGAACGTTATTATTCCTCCTCCTCTGTCCTTTTGACTTGTCTTACCTTGCTGCTTTCCCACTTTATGTCTTACTGAGTGTACCAGTACAACAGGACACAGCTGTGACTATTTGATCCTTCCTCTAGATTAATCATCAGTTTTCCTGAGCTTTTCTCCTGGTGATGAGCAATTGGGTTTTTGTAAGAAAGAAACTGTGGTTCAGTAACTTCCATGGAATGAGTAGCTTATTACTTGTCATTATACAGCACTTGATTGAGAACAGGACTTTGTTCATGTGTGCCCAAGGCTTACAGTGTCCTCTGATATACCATCAATAGCTAGGCTGGGAGAGTTGACTTTCCTTAAAAAAGCATGCACATTAGGAGGTGACTGAGTTAGCTGCTGCTAATTTATCTTGCTTCTCTCCCCCAACTTTTTCTTTGTCAGAACGGAGATCTTCCATCAGGAGATAAATTTTGAGAGGCCCAGCCACAAATGCTTTCTTACTTTGGTGGCAATTACCTCTATCCATCAGCTGGACACTTTCCTGACCTAACAGAAAAGAATCACGGCACACAAAACTGACTTCTTGCCGTCTTAAAGTGGAGGAGTAGACATCTGAGCACCCTGCTGCACCTTCAGTTTGTTCGCCTGCAATTTGAGAAGACTGAGCTTTGAAGTTAGCTTAGCTGTACTTTGAGCAGGGAGTTGGATTAGATGACCTTCTGAGACTGTTTCCAATCTAAATTATTCTACCATTCTAGGACATATCAAGCTACAGTAAAGTGAGGAGAGAGATAGTGAATAAACATTTAACTATGAATCTCAATGAATACTGGCTTTTAATAAGTTGAGGGTTTTTTTTTACTTTTGAATAGCTGTCTGTATGCCCATTTCTGATTTAGGTGGATTAATGCATAGCATCAGTTTTGGCTGGATTTTAAGCCTTTGCACAAATAGCAGTCCTATGTCTGCTCTTGTGAATTTCTCTGAGTTTTATTTGGATGAAAAGGGAGATCAAGATGGGAGTTCTGCATGATGAAAACCCTTAAAAATAACCACACCAAAGCTTAAGCCATGTCAGTGGTGTATGTTTTAATTACTCAGATTGTCTCTGCCATAGCAAATTTTAATGTGCTCTTCCAAACCCTTGAGCCAATTTCTTCTGCACATTGGTTTTGGCTCTGGATATCTCAGCAAAAGAGGCAAACAGACTCAGCATATGTTTAAAAGACCTTGGCTAGTGAATGTACGATGTCAAAATTCATGTGTCTTCCTGACATAGACTACCTCCAAATCCTGGATGCTTGAGATCAAGAACAGAAAATGTCCGAGATAAATCTATGGTTTAAGAACAGCTTTGCTATAATGATAGAGAAATTTTGCCAAGTAGTAGTGTGGGAAAAAGCTGCTAAAAGCAAGTCAGTTTCTTACTCTGTAGGCAGAACCAATGGCAATGAAATACAGTAGTGAATACTTCTAAAATAATCTGTTCACAGATGTCCCCATGGGACTTCCCAAATCCAGGTCAAAGCCCACTGGATTATACCTTCTTGGAAGGAAACATGGACTTCAAAATAATGGAATCAACAGACTGGAAGCTGCTTTGACGAAGCTGATGAACAATTCCCAATTCACTCAGCTGAAAAAAGGAAATGTAATATGACTTTGGGGTTGGTTTTTGTCAATATTACAATAAGAATTTAGTCAACAGAGGAGTTCAAACACACCACTCACCCTACCCTAAAATGGTATAGAATTAAGGGATGCAGTCTCACATTTCAAAGTGTCAGGGAGGCTTCATGTAGGCTGGCTGAAAGGGTGGTGGGATGATTCTAGGAAGTCATGTTTGGTGTCTCAAGCAAACCTAAGCACCCTCTAGACTCTGAAAAGTCACTGAGAGGATGCTGCTGACCCTAGAATTGAAAGCTGTTCTGTACTCCTAACAGGTAGGTTGTACACACAAATATGATGGCTGATCTACCAGCTGGGGTAAAGCACACAAACAAATGTCTTGTGTTATTGCCGTGTTTGCTAATGAAGGCATCATGGTAGTAGTTTATCAGTTGTACAGGATTACTGTGCCAGTAGCCTTTAATTCTCAGATGTTTCAAACATCCCAGCTCTGTGAACAGTCAATCCCTGCTCTAACCAATGTACTCATTGGTGTTGAAGAGGAAAATGGAATGGCACAATATATCCATATACAGCTTGAGAAAGTTTGTGTAGGACAGTGATGGCTTTAGGGGGTGGCCCTGAATGAACACAGTCGGGACATGGGGTTTACATGAATGGAGAATGTTTGCAGGAGGAATGTATATTATTCAGTTTCTCTGTGGGCATCAGACATGTGTGTTCTGCAGTCCCTCTACAGGCTTTCAGTGGGATGAGAACTCCAGTCAGCCTTGAGACCAAGCACAACACTTAAGCACCTCTGTGTACAGTAAAACCTTTCTCTTTCAAAATTGGGTGGCTCTTTCAAACTATCCACAAGAGTAGTTCTTGGCACATACTGTCCCTGCAAATCATCCCCTAGAGAAGTGCCTGGAAGGGTTTAAAATGGCACTGACCAGAACTGTGTCAGGGAACAGCTCAGCTGTCAGTCAGATGTGATATTTCTGCTAATAGCTCTGCCTTGACTGTGGTAATTTTCTAGTACATCCTTGGGGATGAGACTAGCCTCAGTTGAAACCTTGAGACCTGCAATATGAAAATATATGACTGTAGAGCAAAGATAAATACTGACAAATAATTTTTTGGGTGTTAAAACCAAGCCATTTAACTCAGTGGGGAAAAAAATGTTTTTCTAATACCAAATCATCATTATGGCTAGGATGTCAATGAGTATGTCTGGAACCAAGGAAGGTCAAGCAAAACACCTGTGAGGTGGTATTGTTACTGATCCATGGAAAACACTGTTATTGTATTGCTGTTCATGTGAATATACTCAAAGTGCACCATATAAAATATCTCTTTCCTGCAGAGGCAATACCATCATTGTCCTGGCTTGAATTTGAATGTGATCTCAGGTAATTCTTATAAGGTCCAACAGGGCTGTCAGCCCCTTTTCTGCAGAAGCATTACTAGTATCCCTGAGACAGGCTGAGGGAAGGTTATAAGTTACCTCTGATCAACAGCAGGATGTGATGCTGAATTGATCTCATATGTATGTTGGCTGACTGGCAACTCAGCCCTACACAGCCACTCACTTACTTCAATCAGGGTGGCATGGGGTAGAGAACTGCAAGAGTAAAGATGAGAAAACTTGTGGTTTGGGTTTGATAGTTGAAACAAAACCACACACACTCGCAAAGCAAAATAAGGGATTAGTTCACTGTTTCTCCCATTTTCAGGCATTGTTAAGGCATACGCAGGAGAGCAGAGCTGGAATGGAATGGTGGAATGATGACCTGGGATGACAAATGCCATTCCTGGAATTATTCCCCTTTCCTACTTCTTGCCCCCATCTTATATGTTGAGCATGATGCCATCTGATATGGGATATCCCTGTGGTGAGCTGTCCCAGCTGTGTCCACTCTCAACTCCTTGTGCACCCCCAGCTGCCTCGCTGGTGAGAGGCAGAAAAGGCCTTGGCTCAGTGTAAGCGCTGCTCAGCAAGAATGAAAACATCTCTGTGTTAACAACACCGTTGTCAGCACACAGCCAAAACACAGCCCCGTACCAGCTACTGCAAAGAAGATGAACTCTACCCCAGGAAAACTGTCACAATGGAGAAATTCCCACAGCCTGTGCTGTCTGTAATTCCAGTACTCTCTTTTGCCCACAGAGGATGAGATGCTCTGACTTTGTACTCTCCTCTCCCACATGCGAAGTCTACTACTGCTGGAGCTGAAACATCCACTTTGGGTACACTTCCAGGTTAGGATGTGTGTACATAAAGCCATTAATTAGGAACATTAGGAGTAGAACAGGGTGGCATTATGGTGTGGGGGTTTTTTTTTTTTTTTTTTTTTTGTTTTTTTTTGTTTTTTTTGTTTTTTTTTTAATATGGATACAGTGGAAGGGAATATGATAGGAAAAATTTTAGATCAACTGGTAACAGTGGAAATTGCACAAAGATGTAGAATAGCTTTTTAAGATGCAGCAAATAGCAGCCCTCTGACTGGTTAAAAAAGGGAGGCCAGGTTCAGGTTAAAGTATCAAAGTAGTTAAGGAGGTGTTCATGAAGAAATATTTATGTCTCTGGGCAGCTACTGTTGAAACATTAAGGAGAGACAGCAGTGAGGAACTGTTACAGTGCAGGCTCAAACTGTGTATCAAAACAGCAAATACAAGCTAAACCCCAATCAGATGTTTTTTAGATGCATGCATGGCATTAATCCCAGTACTTGAACATCAAAACGAAATTACAATTCTAGCATCTATATTTTTAAAAATCTAGAAGACAGGTTCTTTTCTCCAGGACAGTACTGGAGTGAAAACAAGACTTGCAAGTATTAATGCAGAAGTAATGCCTAAATCTTAATGCCAAAGAAGAGGAACTGTGGAATCTTCCAGGCAGGACGAGTCGTTCTTCTTTCACTGCTCAGCTCAGAAGCAAGGCTGACAGTCTTGGTCCCTGAACTGTGGAGGGTGAAAGACCTGCTAATTACCTACTGCTAACTAAACCAGTGGACCAGATCAGGATATTGGGGTATTCACAATTCACTACAGTTCAGACTGCTACATTGATTTCTTGAACAATTGCTGTTTTCAACCTTGCTTTAGTGCTGTCTTGGTGATTACTTTGCCTTATACACAGTTTCTTACCTGAATTAACAAATGTTCTTCCTCAAGTGCAGCTGACCTTCATGTTGGAACCAAGATGAAAAAAGTACTCTCCTTTGATATAGAAAGCTAATTTATTCTTAAGTACCAGGGTAATTTTTCTCATATTCTTGATGAATATTTTTTTTCTTTTCAATTATACTAGGGAATTTAAAGAACATCACTGGCTTTGGAAAAAAGTGTGTGGTGGTGTTGTTGTTGTTTTCCCCAAGGGAAACATCATCTTTAAAACAGGTGTCTCATGCCATTCTGTGGTAGAGGCATCTCCCTTGGCAAGTGAGCAAGCTGGTGAACTCAGCACCACAGCAGCCCAGATGGGGCACAGTTCATGCTCTGTATTCTGTAAAAGGGTGTGCAATAAATTGCTGTAGCCTGCAGATTATTGTTAGAGGTGGGAAGCAAACATGGAGAGTTTTTTAGCAACTGATTGATGGTGCTTAACCATTTCAGTTCCCTGCTAAGCTCTGTTCAGGATACAAAGATGGGTTATCTCTTTGAAAGGACTGGCGCAAAGGTCTCTGGGTGCATTTTGCTGGACCCAACCTAAACTCTAGTTCATTATCCCCTAAAACCTGCATGTTTTTATTAGTCTTCTCTCGTTCCCCTTCATAGAGCTCTTCTGTGTGATCCCATGACCCTGCCACCTCTTGTCACTGCAATTCCAGCCAAAGGGACAGCCAGCTCCCCAAGTGCTGCTTGGGCTCAGGAGAGGCAGAGCGGGGACTGATGCAGATGAGTGGCTTAAAGCAGTGACCCCACTGGCCCGAAAAGGACTAAAAGTAGATGGTTCCTGCTTGAAACAGGTAAAAGCACTTTATTTTCCCCCTTGATCCTTCTGTGACTCAGAGCAAAACCCTGCTGTACATAACCAACTCTTCCGTCTCTGTGAACTGAAGGAATTTGGAACAAAAGTGGCTCAGTATTTTAGGAAAGTCGACCATAAATGAATGCAGTGAATTGTTATGCATACATTTTAAATGTAATACAAATGGCTTTTGCCTTATTGCCATGTTGTAATAATGGAGCAATTTACATTTCATGCTTTTCTAGAAAAAAATGAAAATACCATTCCGCTGACCCTGGGAAATAAGCTTTTATAATCAATTGGAAAAATAAAGCTGGATTTCAAAATATTTACTTGTATAATTACATCATTTTAGTATTGTAAGTGTAATCTGCTTTTGTCTGTTGACAAATGCTGTCTTAGTTATTTAATACTCTATTTGTCAGCAAATGAACATGTATTTCCAACACGGATTCTCGTTTAAATCTTAAAAAAAAGATAATGTGGAGTTTGACCTCCATAGTCACTGCCTGATAAAACATAAGTAAATATATTGTTTAAAGTATGCAGTAGACAAATATATCAGCAAAAGATTCAGATACTATAGTGATACTGTTAGTGAAAAATATTACCATTTCCTGATAATTCTTATAATTGTTGCAGTTATTTTATATTAACAGTTCTTTAATTATGTGAATGCCAGAAGGGTAAATTCACAAAAAGGAAAATCACTTTACATATAACTTAGTGGGATAACAACGTGTAGAACCTATTTTAAAGAAACCATGACAGACATATTTCATTCGTCAGTCTGACACAAAAGGAAATGACTTCCTCTAATATGCAATGAAATAAATAAAGGTCAGATGGTTCATTTGTCTACATTTGCTTTGTTCAGTTCTACCAGTTAAACAGGATGTTTTCTATTAACATTGCTTTCAGGTTTCCTGGTAACAATAGCACCAAAATAAAGACCAGATTTTGTCAATGTGAAATTCACTCCTCCTGCATAAACTCCTATGCCTAGAATCTGCAAAGAGAAAAGCTGGAATAAGATGTGGGAGCTGCTATATTTCTATGTAAGCACCAGGCTGAGATGTGTACAAACTTACAGGAGTCGGGCACTCGGCTTCCACCAAAACTCAGAGGAGGTGAGCACCTTTATTCTTAAAGCTTTGTTTTGCAAATGTGAGCTCTGTGAGGCCTGAGAGCCCCCAGTATTCGTGGTGTATATGAGTATACATGAACGGCGCCTCGGGTATCCAAAATCTATGCGAGTGAAGAGGAGAGCACGGAGCATGCAGCTTCTCAGCTGTGAAGCAGCAGCAGCAGCAGCCTTGCTGAGCCACACTGCTTACGAGGCAGGCTACTGGATCTTCCCCACAGACCACACTTGGCTCCTGCCCTCAGGTGACCCCCAGCTCAGGCACAAGAACATGAGTTAACTGGCTGGCAAGCTTCGAGCCACATGGGGCTCAAGTGGAAGGAAGGGCTTTAAGCCAGTCATGTGTGCACTGGATGTTCCACCTAACCGGAATGTGGTTTGTGTTGAGGTATGTTTTCCTTGGCTATTTTTTTTCCTGAAATGTGCAATTACAAAAATTAAAATATTTACATCATTACCGACGAAATTTCAGTGTCAGCTTTTTCTGTTGTCAAATGGAATATTCCTATGTGCAGCAGGTGCATTATTTTCCTTGGGGATCAGATACATAACTGTTTTCAATACAGAGAACAATAAACAGATTATTACAGCTGTATACTTTCTGGTCAAGAAGTTTCCCTGTGCTCAGAGGCGATGCTTGTCCCATGGCTCCCATACCAGATGTGTGCCAGGCTTCACAGTAGTTGCTAACCAGTCGGATCCCATTTGCAGTTGAACCATGCCATATTATTTTTTGAGGCCTGAAAGGTAACAGTAAGAAGTTATTTACTGGGAAAGTCTCTTGCTTTATTCAACTGCACACCTGTATGTGTGGTGACCTGTTTTCCTCATGCTTGGAGCAGAGAGTGGTTAGGTAAAGATGAAGACTGAAAGGAGAGAAAGAAAGATGAAGACTGAAAGGAAAACACAACCCGATATCCCATTTCTAGACTATCAGAAAAGGCAAAGAAAAATGGCATAAAGAAAGTGAGAAATTTCTATCTCACATCTAGTGGCCCAAGACACTGCTACTATTCCTGTTACTAGCTGGTAAAAGTAGAAAAAATACCCTACATGCAATATATAAAACATAAATGTTAATGTCAGCTCACCAAGAGGAATCAGTCATGACATTCCTCCCATCAAAGGAGTATATTGGAACGTGAGTGTTGAATTGTCCACCATTTCCATCAAATATAGATTCCCAGTTACTGAAAAGGGTTTCTCCCTGTTAAAATTTCAAAACCACTTTTACAAAAAAAAAATCCCAAATCTACATCAAATCCCAAGTCAGATCCCAAATCCCTTTATTGACTTATCTGTTAATTGAAAATTTTATCTGCATTTAAGGACACTTGAGATTTCATCTTTCAAATCAGTTTCTGCATAATATTCCCAAACAAACTTGTCTCATCTGTCATCTCTATACAAATAGCTGTCGGGTCCATGCCTTTGCCTCAAAGTTGTCTCTCTGTTCTGTTGTCACTCTAAAAATCCAGCTTGGTCATCCCCTATCCTTTTCCTCTTAAGGCATTGTTTGAAAAACTGCTTATAACTATTGTAGCTGTAGAGAAAATACAGACATGACTTGTACTGGAACTTCTGTTAAGGTCACAGTTCTGTGAAAAGTGTTGCAAACATTCAGGCCAAACTCTCTGCATTTGGCTTCCTCTCAAACTGCTTTTGAGTTTTTCCAGTCAAAGTTGAAACAATATTGTCTTCACAAATTTCTCTCGAGGCTCTGTGTTTGCATGCACTTCAGAGCAGCATCCGTTCAACATATTCCAAGCATCATGTGTTATTCCTGTAGGTTTCTTTGGCCGCTTGTCCTGGGAGCCAGCCAAAGCTACAAAGACATGGTTTGTTTTCCTCAGTTTTAGAGTGTGTCTGTTTATGTGAGACCACAAAATGACTCATGCTCTAGACTCTCCTCTTCGTTTCATTGGGGTATATCCAACATCATTCCTAAGCACGGAATTTGCATTTTTCTTAGAAATGAGAAAAATAGGCATTTCATCCTATGATCACACTAAAAGGTGGAATATTATAACTCAGTAGCTTTCTACTTCATCACTGCTCTTTTGTTTCTTGAATCTGGCTGTGAAATATGAAGCAAAGCTGTTTCTTTATAAAATGCAGTTTGGGCTGAAACTTAGTGCTTTTGCTATTTTTCCAAGACTTTTGGCGAACCTACAGCCTATCCTAAAAAACCAAGCACTAAGCACTCATTTTTACCTGAAGATTGACTATTGGCAGATGATGTCGGTCTGTTTTTCTGACGACTGTGGCCAGATCTTGCAAGTGTGATGAGAGGAAGGCTCTATAGGTAGATGTCAAACCAGCAAGCTGGGCCTGCCTAAAACACTGAAAATCTGCTCGCATGTCACCAGACAATGGGAAGTTCAAAGCCACCAAATGCAACTGGAAGAAAAAAGAAGAAGAGGCACCATTTTAAAAAAAATTTCATGACACAAGGAAGATATATATTGGGAACAAAACAGTTCCTCCTCCTGCCAGCACAGAACACGTACCCTTCATAACAGGTATGAAAGTTATTTGTTGCTGTAACATTATATTTCCCAAAACCATGAGACTCTTAGCAGAAATATCAATTTATCTTTCAAAGTAGATTAGAAGAAAGGAAACCATAGAAAGGAAACCATAGAAGATTATATACTCCTAAAAATAAAAATCTTTTAGAAGCAGCTAATATTTTCAATTGGAAATTTTCGAATTTTCACATGAACAAAATCCCAAATCCTACAGACGTGGAAAAAAGTAGTAAGAAGTGACTAGGTACCATTTAAAAGTACAAGAAGTAGCATGCTTAAGTCAAGCAGCACAGATATAAGAATTAATCCACACTCTTGCCTTTTTTTTCCTTTCTAGTTTCATTTTTTACATATGTCAGTTACCTTGCTATCTTTCTCTAAATACTTTAAAATCTTTTAAATAAAGGCTCAAGTTCTAAAGTGTCTATCTAAGCCAAGCAGCACTGTGAAGACTGAAAATATTGTAATGAATATTTAAATTATTTAATTGTTACACTATTGTTAGTCTAGAAGTTACTCTGCATTGCAGGTACAATCACTAAGTGAAGTGGTATTCCCAACTTAGAGTCAGGGTTTTTTTCCTTTGAGATGGGAAAGGGCCTGGGATGATGAAAATAGATCTGGAGGGAACAATTTCAAGTTGTGTCTGAGATGTTTGAACAAGTTCAAGTGAATTTGCAAATTTTGAAGTAAAATCTCTGAGTTTGAAGAGCAAATATTGCAACTGTTGCTTAAGATGCAAACTGTCACATTTCAAAGCACAGCTCTGCAGCTGTGATGCAGATCTCATACTTACAGCTGGTTTTCTATTGTTCATATTTGATATTGGTCTCAGTGCTGGAATAGACTGGAATCCCTGTTATTTGAACACAAGCAAAAAAGCTATGTTAAATATCAGAATTTTAGACATTCGGTAATTTTTAAAATAAAAACTTTATCACACCCGGAGTCCTGCATGAATGCAGTCTGCTCTTGGTAGGAGCAGAAGAACACTTGAGGAAAATCGAAACTGAAAGGGTGAGGAGGATGTGAAAACAGAAAATGTAATGGGTGGAAACACTTCTGAACTGCGTTAATTTTTTCAGGAACAGCAAAGTTTCTTCTCTTTATGCCAAGTATGAGTAACAAGCCACAGGCTGTAGCAGATAGGAAACTCAGGTGGTGTCAGCTGGAGGCTGCAGAAAATTTCTTATAACTTGAGGTCTAGACATTTTCCCAGTGTGCTAGATGAACTTCTTCCTGACCTACAGCAACCTTTTTTATTTTGTTTCTGGCCATCTTTCTTCTCACTGCTCCTTCCTAGCACTCTCTTGCCCTTTCATTTCCTCAGCAGACCAATTAACCTGTCATCAAAAAACCCTTCTCTATTTCCTCTCATTTCTTGGTTTTTATCCTCCCACATTTCTTTGGGACAGACAGCATGTTCACACGCAGGTTGGTACAATAACTTGCAGAATGGGGTCAGGTCCAAACTAACGATTGAGGCTTTAGAGTGCACCTTCTGCACACTGCAGGGTAAGTTACATTCAGATGATTATGGTACACTGAATACAGGACTATAACCTTTCAAAGAAAATCTGCTTTTCAGAAACCCTTTTCTGACTTTCCTTGAAGTGGATCAGGGCTTGATATGAATGATACCAGGCTTATGAAACAGAGTTCTGTGGGTTCATGAGTTTTTGTTTGGTTTTTCTTTTGTTTGTTTTTTTGTCTCTTGTGTTTTGTTTTGGGGTTTTTTGTTTGGTTTTTTTTTGTTTGTTTTTTCTTTTTTTTTTTTGATTTTTCTTTTTGTGGGTAGCTTACTTTATTCTGCTTTTTGTAAATGTTGCTTTGTCTCTGTAGCGTTCGGAATCTCAGAAGATACTGGAAACAGATGACTGTCCAAGCAAATCAATCTGCAAGCTTATGTAGTGGTAGGATGCTTATTTTGAACTGACAAATATTGGTGGAAAATTATGTTGTGCAGAGATCTGCATATGACTTCTGCCAAGTGTATCACACATCTAGACTCAGTTTTTCATGGTCCAGTATTTTGTACTTACATGGCTTGATATGGCTGGAGGAGGAAGGCTGTCAGCAGGGATGGGAATTAGCTCACCAAGCTGAAAGAAACAAAAAGGAGAGTAGAACAAAAAAATATCACCAGGAGCTTCTGAATTAAAAAAAAAGGACTCTTTGCACCCACACTTCTCTCCCTCTGTAAAAATATCTCCCTCACCTTCATTGTGAGGAAGGGAGTTGGAAAAGATTAGGGTGTAGTGCAATAGTACCTGCAGTTTTCTCCATCCTTTCTGAACACGGATAAAAACCTCACTGGTTTCCCTCAGATAGATTAGTGTACCTTCTGCTACATAATGAACTTTTTCCAACATACCCTCAATGTTTTGGAATGTCGTAACCTGTCAAATAGGAAAATGAAACATACTTCATCAGACACACAAAACATTTTGCAAGTTAAATAGTCTCATTTGGACACATAAATGTCAAGGCTTCTTCGGCAGGAAATGCTCATAAAGTCAGTTTTATGTAATTTAATCCATAAAGTAATATGAGTATCTTGCTACTTTGGCATAACATTGGATTGTAATAGAATGACAGCAATTTTGTACAAATTTGATACAGAGTGAAGATTGTTGCACTCCTACAATTTAGCATCCTGAGTCAAAATGGCAGAGTTCAGAAGAGAACTGCAATAGTTTAAAACTGGGACAAATTTCAGGAAAGTGCAATTTCTTTCACATTTCTTTTTCTCATTTCTTCATTATCAGAAGGCATTGAGTGCTTTATAAATAATGCAGACTCTACTATAGATTTGTATATATTTTTAAAAAATCTTTGTTTTGACCTAAGTAAGGTCAGACCTTCTGTCTGAGACAGTAGCTCCCACCCTGCAGCTAAAGTCTTCTGTCCTGGGGAACCGGTCTTTGAACATTTGTTTCTCCCCTGAGAATTGCAATGAATGCCCTCTGCTAGCTTGAATAGGGCTTTTTGGGGTGGTGTTCTCAGTCTTTTTTGGTGTTTTTCGTTTGTTTGTTTGTTCAGGTTTTGTTTGTTCTTGTTCATTTTGCTTGTTTGTTTTGATTGGTTTGTTTGTTTTTGTTTGTTTGTGTTTTGGTGTTTTTAACAGAAACTATGAATTCTAAATTTAGAAATTATGGAGACTTGTACCTTAGATGTTTTTTTCTTTCTTCATGGATATCTTGGATCCAATTTTGATCATTTTTATTCATTTCATAATATAAGAAGAGGAAAAAAAATTTACATGTATTCTCTGGCACAATGAATTTTAGATTTGCTAGGGAAATCTACAGTCTGCATTTTAAAATTATGTGGTTCATAAAACATTCTACTAAATAAAAATACAGGATGGAACTTTCACTCCTCTTTCAATACTATCAGTGACCACCAAAAGTTTTGAAGAAAATTTTCTTGAGCAGACTTCTTTATTTTACTCTCTTACCAGATTCCTGGTGGCAGGTGACCCTGGTTCTCCAGGAGGACCTGGTGGCCCAGGCATTGCAGCTGCTAAAATAAAATAAGTATACAATACATGCTGAAGGTCATCTTTTTTGAGAGAAAATGTGAGTGACACAAACAAAGGACTTAGTGATGGTGTCCAGGAGCAGTGGAAGTTTTAAATAGCCATAGTCGTGTCCTGAATACCTCAAGTCAACCACAGAAAATACATTCTAAGGATTTTTTAGAAGCAATGATGAAACAGACTTTTCTCTGTTTTTTGGGAGGTTAAGGCCAACAGATTGCAATCTGTTATAGAAACAGCACATGAAGAACAAAACCCATTTAAATTGACCAGAATGCTGTTCTTTTAGCTAGAGCACATGGAAGAGGAAGAACTTTTTGCTCTTGCCCATATAAGCTTTGAGGGAGTAATTTCATCTTTTGCTCTAAAGGCAAACAAAAATCTACTTTTCCTTAGACGAAAAATTCACGTGTGTAAGCTCCGCTTGTGTTACAAAGCAAAAAAGAACACTTCAGGGATTTGAACTTGGACTTCTGAGACTGCAGTCCACACCACCTGATACCTACTCCAAAAGTGAATTTCTTCACCTTGGGCTGTTTTCTGGAGTAAAAAGTTATTTCTTTTATGGCAGGAAAGATTCAAAGATATGGAAAACTAAAAGCATTTTGTGCAAATGCATGGCATGATAATGGAACTTCAAAACTGTTTGTAAGAAGGGGCTTCTACACAAGGACCTTGTTTGTTTGGTTTTGTGAAACCCAGAGGAGCCTCCAAATCACCTTTTACAAGAAGAATCTATGCACTGAGGCATTTGCAAGGATACTTCAGAGCAGGTCCTTCATGCCAATGGCAGGGGAAGGAGGTCAGCTCTTGGAAGTGTTTAGGGCTATTTACCTGCAGATAAGCTACTCCTCTTTCCCCACATCACAATATGTGAACTCCATACTACAGTATGTGACCTCCATAATTACAGGTATTAATAGCTCTAAAAGAGACAACTGAACCTCGAAGACAGGGAATAAATAAACATCTGTTCTGAACATTTAGTAAAATGTTCACTGCCTAAAGAACCCTTTTACAAAGCAAAGAGAAAAATGTGTAGGAGGATGACGAAGACTAATGGCAGAGAGCATAAATGAAAGTATAGGGACAGAATACTAACAATAATTTGTTTTGTCTGACTGGGTCTCTTAGCTAATATCCAGAAGTGCTTCATCTAAATTACACAGGAAAAGGCCTGAAGACCTTTATGTGCTTCATGGAAGCTGTGGATCTGTCTGTATTGTGATGATCGGGTGCTGATTCACATAAAGCCTATGTTCCAATGCTGAATATGTTAAGGATTTTTTCTTTCTCAAATATTATTCAGAGGATGAATACTTCTGATAGATACTAAATTAATATTATTGAGTGGATGACAGATCAGAAGTATCAACTGCTGTATAAACAGGGCTGATCAGGTTCAAGAAATACCTGGAGAGAACAAATTGAAGAGAGATATGTCTTCTCCCCAGACTAGCATACTGGAAGCACAGGTCTCATGGGAAAACAGGCTAATTGTTAGTTCTCAGGAATGGAGACCTGTGTCTGGTAGACCTGTCAAAATTTTAGGAAGAACAGATCTCTGTTACAGCATCTTTATTCAGTTGAAGTCTACCTTTCTACTAATACATCATCTTCAGCTGAGATTAAGGAATGCTCTGCTCTGGGTTTACTTGGCTGGATTCCCATGCTGGTCACAGATCCTAGAGGGACGAATCAGTCCTTTTCTCAGGCATACCTGTCAAGTAATGTCAGAGGAGCCCAAGACCCTGTCCACCAGAACCCAAGGCTGGACATAAGCTGTATGAGGCTTGTCTTTAGGAAACCTGTGACCCAAAAGGAGTCAAAAGCACAAATGTCTTGAACTGTGACATTTGATTTCTAACCACATACTCCCTTTGATGTCACCTTGTTTGCAAAATTCCTCTCTTGATGTGACTATTTGTGGCACATTTTGCTCCTTTTCTAACCCAGTAAGTTGAAAACCATTAAAGGCAGAGTAAGCAACACGAAGTTTCATTTCTATTCAGCATTTGCATAGCAACTAGTTTTTCAAAGCTGTTCTCCAACAGTGTCATTCTAGACCTAAACTGTACTGGCCTTTTCATCAGAAAATCAGAGAAGCACTTGGGTTGGAAAATACCCTTAAGATCATCATCTCCACTGGTGACATCCAGAACTGCGAAGTCTACTACTAAAACATGTCCCTAAGTGCCAAGGTTACGCTTGCAGAGATGGTGACTCAACCACTTCCCTGGGCAGCCTGTTCCAGTGGCAATCCTTTAGGTGAAAAAAAAAATTCCAAATATGCAATTCAAACCTCGCCTGGTACAACCTGGGGCCATTTCCTCTTGTTCTGTTGCTTGTAACCTGGGAGAAGAGACTGCCCTACCTGGCTACAGCTTCCTTTCAGGCATTTGTAGAGAGTGATAAGGTCTCCCCTGAGCCTCCTGTTCTCCAGGCTAAACACTCTCAGCTTTCTCAGCTGGTCCTCACAGCACTTGTGCTCCAGACCCTTCCCCAGCTCTGTTCCCCTTCTCTGGACACACTCCAGCCTCTCGATGTTGTTCTTGTAGTGTGGGGCTCAAAACAGCACAGGATTCAATGTGTGGCCTCACCAGTGCTGACTACAATGGGACACTCACTGCCCTGGTCCTGCTGGCCACACTATTGCTGATACAGGCCAGGGCCATTGGCCTTCTTGGCCACCTGAACATGCTGGCTCATGTTCAACATCTGCCAACCAGCACCCCCAGGTCCTTTTCTGCTGGGCAGCTTTCCAGCATCTCTGTCCCCAGCCTGTGGAGTGCCTGGGGTTGTTGTGACCCCAGGACAGGACCTGGCACTTGGCCTTGCTGACCCTCATACAGCTGGCCTCTGCCCATTGACCCAGCCTGCCCAGACACATCTGTAGAACATTTCAGCAGATCAACCTTCCTGCCCGACTTGGGAGCAAACTCACTAAAGTGTGCATTTTACCCCCTAGCCCAGATAATTGATATTGGATAGGTTTGGCTTCAATACTGAGCCCTGGGAAAAACCCCTTGTGATGGCCACCAGCTGGATTTAGTTCCATTTGCCACAAGGAGAGCATTTTGTCCCCAAATTTAGGCAGCTGCTCAATTTGATGGATTTTGCAAAGCTGTCAAGGTAATCTATCTCTACTATGCAGATTTCCTCCCAACCACAGCCACAGAAAGATTCTTCATGCAATAGTGCTCCCATGACACTAGTCAGTGAAAACTGTCTGCAGAGAAATTGTCCCTTTTGTGCTCTCAGTTCCAACTCACCTCCAGGAGAAATTGGTGGAGGGCAGGAGGAGAGCAGGGAACAACATGATTCAGGTATGCAGAGAGGGTGCCAGGTGTGAAAGAATTGGTCATGTGTGGGTTGTGGGCATGTGGCTGTACATTTGCATATACACTGAAAAGCTCACCTGAGCCATATATTGCAGGGGGGCCCGGTGGTCCAGGTGGTCCAGGTGGGCCAGGAGGTCCAATTTTTCCATAACCTGGTAAGCCAGGTAGGCCAGGTAACCCTGGAGGTCCTCTGGGTCCAATAACTGAGTCCCCTTTTGGTCCCTGTCAGTGATGAAAAGTATTTCCTTGAATGTATTGGTTTCACTGCTGCGGGGCCATCATCTCTGATGGCAACATTTACCAGGTGCCTGACACTACCACTACCATTTAGACATGAGTCTGTATGTAATTTTCTCCATGGAGGCATGGGTATAATGGAAAATGAAAATTTTAACCACATATTGAAATAAAGAGAAGGATTTAAATTTCAGAAAGCTTTCTGAAAATTCTCATACTTATCCCTGAGCAGCTGATACCTGCAAAGCACTCAACAGTGCTCTCAAAGTCCTGGATCTCTACTCTGCTCGCGCTGGGACTGCTTGCTTTGATGGGCTCAGAGAGTTTGTGGAAAACTTTGATGTAAAGTGCATCTATGCAGGCTGTACACCTCATGACAAGTGCTGTCTTGTCCCTCCTGTGATCAAATGTTAGCCCTTAACCTCTCCAGCTGCCAGACTTGCAGGATAAAAAAGCTCAACTCCCTTCATTTCCAGTTTAGCAGTGTGTCCTCAGCCTGGCTGAAGGAGGGCTCGTGCTCCATGCTCACACCGTCCTGCAGACATGGAACACGTTGGACCCTGGACAAGGAGAGCTCAGCTGTGCCATCCAGCTCCTTCTTGCCAGTAGCTTCTAAACAAGGAGATGGCTCTCAGAAAGGTGGAATAGAACTAGGGGGATTTTTGAGGCTGGTCTTGCTAACCTAATGCTTCATTCTCAGCTGTGGTCCACTCATTCATGATTCTTGACACAGACATGGCAATAGAGGAATGCAATGCACATATTTATTGCCAGATCCCAGGGATGAACTAGTTTCCAAAGAATTGGTGCATTTTATTCCAAAGCAGCTGTGGTGGCAATTGCAAGATAAAATTAAAGGGTAGACAGTAGATAGTGGCTGAATTTTATAGAAATGGTCCAGATGGCTACACACTGGTCTTTTCAGTCATGTTTTTGGATTACTAGGAAAACAGGATTAATTATTTAGATGGCCAATAATTTTCAAGTCAGCCTGACTAACTTTATATAGCCTATTTTGGTATTTATGGGAGTATAAGTAGTATCATCACAAATTATACATGCTGCTTTGATTTGTAATGATGTTAATAGCATGATCCATATACTGGTGTAGCTATATAAGACAGCTAAGCACAACATTACATCAGTATTTCACAGCAAAGTAATTCTATGCACAACAGTGAAGTGTCTGTGTTTACGCTTCATGCAATTTTCTCCTATTCACCTAATGCTTAGCATGTAATTTTGTGTATAGTTCCTAGCAATCCTGATGTTTGTCTCTTTTTAGTGCCTCCTAAATTAATTCTAAATGGGTAGTCACAAATATTCCCATTCTACAACTTGCATGACTTACGATTAATCCTGGTCTTCCAGGTGGTCCAGGAGGTCCTGTCAGAAAAAACCCTCCATTTGGTTCTCCTTTTTCTCCTTTTACACCAGTCACTCCATTGTCTCCTTTTTCACCCTTTGAAAAAAATGTATTTTAAAATGCTGAGCTGAAGTGAGACTGGAACACAATGCACTGAACTTTTAAGTTTACATGAAATATCTGAGTTTGGTAAAGGAAAGCACCTGAATGAAATGTTTTTAACATCACTTTCTTCTTCTGTGATATGGGATGAAAAGGAATGTTTTCTCTATTGAGGCTGCAAGGCTCACTCAGGGCAAGGGCTAGGGGAGGTGGGGTTAGGTGGAGGCACAGAAAAAGCCTCTGTTGCTGTTTCCTGCTATTCTGCCCACAAAAACCTTGTTCAGAGTAGTTCAGTGTAGCTTTAGCTGGAGGCGAAGGGAGAGTTGGAGGAAGCACAAAAGCCTGGCTTTGTGCTTTTCTCCATCACCAAAGAAAAAGCAAAGCAAGATTGACATTGAATGGACAGCTATTCGAAAGTATGTGACAAAGTGAGCAGAGCAGGGTGGGGGTGTGTACCAGGATAACAGAAGAGACATCACAAAATTACAGACACTTGAAACAGTACGGCCTGTTCTGCACGGCTGATTATCAGTTAGTTTGGGAAACAGAGCAATAGGTAAGAAGAAGCATTGAAGTATTACATTATTATGTCCCTGTGCAAGGTGAGCCACAGCATTTATACATTTCTCCTCACATTATTTTTTTCTGTTTTTCTGCTTTTTTAATTTTAAGGGTTTGTGGGTTTATTTGGGTCTACTATTTTCATGTTTCTGAGAAATAAACCTGTGGATAGAAGAGGCAAAGGGCAAAGCAAGAATGGCAGGTATCTGCAGACAGCCAGAGGACATGGCTATGTATAGCTCCTCCTCCGACTTTTAGTCTTTGTAGATTCCCAGTAAACACGACTCAAAAGGTTTCTTTATTCCAGGCCATTTTGGGGAGTTGAAGGACTAGATGAAAAATGAGTTCTTGGCACCTAAATCTGCAAAGCTAGAGACATTTACTATGGTCAAAGAAACCCCATCAGCTTTGCCACATGCATGGTACACTTCATGCCATAGGAATAACTTGGGTGTACTCAGCCAAGCAGAAATAAAATCCTAAAAGCAGGCAGCACTAAGAGTCCTTCCAAGAGACTGTCAGCACAACACTTTTGGTAGTATCATTAAATGATAATTTGATTCAATTTTTTTCAGTTCTTCTACTGTTAAAGAGTCTTATTCACCTAAAAAACATTTAAAACAATATCATATTTTTATTGAATTTTGTCACTTGAAGCAGTCAAGAGAAAAATGGAACAGAGAGAGACCAAATAAATCAAGGTATGGGTATACTTTGCTGTAAGAGCTTCCAGGAAAAGTAGTTTCCATAATTTAATTTTATTCCGTGTGTTTAAAAGATGAACAACATGACATGGAAGTGATTTCCACCCCCGTTTCCCCTCACCTAGTGTTCTAGAAGCCCTTTAGGTAATGGATGTCTTTTACCTGAGCTGGCATGGAAACAAAAGCATTCATCTACAGCAGATATGTTAGGTAACAGTGAATTATGACTCACTTTAATACCACTGGGAAGGTAAAAAGCCCCAGTAATAAAGTTTCTTTCAAAAGTAATCTTTATAGACCTCTGACAACTGCTATCTCTATACTAATAAATGTGCCTATGTAGCTGGAGTTTAAGAAATGAACATAATTTGTAATTACTGATGTTCTTACGTTTGTGTATTTCACCATGTTGCACTGGTTTGTGCTTAATTTATAGTAAAGTACACTTTAAAAAAAGGTTAACAGAACTCAAACACAAATGGGATATAATTACCTTTATGCTATTAATAAAGTGGCTGAAATATGATGGAGGCAGAGGTGGACCTGAAAAATGAAGAAAATACAATAAAGTACAATAATTATCTGTAATTTTCCTTTTAAAAGCACTGCTTTTGCTATTAGCGGTTTAAGAGTTTAAAGGAAAACTATTTACAATAATGACATTAACCTTTATATCAAACATATTTTTAGTTTGGTTTCCTAACAAAGCAAGATTAATACAGTCTATCTTGTCTGTATCCTATCTTGTCTGTCACTCTTCCACCTTAATAACTTCCGAATCTGATTAGGATTTCAGAAAAAATAGAAGCAAAGAAGGCTCAAATATGAAAAATTCCGTTTTCTGAAAACATAGCAGCTGGGAAGAGGAGTGAAAGAGGAGCATACAAGTTAAGCCCTTTGATGGAAGCCAAGGTAAAAGAGCAGCTTTTCATGTTTTGCTGGTAGTGGAGTGATCCATCAGCAGATGTGTGACCCCTCCTGCAAAGACAGTACCAGAACTGACAAGAGAAAGAGATAGTGTTGCTGCTGTGCTGCCAATTGTATAATAACTCTTCCTTGACATTTTTCTGCAATGAAAACCAATATCATATTCAATGGTTATACCATTCGTGCTGTCTGCCAATGTTGCTCACCCAAAGCTGTCAAGCCTGCACAAAAGGTTCAAAAAGCCTTCAAATATTATCTGCTTGGTGTACATTTGGGGAAAAACCACTCCTATTTTGCAGCTTTCCATAACAGTTCAATGCATTTCCTTCAAATGTGTTTTCATTAATTTTTGAGATCTTCGGGCCCGACCCTCTGCCAGCCATAGGGCTCATTTCCCAGTGTGCCACCTCAGATAAAATTAAATCAAGCAGACACTGTGGGGCAGAAATGTATGCTCATTATGGCACCTGTCTGGATTTTATTCCAACCTTACCAATTACAGCTTGCAGCAGTGATCTGCTTGATCCTCGTGAGGGGAAAGGAATGGACAGGTGGAATGGAATGGCAGGTGTCCTTCTCAGATGTTGCTTAGTATTAATCTCTACACTGAGCACTATCTGAGGTCTTTCTAGGATGGCTAGCCAGCAGTCTAGGAGTGAAGAAGGTACATGAAGCCCACGTCTTTTGAGTTTGGTCTCATAATTTTTGTGTTGGCTTAATATTTTCGAACGTTTTCAGTTAATAGACCCTGTTCATAAGGTTGGAGAGGTGAGAAGCAAAAATAAATCCATTGCATGGACAAATACCACAGTTCAAAAAGCTTTTTCTGGTTTCTGGAACTCAACAAATGTAATGGGAAGAGTTTCAGCCACCTTCCCCTCAGAAAAGGTTTCTTGAGAAATTCCTGTACTTCAATTATGCAACTACCAGCTTGTAAATTTTCCCTGTCAGTGGTTATGTGAACACCTGTGAGAACTAGAGAACTGCTTTGTATGAAAGAATATTTTAGCAGCTACATCATTAAACAAAAACCAAGCAGGAATATTTTTCAAAGCATCAACAGAATTGGTCTTAGCTAGCATGCTTCAACTTCACATTGAACAAAATGTTGGAACCAGTTGATCTATTGGATCAAATGAATGAATCTCTGTTATTTTGGGAGAAAAGTGAATTGAGTTTTCAGTTTAACTGGGATTCTTGTGTTATTTTCGCCATCCTTTGCTAGCTGCAGTTTTACAGCAAAATCATAAGAACAATCCTCTCATAATCTTCTCCTTATGAAGCACCTGAAATAATCAGATATAGGCAAGAAAATATTTCTAAGACATTAATTTTTATTCAATGCAGAACCTGAAAAGGAACAGATATGTTATGGTAGATAAGCCAGCATAGAAGAGAAAATTTTCTTATTTTTTGTTTAGGAAAGTTTCTTTCTTCTTCTTTGGACAAGTTTATTGATGACTGGTCTCACTAACTGCATATTTTGAGATATTAGATCAGAATAAAAATTAATGAGGACAAGACAGGAAAATTGATTTTACTACAACAAATAGATGTTGTCTTCAAAATAACCAAAATATCACCTTCAGTCAGCAGACATGTCCTTGGAACAAAGACAAAAATATCTATGTAGATATAGTGAGGGGTTTATATAGTTATTATATGGGGAGAATATAGTAATTATCAATACATTAAAGAAAAGTTACTATAAATATGGTATAGCAACATTAATTCAATATACCACATTTTCTATTTCAAATTATTTCTGGCACTGATCGAAGCCTTACCTCAGTATATGAGATTTCAAAAAGTGTACAGAAAATGAAACGTTTGTAATTAAAATCTTTTCAAACAGATGCTTGTTTCTGTAACTCTTTTTGAATCTGTGAGAATTAACAATGTGTACCACGTTTTTGACACAGAAAGCAAATCTTTGTGTGAAGAATAATTTTTATGATGCTCCTACTGCTAGTGAATTGATATTTTCAGTGCACACACGCTTCACGATTTTCTGAAATAAATCAGAAAATATTAAAAAATTGGTTGAAATGAAAATAATCTATTTCCACCTCTTGTTAGAAGTGGGACTGTCACCAACAACTGACTGCCTTGAACTCAAAATGCACAAGTGTATTACCCTGGAATGTGAAGCATTGGATTTTAGCACAGTTGGCTCAGAAAGACTGACAACAAAATGATATCTCAGGAAGTGCCCATGATGTCCTTCTAAAATGTCAAAAAGTCTCTGCCCAGCCACTTACATTTCAATATCTATTCTTGTATTTAACACATTCTTAATTCTCACAAATGTGCAGTCTGTCTTTTCGGAAGACACTTTGGATAACATTCTGAGCTTTGCTGTTCTGTGTGTCAGTTCATCGAGGAACACTGGTGTAAATCTCTAGGTAGATAAGGCTACAGAGATAAGCACCCAGGTATCTTGCTGAATTGCTTTTCAAGTTAAACATATATTCCTCCACAGGATGTCAATGACACATTAGATTTAGTATCTAATAGTACCTGGTGGTCCTGGAGCACCTCTGTCTCCCTTTTCTCCTTTTAAGTGTGCTGAACTGTGCAGTCCCCAGGAATCTCTGTTTGCTTTAGCACCTGCCAGAAAAGCATCACAAATTCATGAGAACTTGAAAACAGCGGAGGCTGTAGCAGTGACAACCAAACCACTGAAAGTGGAAGTAGATTTTTCCACATATGTGGGGCACATGGCTTCTGACCCTCTATGCCTGCCTCACTCATGATCATTATCAACCCCAACATGTGCAAGACAATCTCTCTCTCACAAGTCAATCTTTTACTCTCTTTTCCCTAACCACCCAGCCTAAGACACTCTGAACAAACCTGGTTCTATTTCTCCATTTGTGAATTTCACTGGAGCAGATGCAGAAACAGTTCTTGCATTATGACTGTGTTGCATAATACATCTTCTACTACCTCCAGATTCCCTTCCCTTCCCTTCCCTTCCCTTCCCTTCCCTTCCCTTCCCTTCCCTTCCCTTCCCTTCCCTTCCTTCCTTCCTTCCTTCCCTTCCCTTCCCTTCCCTTCCCTTCCCTTCCCTTCCCTTCCCTTCCCTTCCCTTCCCTTCCCTTCCCTTCCCTTCCCTTCCCTTCCCTTCCCTTCCCTTCCCTTCCCTTCGTTATACAATAGCAAAAAGAAAAACCAAAGACCAATAACTTATTTAAACCAAGGTACAAGAAAAGAATTACCCACCATGGTCATTAAGAACTTCTTGATTTCCAGGATAGGGAGCATTCACCTTCAGACAAAGAAATCCATTAAAAATTGTCCATACATATCACGAAATGGAAATGCATTACTTAGTGTGACTGAAAAGCCTGGCAAATTTGCATGCTAGTAAATATGATAACAACATTCTGGGATTATCTCCAGTTTGACAGGGTCTGAGTATTAGCTGATCAAGTTTTTAGGAAGATTATGCTCTCTTTGACGTGCAACATGCTTTCAGCAAAAGGGTAACATCATGCATTTTGGAGGCATCAGCAAATCCTACACTCAGTTGTGCCAGTGAAGCATCAGAAAACTCATTCCCCAAGAAAAATTCTGAGTTTACAACACTGTGTTTGGAAGCAGGATTTGATTTTTGACTGTGAGATGGCAGCTTGTGTTTACAATTATTTTCATCAGACCGGGGCTATGTTATGTCTGATGTAGACCTGTGCTCCAGGTGCATTGAGACCACAATGGGGAGACAGAAGCTGTTCTAGTCTATCTTCTGACACCAGCTAACAGTGTGCATGCTACCTACCTCTGTGCCTGTCTTCAGAATAAGGACAAGGCAGGAACTGAAATGTGGCACAGTGCTTGGAAATCTCCGTACTTTCTAGTACTATTTATAGAAAACTAAACAAGTGTATGAAAAAATGGAAGTTGCTGCATCGGGCTAATCCTGTGGTATTAACCCGTAGAAATCTTACTCACATGGATAGCTCCATTAACTGCAGAGGCTCAGTCCCCATGAGGAAAACTGCTGGGGTTCAGTCTGTAGCTCTTTATCGACACTCATTTATGTAGGCATGAACAGCAGACTTCTTATCTATAAACTTGGATAGGTTTAGGAGATTACTCACAAATGGAGGACAAATCTGTCTAGCACACTCAGGTGCATGAAGAGATGTTTACAAGTACATGTTTCTATTACTTGTGCACGTAAAAGTGCTATTTTTCACTGATTGTAACCTTCCTGAAAAGTGGCTATTATTATCTGAAATTCAGAGAAAATAGGCTTGTTTTGTTTGAATCATTCTACAGAGAATCAGAGGAGAGTTGAGGCTGGAAGGCATCTCTGGAGTTTGTCTAGCCCAAAGGAGGATCAGCTACAGCAGGTTGTTCAGGGCCTCATCCAGTCAGGTTTCAGAGGTGAGGCTGGCAAATACATATGTGAATATGGACATATGTTATCAATGTACAACAATGTTATACAATGGGAGTGATAAGATTTAAGGGAGAAATTCAAAGAGGTAAAAAAAATGATGTGTGGAGGTGGTAGGTCAAAACTGTAGAAATGGCAAATTACCATGGAGTAATGACTATTTATGATTAATTCCCAAACCAGAGTTGGGACACAACTTTTTTCAGCAGTAAGGTTAGGGTGATGATGACCATCAATACATCTAGCATAGAGGAAGTCAAGAGCTGTTTCCATAAAATAAGTGAAAAAGAACTGGAATGCAAATTGGAGGAGAGGCACAGTATTATTGGGAACTATACTGTTTAACAGAAAAGTAGAACTGCCATCCTGAACTCTACACTATTCAGGGGTGGACTGTAGCTCCCAAAGACAAATCCTTTTCAAGTGCATACCCCACAGCTTAACAGTAGGATATTACCCTAGGGAAAATACTTCCAGGACTGAACTATGTTCACCATTCATTCTAGATGCAATTTCTGTAATTCATTAAATAAAAATTTCACTAGGGCATTCTGAAAATATGAAATCCATCTCCTTTCTTTTCATACTATGTGTGAAACTGCAGGGTCTTTGAAGGTAAAAAAGGCTTTGTCATACTCTTTGGAAAGGAGGAGCAGATCCTCACCTGCTGCTGCTCTGCGTGAACAGATTGCATTTGAGGGTCAAATAAAGAACATGACCTTTCTTTTCTGAAGTATATTTCATGTCACAGTGAAATACATAACAAATCTTATTTTGGGTAGGGAAATTAAAAACAGCTAAAGACATAACAACATGGGGACTGTATTTAGACATACATCTAAAAAATATGTGTACCTGTATGTATGCACATTATGGTTCCCAAAGCATCTCCTAAACTATGGAAAAACAAACTTTCAAAGGCATTAAAATTATCAGAAAAAAACAAGTAATCAAAGTGCTTTGAGCATAAGAGTATAGTGTTTCTAGTTCTGTTATATATTTTATAAATGGCTAAGTTTTCATACATGGCTAAACACTTGAAAATCTGTTATCTTGAAAAACAAGTAAAATACATCCCTGGTGCAAAGCAGAAGGCAGGGGGAGAAAAAGCTGCAAGGTTATGGTGTTTAGGTGTACAGCTGCTTTGGTTATGTTCTGTCATGGCCATGCATCCTGCTAAGAGCAGATTCTGCACGTGTGACTTACTGGCATTTTGCAATGAGGCCTGGGAGGGACTGGGAACACTGTCTATTGGAAACAGGAGGGAAATTACTTTAATGAGCACAGGTATGATACAGTATGCAATGTACCATGTAGATCTAGCAGTCAGGATGAGGCTAAGCCTGGAAACAAAACCACCACCTCCCTAGGAGACAGCCCAGCTGGCTGCCAGGTCTGTCATCATGTCCCTCCCTCTCTGTGGGGCTATGGGGGCAAAACTCTTCCAGAACAGTGGCTTTGGTTAACAGATCTTTCTTCTCTGCACACAAACAAGGTCACCCACTGTGAACTGTGTTGACTGAAACCAGTTTTGATGTTTCCCTTTGCAAACTGCTTCCAGGGCAGCACGTTTGTAGGGCTGTAAACCAGCCTCTGGTCCCCATTTGTACTTACTCCTTTGATATAAAGTATACGCCCTGGGGGTCCAGGGGGCCCTGGGGGCCCAGGCAAGCCAGGAGGGCCCTGGTGAGAGAAAGTGAAAAGAAGGAAGGTATTAGACAAAAAGAAACCACAACTGGAAACTGGAACACCTAAAGCACTGCGTATTGAAACTAAATTAAAGACAGTGTATCTCTCATCCAAGGAAAATCAGGTATTCTACACGGATCTAGATATCTCAAGACTGCTAAGATTCACAATTTCTCAAGTGCCAGTCAGGTATGTACATGCTAATTAGCAGCCCTGAGGAACCCTGCTAGACTGGAGGTGTGACTGCCTTTTACAAAAAACATGTCAGCTCTTTACTGTGCAATTTGAAAACTTGGCACAAGGCTGTGTTCATCTTTCAGTCCACATCAATGCAACTTTCTGTATGGTGACATATGTCATCTCATCAATAATTAGAGATCCATTAGATTTTATCTTCCCTGAGCACTCCAGGAAGGACGACTAGAACATGCAGCCTCTTTGTTTGCTTGTTTGCTTTAACCTGTCAGCTTGATGTACTTCATCTAGTTATACTTGCTAAAATAGCTTTTGTGTGGTTAAGGCAGACAATCCAGAAAATGAACTTTAATATTGTTTGAAGATATGGAAGAAAGGAAAATCTACTCTAGCATTTTTTGTCGGTGGGTGGTAATTTTTCTGTCATTTTCTTCCAATTAGAATTTGTGGAATTTGTCTGTTTTCACTTTCCAGGAACTATATTTCTATTTATACCTTCTTCTAGAGATGTAAGCCACACTCAGTACTTGGTCTTTTTTTACTGTGGAGATACTTAAATACCAGTTCTGTGAAGATACTTACCAATACTCAGTCTCCCGGCTACTGAAATAAAGCAATATTATCTCACTTGTATTTATCATTTAGATAGACAAGGCACTTGTGACTTGCATTTTGCATGCCTTTTTTTTTGCTTTTGAACAAGGTAGAACCAGAGGCTTCCTACAATAGAATCCATTTACAAAAATTGCTCTACTGAAATACAGTGATACTGACTTTATGCTAGTACAGTAACATACTCGTGTATTGTTTTCAGCATTATCTCTGAAGCAGATGAGGTAGCATTAGCTGCTACTGTGGCATGGGTACCAAATTTCCCAGCACAGACTGTCCCATTACATCAGAACAACCACACAAATTGCTCTGCTGTGAAGCTGAATTTTTTATGCTCAGCAGTGCTAGTTGTTGTGTGGCCTAGTCTCTATATTTGTCATGAGACAACCTGTCTAAAATCTTTTCATGAGAACAGACCTGCAGCAGCAGGAGCTTGATTCACCACTGGTCCTTCCACAATTACAGGTTTTAGGTGAGCATGGATATGCTGTCATTGCAGAGGTCATTATTTCGGATACATGTACATGGGAACTGTAGCAGGTAGCAGGTATTAGTGAATATCTCTCAGTAAAGTAGATTCCACTTCCCTGTGATATGGTCAAGTGCTGTTTGTGCCTGGGCTAGAAAGGTCAGAGCCTGTGGGGGTATCTTCAAATCATGAGAGGAGGACTCATGAGATGCCTGGATCAGGAAGTCCTTGATATATATAAGGACTGGAATTCCAAATCCTTTGCTGTTTGAAGCTGCTGTGGTAGCAGTGAGTGACACACATAACTGGTACACCTGGGAGCTGACACAGCTATGTGTATCTTCAAGAACTGCCCAGATAGACCCAGAAATTGACTTTTCAATGACTGCTGCTAGATAGGAAAAGTAGCAGGAACACAATTATTTCTAGAACATTTCAGGTTTTTAGTCCCATCATCATTTGAAAGGAATCAATACAAATCAGACTTCAGATTTTAAAAGATTTTACTTTTCAGCTAATTGAAATATAAAAAACTTACATTAAGTGCTTCACCTCTATCACCTTTGACACCTCTCAGTCCATTCAGTCCTGGACGGCCCTGAAATAAGTAGAAATAATTTAGTATGTGTCAGAAGCAAGCTTTTCTATCTTTATCCCACTTGAGAGCATAATACATACTGGGCGTCCTGGCAGACCAAGTTCTCCTTTGGGTCCAGTAGGTCCTATTGGTCCCTAAACAAAAAGAAAATGTGATTATGGCTCATTTTGTTGACCTATATTTGATTATTTAGAATAAGAGACATAGTTTTATATCTACATTAAAAATCAGTCTGTGATTGCCTGTAGAGACTGCACAGAACATTCTCTCTGCTCTGCAGAGTGATCTCAGAAGCTGAGGACTGCATGTAACAGTTAGCTCTCATTTGGAAAAAAACCCACCTATCTGAAATGAAGTCGGAATTCCCAGCCCCTTGTAGGGTGTGCAATTCTAAACTGGCTCACCATGTATTGAAGAAAAATTAAATGCATCAGTCAGGAAAAGAAAAGGAAGTAAGAGGTGTATGCTTTGTTAATCATTTTTTCTTTTAATTTTTTTTCCTAATTATTTTTGTATCAGACTCTGTGAGGAAATGTCCGTGGGTCAGCATAAGAATTCATGCAGTGCCAGGCTTTGACTTGCTTTTCACCAGCCTGGGTTTGTGGATCCGTGGGGCTGATAGTTGAAACAGAATCGTTCCTTCTTTACTTATACAAGTTTGACTGACTCACCAGGCTCCACAAAGTAATACAAGCCACTGCAAAGGGAGAGGACAAGCAGGCTGCCTGGGAAAGCTGCTCCAGGACTATGGATGACCTATGATGGGGCATTTGCAAGCATGCAGCTTCTAGGCAGCCTGCAAGTGATCAACAAAAAAGCAGCAAATCTGAGGATCTACAAGCTTTCAACTGCTGTCAGCTTCCTGAAACTCACCAAAACCACATGAGTCTAGACGACCTCTTTACGTATGTATCAGCCTTTCTGGTTTCATTTCCTTTTTTCAGTCTGCTGAAATGCTGAGATACTCCTTCTCGCATTACTTGTTAAATAATCTGTCTGTAGATCTCACACGGATACCACTTACATGTGATAGGGGGTGTGTTTAACCCTTCACATGATATCATTTCAATGAAAAGTGATATGTACATTCATGAAAAATTTATCAGATGAAGAAGATATTTTCTCTTAGCATCTAGCTGAAATTCACAGATTAGTTGTTGTAATTTTTTATCCTGATGAAATTGAAGACTGGATTAGACCTGAAATTCATAAGCAGTTACCGTATGAACATATCAATTTATAATGTCACCATTGTAATCAGAATATAAATCTCACTAGTGTCAGTTGAAACTGCTTGAAGGTGGTAAGACTTTTATTAATCTTCTATATTATTTCCAGTTTGAAGGTAATTTCTCCCCATGTGATCAAAATTAATGCCTGTGTCTCAATCAGGCTAGAGATTGCTGGTGAACTGGCAGATGTGAATTTTAATATTGTGCCCCAAGATTTCAAAACTCAACCCACCTTTCCATGATACCACATCCAACAATGAAGTTTGGAAAAAAAAATCCAAAATATTATGAAGCAGTTTCCTGTTTCACTCTCTGGTACCTGAGCCTTTAAAGATTATGTAAATCTGAACTTTAATCAGCAGGGAGGACGATTAGAAACAGACTTCTTTTTTAATTTAAATAAAGAGCAGTGTCTGATCCCATGCTTTAACTGGGATTTCAAATAAAAATTAACAATGTGAGAGTTGACTAAGCTGGGGCCACCTTACTATTTTCTCTAAGTGCCAGCCCAGTCTGAGAGGTGTTATCAACTCCCTGAGAAGCCAGCAGTCACAGCTAGAAGTGAAAGAAGGCAGCTCTGAAGCCACAGGAGTCTGCTTACTGCAAGAGGAAATTTCCTTTACAACAGCACAGTAGAATTAGGCAGACTGACACCGAGGTTCTTACTAAATGCTCTCCTTCAGTGCTACACAGTCATGTACTTCACTGACAGAGAACAGCATAATCCAGCATGTAAAAAGTTCTCGTTTCTCCTGTGGCAGGAGCTTGGGTTCAGTCTGGCTCTTCTGCTCTTGCTAACAATTGTACTGACTTATTGACCATCCCTAGTTCTCATCTGCCAAACTATTACTTCTCTGAAGCTCCTTGTGCTCCAAGATCCTGTGATCCTATCGTCTGCCCAGCTGAAGTCTCAAAAAGGAATGGAGCAATGACTAGGGATTTGATTATATATTCTGGAAATTTGTATATGAGTCTAAGAGCAGAGAGGAACAATCAGAGTCGCCGGCTACCTCAAAGTTGTTCTTGGGCCAGAGACTCACTTGGAGCAAAGTGGAACAGAACCATTGCACTAAAACCTTTGACAAGTTAAGTATCAGAGTCTCTGCCCCAGTACTTGGAGGCTGTATATTTTTGCTGCACAGGACTCACACTAACTACAAAGGGATTTTTTCTGTGGGACATCACCAAATTGTACCACCCCATTAGCAGCTCTGATCAAACGAGAGCTCTGTGCTAAGAAGAGAAGTGGCTGAGCAAAGCCTTGAGACAGGCTTCAAGTGCCAAACTTTCCTGAAGTGTAACCATTCCCATCAGTGCTGGCAAGAGCTTTCTTGTCAGCATGCTGAACTGTATGAAGCATCTTGTGGCAGTACAAAAGGAGATGTAAAACACAGAGTTTGGGGCTGAGAGGAAAAGGACATGTCCACAGGATGCAGGATGAGCAGCAAGTAGCAGTGAACACAAACCAGAACATGAGAAATTCCAAATAAATATAAGGAAAAAATTTTTTACTCTGAAGTTTGTCAAATGTCTGGAATGTGCTGCCCAGAAATATTGTGGAATTTCTATCCTAAGAGTTGTTGAAAACTTCACTTGACAAGGTCCTGAGTTAAAGAAACCTGCTCCAGGCAGCGATGTGCACAAGATCATCTCTGAAGTTTACTTTCATTCAAAGTTATTCTGTGTCAAGTTGAAAGGGTAGATCATCTTGCAGTCATACAAGGAGGAGGAGAGGAACATCGTTTCTGGTAAGTTAGGAGAGCCTCCTCAGGATATTTTGATACACAGTAATTAAGAAAGCAGTTACTCAGCACACCCAGTTAGCCCCTTTTGAAGCCTACAGAAACTGATGTAAAAATCTCCTACGCACCTTGGTGTGCAGAAATGTCAACACCTACCAACATTCACTAAGGCACAACAGTGACCCGGCTGCATCAAAAGCAGAGGCAAAGAAACATCCTTGACATCCTTGATTTTTGGAATATTAGACTAAAAGAAATTAGAGCCCTAATTGGAGCACTGCTGAGTCTGGGCAACTGTTCTTATTTTATAATTTCTTGTGCTTTCTTACAACCTTCTGTGTCCCGTCAAAAGCATCAGACCAAATACTTGAAAGAAGGCCTCTAAGTCCTGATTTTGGTACATGGTCTTACTCTACTACCTGGCGTGCAGCTTTCTCAGAATCCAGTGCAGTTGCAATTTATCGACATTGACAGAAATTGAGCTGATACAGTTAGTTGTTTTAATGTAAATCACCTAAACAGAGAATAATTTATGTGGAAAGAGAGAGATCTTCTTGCACAACCTCTTGCTTACAGGACGAACTTGTAAGCTAGGCTTATAGGTTAGGTCATGCCACTCTACACTTTGTTCCAGAATCCATCATCTCTCTGGGCACCTATTTTTGTGTTTAATCACTTATAATGTGAATTTTTGTCTTTAAGTGAAATTTCCGTTGCTGGAACTTGTGATCTTCGTTACTTGTCTTTTTCATGTGCACGTCTGAGAAGGACCTGACTTTTTTTATGATTTCCCTTCAGGCCAAAGCAGGGAGCAATTAGACCTCCTCTCAGTTTTTTATCTTCAGAGCTAAACAAACCCAGCTCACTCAGAGTCATAAATCATGTTGTTAAATGTAAATCATAACGCTAAATGTAAGCTTCTAGCTCTGATGATATTTCACTGTTGGTTTAGATAGCAACAGATACATTTATTCTACCAGAATTTAAACTCTGCATCAAGTCAGTAGTTCACAGCACGGCATGTGTGACAAACACATTATTTTCTGAAGGACACTGATCACCCTGAAGCATAATACTCCTTACCATCCCTACTCAGAAGGAACAAAAAGCTAAATGTATACTACCCTTACATTTACTTATATCTCAATGGCCAAAGCAAAATTTAAAAACAAAAAACTATTCATCTTTGGAATCATCTTACCATTGGTCCTGCTGGTCCCACCATTCCAGCTTCACCCTGTTGAGGACCAACACAGAGAGAGCAATGACAAGGAGAAGTCCTGCAATGTCTAGCAGAGGTGGCTGGTAACATGGCCACCAAATCATTCTGGAGGAACACAACACAGTATTAGCTCACCTTCTCCCCTTTTCTTCCTAATAACTCAGTTAAAGATCCATCAGCAGAAATGATAGCTCCTGGTTCTCCCTTTTCACCCTGCAATTATCAGAGTAATTACTGTTTACAAAGCAGTTCCCAGTGAATCAGAAGAAGTCAAAGCAGCATTACTTTTGTTTGAAGCATGACAGATTAGTCATGCTGTGATATCAAACATAAAGTGAT
Organism: Acridotheres tristis; assembly: GCA_037013685.1. Classification (NCBI taxonomy): domain Eukaryota; kingdom Metazoa; phylum Chordata; class Aves; order Passeriformes; family Sturnidae; genus Acridotheres; species Acridotheres tristis. The sequence goes on along the minus strand of CM072886.1, from coordinate 56,831,485 downwards.
ATCAGTATGAGTAGGGTGAATCTTGATTCTGAGGAAGAAAAGAGATGATCTTTCTTAAAACATAATAAAGTACACTAAAAATATCTCCCTGAGATGAATAAGCTTTTTTCTTTTTTTTAAAAAAAGACTTAATTTGCTCTCCTTAGAGTAACTATATGAAACATGCTATGTTCACAAAAGGTGTGTGCCAAAGGCAGGTTATTGGTGTCTTCTTGTGTGCCATCAGCTTAATGGTCAGCAAACCCTGCTGGAAACACACCATCTTGATAGAGCAGTAAATGTTTGGATTTTACTATCAGGAAAGCATGAGTCATTCTCTCTATGTGCCTGGCATGATGCAACCTCATTAACTTTAATGAAGGCCAAGTCCCAGCATTCAAACTGTGACCCTCTGCATTCCTATTCCACCACCACTAATTATCACTTCTCAGTGCTAAGTGCACAGCTCCCACTCTGGATCTTCCAGCTGTAACTTTACACTTCCTACCTCAGGCAGCTTGCTACAACATCTTTCCCAAGATCTCATGGAAGAAATCTGTCTTGAAACCATCAATTGCATTGCTGATTGATATGATAGTCCAGGTTATAGACATTTAGTTGAGCTCTAAGTGCTGTAACTCAGTTCTTCCCACAGGTTCTTAAACCATTGTGAGTCTTTGAAGTCTCCTTGAAGATACTTTGGATACTTTGGAGTCTCCCTAAAGCTTGGTTGGCTTCACTGACTTTATCTTCTGTGAGAATTTATGGACCTGAGACTGAATTTCATGATCCTTTAAGTAAAATGCTCCTAGGTGTCTGTACAACTTCACTGTGGTTCCCAAGCTTCATCACTCTTGAGCATAGCCTGGTGTTCACAGCTCAGAAACATCATCAGATACATCACTATGTTTTTGGTGGGTCCACAATGAAATGCTTTCAAAGCTTTGAGTTCTTACCAGTGTGGACACAGGAAGCAAAAAGAAAAAAAAGCACCAACCCAAACACAAAACTAAAAACCTCCACAAGCTAAACCAAAAATCATCCAACTGGTTCTAAGGTTGAGCTTGATGACTTAATGTACTCTGTAAAAGAACAGGAAACCTTATGATAAACAGGGACTGGTATTTATGGCCTGAGAGCTTTCCTTCTGAGCAATGACAATGCTGTTCATCTGCTACCGCATTTAAACCATAATTAACCATTTCCAAGTCTTCTTATTACTTGTGAGAAAGTGAGCTCAGCTACTCAGAAAGAAAAAGCAGAAAGTGTTTTTGTTTTTCACTTTTAGTATCCCCAAAATGTTCCTCTCCCCTGCTACCTGAAGGTACACAAGAATGGGAAAAAACTGGAATAGCTGCAGTATCGACAAAGGAGCAGAGTCAGTCTTTAGTAACCTTGCAGCAGTGCTATAAAATACACACTTTTTGTGAAGAAACAAGAGAAAGAATCCTAAGAAGAGAGTTCCTCAAGTTTTTTTCTCTCTTTGGGAATTGAAAATTGCAGTCTTCATTCCGTAGGCAAAGCCCTCTCTGGCACAGGAGGAGGAAAAGATCGATCCTTTTTTTTTTTATTTGGGCTTTTGGATAGGATCCCAGGGTGTCAGCACAGCAATCAGCTGGCAAGAAGAGGTCACTTCATGTTTAATGTTTAAAGAGACTTAACCTGATAAGTGAATACCACACTGATTAATTTCAACACTGGGGCAGGAAGACGAGCTCTTGGTGGGATTATATTAAGGGATGTAATTTAGCATTTTCACATTCTACTTAGTACATTTTTCACGTGAACTTATTAAAATCACAATTCCTACCTAAATTAGAATCATTAAACTTTTAATGTCACTAAATACTTGTTATCTAACACATTTCTCAGCATATACTTTCCCCTAAGCATTTTTTCATACCTGTTGTCCTTTAGGTCCTTGTAATCCAGGCAAACCAGTGTCACCCTTTGGACCTCGAGGGCCCTAGGCAAAAAGCAAGTACATAAATACATAGCGATATTTGTGAAGAATATGGAGCTAGTCCATTTTACTAAATGTAATTTTAAATTACTGGAAAACCTGAACTTAAATCACTCCGGTTCCAATCTAAGAATTCTTACAAGACAAAATTGCTCTCTGAACCAAGTTATTCCCTAAAACACATATCACATAAGGAAAATCTTTTAGAAAGACCAAAATAAAAAATCCCTGATGTTTATCACAATGTAGATGATACACACATTCAAAAAGGAAAATATTCAACTTAAAATTCTCTGTTTCTTCTGTACTCGTTCCTCTCTCTCTCCATGATCATTCAGCCAGACTGATTTTCAACAGAATTTCTGGAGGAATATTTTTAACAGTATGTAAAAAACCCCCAAAATTTATCTACTTGAAAACAAGATTATTTCTTTACCTATTTTGTGGGGAAATCATTCCCCTCAAATAAAACTGTACTTTACAATCTTCCAAGAGCATTCAAAAGCATTTTTTTTTACCCACCAAGATCTAAACTCAGATCTACATAATTTCTGCATTAGTCAAGAGATAAACAAAAGATATGAGGTGAGAACAAGAATGGTATTTTCATGTCTGTAGAAATTCTATAGAGGACAGAGACCAAGAATTCATTATATCACTTTCTAAATGTTGTCAGCTCTTTTTCAAATGAAATTTAAAGAGTTTTTTCCCCTTTCTTTGCTTTTCTGTGCAGTCCACAATACCCAGGACTTAGCAAACAATCTTCTGCAGAATTTTGGGCCATTTGCCAGCATTTTGTTAACATCTTTTGTCAGCTTTCCCAGTTTTCTCCTTAATTATTCTCAGGCAATAGACAAAGGATCCTGAGACCATCTGCATGCTCTGAAATGTAGAACGATCATAACAAGGGAAAGTAATTCCATCACATTACATAGAATATCAATACAATAATTAGAACAATACTGTCTGAAGTCATAAGCCAAATAATCACAGAGTATTCTGAGTTGGAAGAAACCTACAAGGATCATCAAAGTCCAGCTCCTGGCTCTGTCCAGGACACCCCAAGAGTCACACCATGTGCCTGAGGGCATTGTCTAAACACTCCTTGAACTCTCTCATGCTCGATGCTGTGACCACTTCTCTGAGGATTCTGTTCCAGTGCCCAACAAACCTGTGGGTGAGGAACCTTTTTGTAATATCCAACCTGAACCTCCCCTGACACAGCTTCAGGCCATTCCCTTGGGTTCTGTCACTGGTCACCACAGAGCAGAGATCAGTGTCTGTCCCTCCTCTTCCTCTTACACGAAGTTGCAGACTCTGATGAGGTCTCCCCTCAGTCTCCTCCAGGCTGAACAGACGAAGTGACCTCAGTTGTTCCTCACATGGCTTTTCCTCAAGGGCCTTCACCATCTTTGTGTCCTCCTTTGGACACTCTCTAACAATTTAATGTCTTTCTTGTATGGTGGCACTCAAAACTGTCCCCAGAACTCCAGGTGAGGCTGCCCCAGCTCAGAGCAGAGCAGGACAATCCCTTCCCTTGCCCAGCTGTGATGCTGTGCCTGATGCTCCCCAGGACACGGGTGGCTCTCCTGGCTGCCAGGGCACTGCTGATTCAGATGTGACTTGCCACCAACCAGGACCTCCAGGTCTCTTTCCCTGGCACTGCTCTCCAGCATCTCCTTCCCTGGTCTACATGCACAACCAGGGTGACTCCACCCCAGGTGCAGAATCTGACACTTTCCCTTGCTGAACGTCATACAGCTGGTGATCCTTCAGCCCTCTGATTTATGTAGGTGTCTCTGCAGGCTCTTTCTGCCTTGGAGGAAGTTAACAGCTCCTCCCAATTTTGTATCACCTGCAAACTTGTTATCCCTCCAAGTCCTGTGTCTAAGTTATTAATGTTTATATGGCAATCTGAGTACAAAAGGCACCTTCTGATACTATGGCTGTTAAATGCTTACATGGTAGCTCTGGTACGTTATTATAAATAGTCATAAACATTTCCTAAAGGATAAAATACAAAGGGTATGTCTTATAGGGCTTTCCTGTGTTCTGTAGTGGTGACAAAAAAGCCTGAGGAATGACACAGTAACATATACATATGTTGATAACTTTTACAAGTCCATTTGTTCCACTTGTTTCTCCTATATGGCATAGGTCTTTCCTTAGGTAGTAATTTTCCATTAATTACACCCTGATTGATGCTACAGAACTAATGCTGAGATAAGCATATCAGAGTATACTTCATTTCCGACAATAAATTTCTAACTTGGTTGGTAAATTCCTAAGAGCTACAGCATCCTATATGAAAGTTTATTAGACTTCATGCAAACGATGTACAATATGCATTAAAAAAAAATTAGGCTATATTGAAAAATACTTAAGAACTCGAAGAAATACTTTAAAATCCTAGGCAATTAATACTTACAGGAAATCCTGGTAGACCTGGCTTGCCATCTGGCCCCTGCAAAATTAAAAAAATCACACCATTACAAACACATATTACAGACTTGCAAAACAGAGCATGCATTTTTCACGTATTGTGTGATTTGTGAATATCAACTCATCTGCTACTGAATTAAGGACTTCATTCAGTTGACAGTAAATGTGTGAACCTCCACAATGACCTATGCTTCTAATTTAGCATTTCCTTTCAAAAACTGGAGAGACAGAGATCCAGAAAAGACTGAAAAATAATGACATTTTCTACATATGAATGGCATACAACCATTATTCAGCCTCCTCTGAATCTTTTCCAGATACTGGCACAGAGACGACGGTAGCCGCCCACCTTTCCCATTTTGGTCCTTGATGTCTTTGGATAGAGAATGGAGTGTGTAATAGGCTGTGAATAGAATCACAGGTTGGGATTTGTATTTGGCACATTTAAGATTGCCCTGCTGTGGTAACTGCGGGGGGACACTTTAATTCTTGTTCAGATCAGCAGGATGTCTATTTCCCCACTCACTATGAGATTGCATCTCTTTCCTGACTGGGGTTAGAGCCTTGAGACTGAGGTTAAAATCTTTCTCACTGCAACTGCTCTTCAAGCTACAAGACCTGTTTCTTTTTTGTGGGAATGTTACTGTAACATCTATCACAAAACAAAGGTTCGAATTACCTGTGGCAGAACTCACACAAGGAGACCCATACTATCCTGGCATCCTGTTATGTCCAGGACTTAGGAGAACCAGGTCTTTGGGAAATACATGAAAGTACTCTTCCATGAAAACAGTTTCACCATAAGCATGGCTGGATGCAGCCACAATAACATGAAGTTGTCCTATGGTGTAACAAGTGGGAAAGAGCCGTGCTGGGCCAGCAGAAAAAGGTTACAAGCTGCTGCTGGAGCTGCTGCCCTTCTTCCCAGTTCAATGACAGACTCAGTAAATATTTGTTTTGGGACAGCTGTAATAATAAGATACAAAGTTTTTGCAAACTTAAGCTATGTAGAGTGAAATTTTGCTATTGGCTATGAACATTCTGACTTTCCTTGCTTCATCAGGGATTGAATGTGGGGGAGATCACTGCGCTCACCAACAGGAAAACAGAAAAAATGAAATACACAAGCAAGAATTCACAAATGAAACTAGCGGTAAAATAAGTGGCTTAAATACACAAACAAGGATTCACAAATTAAACTAGTTGTAAAGTAAGTTGCTTAATTTTGTGGTGGTTAAGATTTTGCAAATTGCAACATGTTGTACACTTTTGGGCAAGTATGAATAGACTCCACAGCTTGGAAAAGGTAGATTTCTCTTTGGATCAGTCCTAGGAACTTGAAATCATTACCAAGAGGCAGTCAGGATTTCAAGTATTTGACTGAACTATTTTGCAACTAGAAGAGAACCTGAATTTCACATCAGTTGTTCTCTCATGAAATTCCTAGTTTTTCATTCACAGGTCTAACTTGTGTGAGACTAAACTCATACACAGGATACATTTCTAACTGAAGTCTCATGCAGAACTGAGCAAAATACTTTTTATCCCAATGTTTTGTGACTTGAAAAACAAGAAGAGAGAAAAAAAGGAAGAAATTTAAATCTTGGTCTCTATTTTTGCAACAGTTTTACGTTTCTATAATTCTGAGCATATAGTTCAGAATCAGAGATAAGCCAATTTCTTTATTTCTTACAAACATGTAAAAGTAGTTTATTCACACAGAACTCAGTTCTACCTGAAAGCACTTCCACAGAGTTTGGTGCCAAAGTTAGCAGAAACACAATATTAAAGTATAGGAAACTCATCTCTAGTTTATACTCAAAAGGAGATGTTGAAGATAGAGCACATCTGAAGATTTAATAAAGCAACATATACTCACTGGAGGCCCAAGAAGTCCTTTACTTTCAGTAAAATTAAAAATTCCATCGGTGTCATTGAGAAGCAACTAAAAAAGGAGTTAAGAAACAGGTTGTTTCAAATGGTTTATCTAAGGCACAAACACATTTCTAGAAATGTAAAATTATCTCTTTAGAACTATGAAAAATCCCCAGACATAAGTAAGGCCACAGAAAAGGCTCTCTACTTCTAATTTTCTGTATACATCTGGAATAACAAAAGGTGGAATTTCTTTTACATTTCTTCTGTAAAGATCTCAGAATGCTTTCAGAAATTTAATTAACTGACTCACATTTTTAATTTGAAAGTTATGACACCAAATATTTCAGCCTGAAGTAATTTCTCCTCAGCAAGATAAGGATCAAATGGAGGTTTTATACTCCAGTATGTCACTGGCATTCTAAGATAGTGAATCACTCTGAGCACACTCATCCTCTGCTGCAGAATTGAAGTTTTAATTATATTCTGGACATGTCTGCATCACACTATGCAGTGCCATGCTGTGATTCCTAAGTCAGTACTGATCATGCTGCTGTGCCTGAAACTGGCTTGGAACCCCAAACTGAGATGTGGAGCAGCTCCTGCCCTACCCAGCTCTGAGTCTCCAGATTCCTGAACAGTTCAGTGTATTTGCACTGCTTCCTATCCTGGAATTAGTGAGCTCCCCATTAGCCCGGGCATTTCTGCATAATTTGATTACAGAGTCATAATAGTGAAGGTGGACAGGAACCTTTGGGACTCTGGTCCAACACTCCTCAATGCAGGTCTGAATGGATCAGGTCACTCAGGCACTTGTCCAGTTAATTATTGAAAACTTCTAAGGAAGGAGATGCCACTATTGTTTTGGGCAATCAGTTAGAGTATTTGATCATCGTCAGGGTAAGAAAAGTTTTACTTATATTTGATTGGAATTTCTTTTTTTCCAACTTGGGCCTGTTGCATCTTATATTTCCATACCTGCAGGAAGAGGCTGCTCCCATGTTCTCTGTATGCTCTGGTTATGTAGTTGTAGGCAGAAACAAAGTCTTTCCTTAGCCTGCTTTTTGCCAGGCTGATCAGACACAGTTCTCTCAGTGCTCTGGTCCCCTGAACATCTTGGCAGCCCTGGATGGGGCTTGCTCCATTATGTCAATGTCTCTCTTCTCCTGGGGATCTCACAGCTGGACACAGCACTCCAGAAGTGGTCTTGTGAATGCCCATCACAAGTCCCTGAGTCTATCAGTAAAGCTAAATTTACACTTATTTTATCATTCTCTTATCCACTTCATAGGTCATCAGTTTGATGATAGCAAGGCTATAGCAAACTGCATCAGAAGCTTTGCTAAAGTCAGAGTCTACAAATTCAGTGTCCATCCCTTGTCCACAGAGAAGCAGTGATTTTGATCAGGACCAAACTGCCATTAGTAAATCCATGTTGGCTGCTCCCCATCAGATTCTTGTCCTGATGTTATGATTAGATTTCATTTTGGTTTCAGATAGCTAGCTTCCTGGTTTAAATAGGTGTTCCCAATATTGTATCACATGGTCTTAGAGAACAGTTCAAGACAGACAATATGTAAGTGCTCGCTCCACATAAATGTTTTAGGTGAAAAGGTGTCCTTAGTCTGTTTTTGTTGGTTTAATTTCTTTCATTACAATGGTCCCATTTGACATTTTAACCTTCTTTTGGATTCAGAAATATGTCCTGAATCCCCTTGGAAGCTTAAAATGGTCCATTTGTTTAGCAGGCAAGTCATGCCACCCATTTCAGTATAAGGCTCTGTGTGAAGCAGCGTATTCCCATTCATAATAATGAAAATCTGAATTTCACAAGGCCAGGAGAGGGCATGCCTTCAGGTGACAGGGGTTTACTTAGCACATGAATAAACAGATTGTCACTGAGGTTTTGTGATTTGAATTTGAGATTTTGAGATTTGAATGCCTCTTTTTCTCCATGCAACCACGTGTAGATCAACATGACCAGATCACAATATTTTCCCAACATTTGTTATGAATACAGTATCCAGGAATTGAGTTTGAAACTGCCCTGCTTTGAATAGGAGATTTGACCATATGCCCTTCAGAGATCACTTCCAATATTCTTATAAGTCTCTGAATATTATTTTTCAAATCCAGATTACACATCCTATCCTATCCTATCCTATCCTATCCTATCCTATCCTATCCTATCCTATCCTATCCTATCCTATCCTATCCTATCCTATCCTATCCTATCCTATCCTATCCTATCCTATCCTATCCTATCCTATCCTATCCTATCCTATCCTATCCTATCCTATCCTATCCTATCCTATCCTATCCTATCCATGTCATCTGAGCATGGCAGTGTATGGTCAGCTTTCTGTACTTTGAGGTCACATTGAATAAATCCTACAGCTGAAGCCTTGCTGCTTCTACTAGGTGCTTCTTTCTTCTCCTTGTCCTCATGTTCCACAAAAAACACTGGAAAAATTGTTAAGTAAAAATAGGGTTTAGATCCTACAGGCAGCACTCTGTCTCCCAGGCTGCATGAACTCTGCTACATTCTTCAGGGGTAGAATGATGCCCTTAGTCCCACTCTATTTCCAGTTCTACACGGCCCAGAAAAGGAACAGGACATGGACTGCTACTTTAATGACAGTAATAAAAGAATCCTGCTGCTGCAATTGTTCTGCTTTATCTGGTGGCAGAAATCCAGGAGCCCTGGATTTACATGGTCTTTTCATTGTGGAATCACTCAGTATTCATTGTTTTTGGGCTCAATCCAAACTATATGGAAGCCAGTGAAAAGAATCCCAAGGGCTTTGCTGAGTTTGGGATCAGGCACATTGTATATTTTACACATACAGTTGATCTGCAAATGGAAATTGTGGCTGGAAGTCAGAAAACTGCACATAATGCTGAAGAAGATTTGAAAACAAAAGGCAGAAGAGTGATGATTAGAGGACAAGATTGTGCTCTTCACAACTTCCTCCAGGTATGTAATTATTTATCTTAGAGTTTGGGTGTGCAAACAGCTTTAATAACAACAATCCAGAAATATAACTCTTCAACACATTGAATTAGCAGAAAGTGCTGACTACAATAGTAAGGATAATATTGTTTTCCATATTTTCTTCACGGCTATGTTTTAGGATGATTGTCTGGGTTGGTTTCTAAGTAAACCTTCAGCTTTGCATCCAAAAGCTATGAATATGGCCTTGTCAGAATTACAAAAAGAACAGACTGAAAAAAAATCTTTTGACATTTGCTTTACACCCTCAACATTAACCTTTCTTTGTGACTTTTGTTTTTGTACCTAAACTGTGGATGAATAGTGCCAGCCAAAGATAAAGGTTTAAAAGTTTGAAATTTAAATCCAATAACATTTCTCTATTAAAAATTACTTCTGTACTATACCAAACTAAATTGGTGTGATAAAATTATGGCAACAAATATGGCTTTCTGGTTATCATGATTCCATTCATGAAAATGCACCAAGTATCAGCAACTGTGCTCCAAAAGAGTTAAATAGACAATACAGGATGAGAAATATTGATTTCAGTGTTTTAGAATATCAAACAGCAGCAAGCAGAAGGACTCTTTTTTTTTTAAACATGACAGGTCAGTGCAGACTTCGTGATCAATCACAGGAGGCAACAGAGGAGGCAACAAGGACAGGAAGCCTCTGAGACCCACATTGCTGGTGGGAGCTGCAGAAGCCTGGAAATGGATAGGTTCTACTGCAGACCTCAGTTTTAACCCTAACATGTATTTCCATGGTATGAAAAGTGGTTCTTGAAGGAATCAAATCTCCTCCATTCACATGGGGACGAGGTGAAATGAGAAGGAAACCAAGGCCCACTTTTCAGTGCAGGTCAATCAATGTGCTATCAGCCAGATACTGGTGAGGTCTGGCCCTGAGCCACAGCTGTCCATGTCAGCTCGAAATATTTCAACAGTGCTGAAACTGCACTAACTCTTTATTTGCTTTTATTTTTGTCAAGCAGTCTGAAGTTGGTTTAGTTGTAGCCACACAGACCTTCTTAAGAAAACTTCCCTCCAACTCTAACGGATCAGTCCATTGGACTTCTGAGGCCCAAGAAGTATTGCTTTTGGCTACACAATGGTTAAATGAATGACCCTGACCTGCAGAGTAATCTCTCTAAGTGCCCTGTGGTTCACTCAGACCACTGATCTTTGCTGCTCTACCCACATCAAGCCAATATCTACATTACAGCAGCTGGCAGTGTTGTTTATTTTAGTTCTGCAATTCCAGCTGCAATTGATAGGTCTGCTTGCAGTAGTTCTTTTCCATATTTGAAGCTTACTACGAAAGATGAGACTGAGTCAACAAAACGCACTTGGATAATTTAATGTCTATCTCAGCAAACTTATTGCAAACAAATGCCCAGTTCTTACACAAACATTTGTGAGCTAGAAAGAATTCCATGTCATACATAGTGACGCATACTTCCACACACGTTTAATTAGCTGTATCAAAATCCAGTACACCAAGTCCTCAGGGAAATCTTCTGATTAACAACATAGAGGATTTCATGGCTCTTGCTGTGCCTCCCCAGAACATCTATACTACAAATGTATATAAAGCCATAAATACTCTGAATTTTTAAAATGAGCTTACTTCTAAAACCCAAAAGTACTTAGAGAAGGAAATGGGTTTCTGTATGGATTCTTAATACACCTAATGCCATACAGATTCTGCCAGGCTCTATACATTTCTGTAATACATGGTAAAAGTAGTTCATACAGGGGATCTCGAGGATTCAGAAGATGCACTTTAGGTTTCTTCAGACATAGCTGCATGTTTGACATGTGTGTACTGTGACTAGTGCATGTAGGAACCATGCAGCCTTCAGCAAACAAGTGTCATTAGTTCATGTCAGCTTCAATAATCTTTCAATGTTCTTTATATTTACTGTCCTCCCTCTGAGGCTCTCACAGTGGTTTTTTTCGAGTGTTAATGAGCCATGGAGCAACACAGTGAGGTTCATTTTTACTGTAAACAGAGCTGTTTAGTCACTGATAAGAGTTAAGGTCCCACAGTGGCACCGTGGCAGGACTGTGAGAGAGAACATTAATTTTTCATCAGCATTGCTATCACAGCTATTGAGCAGTTCCCCAGAAACTCCAACAGTATTGTGATAAAGTGTTGAGCTGCTGACAGTGCTGCTGTGACCAGGATTCAAAAAAGATCTTCACACAGCCAACATTTCTGTGAGTCTGTAATTCTGCTCATCCAAGACTCAGGATCCAAGATCCTAGTATTCTGCATGGATTCCCAGTGAATTCAGTAAAGAAAAAAACACTCGTATTGGGACAGGTGATGTGGCCTATGGGATGCAAATTAATGCTATATTTGCTATTGGCAGCAGAAGCCTAAGTGAAAGCCCGGTTGTTTGAGTCAAAACAGTTTATGTGTAGTTCAGCTTTATGATAATGATGGCATCAAGCTCCCCTTAACACAGATTTCTCAGCTGGGCATTTTCTCTTCTTGCAATTACAAAACACTTCTTACTTCCCTTATATGCATTCCTATAGACATGTCTGGCTGTTTTAGGCACCTCCATCTCTCAGAGGTGAAGTTTCCTGCAGTGACTTACAGTTCCTCCGGATCTTAATGTCATACCAAGCCAACTACTAGGATTTCTGTTGTGAGCTCCAAGTGGGATTTATCTTAATCTCCAGCCTTCGTTACTGATAACAGTACTGTTTTTGCAAAGGCTGATGTACACACAGCAAAACTAACTGAAAATGTACCTTCGTCTAAAGTGTACTGGAGAGTTTTTATGGGCTTCTACTATTTTACCTTTTGTTGCTTCCAGAGTCAGTGCTCTGGTCTGTATAGTGGACAACTGTCAGGAAACGACTCTCCCCCACATACTGCTGTGCCTAAGGTGCTTTACTTTGTTGAATATCCCCAGTTTTGTATTTCTCTGTTGATTTTTTTTGATGTTCACAACTCCTGCAGAATCACCTAAAGAGTTTGTGAGAGGTGCTCAATATGACCTCGTAGTTCTCGCAGGTAAGTTCTTTACCCACTTTTTTCCAATCTAATATTTTCAAAACAAATCTATTTGATATACAGACATGTAGCCGTGGAAAGGGGTTTTAACCCTTTAAGTGCAGCGGAAAAAAGATGCAAAGCTACGTGGTCATCTTTCATGACAGTAAGAAAGAGACAAGTTTATTTAGAAACACACTTGGTTTTATAGCATGACTGCAACTCCAAGAGTAGAGAAGAGGTGATTGGTTCAGAGAGAAGACACCCCATTCCCAGGGCCTGGGCACACACCACAACAGGTGTTCTATCTTGTTATTAATTCCTTTTTATTTTGACCAAGTTATCACCCTGGGAGAAATTCTCCCTAGCCTTGAGCTGGATCAGCTTATCGGCTGGGAACAGAGCTGAAAAGCTCCAGCCTGGAATATTTTTCAGGCTGTAATTTTCTTACTTTCTCAATATGTGTCCCACACAGACATATTAAGATTCTTTTGTTTTGAGGAGTAGATTTATGTCCTGAATGTGAGCAGCAGAATTGCCAGTGTGTTAACCACTTATGCCCTCTTGTCTGTAAGAAGAGTTACAGACCTCAATGCTCGACATACACACTTACCTCAGGTATTGCTATGACTGGTCCTGGTGGTCCTGGAGGTCCAGGTGGTCCCACAATACTGTTCCCATCCTGTCCTGGTTCACCCTATTACAAAAGCATTACATGTGGAAAACCCATATACTAAGTGCTACATTTCACAGAGGTTTTTTGAAAAGAATGAAATTTGCACAATCTCACCCGAGGTCCTGGGTCACCCTTCTCTCCTTTTGGACCCTGCAGGTGATAAAAAAAGAAAGAGCATAAATGATTTAAAAGGGGAAATTATGAAATGTGGTCTCCCTTGCTTCACAAAAAGCACAGCAGTGAATTGCATGTACAGAACGATCAATCCCCAGCTCTCTCAAAACACACATGGGGCCAGCTAGTTTCAACTCAGATCTTCTGAGGATTTGATGTTTAAAAGTATTTCCCAGAACTTTTGACAGAGTTCACAGACGACTAGAAGCAAATGAGCACAAAGCATTTCATTAGCTGGGAATTAATCCAGTGAACCTTTCTTTCACTGCACTGAAATCAGCCATCCCTGACTGTGCTGTCCTTTTCCAGCATCAACCACATCAGTTGTGCCTGGGATTTCCCAGGGGATCAGATAGGAGAAGACAGGGAAGCTAAACTGTCATCTCTCAGGCAGCTTATTTCAAAGCTTGATCAGCCCCTCTGTAGAACTCTCTGTGCTGGAAATGCAGACACTTTGTCTGGCAGAAGTGAGAGGCAGACGCCAGGGGACGAGCCGTGGGACTTCCCAAGCAAAGCATGCTGTAATCCTTGAGGGTCTTAAGCATGAGAAATACATTAAAATCACCTATGAGCCTGCTGGCTTTCCTCTAATTAAAGGCAGCTGATCTCTGAATAATTAAAAGCAGAAGGAGCATTGAGGAATCAGAACTAGCCTCTGGAGATGCCTGTATCTCTTCTGACTGATGAGGGAGGCGTGGACACGGTACACTCTACTCCTGTGTTTTTTGTCTGAGGCAACTGCTCCAGGTTAAGCAGGACAAACACAGCCCCAGCTCTTCACACTCTGCTAGCAAGCGCTGATCCTACTGACCCTTAAGAGGTAGGTTTGGGAACCAGTGTGTGTTAGGTGGTCACAGATTATCATAATCCTACTCACCACTTCTCCAGGATACCCAGCAATGCCAGGAAAGCCTGGTTTTCCGTCCGTGCCTGGCATCCCCTGCCAGAAAAAACGCACAGTTATTCTCTCTCAACTGCATTCAGTTCCATACAAGCAGGAGGCTGCCACTGGGGATATGGCTCTGAACGGGCTGGTGGGTAGGTTTGGGGGAGGCTCATTATCTCATTAGTCATCTGCTCTCTCCACTCCTCCTGCTCTTTCCCCCTCTCCAGAGCAGGCTTAGGTTTTTTTCCTTTCCTGCAGCTTCAATCGTTTTTCACTGCTTCCACCCCTGCTAGCAAAAGGGTAAATTTCATTGCTTTCCCCCAATATACATTTGATGAATTATTTCCACCCTTGAGTTCAGTGACTCTCAAGCTGGAGGAAGAGAAGGGATGTAGACATTGGCACTGGACGTAGTCAGGAGTCAGGATGTGGGGCAAAACCCACCCCCTGCTGTATTTCAATTCAGGCCTGTATTTGACTGCTGGAATATGAACAGCTACTCTGTCCTATGGGAAAAACAGAAGCAGTAAGGATAATGCAGTTTGTCCTGAAAAAAAATGGATAATAGAAGATTCCAAATTCTAAAAGGACCAGATAAACTGCAAGCTACACTTTTTGCTTCTGTTTTTCTCTGCATCATATGAAAGAGCAAAAGAAATGACACAGAGTCTAGTGATTCATCCAAGGGACCAATTACTCCTGTTAGCTTGTTTTTTTTTTGGTGGGGTTTTTTGGGTGTTTGTTTTAAGTGGTTTATTTTTTCTTTCTTTTTTTTTTCTTTGGTTTTTCTTTTTAGCTTTGAGGGGTTTTCTATTTGTTGGGGTTTTTTTGGTTTCGTTTTGGTTTTTGGAAAATACTGTCTTGTTTGCAACTTTTTGCTCTGCTTGAAAAAAGGTATTTTTGGGATTTAACAGCAGATAGTAACATCATAAGAGATTTAATGTACCTGCTTCATTAAGAAAGGTTATTCTCACTGTTATTTCTGGTTTTTGCCAGTGATCAGTGAAGTATGTGAGTCAGGAACAAAGTATGATTTCTGAAGTACTCTATTCTTCATTTTATAAACAATTTTATAGATGGCATAAAGGGTCCCTGAATGCTAATGGAATTTAGGCATCAGAGCAACTACGGGGATTTTGGTATCTGCATGACCAGCGAAAATGGTACTTGGGATGTAAACCTCTCAAGTGCTTATGGAAAATTGTAAGTATCTCTCTGCAGCAAAGGTAAAGGGGCACAGGAACCTTGGAACAACAGCATTTCTGTAACAGAGTGTTGTCATTTCAGGCATGTTGGTACCTGCAGGACAGCTTCCCGCCATTAGAAACACAGAATAATTTGTCCCATTAGTTTTCCTAATGAAATTTAAATGGGAAGTAAAGATCCAAGATAGATTTTATTTCACCTAATGTATCCAGAGACATCCTCATTTGCAACTCCCTTCATATTTTAAGAATGTAGCTCATTGCTCAGGTATAAGAGGAAAAAGATCTTTTTTAGTTGGAGGGTTAAAGAGATAAATTGCTTATTTTTAAAATAACCCTGTAGTCACACCACTTAAAATACACACATATTTCTAATGCATCTATCACATAAAAATAATAATTACTAGAAAAAGGACCTCAGAAGAAAGTACATGTAGGCATAGTAATAAAGAGAATATTCTATAGTCTCAAACTGATTAAGAGGAGTTAGACTACTGTCCTGTGTGTCAATGCATCAGCTTTAATTATCATGCTGACAAATATCTATGCGAAATGAAAACACTCATAATATGTACAGCAGATGGAATTTATGGCAAGAAGAGTCCTGCTACATTGTTGGTATTTTTAAAAAATAAACAAGCAGATGCTGCTAGAAGACTGTGATAATACTCTTGTCAATACTCAACAAGCATAGCTGCATTTATCTTGTTTCCTAGAGTAAATTTTGATTTCAGGGCTGTCCCAAATGCCGGAGAAGGCTATTTTATTTTATTTTATTTTATTTTATTTTATTTTATTTTATTTTATTTTATTTTATTTTATTTTATTTATTTTTATTTTCAATGAGTCACATCAGCGCTCTCTGCTGGCTTATGCTTGCAAAAGACGCTCAGGTCAGACAGGGAGCAGCAAGGAGCAGCACAGTTCCAAAGAGGAGTTTTGGGGTGGGCTCCAAGAGGAGTTCAGAGCAGAACAGGCAGGGATAACACGAGCCTACTTCTGTAGCACAGACCTGTGTCACAGCTGCACACCCCCATACGAAGGAACAGGGGGCATGTGGAATTTAGTTCTCTCTCTAAGCTTTGGTGATTTTCTTCTTTGTTCTGGTGAAAATGTAAAGGGTCTTGCAAGATGCCTTCGAAGACATGCACCTTTTAGGTGCAATTTTAGATGAAATTTTATCCCCATTTTAAGCAGAAGTCTTAAGCACCGGGTTGTACTGGCTCCTGATACTCACAATTCACCAAAGAAAGGGGTTTGTGAAGCCATCCTGGGCTTTGATATGCTGACAGAGCAAGAAATGTCCATTATCCCCTAAGTGCATTAGGGAATGAAAGGAAAAAGAGGAAAGAAACATCTGATGTTTTAGATCAGGATAAATAAACTTCCCACATTTGAACCTGGTGGACCTATGTTGCCTCTTTCTCCCTGCAACAGAGGTACAGTAGGGCTCAAGTACTAAAATGAACAGTAATTTCAAGAATTTTAAACATGCATGTTACTTTCCTTAAAAACAAAGGAACCGAATGGAGTAAAACAATTGGTAAAAATATGGCACATTTTTGGTCAAGGGATGCTTGGCATACATTTGTGATTTGGTTCTGGGATTTTAACCACCCAGTTGCCACCCACATCTGAAGAGTTTGTGGTCACGACTCATTATTTCTGCTGAGCATCGATCGAGCCGCATGCCTGAACTCTCATTCTGATGTCTGAAATCAGCTCATGGTTACATTCCCCAGATCTACCACTGCAGCCATGGCCTCATGCCTCCACGAAGGACTCACCACCTTCCCCCAAAACAGCTAACACAGTCCCCCCACACTGCTGGTCCCTCCACCTACCCAGGCACTGCATCAAACCGCGAGTGAAATAATGAACACTGTGCGGTTCTGCCTTTGGGGCCGATTCTGCAGGATTTTAGCCCGACATAGACACGGTTCCTCAATTTTGTAACAGACAGAGAACATCCAATTTCATTTATTTCTTTGGAGATAGAGAATATAAACCGGAATAAATCAGCCATTGCCTCAAATATTATGTTTATGCTTACTGCTTTTTGGGTGTTCTTATATTCAAGTGTGTGTGAAGACTGTAGACTGTTTTTTAATGAAAACAGCTTTTTGTAATAATAAAAGTGAAAGCGGAATTTGGATCCATGTTTACTTGCTCGGAAAGAGAGAAAATTGATCATAGCTGGTTTTCTCTGACAGCTGTACTCGTCTGGGGTATTTGAAGGATGAAGGATGCACAAAACAGAACTATACCTTCAACTCCTCGTGATGCATTAGCTCTTGGTTTTGGGAAGTGGGTGGTTGTTGTATTTTGCCACTGTTGCCTAGTGAAGTCATTTATAATCATGAAAAGTGGGTGTAAAATTCCTCCCCATGAGAATGATAGTGTATTATAACCACTTTATATTAATTTTGCCATAGTGTACCTGGTTTTGTAAGATGTCATGCAATAGCATCTTCCTTTCTGTTTCTTCTGTATCTTGGGGATGAATGACTCATGATTAAACCAAGGTAATGGTGAAGTCTCGTGGCCAAGGCTTATGACTACCTCTACCTCTCCAGCCCATTTCCTAAATCCTAGGAATCACACTACCTCCATTTCTGAAATTTTTGTGAAGCAGCATTTCTTAGAAACAAGATTTCTAGCTAAGGACAGAGAATAAATTCTTAAAAAAAATATTTTCAGCGTGGAGACTTGGCACCTACTCATGTGCACAGAGCAGCATCATGTGAGAGCACATCTATTCTTGCCAGTTCACTGCAGCATCACTCACCAACATGTGCTGTGCAAATTGCCATTTTTTCCCTCATAAGTAATGTGCTCCAGCAGTAAGAGGGGCAATACCCAATGGAAGGACTTTTTTCAGCCCTAGAAGCTGAGCTTTACAGACTCTAGACACAGGGGGTCGGCCAGATCTTTGGTGGCTGTTGTGCTATGAATTAGGTGCATGCAGTTATTGCCAGCAATGGGCAGTCAGTGATTAGTGCTGGGTGTAAGTTCAGATGAAAATTTCAGGGGGAGAGAATGGGCACTGCCACTTCTCATCCTCCATTTTCTGCTCTTTCAATGCTACTGTTATTTCCCAGAGCAATGAAGGCCTTAAATTTTTTTAGCTTCACTTTTAAGATGTTGTCATGCTGTACGACAAACCTGAGTGGTACTCGAGCTTTACATAGGAACAGGAAAAGCCTCTTCCTGTCTAAGGACCCACTCTGCAAATCTGCCCTTTCCTTCTGTGATTTTTCATCTCTCCATTTTTTTCCTCATGGGTTACACAACCAGTAGCAGCACTGAAGTGGAAAAATTCAGTCACGTCTAAGCTCAAATAAAACCAAGGCAAAGTAGTCATTGCTCCTCCCTTCTTTCCCCCAGAATCACTTTCTGGGATCAGAAGGCCTCCTCATGCAGATTTCTATTTCAACAGCATACATGTAACCTCTCAGGGACCAGAGTGATGTATAAATGAGCAACAAAGAGAAATCGACAAATGTAAAAAAAATTTAACAAAGAAGCCATGGAATGTAATAGCCCAGTTAGTATTTATTCACTGCTCTTGTTGGATGTGAAATAATTCTAATAAAACACATTCTGCCTAGATATGCAGTGTAAATGGGAACAAAATTTGTCCCAACTTAATGAATCTTAAATGAAAGCTGTTATGTTCAGGCAAATTCTGGGAATATAGAAATAAAAAAAAAAAGCCAAAGCAATATAGATTATCTTTCAAGTGTTTTTACCTTTGGTCCTAATGGTCCACGCTGTCCAGGTCTTCCCGCAGAACCCTATAAAAATATACTGAATTTACTGGTAAATCCACATGGCACTTCAAAATAATTTTTTTCAGAAAAAAATTAACTCGCTAGCACAACTCTTACACAAACAATGCTGGAGTCCTGTGGCATTAACAGACAGCAATAAAATGTACTTTTTCTTACAAATACAACTTTAGTGCTGTCACTGCATGCTATATATATTTTTAGAAAATATTAGAAATAAATTTATCCAAGTCCATTTGTTGCAATGGATTGCTTTCAACTGCTTACAATTTTTTGAATGTGCATTTTTGGCTAAAACTGATATACTACCAGTTTAGAGGCAACACAGTCTTGCTACATTTAAAAGCAGTTTCCCAAAAAGCTTATTTCAAAAAACATTTGGAAATTTAAATTCTTCTTGTCTCTATGTGGTGGCCTGGGTTATAAAGAACAATTATGGCTTTTTGATAGTAATATGGACAGTAGTTCATTATTGGTCATTGTAGAAAGTTGAATGGAAGAGAAGAGAATTCAACAAAGCGATTGAATTGTCTTTATCTGGGATATGAAGTCACTAATAGATGGTAATGTTAAATAATGACAAAACACCAATGAAACTTTACACTGATCTGTGGAAGAAAAAGAAATAGAAACCCTGGAAATGAGAGCTGAGCCATCAGAAAAAATTAATTTTATATTTCTACTTCAAAACACTACCACTCCTTTCTGATAAAAGATTAATAGAAATCTCAACAGTGTCAATAAATAGAATTTATTTCCTAGCAGCTGTTTTGAGTTGCAGCCCCCTTAGAAGTAGATTCTCTGTTTTCACCTAAACACCACTGGGTACTGTGGAGTTGTAACAAGGTGTAAATGGCTCATAATGCAGTATCAGTTAGTATGCAAAAGCATTTTCATAATTACAGCAAAACTCTTAGTTTTCTTTTCTTCTTTTTCTCATCTGCCTTCTGTACTGACTCAAACTTTGCAGACTAATTAAGCAGTAACAGAAAAAATTTGTACAACTGCAACAAGATATTTTTTGAATATTTATAGCTGAGTGACTTGGAAACAATGCCTGTTATAAAACCAATTTTGAGAGTAAGGCTGTGAATAAGGCAGGTCAGAATGTGCAATTCTGGCCCTGGCTGTGGACACCTCCTTGTTTCAGCTTAAAGACTGAATACTTATTTTTGGAACTGTATTTTCGTGCTATTTTTAGTGTCTAGGAAAAGACAAAAGACGGGGCAAAGTTCTCTAAGCTATCAGCTACAACCTCAGTGACTCACAATTACGAGTACTTTACACCAACACAGTAAAGGGCTGCCCGAAGTCACTCCTGCCTCCAGTGCTCAGATGGTGTCTGATGATCCATGTAAGGTCACACAGGCCTGTGGAGGCCATCTAATCCAGTCACCCCTTTGGAGCAGAACTGTCACCAGCTTCAGATCAGGTCAGTCATCTTTCTGTCCAGCAAAGTCTTGGTAACTCCAAGACCAGACCTTCTGCAACCTCGCTGGGCAAATTGCCCCAGTCCTGCACCAACCTTCTGGGGAACAGCTTTCTCCTAAGGCTTAGCCTGAACATCACAAGCTGCAAATTGTGCCCACTGTCCCTTGCTGCACTATCTGGCCCTATAAGGAACAGTTTGGCTTCATCATACTTGCAGTTGCCCCTTAGAGACTCCTAAGTAGCTACTGGATCATGCCTTTGTCTCCTTTTGTTTCCAGACTAAACCACTAGAGCTCCTTCTATTGTTAAGAATGACAGTGAATCCAAATGATCTGGTTGGTACTGAAACATTATATTCCCATATTTCCTACTTGATGATTTAAGTGGCCCACACTAGCAAAAAATCTCCTGAGACACAGTGATGGAGAAAAAAAGCACCCCTTTGTCTGTGACATTGCTTCCACACTACTGGGAACAATTTTTTATTTTAAAAGTGGCATGTCATATTGTGCACATTTGATTGTCAAACTATAACATTTCAGTTTCATCTTCATATGTGTGACTGACTTTCATATGCAAGAAAGGAGTTTATTAGAATGAAATCAAAAATAGAGAGCTAGATAACATGAAAACTCTTAATCCACCCTTTAATATCTCAAAAATATATCACAGCAGAATCAAAAAAATCATTTGCTAATGAGATATCAGAGAAATACCATTCAGATTCTTTGGAGGACATTCTAGGGCAAGTGAATTCATTTCAGTGTAGTGACTCTCAATCTGTAGCTGACTGGGGCTATAAGTTTCCAAAAAGCAGAATGGAAGAAACCTTTTTGGAAAAAAACCCCAAAACAAACCAAAAACCCAACAACAAACTATACTCCCCTCCCCCAAAACACCCACTCACCTTTGGCCCCCTTGATAGAGGAATTCTTGATTCACTTAACAGGTCGATGCTACCTGATCCTTCCATATCCTAAGGGAAGAGACAAAATGCTACAGAATTTAAGAATTTATCTTTTGGGTTTTTTTTTTTCTGGTTTGTTGTTTTATTGTTTTTTTCCCCAACTTCTCTGTTTTTGGAAATTCTGTAAAAACTGGAAACATACTGAACACTAATATTTTAATCCTTTCTCATTAACTTTTTTTCTGAGGCGAATGGATGATGTTCTGGAGATAGGCTTTGCTCAAATGTGGTAGAAACATTTTGCTCTTCCCTTCCTTACAGAAACCCTGGTCTTTATTGTCTTACCAACTTGACACCATTGCTCTAGCACTTCAGGCTTAAGAGCATCAAGCAGAAGTGAGACAGTATGTACTGTGTTTAGGCACACTTTTAAGCAGTATTTTCCTGTGTAGCATTTACCTACCACCCAGCTATGGAAGCACTAATAACTAATAAGGTTTACCAGAACTGATTTAGGCAGGGAGAACTTGCAAACAGTTTGTTAAGGGCAGCAATCACTTTTCATCAATAAAGGTTCTTCCTAATTTTCACAGTTGAATATTGAACTCCTGCCTAAAATACTGCTTTCTCAAATTGAGCAGGAAAGAAGAGTTCCACCATCAAATTGTAGAATTAATTATGTTGAAAGGGATCTCAGAGGCTGCCTGGCCCAACTTCCTGCCAAAAGCAGTGTCAACACTGAATTCCAATCAGCTTGTTTAGGGCATTGGAAATTCAGGCCTTGGAACTTTCCAGAGATGAAGGTTAAGTGTTCTCCAGACCAAGCAAGCTCAGCTCCCCAAGACTTTGCTTTTTTAGGTTATCTGCTCCAGCCCACTGTCCATTTCCTTTGTCCTCTGCTAACTTCAGAAAGAAGTCTCTGTCTAGTGGGAGTCCTTGAGAGCAGACTACCTATTTTCCATGGAGATTTTTTAGTAGTTTTAAAGGAAACTACATAGAAAGCAGGAACTTCCCTCCAGCTTTCCTTGTCCTATGACATTCCAGATCGATGGTAGAAGCGGGAGTTGCCAGTTCCAAAGCAGCAAAGAAATAAAATTGCAGGCTGCCACAATTACTCTTTTATTTAAGGCCCAGCACCTGTCATGTTCCCATCCCTTGGCTTGTGCCTAGTCTAAACTTGTCAAACATCTGGATGAACCATACCAGCAGGGAACTGTTCACTTGCTTTTAGCTGCAGTTTTAGTTGCAGCTGTGCTGGCTTAATTGCTTCCTTTTTCTGAAAAGGGAAAGTCTTAATCTTTCTTTGTTTCTCTTCCCTGCTGCCAGCCATACAGCCTTTGTTTGCAACATCAGCATCATGTGTAGAATCCCCTCACTTTCCTCTGGATGACAAAAATGGCAGAAAGCATGTTACTTTTGGGGTGCAAGTGTTCTCTAAAATTTTAGTAAATTAAATTGGCTCGTGGAAGAATTGATGGAATACTGAATGTTAGTGCATGTGAAGGGTAGGCATGCGTCAGCAATGTCTGCAGATGGGAGAAGGAACAGGAGCAAAGGACAATCTCCACCTCCTAGTGACAACAAGCTCTTGTGTCAGCTTACCATGTTTAGAGGACTCATACTCCTGACCTACTTAGCTTTCTGCCAGTTAGTTAGACTTGAAATGGCCCAGCTTAGCACAGCTGTGATGCACGCAGGAGATGGTCGAAGGGAAAGGGTGAGATACCAATTAGATGACCTTCAGCTACTATTGAATGACACCAAAGGTTTGGAAAACATCATCTGACCTGACTCCACTGAAAAAGAGAGATTTTGTTCTTCTGTCCTTTCTGCCAACTCTACAAGAGTAAGAGAAGCAGAAGGAATGCACAGCTGGAATTGGGTCCTCTCTTTTGGGGGGACCAAGGTGAGAGACCTTTTGTGCAACTCGATCTGAGATTGCTGTAGTGTTATTCAGACTTTCATTCTGCTCCTCCATCAGCTGTCAGTACCAACAGAAAATCTCATATTCTTTTTGGCCTGTTTAATCAAACTCTCACTGCTTAGGGTAAACCACACAGTGTTTCTGGGCGCTTTCCCTTGACTGCACTGTGCCAGTCTGTTTTTCCCTTTAAGAGAGTGCTTGATGCCTGCTTTATATAACACATCATCTCTTTTGACATCTGCATGTTTTTAATGGGTTTACCAGGTACCTTCTGCAACTCAAACTGTTCTTTTGGCAAGCATAAGTGCCAGCAAACACCATGCCATTTGGTTTTTGCACATAGCTGATCACAGATGCTAACAAGTGCTAACAGGAGTGTTTTGCAGAAACAGCCTTACAGCAATAAACAGACTGCCAACCAAAAGGTAGTGTCACCCTCACAAACTGGCAGACCACAGTGCTGCCTCAACAGATGGCAGGGGTGGGCATCCAAAAGATCAGCTACAGCTAGCAAGCCTGTTTAAAGCAGTATTCCTCTCAGGGAAATGACAATCATGCCAATTTTGTTTGGACTAGATAAAGTTCAAGATGAAGTCAGTTACGATACTGTTACTGCAGTTAGAGCTGAAATCCTTCTGCATTTGCATCCATAAAAGTGGGGACTCCCAGTTTTTACCCTTCCCAGCTCATCTGCTAAGCTTGCTCCTCTGACACTTGGTTATCAAAAGTGGCAGAGTTTGATCCTAAGCACCTAATTTCAGGAGAACTCTGGTAACATAATAAAGGCATGTTGCCTTCTACTCAAATAGTGCTAATGGGGAAAAGTGAAGGATCCCTTAAAGAATGGGTCCTCACAGGTCACGGAAGATGACTGTAAGTCAGAGAAGCCATCATTCTGAGCTAAAACTCAGAGCAGGCCTAGGATGAAGATGTGACTTGCCAGTCATTAACTCATTCTGAGACAAGCGGGTATTTTTTCAGGGAAGGCTGTGTATCAGTGCAGTGTGCCTAAGACAAGGAAAAGGACTGCCTGTATGCTTAGACTTCAATCTGCTTCTTGCTAACCATTTCAGTGCTGGCAATTAAGAACTTGTGAACTGCTAGAGAGATTTTTTTCCATTGAAATTCACTGACATCAGTGAGATTATTAACCGGTAGTGTATCTAGTACAATATTATTTAAACATCAGAAAGCAAATTGGGTCTCTAAACAATCTAATGCTTGTGGTGATGTCTGGGATGCCTCAAAGTGTCTGTAAAGAAGTGAAAAGTACAAAACAGTTGGGGTCGATTCTATGAGAAACATGTAGGGAAACCAATATCTTTTATAGGTACGTACCACCACTTTGCTGCAGCCATTCTACAGATGGCCAGTAATTTTTGTCAAACATTCTTACTTCTCTGATGAGACTGCCCTGAATTACTGTGTAAGCTCTATTACATCCTATGGTGTAAAAAACTCCGAAAAACTTTGCTGAGCCAAACAGCTAAATTAGAATTGAAAAAATGCATGGGAAAAAACGAAAAAAAAAAGAAAGATGAAGACACAAAAGTGAATATTGATATTGACACTTTCTTGGCCTCTCTTCACAAAGATGTTAATGCAGCAGCTCTAATTCTTGAACCTGTGTGTTCTGCCCTTGCCTTTCTTTATTGCAAAGCCACTTTCTGCTCCAACATTATCCAAATGAGCAGTTCTCAAATGATATGTAAAACTCATCTTCAGCTGGCCCAATCTCATATTTTTAAGTGATGAAGGTAACATTGTCAGAGGTAGAAAAAGTAACATTTGCAATTTTATATTTTCAATAGAACGTTTTTGTCCTAAGTAGAACAGACCATGAGGTCAGAAATGAACGTGTGTCTCTGTATTTACACTCCTCAGCAAATTTCAATCTAGAACAAATTACTTTGTCGTCTATTCAGACTTAAATATCTGTGAAACATGCAGGTGATCACACTGTCTTTCCTCTGAAGGAAATATATCCATAGTTACAACAAACTTCGGAATAGCAAAATACCTCAAATCCCAAGCCGTAACTTAGTCCTGGTGGTCCAGGAGGTCCAGGGGGCCCAGGAGGCCCACGGGGTCCTGGTGGTCCAGGTTTTCCAGGAGACCCAATAGGGCCAGCTTCTCCTTTGGGGCCTATTGATCCAGTGACTCCAGTATCACCCTACAATAAAAATGCAGTCTATTGATGTACTGAATATGCTTAAGTAGAGGCAAGTTAGTAGTTTTACAGAATCACAGAATGGTTTGGGTTGGAAAGCTCATCCAGTTTCAATCCCTCTGCCATGGGCAGGCACGCCTTCCACTAGACCAGGTAGCTCAAAACCACATCCAACCTGGCCTTGAACATCTCCAGGAGGAGATCATCCACTGATCATATTCATGGCCCTCCCCTGGACTAGTTCCAACAGGTTCATGCCTTTCTTTTGCTGGGGGTGCCAGAGCTGGACACAGCCCTCCAGGTGAGCTCCCAGGAGGGCAGAGTAGAAAGGGAGCATCACCTCTATCGACCTGCTGGCCATGTGTGTTGGTTCTGGCCGAGCTGGAGCTTGTTTTCCCCACGGCAGCCCTCACAGTGCTGTGCTTTGCACTGGTAGTCAGAAAGGTGTAAAGGTGTTGATAACACACCAGTGTTTTGTCTGCTGCTGAACAACACTGACACACCATCAGCGCTGTCTCTAACAATTCTCTCATCCCCTCCTCCCATCAAGTGGGCTGGGAATGGGCAATACCCTGGGAGGGGACACAACTGGGCTAAAATAGCTGACCCAAATTAACCAAAGGGATATTCCACACCATATGATGTCAGCTCAGATGTAAAAGCCAAGGCAGGGAGGAGGAACAGGAGGCATGTGTAGTATTTGCCTTCCGGAGAAACTGCTTCCCAGGAAGTGGCTGAATTGAACTTTAATCTCTACTTCCCATACTCACTGATTGGAAGTAGAGATTAAACTTTTTTTGTCTTTGCTTATATGCATGCAAACTTTCACTTTCTTTTCGCTTTAGTAAACACTGCCTTATCTCAGCCTACAAGTTGTTTTCCATGTTATTCTCTCTCCCCAGTCCCGCTTGGAAGGGGAGTGATAGAGATAATCTTGGAGTGGCGTCCAGCCAAGGTTACCTGACTACTCCACACTTCATAGAGAAGCAAACTGGCCAGCTGAGAAACCACTCCTGCCCACTGCATTAGGTTACACAATAATGATCTCTAAGATTTCTCAGCCCTTCTCAGTAACGTGCTGCGTTACAGGGATGCTGTCATTCTATAAAAACACTATAAAAGACTATAAAGTATTTTTTGTTACCTTTGGACCAGCAGAACCAGGTAGACCTTGATCACCCTGTAAAAGAAAATAAATTCTAAATACTTAGAATAAGACCATTATGCAACAAAAACATATTTATGGTATTTTTTCTTAATACAAATGCCCACAGATTTCTGTGTTGCTTAATTTGATTAATTAGTCCTGTATACGAAGCCCTTCATCCGAAACACCAAACCTCTCAGTTAAAAAGTTAAAAATCTGTAGTTCAGGAGTTACAATAACACATCAATAGCTCTGGTCTAGTATGCTGACTGGACTCAATCTTGTATTTCAATGATTGCTGCAGATTTTAAGGGTTTGGAGCACACTGAATTAAACATTGCAGGTCACATCCTCATGCTTCAGAATATAAATATCAGAATTCTTATGGGATATAACAGAACTGGAAGCAGGTCCCTCTCAAGTTGTCTAGGGCACTCTTCCAAACACAGGATGTGATGACTAGGAAGATTTTAAGGTTCCTCTACAGCAATCAAGATTTTATCAATATTTGCTTTTATACGCTTTACTTGCATACTGGTTTTTTCCTTTTCTATTTCACAGAATAGACAGAAAGACAATAATAATGCATGCAAATAATTATTTTCCAAATTGCTTTGAATCTAGTGGAATAATTTTTCTTTTGGCAAGCTCCTGTCCTTACTCACTCAGAAAAAATATTTCTTGAGTAAAGTCTGAAAAAAATTAGTAAGCACCAGGAGTAAAATGATAATGCTTTTTCCTAAAAGCAATGGCTAAACTCCATGTCGAAGGACACTCCAATGAACAAACTGAATTTACTTTCAGTGAATCCTGTTGTTTCTTCCTGTTATCTTCTCTGGATTAATTTGGAGTAATGTAAAAAACACATATTGCAGTAAAATTAAATCTAAGTTTTCAGAAAAATACTCTTACTTGTATTGAACAGGTGCAGATATATAGAGCTTCAATTCTAATTAAACGTCTATCAAATATACACAATGCAGCAAACAGACTCAGGGAGGCAAAATATTGTAGTCCTTTTCTTTTGAGAATTATGATTTTTAAAAAAATTTAATTTCTCTTTAATTTCTTCTCTTTCCCCATCAGTCTCCTCCTATAGTATGTGACTCATGGTCAGTTTACTTCAGCTAGACTTCTTTCTGTTCTTAGGCTCCCTCATGTAAAGCACACAGCACTGTTCACAATGGACACAGGTTCCAGGTGCTGCTTTCTAACACACATTCTGCACTTCCTGGATGGCTGCTGCTTCCCATGTGTGCTGCACTTTTACCAGCCTCAGGCTTTTGCTATCACAACTCAGAATCTTCAGCCCTCCAGAGATAAAATTAAATCAATATTCTGGCCATTTAAGTCTTGCCTTTTCATTTCCCTTACGGTGTGTGAGCTTACAATGTACACTTGGGAATTTATTTTCAAGTTCTTGTGTGTAAGGTGTGTTGTTGAAGCTCACTAGAGGATGAAATTGTCTTGTAGTCTTTGTTTTCTTCACATCCTTCTTGAAGTGGGGTGTAAAAAAATGGTGCTTAAACGATGTTTTGATTAGCAATGGATTAGGTTAATTTCCCCGAGTCGAGCCTGTTTTGCCTGTGACAGTAATTGCTGAGTGATTTTTCTGTCCTTATCTTGACCCATCAGCTTCTCTTCGGTGAGCACCTGGTGTCCAGCCAGCGTGGGCCATGACTTTGTCTTTTGTTTGCCAATTTAAGGGGTTTGTGCTCCTTCAGACTCTTCTCCCCTGTCCTGCAGTGTGCTGTCACTGTGCCAGGCTGGGCTGACTGGGCTTCTCTCTTTCCCCCTCCAGGCTCACCCGTCTGAGCCCAGTCAGGACTGGCTTTTGAGTGCCAGATCACAACAGAGTAGTTCATACTGCATATCGAACATTGCATGCTGCAGAAAATGAGACAGCATCCAATAGGAAATTCTGGATTTCTGAATATGCCTTTTGGGATGTGCTCTAATGAGCCATTAGTATCTGGATTCCATCAAAAAATACGGAATTTTGTTGCAAAGACAACTGTTTATGATTTTTACAGCCTAGAATTGACAAAGATTTTCCACTGAACTAGGAGCAAGACAGACATTTAACTCACCTTTTCTCCCTTCCCTCCTGGTGGGCCAACCACTCCATCACGGCCAGGAGGACCCTGGGGGCCCTGGAGATGACAGAAAATCTAAAGCAGGTGCCACTTGAGAGCTCGATTTCTAGAACATGTGTTTAAGTACTAGGGACCAACTGATGATACAGCATTATGAAAGACTAATTTGTAGCAACTCCAACCACTAAGTTTTAACACTTTCATTTCTTGTCTTCTGAGAGTTTGACTTTGTATCAAACCAGTATTTCAATAGAAAACGATATACAACCATCATAAAATAATAAGTAAAACCAAAACCCGGCATATTGTAAATATAATCTTAGCATGAGAGATTATGGTGCTATCCAAGCAGGTTTTTGACAACTCTGTAAAAGACACGATGGGGTTGAAATCTCCAGGCATATCAGCTATCCACACTTCTGGCAATGTCAGTGCTAGACGGGACCCAGCTAAGGAAACCTTGGTATTGACAAAATCAGTGACCAGGTTTTCTGTATGGTTGCATCACTAAAAGCAGCTGTGATACAGAGGGAATGATGTCAAACAGGAGACTTCTGTTGTTACCACTGCAAGCAGAAAATCCAATAGGTTGACAGAGGTCTTGATCCATAACACTCCAGTGATATCCTCACGCAGGAACAATGAGGCTGGGCCTAAGCTCCCCTTGTGGGGCAGCACTTGGCTTATTCAGACTCACTTTGCCAGGTGTCCTGGGTAGCTGAGCCTGGAGGTGCATTCCTACACTTGCAGGATCAGTATTCCTAAAGAGTCCTTTGGCAGAAAAAAAGGTGCTGCCACTTTACTTTGGTTGAAGGTGCTCATATTGTTCATGATATCTCACTTTAAATTTGCCTAGAAAAGTGTATATTAAGTTCTCCTCCCTGGTGTTGTACCTATGACTTGTTGTATCCTGCATGCATTTGAGTGAGCAGGCAGGCTGGGAAACACTGGCTTGTAGGGTCGACCAATAAATCAGTACAGGAATTGAAGTCCAGCCCACAGTAACTAGGCATGCATGAAAGGTAACCAGCATATTGCACAGCCCACATTTTTAAAATTGGGCTCTGAAAGCCTTCAACTACATTTACAGGGGTGTATTCTGGCCTCTGGGGATCTTTAATAATATTTATTTATTCATCTATTTTGGGGAAAGATATAATGGCTAGCAAAGGAGATAGAACACATTGCTTCTCTCTGATGTTTTCAGAATTATCACAAAGCCTAATTTTTCTGACTCTCTCCCTGGCCCCATCCTGCTTTTGCTCTTTGGATGCACTCTAAGTCATAGAGTAACTAATTGATTATTTTTAATATTGAGAATAATCAGAAATATTTTCAGTATGTTTCAAACCTTTTCATATTGTATTTTGGCATGATTGCATAGACAGAAGAGAATAAGAGACTGAGCTAAGAACAATAACTGTTCTAAAGTTTACTGATTACCTCCACTGTACTGCTTAGCAATTTTAGGCTTCATTGTGCTAAAATTGCTAATTCCCTTTAGAGCTTTGGAATAGTCTCTCTTTTGTAGCTAGCAGGCAACACTGTGACATTTGTTATTCTCATCAGGGTATAGTAATGCATTTGTGAGCTACCTCAAACAAAAAATTAGGATAGAAAATATCCCTATACAATGCTATGAGTCAATTCAACTTCATGTGGCATTTCGAAAATGTGTATTTAATCAGATCAATGCCGTATCAGTACGAGATGCACTATGAAGCAGTTTGTGCAGGGGTAATTCCAATTACAAAATGGAAACATTTACTCAAACATTTCCAAGACACATTTGTCTAGAGAAGAGGTGCTGCATCACAAAGTTCTTGCTTTAGCAAGGACTTAAGCCTGTCCCCAACTTCAAGCGATTGGCTGTTCTCTTGGAATTAGAATTCACAGCTGAAAACCCTTAATAACATAAATGCGTTAATGTGATGCTTAATGAGGATTCCCAACCAAAAAATTTCTACTGGGAATTGACCTCACTTCATTTATGCATAGTGTGCAAATGTGTGCAAATCTTTGAAAAGCAGGATGACACTTCTTTAGGTCATCTGAATTTGTGGGAATGCACGGGTCTGTATTCTTAATAACAGGAGATTTCCATCAGCAGCCTGCAGATTTGACCTAGACTGACTCTTCTGAAAATGTTCTTTAGTAGTCTTATTAACATTTAACTTCTGCTTTTTAAACTGATATGTTTGCCAGGAACTATCCTGGAACAATGATTTCTGTTGCATCAGAAAATTGACTGTCTACAAGAAGTTCACGTTATTGCCTGTGAAATCTCAAATTACACTGGAGGGAATACACTCATCTTTACAAATAAAAGATGAATCAATACCTATTTCTCCATTTTCTTTTAATTCTTTTTTACATTATTCTTTTATGGCAAACTTTAGTACTATATCCTAGACCCTTTGAATTACTTTATATTCTAAAGATGTAGAAACAGCCACAGTCAGAAAAGTTGAAGGTACATTTTGAATTGCAAAGAAGGTGTTATAGAGAGCCTTTTAATCTAACAATGCACACTATCAAATGCAGTAAATAAAACATTAGGGTAACTGTCTTTTTTGTAAGACTTGCCAATGCATTTTCTTAAAATTACATTTGTAATCCTCAATACAATTTGATCTGTGTTGGATTCAGAAAAGAAAAAGAGTACCGTTGGGAGTTTAGCAAATAGATGAAATCTGGTCAGTATTTCATCCTTTTTTATTTTATGCTGCTATCCATATTACAATCAGTAGATGCAGAGAATAGTGGATTTCCTTGGTTTCCCATGCACTTGAGCCTTGAATCCCATATTAAAGGATTTCAGGTGCTTAATTTCTTTCTGCAGAGAAGATGCTGCTTTCCACCTGGATGGCCAAACACTTTCTAGATTTTCTATCAACTCCCAACTTCGTTATCCTCAAAAAAAAAACCCCTCCAAGACAGCTGAGATATAATGAGATCTCCTTTTTAACACCTCTCACCCACATACTTCCTTGCTATATGCTAATGACACCTTATCAGGTACAGAAATGGTGACTCACTTTGAGGGTAGTGTGATGTACAGGACAAATCAGGCTGCTGTTGGCAGAGGGTTGGTAGGGAATAAGGGAGCCATACTAGGGAATCAGAGATTATTCTGGATTGGAAAGGATCGTTGTGTGCAGCTCTTACAGGAATGGTCTGCACAGAGATCACACCCATAACCTTGGATTTATTAGCACCATGCTCCAACCAACTGAGCTAATCTCATAGCTCCAGAGAGGTTTCTCAGAGCTGTTAAATGCTAAAAAAATTTATTTTTTTCACTGAAAAAACAACTTTACTGAGGGTTTATTTGCAAGTCAAACTTTAGCAACATCTTAACAGCAGAATTATATTTCACATGTCCAGAGGAATAAGTGTTTCTACCTAGCTGAAGAAAAGGACAGAAGAGGAAAGAGGAAAATTCAGTTTATTCTACAAATTCCCTGGAGCTTATGTAAGTGATTTAGCAAACTTCATTTGCCTGAAAGCACCACAGGAAAACTGATACTTAGTCTTATTCACTGTTGGCAAAAGTATTAATTTTTTTATTTATTCCAGTCCAGATTCACCAGTATCTGTCTGTCAAATGTACATTACTGCAGTAATGTGCTTTGGTTAACAAGACTTCATGGCTTTTTTTTTTTTTATAATAAATTTGCATAAGACTCAAGCTCTTAAATTAAAAATATTCTGCAATTTTATTAAGAATTATACAGACTGTAAGTCTTAGAACATAGTGTTGCAGGACACAAACAACATCAATATTTGTGCACAAATGGGTACTCACTTCAGGGCCTGGTTCCCCAGAAGGTCCATCTTCTCCTGGTGACCCAGGAGGTCCTACACCTGAATCAGGTGCTGGCTTTCCTGGAAGACCAGGCAGTCCTGGAGGGCCTGGTGGCCCTGGAAGACCCTGGATAAATCAGCAGGACTGTTAGAAATTATCCTAGCCAGGTTCTTTTCTATATACATGGAAGAGGAAAAAGCTCACATAGACTGTTCAGGCTTATAAAACTCAGCTGGGGTTTCCATTCCACTTCTGCTTCACTAAGAACCAGTTTTAGTTTGACAGATATACCTTACACAGGGTCACACTGACCTCCCTCACCTGTTCTCTCTGCCACCTCATGGCATGCACTGGCAAGTAGGACACTGAGAACCAAAAAATTTTGTGCCAGCTCTCTGTAACCCAGTAAAGATCTCAGACGTATCTCAAAGATCAACCTACTGATCAGAGACCTAACCATAATGAAACAAAGGGATTGTTGTACAGAGGGAAGTTGTTGATTTTTTCTCCTCTACCATTTTATAAGGTTTCCCCATGTTATTGCTGAGGCACTGAGAATCTCTACTCGTGGTCAAGACCTGCTTAATGCTGTCAAACTGGCCTCTGCTCTAAAGATCTATCCTGCATGGACGTGAGCAGAGGTATTTAAATTGAATGAATTGAATGAAATGAGTGAAATGTTATTTTAGGGGGATCAGTAAATTTGCAAATATTCCCTCTCATGTCCGAGTCCATCTGTGTTACTGGTTGCATCAGCAGGCAGAGATGGAGAGCTTGAAATTTTGGGCCATGGCACTACAAGTCAGGTAATCTTTAATTCTGATTTAGGGCCATGTACAGAATTCTATCTGGAAGAGAGTCATCTTGGATTTTCAGTACAGTAAACAGAGCTTTCTGCAAGACACTCACCTGTCTTGTTACCTACGAAGGGCATCTGAAGGGGCTCCTAAATTAGGTAAGACAGCTAACTTTCAGCATGTGGCAACTGACTCCTGAAGGGCCTTGAGAATAAGGTATTAAACACTTTTGAGGAAAAAGAAAGAAATAGAAGAGGAGTCCTGAGGCAGAAACCATCTGAGAGAATGAAAAATATTGCTATTTGTGCTGCAAAGAAGAGTCCTCAATCTGACACAGAGTGGGTTGAGATTAGATATTAGGAAGAAATTCTTTACTGTGAGGGTGGTGAGGCACTGGCCCAGAGGAGCTGTGGATGCCTCGTCCCTGGAAGTGCCCAAGGCCAGGTTGGATGGAGCTCTGTGGAAAGTTTCCTTGCCCGTGGCAGGGGGACTGGAACAAGATGACATTTAGGTCTTTCTATGATTCTACAAATCTATGATTCTCATCTCTCTCCTCTTTACTGTCCTCTCATAGTCAGATTAGAAGCATTTTCTCATTTTTAAAAAGTCCTCTTGCCATTATTTCTTTGGTGGCCGCCGCCTGTCTCGTACATCTTCCCCACTCACAAGCACTTAGTCATTTTCTGACCTTGAAATGAAAGCCTACAAACCCTTTCTGGATGCTGTAAATTAAGCATGTATAAAACTTGCATTATGAAAAATTCTACAACCTGCATGATTAAAATAAAGCTCTTTATCATGAGAAATAGCAATATATACTTACCCTTAAAATCTCAGTCTCTCTGATAGTCTCAGTATCTCCAGAACCCGATTCTTCAGGTTCCAGTCTATTCTGAAATTAGGAGAATTCCATTTGAAATTATTGCTTCTAAAGATGACAAATGCAAATATCACTTCACATTTACTGGAAACACAGCCATCATCAATATCCTTACAGCAGTCTGTCACTGGTAAAATAAATTATAATGCAATAAAAACATTTTACTTTTACTGCTGGTGTTCCATGCAATTTTCTTTTGTAGTCACTGAGCACTGTAGTTACCTGCAGGTGCTCTATGAGCACAGTGATAACTATCCTGCAGGACACACATGCTATGTGACTGTTTAAGTGAACCGAAGTAACATCTCAGACAAATTTTAACTTCAGAAAGGTACCTGTCAACATAAGAATATCCTAAAATGTAGATCTAACAAATAACCCCAGTTTCCTACAAAGTGCCCCTCATTTAAAAAGCCAAGTTCTGAGATTCCCACAACTGTAATCAAAAAAATGCCTTTTATAAAGAGAAATCGATACACTGAAGCCTTTTCTAAAACATTTTGTCTTAGGAAAAAGCACCCTAGTGTTTAGTCTTTGGTGAGTTTCATACCTGTGAACATTTTGCAGACTACAGAGAAAAGCACACAGGGAAGTGCTACCTGAACAAGCTATCATAGTACCAAAGCTAATATTTCAAATGCCTGGGAGTTAAGGATGCATTTCTTGGCTGCACTGAGACTTCTTCCACTTCACTACAGAATAAAAGGCTTTGAAACTTGCTGTCACAGAGAACAAGTAAGTAAAGGCAGTGCAGGACTTGGTGTTCCCTGCTACATTTATAGAAGTGGCCTTTGACTGGGTAAAACTGTTGGCCTGGAGCACCTTGTCCTGGGGATCTGGTCTCTTGAAGTCAGCACCAGTGCAGCAGAACACTGTTAATCTGTTTTTATGCTGCAGAAATATATTGGCTTAATTTAGCAGACCCAGAATCAGGCGAGCATATTGTGGCCAGTGGAATATGTTCCAAACTGTCTAGTTAAAAACTCACGATATCCAGTGTGACAGATGGTTTTGTGTAAAAGTCCACCCCAGGATTTCCACTGGTGTCAGTGGTGAACTCTGTGTAAGCGTAAAATCAGCTCTCACACCATGAAACAAAAATCCGGGCCAAATTCCTTCTTTAGCTGCGTGCACGTGTACCCTCATGGACAGAGTGGGAAAAGTCCAAGTACAGCAGTAAGGTGGATCTGCAACTCATTCCTTAACATTGCCTGAGTACTGAGCATTCAAAATACAAACACTGCCATCATGCTGGTATGTGTTCTAGTATAAAATGACAGCAAACATTTAATGACTGACAAACCATTTCACTGTTCAGTATCAGGAAGAAATTAAAATTTAGGTTTAGAATGCCTGGCAATGTTCGCTTCATGTTCTCTGATATATTGTTGCTTTTGCACAGGAGAGCATACATATCCACTGACATTTTAAAATGTGAATACTGGGTCTTAATGTAGCTTACAGTATTCACACACTTCAGTCAGACATTTATTTGTATTTCTGCATGAATGTTTTAGAAAACATTATTATCTCTGTGGCAGTCAGGCTCCTTTCCCAGGGAAAACCTCCTGTTTAGTTCTGGATTCCTCTGTGGCAAGCTGAGCTCACCGACAGAGAACCCCAAATACTCACTAATCCTCTGGAAGGAGCAGATGGTCCTGTGGGTCCTGGTAGTCCAGGGGGTCCTGGCAATCCCTCACCAGGATCACCCTGAAATGGGAATTAAGATAAATCAGCAAGGATTTAACCATATAAAGGCTATAAGTACTAGCTACAATCTGTGTGGATTTCGAGTCACAAGAGTGGCTGCTTAGATGCTCTGAGCAGAGTTGGACTCTGTTCATTTCTAAGACAAGCTCCCAAGGAACATGATCTTTGCATTGGCAATGGAAGAAAGAACTCTTCCTTTTCTAACTTCTGCAATGAATTTGCAAATGTAAAAGCAGCATTAACAGCATTAGGCAGCACATAAGTCTTGCCAGAATAAGGTTTAACTGTGTATCTCACATTTTTAGGGTATATTATATATGAACCCTTGTGCTGCCTCCCAAAAAAAACCAAACCAAACCAAACCAAACCAAACCAAACCAAACCAAACCAAACCAAACCAAACCAAACCAAACCAAACCAAACCAAACCAAACCAAACCAAACCAGACCAGACCAGACCAAAGCAACAACAAAAAAAGGTAGTCAATATGGTCACACCATGGTACTCAATCCATAAATTTCTTGATTTTATGGCTACCCTCTGTAATGCTTTTTTCAATACCACCACAACACAATTTTTCTTCTGTGTGTTGACCTTTATCTACTGCCAACACAATGAAACACCCTGTTCAAATATGTGTCATTTTCTCTCATAATTACTACCATTTCTTATAATTTGTCTTTCTTACATCACCTCTGACATTTTGCTGAGGTTAGTTTGAAGTGCTTCACATTAAGATGTTTGTGACTTTTAATATTTTTTCTGCTCAAGTCCAGCATTTTTCACTTGAGTCAAAAGTAGAGGTTTTGCCTCCACTGATCTGTGCTTTACCCTCTAACCTGCCAGTTTGCTATCTGGGCTTATGAGCATTTTAATTGTGTTCTCTAAGTTCACATATTCAGTTACATAGCAGAAAACACTGACTTTTAACTGCCTCTTGGTCACTTGCTCTTTATGCTTGAGCGTTCATTAGATAAATATATTCATTCAGTTCTTTGTTCCCTGCGGCTTTGTCAAATGGTTCCTATAGTGATACTTCAGTCATATCCACAGAGAATGTGTTTAATTAATTTGGGGCTGTTTTCACTGTCTGCCAGTGTGTTCATTTACAGATGCTCTTCATTCATTTTAACACATCCTCGCTTTTTTCCAATGACTATTACATTAGTTCCTGGCAGTGTTTGGTGCTTGTTTTAATGCAATTTCTTCCACTCTGTGTGTGCTGCAAGGAAGACAAAAACCCCACATCTCACATTTGGGTCACAGTCATTTTTAGGAGGCCTGACTGTATCCATTCCCAAGGAGCATCTCATGGCTGTATCTCTGCACAGAACATGGATGGACCACGGTGGGAAAGCGACTGCCAGCTCCCCACTCTCCATTGATATGTAGTGCCCCATTCATTCCTGGCTTTCTATTTTCAATGAGAAGAACCACAAAGAGGAAGGTGGATCCTACTACCGTTCCTGAAATTTAGATGTTATTGTACTGGAAAAAGTGCTGACTGTCTTTAGACAGTGTAACAGTTTTGAACTTTCGTGTGAACAGATCCATTTTTTAAGCTTTGCTCACTCTACCAACACAGCCAGGCCTAGGAAATCACTCTGATTTGGATCCTGAAACAATTTTCTGAGCAACTGATAACCTAAAAGAGGATTAGAACAGTGTCTTCTTGTTTGTCTTGTTTTTATTGCAGGAATTTTTTCTGTTTAAAGTATTGCCAAGACAAAGCTCTGAATTTGAAGCTGACAGCTTTCCTTAGTGTTTTTGAACCTATTGTTAGGATTTTTAGCACTTGTTTGCTGACTTTACAATGTCTTTTTAAAGTGTCCCTTTAAAATATTAGTCCAATTTTTAAATTAAAAACTAAGCTTAAGATGTCTTTGCTAAAGTAGCCGTAAAAGTATTCAGGAATAGACTACTGGAGTATTTTCCTTTCCGATATAACTTTTGCTCTCAGCTCCTACTACTGGATCCTACTACTGTTCCTGAAATTTAGATGTTATTATACTGGGAAAAGTGCTGTCTTTAGACAGCAGAACTCTTTAGCAACTGTTATCAATCAGTTAACAACTGATGCTACCCCTAAGGCATTGTCTGAGCGAGACCTATTTGATACTGTCCAAAACATTGTCAGGGACCCTGCCTGCAAGTCTGAACCCTCAGCAAACCAGTCAGTTCCCGGGCCTGTTCCCTTTGGCAGTGTAGGTGTAGCATTTGTTGCTGAAGATTGGAATGGTCACCTAACAGGATCTGCAGCTGTAGCAGAAGCAAAATAAAATCCATTTGCTAATTTGCACTTTGCTTATAAATAGAAGAAATGTAAATGGTCATAATCGTGACATCTTTTCCATTTGCTTTGTTTTCATTAGAAGAATCCTGACTGATTTTATGGTTTCCTACACATGAATTATTTATGTCAGTACCAAGTACCCTAGAAATAATTCTGGTTGCAAGAAGGACCAAGGCAGATTTGCAAGAAACCTAAGAAGCTAATTGTCAAACGACATTTACGTGCCTGCAATGCCTGTTGACAACTGATGAAGGGTTCTGCTGATAATCTGCCTTCCCAGCCTATCTTTCCTGAAGGGCCTGTATCCATGCACTGCAGCACTCCAGTTGTGAGCAATCCCACCCTGTCTCTGTAACCTCTGAGAGGTGGCAGCCCTGTGGCTGTGCATGGACTTGTGGGTCCTCCTGTTTGCCTCCCACGCTGCCTGCTTTTGTGAACATGTACCTGGGGCAGGTCCCAGAGGAGAGCAAGGTGTCCCCATTATGATGTACCTGAGGTGCTCCCTGACTGCCCCACATGCCTTCACTTCTCTACAGTTTAGGAGAACCCTCTGCTCAACACATCTCTCCATTACAGCTGGGGGATTGCCATGCAGTCTCATGACCTGATTACTGTACTGGAAATTAATTTTACCTTTAAAATTATTCTGGATTATTTCAAATGAATCTGAATAAATGAGATTTATATGGGTCATGTTTGTGAATTTATGAAGTCTGTATTGTTTTGTTAAACAGATGAAGGGATTATTAAATTGACACTTGTAGTTACTATCTGTATGTCGATTTTGAGTACAACATGTACTTTAATAATAGATTAATCCATTACATTTCACATCATCTCAGAAGAGATACAAGCTGTTGCTTCAGATGGTTTAACTCTTATTTCAATTATGTTCATTTCCTAAGGGTAATATGATTATACTGCCTCTGTTAAATCATTTAGCCAGTAAAGTAAGTAGCCCAGAGCAGTTACATACAACAATTGACTTTTCTTTATTAAGTGTTCAATACATCTTCCTTAGCTCTTCTGAAAGCCCAGCTTTTTCTACTGCTGAAGTTTATTCACGTCCTTGAAAAATACTTATGATTCTGGTATGATGCCTTCTAGCCATTCATTGATGGGATGAACATGGTAGGATGTTTAATTTCTTCTGTGATTCCATATTTTTATGTCTCTCGCAGAGTGTACCAAATTAATACATGTCCAAGAAGAAATAGTGTCTGATTGACTGTTGGGTATTAACAGGACACATACCTTTTCACCTTTTGGGCCTGCTTTTCCTTTCAATCCTGGCAACCCCTGAACTCCATTTTTACCCTAAAAGGAAATTAGTGTTTTCATTAGACATTCTCTTTCATATAGGTTGAACAGGCTCTACACTTAGCAGCAGAGGCTGGATGTAAGGGTGTTAGATTCTAACTCTTGGTTTGTGCAGTGGGAGGAAGTACGGAATTTAGCATAGAGTGCCCCTGGCAGCACCCAAAATGTGTCTCTCACCACATCTACCCTTCCCACAACAAAGTGGCAGAGAAGCCTGTTTGGGAGATACAGATGGCAACACCTGCAGGCTGCATTTGGATTTGGTGAAGCACCAGCAGGACGGCCACAGCACTGATGGAAAGGATTTTAAAACTGCAGGATTTGTAACACACTACTGCCAGCTGCTGCTCTGAGTGCACATAACCATACCATTAACTTAAGCCTGCTCCCACCATCTACTAAAACTGCTTTTTGTCTTAACCAATCTGAATCTAATCAGTTTCTACCAACTAAGATCCTTCCTGAGGACACGCCTCTGACAGGCAATGTGGGATACTAGATAGCATTTCACTCCATTTTCCATTCTAAACTTCACCAATCAAATGAATTTATCCCAAATTATCCTTATTTACATCTTCATATTACCTACATAAAATATGCATATGCTCTTCCTATAGAGGCTTGTTCATTAGCTAGAAATTACTCCCACCAGCTTTAAAGTCAGTGCTATTATAAAATGGGACTGCTTATGAATTCAGTTAGCACACTCAAGAAAATATTCGGAAGGCAAATAAATAGTATTTTCCCGCTGGCATTCTGGAAATCTGGACAACTGTGGTTATGGACTCTACTGAACAAGTTTTAGGACTGCCCTCATTTTAAAGACGGGTTATATAAAGTCATTAGGGAGAAAAATGTATCTCTAAGACTGAAGGGTGTTTTTTTTCCTATGATGATTTTTCCTATAGAGTTACTGGTAGCAGGTTCATAGAAAAGTAGCACACACATGACCAGCATAAACACAGAACATACTAATTTAATTGCTGAAGCCCCATCAAACTGATAGTAAAGTTACATGGGTATATGTAAGACTGGAACCCAGGTGCACATGAACAAAAGCATAACTACAAAAAGTACAAGACACTGTCACAAGATGCCTATGATAGAAAATAGGATTGTTTTCACAAGGACAAGACAATTGGTTTTGAAGCATTTGAATTACATTTGAAGAATTTTCTCTGAGACATATTGATTTAATAGAATTTTCTTTGAAGATATGCTGCATGAAGGTAGTCAGGCTCCTGTTAATACATAAAATATAAACTTCTTATCCAAAGAACGACACATAACCTAGTTTTGGCTATTTACAAACATAGCTACATTTCTTTGAAGACACCAGTGTCTGAAGGCAGTATTCAGAAAGGAGCTCACTAATGTACCCCATGAATGACCACTGAACTATCTTTTCAATATCTTAAACCACACCAGTTTAATTTGAGGTTCAGTTTCAGGGGGCAGGGAGACTCAGGAAGCTCCCAGCAGTGGCATGTGTTAGTATAGAAAAAGAGGAGTGGGCATGGGAATGGTGACAGCCTCTGGGTGGTAAGGTCCTGGAGAGGGGAAAGATGAACAAAGTGACAGACAAACACAAACACAAACAAAACCAAACCAAAAAAACAAAACGAAACAAAACAAAAACCCAAACCAAAACAAAAAAACCAAACCAAAACAAAAAACCAAAAAACAAAAAACCAACCAAACAAACAAAAAAGAAAACAAACAAACCCCCCCACCCTAAAACCAAAATTACAAAGACAAGCAAATGAGAAAGGAAACAAAGAAGCCAGGCAGTAGAACATCAGTAGGGACAGATACAGAACAGCAGCTGAGATGTGCACAGAATAGGACAGCTGCAGGTTTGCTGTGTGCTTTGCTGGGCAATTCCTCACACGGAGGATGCATGTGCAGGCCATCAGCAGCTTGTGGTGGACTGACCCAGGGGTGGGAGCTGTCTGGAGAAGCTGGGAAGGAACACCCCAGGAAGAGGACAGGAAATGTGACAGAGAAGGGTAAAGTAGAGGAACTCAGAGAAAGGAAAGCAGGAATGATGAAGCAGAAGATGCAGTCAAATTACTGCACAAGAGTAAAGGAGTGAGAGGTACATCTCAATTAACTCAAAAGTACTCTCAATTATCTACAAAGTTAATTGCAGCTGAGGTTAGGAGCAGGCAACATGGAAGCTCGTGTCTATGGAGGGTAAATGAAGCACCTCTCTGAAGGGGTCTGAGTATGTCCCATTTTTGAAATTCCCCTCTGCAGAAAAAGCAAGCCTCACCAGAGCTGAATTCCTGGTACAGCTGTTTATGCCATGCCTTTTACTTTCTTTGCAACTGGGAAATCCTAAATTTCTCGTAGAAACCTGGATTTTGCTCTTTTGACAACCTGAAGATGTCAACTACAGCACCAGAACTCTCTTCTAAAGAGAGGAGATGAAGAAAAAACTCTGTTGCTTAAGCCTCATAAAAATGTTGTGTTTTTCTTAATTCAGTTAACCAAAATATGTATAAAAGAGTACTTACAGGTAACCCATTTTTACCAGGAATGCCCTAAAATAAAACATCTTTATTAGAAAGATAAATAAAACACTGTAACATAGAAGTAACAGAGGAGAAAAGCAGTTAATTAAATCTTGATGTGCCATGCAGTGACAAAATGACAAACCAGAATTATATCAAACACTATGGCACAGTGGGATGTTTTGCACCCGTCTTTAATCTCATTCATCTTGTGCTGATGCTTCACAAGGATTTGAGGTGTGAAATATCCTGGATATGGAGAAGCCACTGAAGGAGGCCTGTGAGTTCTGCACCTTTGCACACATTCAAACCTGACAGCTGGGAGGGTGCTGCAGTCCTGCCCAAGGAAATGGTGCAATTGCTGCTCTGAGAACATCTGTATGTCCGCACAGCAGCTGTTTCTTTCTGCCTTCTCGTGGTTGTCACCCACAGGCCCCTGTCCCTGACACCTGTGCAGTGCAGGCAGGATCCTCCTGAGCTCTCATAGGAGTGGAACTGGTGACAGTGTGCAAGGCTGTGCAGTTCCAGCTCTGCATGCGTGTGTGTTGGATCACTGTGACCCTCTCTGAAATACATGCTTTCTTTCAACAGAGTGAAAATACTTACAGGTTGACCAAGTTGCCCAGGTTTCCCTGGAGATCCAGGAGGTCCCTGATCTTTATTTTCCACATCTTCTATTCCTGATCCTCCTAGAGACTCTGTGGACCCATCCTCTACTTCCTGACCTTTCTGTCCCTGAGTAATTAGAATGTGAAACATGAAAAATGTGTTGTATTACTTTTCCCATTTCTCTCACTTCCCTCCTCCCCACCACTTCCTTTTCTCCTACAACCCTTGCTTTGTTCAATGCAGTCAGAACTTATCAGGCACCATACAAACTGTATATTCCATTCAGCAAAGGCAATCCATATTAAAGATCATTCATGCACCTACAAATAAGTTGCTCTGTGAGCTGGTTACCTAGGTGCAAACGATAATGATCTTATTTCATATCCACATAAATCTGCACAGTCTAAGTCAATAGTGTAGATCTGAAAAAATATAATCTTCACATACTCAGTCTGCCTGGGAAAAAATTGTGAGAGTTAAGATGGACATGTTTAGGAGTGTTTTAGCCAGCTTCCCCAAGATCCACGACTAACAAAGGAAGGTTACATATTGGTTAAAAAGTGGCAGAAGGTAAAACAATGATAACAAAGAGTAAAAATGGAAAACAGCAAGACTAAAATATTACTAAACATTAGTATTTGGTCAAGGGAAAGTAATAATAACAAAAGGAATAATTTAAATATTCCAGGAACAAAATAAGACCTTCCAGGAATGAAGCTTGGACATTAATACATATTTAAATTAAAAACCAGCATACAGAGCAAAACACGTCAGTATTTTATTTTGAAATAAACACTAGAATTTACTCACATTTTAAAGCACCAATAAAATATTTTGAGTTCTATTAGCAGCTAATGAAACTAGGAGAGATGGAATATAATAACACCCAAAGCATTTTAAAGTTAACAGGATGACAGCTTTCAGCAAAGGATCTGTAAGCTGATTTTTTAAAAGAGCTTTCTGGATTTTCACAAAAGGAAAGGTCCCAAAGTCCAGCAAATTTTTTTTTGTCTGGACTCATTACAGAATTTTTTCCCATCTGGAAAAGTGTTAGAAGAGAATCTATTTAGTTAAACTGTGGGTAGAGATCACAGCCTGAATGAGATAACAAGATTGTTGATCCAGTGTTAGAGTACTGAAGGAGGTAGCAGATGGTATGGCAGGACCCTTCTCAATTATCTGCTGAAGATTTTGGGAGTCTGGGCTGGTTCCTGTTGACTGGAAGGTAATCAGTGTAATTCCAGTCAACAAAAAGAATGTAAGGGAAGATGTAGAACTACAGATCTGTTAGCCTAACCTGGAAAATTGAGGAGAAAATCATACTGAGCACCACTGAAAAGCATTTAAAGAACACTGCACTTGTCAAGAACACTCAGCCTGGGCTCACAAAGCAAAAGTCCTAATCTTCACTAATTTGGTGTCTTTCTGTGGTGAAGTCACCCACACGAAGGATGAAGAGACAGAGGAGGATATAATTTCCCTGGGTTGTTGTAAGATTTTTGATGCTATCCATCACAGCATCCTTTGGGACAAATTTTCCAGCTGTGGGATGAGTGGGTTCATGGAGTGCTGGGTGAAGATCTGGCTGAAGGGCAGAGCTCAAGGGTTGCAGTGAACAGGGCCACATGTGGCTGGTGACTGGTCACCAGTGGCGTTCCTCAGGGATCAATCCTAGGGCCAGTTCTGTTCAATATATCTCTCAGTGATCTGCATGCAGGAGTTGAATGCACCGTGAGCAAGTTTGATGATTATTCCAAACTGAGAGGGCTCCTGGCACTCCTGAAGGACAGGAGCCCTTGCAAAGGGATCTGGATAGATTGGAGCATTGGGCAGTGATTAATAGCATGAAACTAAACAAGAAAAAACGCTGGATTCTGCACCTAGGCAGGAGTAACACCGGGTGCAAGCAAAAACAGAGAGAAGTGGCAGCAACAACTTTTAAAAATATTATTTTCTAAATGATTGGTCATTATTATAATATATAATCATCTTGGGTATCTGTGTAGTAAAAAGTATTTAGAAATTGAAATAAAGTTAGGGAGAACTTATAAAGATGGATGAGTAGCAAAATTACTTGTCACA
This sequence comes from Acridotheres tristis, assembly GCA_037013685.1. NCBI lineage: Eukaryota > Metazoa > Chordata > Aves > Passeriformes > Sturnidae > Acridotheres > Acridotheres tristis. Next base: position 56,786,800 of record CM072886.1, on the reverse strand, counting down.
ATAGATTTAACCTTAATGTGTCACACTTCTTAAATCAAGATTGAATTTCTATTTAAGAAAAATGGCCCAAAAATGAAAAAAAGAGAAGATAGTAATAGTTTATCTGATATTTAGTTTATCAATTTATTTATATAAACCAATATTAGAATTGCTGCTTTAAAAAGATGTGAATGCACGCATGAAAATGATAGAGGAGTTATATTTGGAAATTTTTCAACAAATAGTAAAACTTCTTGTATGTCAGCTCCAATGAATGATCCTTAACTTAATGTTTCACTACTTGCTCTATTTTACCACAGCAAACACAGGAACACAAGAAGGCCCTGCAAGAAGCGACCTTAAACATTTGAACTAAACATACATAGCGTGGAAATTTTATTTTAAATCTCTGTCATTCATGACACAATGTGTTTTCTGGCAAAAAGAAGCTGTCATAACTTACTGTAGTTTCAAGCACTAAAAAGAATGAACTTTTGGTATAAGAGTCTAAAGGCAAGAGGAAGGAAAGGTCATTTTTTACTTTTTGCTTAGAAAAATCTGTGGTGACTGTTGGATTAGGAATATTAGTTAATAAAAATGTATTGCCAGCTGATTATTTTGAAATATATCAGCAAGTAGGGCAAGTATTTCAGTAGCTCACAGGATTCCAAATGGTGACCTGTGTAAATCTAATTTGCAGGATCACACAGAATGCAGGTTACACACTACCTTACAAATACAATATGTTTCAAAGTCCATATTTTCCTGTTCTTGGGACTAAAAGATTAGGCATGCCATAAACCCATTATACAGACCTCCTCTCTGCTTACTCCTGGCAAAACACCAGCACCGGAGCCGTCTTCTCCTCTTAACATTTTCTGTGTGACAGTGGAAGACTCACTGTTGCCTTGTCCAGTTTCCATGACAGCTGAATCTAAATAAAATAATCACTTATATATGAGAGAGTAAAACAAAACCCGCCCAGAGGTATTTACCAGAGACAGATGCTGCAAGTTGTATGAAAAAAAGAAATCATTCAGATTATGACTAAAACACATTCCAAAATTAGTAATTTTAGAACTCTGAAAATTTTACAAGAAAAGAAAAAAGAGATAGTAAAATTACAAACCATGTCTATTTTAAGGTCAAGGACTAATGGTTACCTATTGGTCATCCATGTAACAAAAAAAAAAAAAAGAGCTAATTACAACAGGTACTATCTGAAGTATGTATGGAGTTTAAATAGCAACATTGTCTTTGGCCTTATTAATATAACCAGCCCCGGAATCCAGGACTGGATTCCTCACTGCATCATGCCTTGCTTAGCTGCCTTCAGCTGCACCCAAAACACCACCTCCGGTGCACAAGGCACATTCACATCTTTTGGAGGTGATAGAAGTAGTGAATAGTTGTTTATTCTGTGGCAGGATTCAGTTTTACATGTAAGGCTGGGCTTTACTGTATCAGGTCATCAAATAAATACCCATGTTAAATCCCTTTTAAAGATGCCACGTGGCTTTAGAGCCAGCAGAACTATTTGCAGAGGTGTGACTCAAGGGGTGCCATGTTCTCACTGGCCTGAGCAGAATGAGGAGGATTTTTCTCCTTTCATTCCCTTTGCCTAACACTTGCACTTTTACTGGAGTGCTGCACATTGTCACAGCAGCAGCTCCTCAGCTCAGTTTCTTAGTTTTATCCGAGTACTTTTTTAAAAAAAATATTAAAATATGAACTACCCTTCTGTAACTGAAACTTCCACACTATAGAAGGGTAAATCCCTTCTCTGCATGTGTTACAAAAATGAGTCTGAGATAAGCCCCTATGCAGAGGGAGAAGTGAGAGATGTGTTGGAACAGTAGCTGTAGTTGCTACCACTTACTTTTGCTGCTATTAATAAATTGCAGTCTAACAGACTGCACTTTCAAAGACCAAATGTTTGATGTGCCAATTTTTTTTCTAGCACACAGGATGTCCAAAACCGTAAGATTTTCCTTTCCTGACCACACCCAAAATATGACAGTGGCTTTCCATACACAGAGAAATGACAGACTCAAAAACAGAGAATGTAAATGACCCCACCCCCCAAGAAAACCCCAAAACCCGAGGCAGTGCCTTGTTCTTTAAATTTAGCTGCTTCTGAGGTTTCTTCTGATCTGTGATTTCCAGAGAAATCATTCTCTTCCAAATAAGACAATATGGTTGGGGGAGCTTCCACTGGCTCAGCCAATGTATCTTCAGGCTAAAAAAAAAAAATCCCAAAGAATGGTTTAGAGCAAAGGCTTATCACATGTTTTAAAGGCAGGATCACTAGATTACCTTCCTCAAAGCACAGTAATCAGAACCACCACATCTATGAAGCAAACCAGAATCCTGAGAAAAACTAGTGTAATACCTTTGGACTCCATTCCTCCAAAGTAAGGGATATACACTTGACAAACCCATAAGAGAGGGAGGAAATCACAAGCACTGTACACTTGTCAGAGACATTTTCAAGTAGGACCTTTGGCTTTTTTCATTCCAGCTCAACACTGCTTTACCTATTAAAGTTTATCTCAACCCATGAGTTTTCCGACTTCTCTTCCAATTCTCTGCCCATCCTACTGGTGGGGCAATGAGTGAGTAGCTGTGTGGCTAGCTGGGATTAAATAACATCTTTTAGAAGGAGGAATAAAAGCCAAAAATTCTACTATTGTTGTGTGTAATTTTGAACAGTGGAGTAATTATGAAGATTATTAAACAGAAGCTAAAAACAATAGCTAAAAGAATTTGTATTTTTCTGGTTAGAGAAGCTAGACATCTTTCCTGAATTAGCTATGGTTTTATCCAAATGAGAAAAAGTCAAGGCACAGTAAGATTTCATGGATTAAGTTTTGTGGTGTGATATAAAATGCAGAGGAGTCATGAAGCACTGACAATCATAAGAGGTGATTTTGCTGCCATTTGGAAAAACCCTATCTGGCTGCAGAAATTCAGGAAAAGTAAAGTGCAAATCTTGCATCCAGTGAGGAATTACCCCATGCAGCAGTACCAGCTGGGGCAGCTGCCTGTCCTTTGATCAGTTAGAGGAAAATGAGAGAGCAAGGACTGCCTCAAGGCTCAGAACAATCTTATCAGTGTATAGAAGATCCTGATAAGAGGGAGTAAAGAAGACAGAACCAGATCCATCTCACTGGCTGTAGCCAGTGAAGGGAAAAGAGACAATGGGCAGACATTAAAATGCAAGAATTTCAGTCTCTATGTCAGAAAACACCCTGCATTGAAACAGAGAGGTTGTGGAGTCTCCATTCTTGAGGAAATCCAAAACTATCTGGCACTGAAAAACCTGGTCTCTGAGCAACCTGCTTTGAAAAGAGAATTGGACAGGGCAATTTTCGAGGGTCCCTTTCAAACTCAACTGTCTGTGATGCTGTGCAAAGCACAAGGCAGGCCAAAATTAGTTTAATGAGCTATATGTAAAAGGCAAAAAAATTAATACAATTTTATGCAAACACATCAGGAGCAGGAGGCTGGATCGATACTCAATAAAGTTATAAAAAGAGTGATCAGAGAATTTGAAGTCTAGATTAGAAAAGAAATAAGGTTTTCTTCCATTGATGTTGACCCGGGAAGAGTTAAAATTCCTGCAAAAAATGTTCTTGGGAAACTCAGCAGTGTGACTAAAACTGAAGCCTTTGTATGAAAAGGGCAGGAAATACAGTAAGTGAATGACAGGACATCACAACCAAAAAGGTTTTGCCCACGGGTTCTGTAAGATTCAACAGTGAAAGAGCTGAAGTCTGTACAATATCAGACAAATGCGAGAATGGTTTCTGTGAAGTCATTTCTCAGAAACCTACTGATTTTCTCTAAAGGAACTAATGAGAACTTGTATTAAAAAGAAGAATGTTTGACACAAGCAGCATGGAGCATGGAAAGCTTCATTGTGAGGAATGGGCTGGAATATTTAATCCTGGTACAGAAAGTGAGGAGGATATGATATGTTGGAAATCTCTAAATATGGTAACAAACAGATTTTTACTCTGTCATCCAGTCAGTTAACCCCCAAAGGAGAGCCACAGTCAGCATGCTCAGAAGGGCAAGAAAAAAGTGCATGTACTTCACAAAACATGTCATTAAATTAGCTAAAAAATTCTGCAGCAGGAATCAGAGGGTGGTAAAATTCTCATGTGTTAAAAAAATCCCAAACAACAAAGCAAGAAATTCAAGGATGAGCAACTCAGCTGAGTCCCGCTAACCACATATACTCTTGGCTCGAGCATTTCCTGAGATGAAAACTCATGCAGAGTAAAAGAGTGCTCCCAAGAAGTGGAAGTCATATATATTTTGTCATATATATTTTCCCAATCTTGTATTATACTCTACCCGATATCTGTTTGCTGACTAATGTCAAATATACCAGATTTTTTATCTGACACTGTGCCATCATTCCCATGAATGTTGTTCTCATGGGAGCCTTTGGAAACTGCCAAATATGAAAGCTACTCACCAAATCCAGACCCCATCTTTTAAAAGAGTAATATTAAAACAGAGTTTTAAAGTAAATAAATGAAATAAATTTACCCTTATGGGAAGACGAGAAGGTGCAAGGGCTTCTTGTGCCTCAGAAACGTCATAGTCTGGAATGCTGCCATTGCCACTGCTGTCCCCTGAAGCCTGTGCAAAACCCAGTTAGGAGGAAGTTCACAAAAGTCAGGGGAAAAGGCATGTTCTCCAAGGAATTGGCTATTTAAATGCAGAAAAATGCCCCTTTTTTGGTTGGTGAAGCCATTTCAGTACTTACAGCATTCCATGAAAACAACCTTTCAGAAAAATAAAAGCCATAGTTCATTTCCTGAAAGGTGTTTTAGACAAAATAAAATTATACTTAAAAAAAAAAATAGGTTTGGGGGTTGTACAGGAAAAAAAAATCTGCTCCACAGATAGTTTTAAGTATGATACAATGTTTCTAAGAAAAAAATTCTACATTTAGTGTTATGAAAGATGTCAGATGGAAATTTACTTTGAAATCCCTGAGGCATTGAGGAAGTGTTTATAAGAATACTTACATAAGGGTCATCATCTTCACAGTGATCTTCAGTAGCCCTTGGGTCAGATTTGATTGTCAGATGTTGAATGGAGCCCTACATGGAACATCAAAAACATTTCAAGGAAGTAATATTTTAAGTAGCATATGTGAAGGGGAGTGAGGGTGGAGGGGTGTTCTGATTTACTTGGAAAATGGTCTGAAGCACAAAATTCCACGATAATAACCCAAATTTAAAGATACAAATATGTTCACAAATTTTCCTTTTGCAAAATTTGGAGCAAATGGAAGCTGCCAGAATGTAATGACTGTCATGTCCCAGCGACACTATGATCACCACACTGCATTGTTAGTGCCCCAGCTGAAGGATCTAGTCCTGGATTATGTCATACACTCTGTAAAACACTGTCTGCTTTTTTTAGTTAAGAAGTGCATGGCAGCTCCAGAATGTGAAAGCCCTAAAAATGGAGACAAAGGATGGGAGGGGAGTACCAATAGGTGATGAAGTGAGTCAGGAAGAAACCAGTTTAAAACTTTTCAGAGAGGAAATAAAAGAGATGGATTTTCTGATAACAAATGTTTCTTTTTTCAGAGTCACAAACTGTACTTCTCAGTCTGACACGCTGAAGGAACAGTTATAATTTCATTTAAAATATTTAACTATTGTTTCTGCAAAGACTCGAAGTGCTTTAAGAAATGTGGGGGATGTTTCCTTATTACAAGATCTCACGGAGTTAGACATGATGCACAACAGGGCACAAATATTCAGGTCAAGAACTTGTTCACATATAACACCAACCTAGAATATTTTAGAAAGTAATAAAATTTGTAATTCTATATTTAAAAATTCTCTGATTTATCTGCCTTTGAAGACCATGAAATTCATGCACTTGGTGCCTCCTGATTTTGCTGACCTTCTGAGGCAATAGCTCAGTAACCTCAACATCCTATTTCTCTCAAAATTTAATCAGCAACTCAGATATTGAACAATGTCAGACCGACTGAACAGTTCACTGAAAAATCATACATGAAAGGAAGCGCAACCAATTAAGCAGTCTCCTGGAAGTGATTTTTTTTTTCCACATTTGGGGAACACATTTTCTCCTCTTGCTCTAATCTGTAGCCCTAGGTGGTAGAAAAAAGCAAAATGGAGAGCTCTAATATTTCCCAAGTGCTACTGCTAGCCAATTCCTCCAACTAGGAAAGTCATGGACCATTCTGCATGATATGGATGGTAGGTATGTGATATTTAACTCCCTCTCTGGGTCTTACAGCTGCTGCTGTCTTCCCTGTAAAAACTAGTTTGCAGCATCTGGCATCATCACTGATTCAGCTATACTTGATTGTTGTCTGGTTTCTACTTATTTTTACAAGCATCAGGACTAGATTTTCCTTTGGTTTCAGTAAAACTGATGATAGTTATGTCCTTTTGTGTCTGACAACCAGAGCCTTGGACACATGAATTCCCATTAGCCAGAGCAAACCAGCATCTGACATCTATTCATTTTCACAATATGCTATGATTTGTTTCTGTTTTGGGCAATTAATGTAAACAGTTCTTGGCATAGAAGCAGAGTTTGAGTGAGGTTCAAGCATTTAGTTTTTCTTCTCAAAAGCAATTGTGACATATGATGCATGAAGAAATAAAGGCACAGGAACCTAGAGTACAAGTCACAATTAGTGCTAATGAAGCACTCAGAGATTTGGCTGAAATTTATGTACTCAACATAGCATACAGAACAGCCTGTTTCACTGGAAATGCATTAAAGTGTCATCCACCAGGCATTTCTGTCATTGTATTTACAGATTTATTGGTGATAATCTCAACCAGTGATCATCACATGTGTTTTCCAGGTGGGATACCAAGGTGGTTTCCTTTCCTTTAATGTTTCTCAATCCTACTTAGTGATCAGGCATTCACAATACTCCAGTCCTCCTATTTGCCTAAGAAAGGTAGCACCAACCTGCAGTTTTCCTACATATCACTTTCTACCTTTTATTTCCTGCCAATCCATACAGTTCTGTAATTCTAGGTGCTTAGACTAGTCAGACAAATGATAGAAGTACATTAAACTCGCTGCTTACCAGGTGGAGCTCACAACCTACCAGTACACCTGAACTTTGGAAAGTACATCTTTCTTCCCTAAATAAAAGGACCCACTCTGTTTTATGCTGCTGCTTGACTAATTTAGAAGAGACATTAATCCCACAAAATACAGTACAAGTTCTGAAGTACAGGAAATACAAAAATAGGGCAGGTAAAATGTGACATTTTCCTTTCCATTTGACAATGAGACGATCTCACACATAGTGGCTGCTCTCAGTGATTGAGAATTTCAGTCAGGATGCAGCAGGAAGGGTGTTTGCCCTCAAGCTAAGAAGGCTTGGAAGCTTTGTAGTAGTGGTTTTGGTGCATTCTATTTCCTAAAGCACCTGATAAGCTTCAAATAACATACAGATTATAAAAATACACCCTTATCTTCCAACTATCTTTTCCTTTGATGACATCATCCTCCTTCTGATGTTGAATATGAATACCTAACTAATAAACATTTAAAGCATTGGCTTAATAGTAAGGTATACTCAGAAATTAAGAAAATTAATCCTCTGAAATCTGCTCTTCCTAGAAAGGCCATAAAAAATTATGTGACATATTTACTTTGAAATTTCTAATATTCAAACTGAGGATTTGGCTTAATATATGGACTATTAATAAAATTCTGAGGCTCTCATAACATTTATATATTAAACCAGAAGTTATATAACTTCACTGTCCAAACCCTAGCTAGGTATGGAAAATACAAGCTCTGTGATTTGACCCTCACTTGGGATATAACCACAGAAAGCAGGGTTTCTTGGGTGGAGAGTACATGCATTAAACACTGAGGCATATGAATTTATCAGACAGCACTTACTGTGAACTTTTCCAGTCCTGTGGCTCCAGCATTACCAACAAATATCCCAGAGCCAGATTCAAATACCAAGGTTCGAGCAGACCTTTGAAACTGAAGCCTCTGATATTCTTCACAGTCCATGAACAAAGCAACATCATTTCCCTCAACAGTCACTGTAAATTTATTCCACCTGTTAGTCATCACTGGCACTTTAAAGGAAGCAGCCTCTCGGGAGATATGGGATCCAGGTTCCGTGTAGTACATGATTATTCTCTGGGTGCTGTCATCAACTGGTGAAATCCTCAGTCCCAGGTAGATAGTTTTCTGGAAGGCATCTGTAATTGCAAAGAGCACTCCTCCACGGTCGCTGTTTGGCTTCACGGTGACCACGATGGCGAAATCCGTGTAGAAAGGCGATGGGATTATAGCGCTGGTCAGCCGCCCGATGTTGGAATCCGGACCGAAGCTGTAGGCTGGGAACCCTCCGTAGCCCGTGACAAAGTAGACAGAAGGGGGAAGAGGGACTCCTATCAGCTCCGTGAGGTCAAGGTGTCCTTTTGAGCCTCGCTCTGTGCATGAGAAAAAACGTGTTATTTATCCTCGGGGTACACAGCCCATTTGATTTACCTGATTTAAGAAAGACCTGAAAAACTGAAATTCAGGGTTATAACACCAGGAATGTGCTTCTGATGCTTCAGGCCACAGTCCAGGGAGTGCTTAACCACATCTAGCTATGTACACACATCATTTTTTGTCCTTTGACTAACAGAGGTTACTCGTATCCTAAAGGAAGGCACATATAAACATTTGGTTAAATTGAATGGCGACAAGTATTTCCTGCAACTTCAGCTGTCCATAAACTGCAAAAAATGCTGAACGTGCTTGCATAGTGGATTCAGTGGAAAATGAGCAGCATTTGATTTCTTAAATATATTTCTTAAATATATTTCTTAAATATATTGAGATCCTTTTTTCTCACAAAGGCAGCAATAGCTCTCTACAAACAGCACGGCACAGTTTCATAAAACAGGATTAAATTCACAGAGGGTTTGCTTTAGGCCTTGCAGTTACCTATGTCTACAACAGAGGTTAGATTTTATTTATGCCCTATTTTCACATTTATCTCCTTAATTGCACTGCGTACATAACAAATACTGTTCAGCAATCAAAACTCAGCTTTGAAAGAAGAGTATTTAGGCTTTGGCAAACAGATAGGATTATGTATCTCTGCCAAACATGCCCAGAGAGACAAATCCTACCAAATAATGAAGGAGCAAAGACAACAGCTAAGTATCTGCACCCAATTTTAACTAGGGCCTTGGGGGGGCACACTCTAGCAGCATACCAGAAACACAACTACCAATTTTCTTCTTCTAAGAAGTAAGAGCAAGCAAGAAAAGATAACATTTTTAATCATAATGACTGATTCAGAACTGAATCTATACAGAAATAGTCTTTCAGTTTTTAAACTTATTCAGTTACCTGTGACTGTAATAGCTATGTAGGCTGAATAAATCCAAATGGAATAGTAATGGAAAAGGTATGACAGTCCATCTGAATACCACAAGCAAAATGAACTGAAAAACTTTGCTTAAAATACCTGATTGAAATCAGACAAAATAAAAGAATCTTACTCTTTGCTCTGTAAACTGGCAAGCTGGTTCTGATGAAGAGCTGGAGAGTTTATTTAGCTACAATATATGTCTGTTATTCATTGCTCACATGCAGTACTAGCCTGGAATACGCATGGCAAAGTGTTTTCCATTGTATTAGTGGTCTTGCAAAGAAATTGTAAAATGTTCTTCCTGTACCAAAGATGTTATAGTACAGATGAAATAAATCCTGATCTATCTTCTTCTCTGTACATTATAATCACAGAATCATAACAATTAGAAAAAACCACCAAGGTCATTGAGTCCAAATGTTAACCCAGCCCCACCATGTTCATCACTAAACCATGTCCCCAGCTGCCATATCCACACACATTTGGAACACTTCCAGGGGGAACTCATTAACTGAAAAAAAGGCTGATGTGCTTCATACAGAAACAATTGCCATGAAATATTTTTTAATGTATAGATATTTTGTTTAGAAATGGAAAGACTAGCTCCTCATCCAGAAACAAAATCCCTTTTAAATTCTTGGTCAGATAGACTTTTTCCCCTTCCCAAGAGCTTCAAAAGTGGACACGCTTCTTTTCTGGCCAAACACATCTAACAATATTTTGATTGTGAGTCTAATAATTGGGTCATGTTTTCTATTCACACATATATACACATAAAGGAACCTGCACTACAAACAAAATACATAAGCCTTTACATAAGGGTAAGAAGGTAAGGAAAATAGTGATCTTGAAGGATAATATAGGAACTGTACACAGATACCAAAGTTACATTCAAAGAATCATTATACAGTGACCAAGAAAGGAGATGGACAATATCTAAGGTCTTCAGCAATCAGGCTTGGACAGCAGGATGCATCCTAGAAGTGAAATTAATAAATACAACTGTAGTTTCACATTTCCCATTCTCAAGGGAAGATTTGGTGATTGGAGGGGAGCCCATTCATTCTCCCCACACGATGTGTGGAGCTGCAGTCTAGTTGCAGTTTCCCAGTCACTTTCCCAACAGTAACACACAGACCCCCAAACACGAGCTCTTTTAGCCTCTGAGACAAACAAAACATGTTTGCAAAAGGTGGCAGCAAAAGACAGCAAAGAGCCGGGATTTTCCTCTAAGTAAAATAAGTCAGAAGGCCCAGGAGGAGTTGAGCTTCATTGAGGCTGGGGTAGAAGCTTGCACTTATCCGCTGCAGAAAATCAAACTTAAACAAGAAGCATCTAGTCAAATTCTGTACTTACAGCTCATACCCAGCTCTTAATGGCTTTATGAGGACCTAGAGACACAGGTAAAAGCAGAATGCAGACCTACAGCCACAGGTTTTCAATTATCTCTGACAAAATTAATGTCTCCCTAAAGCAGTTATGTTAGAGTAAAAATACTCTTATTCCCTTACATAAATAGGTAAATGCTATGCAGTTTTAAGTAACTGTAAGCCAGCAGAGAACTATGTTGCCTCAGAATAGTTTTGTTTCAAATACTACTGAGGCACTGGATACTGAGGAGCATCCAGAATTCATCCCATTTATATCCATGTTTCCTACACCTGGGGCACTGGAAATTTTAGTACAGAAACAGCTTTATTATTAGCTATATTTTATCTCAACAAGCACAGCCCCATAAATTGGAATGGTATTTTTATAATTTAGAACTATGAGCTGTGCTGTACTTTGCATTTGTTACTATTTGTTACTGTGTGTTATACTTGGAATTGTTATAGAATTTGCTGGTAGCTGGCCATTCCCACTGAGGGGCTTCAGGGACCATTTGGGAAACACCAGTGTGCTGTAAAAATTATCCTGTAAGTCAGTGTTGGAGTGTTTCAAGGCTGCAGATGACAATAGTAGGGGTTAGGTTGTTGGTTCTTTGTCTTTTATTCAACTTTTTTGATGTAATTACTTAGGCAGGGTGGAATTTCAAACCTGTGGTATCCAAAATGCTTTTTCACTGCTTACATGGGATGTAGTACAGAGGAAAGGAAAAAAAGCTACCTACTTGGAGGCCTACTACATTTGTTTTAGATGTTAAGGCACAAACACAGTATTTATATGTTAGAAAATGGAATGAAGGCGGAGTTAGAGAAAGTATTATACATTCATATAATTTAACTTCTTACACTGTGACTTTTTGTTTAGGAGCCTCTTTTCAGATGCAGTTTCTGGCATGTGCAGCACTGTTTCTGGACTGTGCATGTATTACCTTATCCTGGTTGCCTCCTTATGATTTCCTTCATGGAACAGGGTAGTCCCAATACTAGGCCTGATCCAAAATCCTTAGATGATCAAGCTGCATGAGAGAATCATAGAATTCTTTGGGTTGCAAGGGACCTTAAAAGTCAAGTAGTTTCAGCCCCTCTGCCTGTGGCAGGGACACCTTTCACTGGACCAGGTTGTTCAGAGCCCCATCCAACCTGGCCTTGAGCACTTCCATGGATGGGGCATCCACAGCTTCTCTGGGCAGCTTGTTCCAGTGCCTCACCACCCTTTTCAAATAAGGGACATCTTTCTAACCTCTGATCTAAACCTACCCTTCAGTTTATGTGTCTGACCACTACATGCCCTTGGGAAAAGTCCCTCTCTGGCTCTATTGTAGGCCTCTTTAGGTACTGGAACTTGCTATAAAGTCTTCTGAAAGCTTTATCTTCTCCAGAGAAGATTCTATTAGGATTCTATATTAAAATCTACTTTAGGAATCTGACTAGAATCTAGAATTTTCTTACAAATAGTAATTTAAAACATGAGATTATTCACTGGGAGTAGGGTACCTGTATTTCCTGTTGTGTACAAAAGCTCATATAAAACTTGGAATACTCACAGTCCCTGTTTCTAGCTGATATACCACACTTCAACACAAACTAACTTCAAAGGTGGTATAAAGCATACTACCACACAGGCTTTGGGAAACTACTACAACAGAGTCAAATTCTAGAGGGTTACAGATAAGGGCACTGTCAGTCTTCTTTTATCCATGGTTTCCACTAGAAAGTATAACAGAAGCAGAGTTCAAAGGCGAGGCCCTCACCTCTGACATAGTCAGAATTACCCATCTCAGCCTCATTTTAAAATATACAGTTACAATGTTCCAAGTCTAGAAAAAAAATAGAAAAAAAAGAGAGAAATATTGGCAAGTCCTTTGAGCGAAGGAACACGGTTGGCAGTGATGTGGTGAGACCAACCCAAGTCACTCTATTACAAGATAAACGTGCTGCTGTTTTCTTTCTTGCTGTGAGAAGGTGCATGAGCTGGACCATCTCAACTGCACGAGTGCAAAGACTGAAGTTACAAATTCTGTCGTATTTGGCCCAATCCACTTATGCTTTAGCAGCAATATTCATTCACCTGATATTTTAAGGATTGTCCCATTTATGTTTTCTAGTATGTTTTTAGCTAGAAATGCCTGTTAACAATTATTCAGGTAAACCAGCTGCCACATTTAGCCCAATTCTGCTTCAAGTTAATGAACCATGATGGGCACATAAGGGTCAGAATAACATGCTCAAGTGGTTGCTATATGCTAAATATAAGTCAACCACTCTGTTGCTACGACTATGACAGCTGGTTCTAACTCACTCAAGGGAGGGCTTGGATGGCTCCACACAGATGAGAGTGGGATGGGTGCTGGCTTTTAAATGAAATTACTATTTTCCCTTTATTTTTAGCTTTACTTCACCTAGTGTTTCCCCGGTTCCTCTTCAGACACTTTTATTGGAGCTGCTCCTGGCCCATGCCTGTAAAAGTTCATTCACCTCATGGTCGTTGACTCTCATCCTGTGCAAGAGCACCTTGTTTCACTACTGTCCACTGCTGCATGAACTCCTTTTCACGGTCTTTTAAGGAAATAAGATAAATGCAAAATTCTACAAAGGCTTTCATAACCAAACCATGCTCAGAGCAGCCAAGATCAGGCACTTCTCTGTCTGTAAACTTGAGCCAAGCTGACCTTGCTCCCCTGTCCTCTTCCAGTCCAAATAATTATAACTCCAGGTTGTGAGCTCCCTTTTGAGAAGCATAAATAAACCATCTCTGTGTCAATGGTGCAGTGCCTCTGCTGTCTCTACTCTGCATACAGATGCTGCAACACTAAGAGAACATTACTTTACACTGAGAGCAGTTACGAGGTGCAGTAAGAAAATTTCTTCTTCCCTGCTGCCAAAGTGCTTTCATTTTGAATTAACAAGAAATATTTATAGCAATACCATTAGGCAGAGAAGGATTTCCACATCAACCAAATAAAATTTAATGAAGTACTGCAGAGAGAAAAAGAAGGGGAATATTATAACACAGTCCCAGATGTGTTGCATGAAATGGAGGAGGCCAGAGTCATTGCTGCTACCAGGAAAAACAGCATTGGCTCTGCTTGGACACATTTTTAGCTGCTATTACCACACCGTTGGAAAACATGGATAGAATATATTGGTATTAAAGGCTGTAGCATTTCCTTCCAGATGCCTCAGGAAACCTCAGAAGCGCTTTCTAGTGGTGTTGCACACCTGGAATTCAGGCTGCAGCCAGCAGGAGTTGGGGTCCTCAGTGACACGCCGGAGCAGAGCTGGCATTCCTTTGAGAAAACCGCTTTCCAACACTTTCTGCCAGCTCCTGCTTTCACGTCATTGTCATTCTGCCCTCTACTGGGCGAAAGAGCCTAAATATAGTTAATTAAATAGACATGTATCTTGCTCAAAATATTGTTTGGGTGTTCCCCCCCACCCCACCAGCAAAATGCTGTTTTCCATACAATCAGTTTTCCTGTGGTTTTTTTTTTTTTTTGTTTGGGGTTTTTTTGTCTCTCTCTTTTTTTTTCTTTTTTTTTTTTTTGGTTATTGTTTTTGTTGGGTTTTTTTTCTGGTTTTTTTTTTTTGTTTGTTTGGTTTTGGTTTTGGTTTTTGGTTTTTTTTTTTCCCCCTGATCTAATACTGCACTATTTTCTTACTGTTTTGTCTGTTTTAGCTGTTCTACTAGAGGACCTTCCATATATTTTTGGGCAGCTTTTTTTAATACATAAACCCGAAATTCTTTAATACGTACCCAATGGGCTTTTCTCCTATAATGACAAAAATCTATGCTTGAAACACACTGGTTTCTTTGAGCCATAGAGGTAGAAAATATGAAATACACCATAGACACTAAATATTTATTGTCTTTTTCTCCTCACAAACAGATGAGTGGAAAGAATGAGAAATATTTAGCAATTTAACTCCAGTAGTGAGGCAAAGCTAACCGAGCTGTTAACCAGGTCAAGAGACTGAAACCACTGCTGGGAAACTCAGAGCCCTGTTTCTCTTTCTGATTTTGCAGCCCCCTGACACGACTCTGGATTTGCTCTACTCCTGCCATGCCAGGTTCCCACTCTGCTTATGAGGCCTTTAGAGCCATTTAATTACCTGTGAAAGGGATCTTTTTTCTCATGCTAATCCTTTGGGGATGTACCAGGCCCATCAATCTCAAGACATTTTTCTTTACCATTGCATATATTCAATATAATTCCACGTGCATTAGTGGAAAAAGCAAAGGCAAGTAGCACAGATGTCCTTCATGGAAAAAGATTTCCAGACTTGCTAGGACATCCAGCCTCCTAAAGATAACTCAACAAAGCTAACGTGGGTAAGAATTGCAGAGTCTGCATGGAATTTGCAGCTGTTCAATAGTAGGCACCCGTGACCAGGTTGGACGGTGACTTTATGGAATGAAGTCTGTGTGTGGTGCAGGTGTGTGAGTGTGATGTGGGCAGTCGGATTGCCAGCCACAGACAAGTAGCCTTCCGTGACTGCAGGAGAGCAGGAGCTTTTGCATTTCACCACTAGGAAGCAACACAGCACTTCATAAATTAGATGGGAGCTTTGGCTGAGGGGAGAACATTGCTTATGAATCACCAGTGTCAGTGTTTGCTGTGCAAGCTCTTTTACAGCATCTAAGCGAGGATGTTTTAATTTCCATTACGCCTATAACAAAGCAGATGTGAATTATCACGCTACCCTTCTTCTTTCACCACGACCTTGAAAATAAAAGTACGTTGTCTTCTGTGTATTTTCTTGGGGGGGAAGGGT
The DNA here is from genome assembly GCA_037013685.1 of Acridotheres tristis. Classification (NCBI taxonomy): domain Eukaryota; kingdom Metazoa; phylum Chordata; class Aves; order Passeriformes; family Sturnidae; genus Acridotheres; species Acridotheres tristis. The sequence goes on along the minus strand of CM072886.1, from coordinate 56,771,242 downwards.
AACATATTGCTATTCTTGTTTTCTCTTTCCCTCTCTCTTTTTTAATTTTGAATTTTAAAATTTTAAGGGAGAAAACGACCAACACCCTTATTGCAAAAAAAAAAAAAAGAAAAGAAAAGTATTTCTAAGATGGTGAAGACAGTTCACTTTTAAAATACTGGCAGAGGCAGCAGACACTCCTAGATTTAACAGTTGTACATGCCAGCAGAGAGAGTCTCTGCCCAAATGTGGAAAAACAGACACTGGCATAGTTTGGCACACTGACTGGAATATAAATTCTCAACCCATATAAAGAGGTTGAATGGGAAACAGGGATCGAGAACACTTAATCAGCAGCTCTTGCCAGAACCTGTCTCCACTGCAAGGTTCTGTCATAGAACAGGAGCATAAGAAGGATATGGGCAGGTGTGATTTGTGAGTTACAATTTACTCGATGAAAATTAGAAACCTTCAGCCAGAAATGTTCCTTTGCCCCTCACACCTGAATGACCCGAACACTGCCTTCTCCCTGCGTTTCCCATGAGTACCATGCCTTCCTGCCTGTCCTCTGACACTGTGAATGACCCAGAAAACTCTCTCCTGCCAGGAAATCCTGCACCCCACAGTCATGTGCATAGTCAGTGCCCGTGTGAGAAGACAGAAGTCATGCTCCCTGCTCATGCCACTCTCATCTCACATCTGCTTCATCTTTTGCAGCAGTAAAAGTCTGTATGTTCAGTGAGCCTTCAGGCCAACTTTTTATGATGTCTGCAGTTTGATCCTGCGAGCAGACCCTACCCAGGAACACCCAAGGACAAGCATTGCCTCCAATACGGCTGGAAAGGATGTCTGCGGGGAGTTTTTGAGTGGAACATGAAAGAAACAAAGTGCTGATAGATATTTCTGTAGCTTCTACAGTCTGCCTTGGTCTCTGTGTGATGGAGGCTGATACATCCATAACACTTCATCAGAGCTTTAGGCAGAGCATTCTAAGACCTTCCTCACACAGCTAAGCTGAGAGTAGAAAATCACTTTGTTCCAGTTCAGACTAGATAAAAACAGAAAAATATAAACATTGCAATAACTGAGGTTATGTTTCGGACTTCTTGTTTTGGTTCTTGTTGTCTTGGGGTTTTGTTATTGTTTTTTATTTTTAAAAATTAAGGGTTATGAAGCCAGTAAGGTAAAAAAAATAGAGGATTTTTAATGTTTCCTTGACTCTTCCACAGCACTTCGAGACGTGGTGGACAGTGATCTCAGATCACTGATGACAGTGATGGACAGCCTCTCTCAGATGACTAAGCTATCCATCCTTTTATGTTAAGCTTAACAGAAGTCGATATTTTGTTACTAACGTTTCATTTTCAAGTCCTTAGGAGGACTTCCATTGTCTTCCAGGAGCATCCCTTTCATAAATGTTCTTAAATTTATGCACCTGATATTTATCATTACTTTTTATCCTTCTTAGTGTATTCTCATGTATTCTTTACACTATTGGACTTAATAGCTAATGGATTTGATTTAAAAATGGATTCAGAGAAGTTGAAAAAAATTGTGAGGTAGATGATATGGGAACAGTAAATACTAAAAGTATGTCTTGCGTTGAACATTAACATTTCTGACAGCTAAATGCTTTTATAGCATGAATGCACCAGTAAAAATGTAGAAATAGAATCCAGCCAACATAGTCTTTCTTTTTCCATCTTCCTTTTTCCCAAGAATTTCATTTCCCAAGAGCTGTGTCACAGTAATTTTATATCTTAGTATAAATCACATATGCTTTTATTATGCTCCTGGTTTTTTTGCCTTTCCCCAGTGAATGCACTGAATTTTTAAAAAGTTGATTGATTTTAAACAAGATATCATAAAAATGTCATCTCTAGTCAAAAAGCTCTAGGTTTAAATCCTGGCTAAAGTCCTAAGTGAAAGACCTTCTGGTTTTAAAATTATTACTTTATACAAATTCCTAGAATTTTGTGTTATGATTGGATTCTGTTGCCAGGAAAGGATAAGCACTCACTAAAACTTCTCCAGCATTTAAGACATCTTATGCAAATATGTTGTTTCTCCAAACAGTCTCTCTCTAAGTGGAGACACAAAAACATTTCCCACCCTTACTCTGTTCCTAATCCATGAGGTTTGTAAGGATTTAATGGGCCTCAAGCTTCTGTGTCTTTGTCAAATTTGGTGCATAGAAGTTTGGATTCAAAGCAGACTCAGAAATCATTGCACAGACGTGCTGCAATAATATATGCATTATTTCCTAGTGAATCCAAGTTAAACTCAAAGCATCACTGTAATACCTGCCTACAGAGATCCTCTTAAGCACAAATATAACGGGTTCTTTTTTTTCAGCTCAGTGGAGTAACTACTTTTACTACTTGCAAACCACAGATTTCCCACTAGGGACCTCACACGTGGTCCCGTGCAACAGTAAACTAAGCAAATCTGGTTTCAGCTACCTGACTTCATAAGCAAATATTTTGCTAAGTATCTTTTAGAGGAATTGCTATCTTGATTAAGAAGAATATAGAAGTTTTCTTTAGAAGACAAATGAAGTAAAATTGGTAAAAATTAGATGCTGGATATAGGTATTTCAACCCATTCAAACAGATGGAAAATGCAGTGCAGTGACTTTTACTTGACTTCAAATGCACACAGCCTCATACATTACATTATCCATGTTTTTGGGTCTTTTTCACAACCAGAAATGCTAGAAGTTCAGAAAAAATCCTGAGATATAGACCTACTCACTATTGCCTCTGTCAGATAGTTCAAAAAGCTCCAATCAGTTCTACAAACAAGGTTTATTTTTTTAAAATTTTCATGGACATACTACCATGGAGCACCAATAAACTACTGATTTTTTTCCAAAAAGGCATCATGCAGAAAGTGGCCATCCTATGAAATGTGTTAGTCTATGTAGTTGATGTCCAGAAGTCTTTCCTCATAGTGTAGCTTCATTTTCAGGCATGTATCCCCCCTTTTCACTCCTTGTCTACCTATCACCACATGACCCAAAATGCAGTCTCAACCAGGGGCTTGAGAAACTTGAGAGAGATGAAACAACTTTTCACCCTGATTCAAAGCTGCCTTTCTCTTGTGCCATTTCCAAGGAAATATGGCAGGAGCAGTATGGCAACATTGGAACAGCCCCATGGATCAGACTTTTCAGCAATGCAGTTCACTGCTTTAATTAGGCTCAGGTATGTAAATAAGGTCTTCTAGGTACACATACAAGTACCAAAGCTCGAGTTATCTAGCTGTGACATCATTGATCACTGCCTGATGACTAAATCAGAGAAACCAGATTGCCTGGTAAATCATGATTAACCATAAGAACACTGGTTCGAAGTGAAGTAGAACATAATAAATTTTCCAGCTTGGTAACATTAATTTTAACAGTCCTACCATCATGCAGAGTTATTGAACTAATTCTGGTGTCTGTGCAGCTTATTGCCCACGTGAACAGTTCTCCACTGCTTGTATACAATGTGAATTAATCAATAGCTTCTGTCTAGAATAACTGAAACATCTGTTATATTTTATTCAGGATTTCAAGCTGTATGACCAAAGGGGGGAAAATGAACTTGTTTTTTTTTAATCATACAGAGAATATATTATGTTTTACATGTGCATGGCCAAAAATAATTTCATTTCCTGCAGAGTATGTGGAGAATAGACGAAGTCTTGTTTTTGGTAAGTACTGTATTTTTAGTTCACTCAAATGTTATTTGAGACAAGAGATGAAAATAGAGAAAAAAAGATAAAAGTAGCATACAGAAGTAATTCTTAGCTCTTGATACTTGATATACAGTTGAAAATCTTTCTCAGAGAAGTCTCAACAGCATGCTGTCTCTAACTTGGAGAATATGGCTGATTTACATCTGCATGCAATATTTATAAATCCATTTAAAATGTGTTGGCATATTGGCCTTCTGCTTTTGAAAAATTGGTTGACACAAAATGTTGCTCCTTTGGCTTAAATTTCAAAGGTTGGTTTCTCGAGGCTATTAGTATTGTGACAATAATAAGATAGAGTGACGTCCTTAGAGTTTGTGTTTTTCTTAATGCTCATTTGAGCCAAAGATTCAGAAAGTCAAAAAAAGAAACTCACATAATAAGCAACAAACCACAATGCTGTTGGCATTTTTTGGCTTTGATTATATGCTTAGCTCTTTATTCTCACTGTCTGAGCCCTCATTTGTATTTTAAGACACTGCTTTCACCAATTTCCCTCATGATAAGCACAGCTGTGTGTTAGTAATAGGACAACTATGTTGCATATAATTTTAATTAGGTCTGAATTAAAACATGCCCTTTGGGGTCAGACTCAGACAGAAGTCTCCAGGTAGTGGAAATTATATCATCATGAAGCCTAAAGGCTGTGTTTTCCATGTTCCGAGCAGTGGGTTCTCCAGATTTTTCAACTGTCTGCTCTCACCTCTTTTTTCTCCCACCATCAGCTGGAATCACTTTCCTCCTCCAACATTCCATATACAGTCAAATACCACCTCATCTTTGTTCTTTGTTTAGCAGTTTCCTGCCAAAACCACTGGACAAAGGCACGCCATCCAATGTGCTGAGCTGCAGCTTCAGGAGGCGTTTTTCAAACTGCAGGCTTTATGACAAATCTTATAGGCAGTGCTCCAGCCCTTTTCCCTGAGAATGTACTGCAGCTTAGTCTTGTTCTCTGGCATATGCTGCACATACTGCCAGACCTGTGAGCAGTAATGAGCTTGTACAAGCCAACAGGCACCAAAGCCTTCAGTCTCTTCCGAGTGTGTCAACATTCTTGTCTACAAAAATGTCTCAGTAACCCTCCAAACCTTCCCTCTCTGCTTCCCATTCCCTACTTACATTTGCAGAACTATCAAGAAAATTTAAGATGAACAGGATCTAACTATTCCCTTCTCTTATTAGTCTTTGAAAAGAATATTAAGCTTATATGTTTTTATTTTGGTGGGGTTTTGTTACAAAATAATCAGTTATTGCATAGTAATATCAATGCACACTTTTCTGGACATTCAGCAATTAACATGACTGCTCTGGAACCAGAGAGAGCAGCCACAGGTAACAAATCCTGCTGACAAAAACTTCAACATGTTCAGGTTCATGCCCTGGAAGCTGAACTTTAGGACTTCAGCTTACATCCAGTGAGCTTTGACCTTCTCTGTACGTGCTACTCTCTGCATAAAATGCAGCAGTAATAAAAAGCATTCAAGGAACAGCAGAATCATGCTGTAGTAGGTTAAACAGTTATGAAAACTGAGGAGAAGACATTGCTGTTAAATAGTTTTTTTTATTCTTAGGAGCTCTGTACATAGAGTCAAGAAACCCAAAGAAGTGTAAGTAATTTTCACATGGGGTGAATCATGGTAGTTGTGTTGCTTTTAGTACAGCAATGACAATTTTATATAATACAGCAGTTACTCAATATCCAAACTGAGACTCTGCAAGTGTGGAAACATATGGCTGATGGCAAACCCAAACTTGTGTGCATCAGTTATTTCATCACTTTCTTATTTAATCATCACCCTCTTGTTTAAATGCTAAGTATGTTCCATAGAAACATAAATTACAATTTGACATGATCACGGCATCTGAATGCAGAGGGTATAAACAGAACACTGAAATTTGCAATATGGAGATCAAAAATATCCATTTCCACACACCCTCCCCAAGAACTTTTCCATATGGATTAGCTTCTTGGTGAGCCTGGTCAGTTCCCAGTGGTCTGTCTGGCAGCTGCATTACTTGTTTTGGAGTAACACCAAGGAACTAGCTGATACAGCCTGTGAGGTCACATGTAGGGGCTTTTCTGTTATTTCAAAGTAAGGAAAAGAATCACAAAATTATTTCAGCTTATAGAATGCAACTACAGTACTTCAGGTTCAACGGGGCAAGAGGTTTATCTTGGATCTGACAGGATGTCTCTTTCTGCAGCTGAAATTTTGTGGTTCTGTTACATGACCACATAGCCAAACTCACACAGATATTAATGTATTTGGCTGCACTCTCATATCTGAAATCTGAACATCTGCAGTGACCTGAAGTAACCTAGTGAATTCTGGTAGGCCAGAAAATAAAGACAGATTTTAAAAACCACTTAGTAGATATCTAGAAGTGTGTCCCAGTAGAGGTTTTGAGCCAGACTGAGAGAGAACAAACAAAAAGATACACAGCAGGAAAAACAGTGTTTGAAAGAAACAACAGCAATAATGCCAGTATCTTTATTACATCCATCTTACTTGGCAATTTTTGGTGGTTAATAGTAACTGCTATTAATTACAAAAAGTAATATCTACATAGAAACACAGTTAAGGGCAGATCTGCTAGTAACAAACGATCTACTTATGAAGTACTGCTGGATTTGAATGGCAACATAATATATGTAGATATAAAATAATGAGTGTTTTCACCATTGTCCTTCTTTTTATGACTTTTCCTTGTCTGCATAAACACTTTTGGAGAAAGTGGTACCCTCATCCTTTGGTTTGATTGCAGTGTCAAAGACTTCATGTTGTGGCAAAGAATTCCTTGTAAGCAAAGGAAGAACGAGCTATAAAGAACCTGACAGAGCTTCTTTATGTATACACATATTTTTACACACACTCCCTCATGTGTTTTCCAGAGGAAATGTGGTTGGAGAAAAGAGAGCTTGGATCCTTTGAAGTCTCTTATATTTGTCGCTATTAGAAGCAACTTTCTCAGAGAAGTGCCAAGGATCTGACACACAGCACCTTATTATTATATTCTTACTAATTTATATAAAAACATGAAGGGAGGGAAGAAAGAGAATAGAGCCAAACTCTTTCACGAAGTGCCATGGTACCCATGGTATCTCACTCTGGAGATGACTAAATAAAGATGCAGGTTATGCAGGGAGTTTGTGGAATCTCCTTCCTTGAAGATATTAAAAAATGGTCTGGACATGATCTTGGGCAACAAGTGAGCAGGGAGACTGGACCAGGTGACTTCCAGAGGTCCCCTTCAACCTATAAATGAATAGACTCCAAAGTATTTCTTTTCCCCATTTTTTTTTTTGTCCTTTCCTTTCAATGCTTTTCATAGTGAAAAGATCCAGTGATTGACTTCCCACTTGAAGTCCCACTTTCTTTTCAATATAATGTGCCACTAAGGAGAAACTGTGTAAAAACCAAAGACTGTATAAATCTTGCTGTGCAAACTTCCAGACTGCTCAGGTAGTTAACCATGGTAGCAGGTGATGCACCAAGAGCCTACAAGCCTGAGCTCCTCTCTTGATCAAAGCTGCTGAGGTACATGTGAGTGTAGATATGTTTGTATATATAAATATACTTTTTAAAACACTAATTTATCCAGTTGTCACTATATAATGATTAAAATTTTCTTTCTGAGACTTCATGAACCAAAACACGGAAGTGTGACAAATTAATTCACATTATGCAACCACTCTGGAATTCCCATAAACATTAAAACAGTATGTGGTAGCAGATTTTTTTTTTAACAAGAGCTGCTCAGTGTAGTTTTGAAGCAGTTGGTGAAGTGTTTGCTAACAGCAGGGCTTTATGCTGCTTGATCCAGTTTTGCCTATGTGGCAGCTATAGATATTCCAGACTAAAGATCAGATATTTATTGCTCATTCATTTCCACTGAGACAAGTCTGAAATGGGCCCTTGTATTTCTACTTAGTCCAGTAGTGGAAGAGAATAAAAACAGAAGCCTAATTCTCTGGCATGCTTCCTGCACCCAAATGCAACAAGCATGAAGATGTGGAGCACTTCAAGTAGGAATGGTTGTGGTTTTCTCTCCCGAAAAAAACCCCAAGCCAACCACAAATCGTGGACACAAGGCAGAGAAACAACATGCTGAAAAGTGAAAAACAAAGCACATACCCTCCACAGATAACTGGGGAAAAACCATACTTCCCTTTGAAAATTTATTTTACTCTTGGGCCATTAACAGCTAACAGGATTGCAGCATTTGCTTACTGTACTCACCAAAGTAATTACCTGACTGGGACAGTTTTGAGTGGAGACTTTGTTCAGGCCAAAGAAAATCCCTCAAGAGGGATTGGAAATACCTTGTGAACTGTAATTATTTTCATGCACCCATTTTGTGTTTCTTTTACAACTTCTTTTAATTAGCCTTTTTTAATTGATGAAATCAGCACGACACAATTCTTATGATAGAAAAAATAAGTATTTTAAGAAGTGCATTGACATACATTATCTCGTTGTAAAATAAAACATGAAGCCAAGCCAAATGTCTTTGGATTATAATTCTGGCATAGTTCAACAATACAATAAATTTAGATTCTCTGCAATTGTATAAAAGTATCATCGTTGCCTAATGTTAAGGCAGAAATTTCCAGTTTAGCTCTAGATTTTGCCTTTACAGTTTGCCAGGAATTGTTTGTCTCCTTGCTGGTACTATAAAGCAAATATGATGGAATCGAGACTTAAGCACAATTAATGAGCTTAATGTTCATACGAATTTCAACTTAATGTTGAAATTTGTATATTCCTGGTCTGTCCAATTCTGTGGCCTACTTCTAGGTGAAGTTATAAATCCTTCAGTGCTTTCAGAGGACTGGGTCTTGACTGCTGAAATTATTCTACTTGGCTGACAGATTTTCAGTCTTCTCTTTCAATTTCTTTTCTGTTGGAAACTGTGAAATACAACCAAGGCCACAGGATATCTTTACAGTGCATGTATTACTCCACTATTTATACTTCCCAGAGCTCATTCTCTTCAGTGAACTAAACATTCTCCACTACAGAAAAGAAACAGTGCTTTAGGGAACACATGTAGTTTAAACTTTTAACAATTTAAAGCCAGGGAAAGGAAAATTGAAATTATTTTTGAATACTTGTCGCATTTTTCTATTTAGTTTCCAAGAGGTTCCCAAGCTGAAAGAGGAAGAAGGTTAATTGGACACCGAAGCATAATCCTGCTTCACTTTTTCCTGCATGTCTTTGTAATTTTACATACATATTTATGATAGACATGCTCCTTGCAACCAGTTTTAAAATTCTTTCTCAGTTTTCATTTTGATGGTAAAAATGAATGAAAATTTATTGTTCAGCCTGTGAATCAGATTCATGGCAAAATGTATTTTAGCTCAAACAATGAAGCCCAGCAAATTATCATCTGCTAAATATATCATCTAAATGTTCAATTCCTCCATCAACATCAGATCTAAAACATGATTGCAAAAAAATAGGATCTTTTTCAAAGCAAGCACTGCTTGACTGTTTTCTTTTTTCAAAGTGCTCCAGTAGCTACCTTCCTCTTTCTAGAGTTTCCTACATTCCATAGGAATTTCTTCCATTCCTTACATTGATCAATAGGGTTACTGTTTGATTTACAGCAGTCTCTATTCACAGTTTGTGAAAGACGTTTTTCTAGGTGCAGATCTGTTAAAAAAAGAGTCACTGCCATGTTTTAAGTATTTTTTTGGTGAAGCTCCACTTCATTTGTCCCCAGCATGCTAACAATTGTAAAAGGCTGTGAGGAGCAAAACTATTTATTATAGGATCACATTTAATAGCCCTCAGATTTTAAAGCACAGATTTTGAAAATCATATTTAGAAGCAGTCAGAATTCCGTGTTTATTTAATATATTCTCCATGTACACATTTCACAATAAATTGTTTTCTAATGACGGTGAAATGAGTCGATAATGTTGAAATATTTGATGAAAGAATAAAAGTAACCTCCTGAAATAATTACATCATTTTTGTATCTAAAATGTAAGTTTATTTTTCATTCCCATCTCTTCAATGCTGACACCAGAACTGCTGAAGATAATAAAACCAAATACTTCTTCCTTGGCCATAGACTACAAACCATTTTAACATAGACTGGAGCCTAGTGTTGTATGAGGGTGGAATGGAGTACACAGGAGAGGATGACATTGTCAGTGCTGCTTTGAAGGATCACCTTCCCAAGAAACATGATGTTTTGCTTTCAGTTGGCAGGCTGTAGGGAATGCCATATATATCAGCCCATTAGAAGGGTTAAAATACTTATCTCCAAGTAGGTCCATCACGTCTAGGAACTTCAAGGCTAAACAGGCTAAGCCAAAGCTGATTTGATTTAATAATGATCATAATTTGAATGGGAATCTGGAACAGATGATCTTCAGAGTTCCTTTTCTTCCAACCTGTATTTCCATTATTTTGTTTTACAGGTAGAAAATAATCTTTTGTAGCTGCCATTACTCACTGATAGGTGACTGTGAACATTACCAGGATTTTAAAGAGAACTAAGAGGCAACAAATCCACTGTGAAAATGCTGTGACTATATTGCACAAACTTTAATGCATGTACTTGAACCTGCTCTACTGATTTGCTAACGAAGTAACAAGACTTCAGAAAAATCTTGGAGGAGCAGAAGAGTGGTAGATAGCATTTCTTCTGAAGAAACCTCTACAGAAAGATCTATAGAGAAGCACATGGTGGTGAGAGGGAGCTGTAAGCAACCAATTCTAGGAAATGGGATGAGTAGGGATTGCAGTAAAAAGGAAACCTGGAAGATGTCACAGTCTCCTGCAGTGCTGTGAGAATCCATGCATAGTAAATGCCAAGTCTACAAACACCTGAACATCCACACAGCTCTGCTTGCCAGGTATTTTCCTTCCTAATAATTTATATAAGCACAATCCTGGAAAGTGTAGACTGGAAAGAGCAGCTTCCCAAGTTCTGCCTCTATCAGTTTCAGAAGATACTGGACATTTTCAAGCCTCTTCTCAAGGTACCAGTAGGCTGCAGGATGGTGTTTTTCAGTTCAGAATGGCACTTAGGGATGTGCCTTTTGGGACATCACCCCACAGACGTGAGCACTCATGTACTAAAAAACCAAGGAATACTCAAATATTCTCCTGAGCTGTGGCTATGCTGTCTTCTTATTCATGACCATCTCATTATTAGAAAAGTAATGTGACATTTCCAAAACAAATCTCTGACAATCAAAACTGATGGTGTATTCAAGAGGCTGAGCATCTTGATGCTTTTAAAAAGATGATAAAGTTTTCCTCTGTTAAGTGATGATATCCTCACAGTTCCTGACAGCATAGTTCTGTATTTTCTGGCTAAATTTATGTCAAATTCACATCTCACTGAAGTGTATCATAGCTACAGCAAAGGAATCCTATCCAATATCATTACTGTGAAAAGTTAGCAGACATCCTACTGATAGGCAGTAGTAGTTCCCTCTAAAGTTAAGCTAATGGCTAAAGGATTTTTGCTTAAAAAGTAAATTAAAAGCACCTTTGTATGAAGAGATACTAAAACAGATGTTTCTTAGACAGACAGGTTGTCCAGCTCTGTGATACTGGGTAATAGTGGACCTAGTTGTTACTGTGCTTCTTACAGAACTGATTTATCCTTGTGTAATTCTTTCATTTGACTGCAATCAGTAGGAAATCAGACTTTTATTTCATCACCCATCCTGCACACTGTGGAATAGATCGTACAATGGAAAATATTTTCAATGCAGCAGGGAGGGGTTTTTTATAATTAAAATGCTTGATATGGCTGTATATTTACTAACAGCACTCTAAATGATATAGTCCAGAATATTTTGCAGAAGCAAAACATGACAGACTTTAATAGCATTTATGTTAGCTTTCCTTTCACAAATATTATTATTTTAGAAGGACTGTGGGGTAAATTTTTTCTGTTATCTTGTTAATAGTAATGTGTCTATCAAGGAACTCGTCAATGTTAAGAGTCACTCAGTGATATGGGACTTTTGCTGGTTACAGGATATAATCTTGGAGAACTATGATCTCAAAAGCCTTGGAATAGATACGCCTCTGTCACCTGCAACAGATAAAATAAAAAAGAGCAGATGACCAGGAAAATACCTTTTAAAAGAACTATAAATGTTTTAATCCTTGAAACAGGATTAAAGAAAGCACATGGAGAATGTGGAGGAAGAAAATGATACAAATAAGGCAAATGTTACAGTAATAAATACATACCCTTAATCCCAGAAATCCAGCAGAATCTTACTGAAAACATTGCAGAGTATCATTCTAAGCAAGTCTTGATATTACAATACTCTGACTACTTTTGCATTTTAAGCATATATTTTCATTTTTAAAAAGCCAGGAGTGAGCCTAGCAAATGTATAACAAAACTACTTGGCAAGAATTTACCTTCTTGAGATAAACCAGACTGCATGTCAGCACCCACCCCTGAGCTACTAGGATTTACTGTGGAATTTAGCATATTGCAAGGGAGAGACAGGGGATCTGTGAGATGTCTCAATGCCTGACTGGGATATGATTGCCTTAAAATTTATTTTTATACAGCTCAGAGGCAGAATACCACAGAATTATAGAATGGTTTGGTCTGGAAGGAACCTTAAAGATCATCTTTTTCCAAACCTCCTGCCATAGGCAGGGACACCTTCCACTAGACCAGGCTGCTCAAAGCCCCATCCACCTGACCTCGAACATTTCCAGGGATGGGGCATCCACAGCTTCTCTGGACAACCGGCGCCAGTGCTTCACCACTCCCACAGAGAAGAATTTCTTCCTGATATGTAAGCTAAACCTACCCTCTTTTAGCTTAAAGCCATTCTCCCATGTCCTAAAACTAAGTGTATTTGTAAAAAGTCACTCTCCAGCTCTCTTATAAGCCCCCTCAAGGTACTGGAAGGTGCCATAAAAGCTTCTCTCTTCTCCAGGCTGAACAGCCCCAGTTCTCTCAGTCAGTCCTCACAGGAGAAATGCTCTATCCCCCTGATCACCTTCATGGCTCTTTTCAGGACACACTCAGGAGGGTCTATGTCTTTGTCATGCTCAATTTTCCACTTTTGAGTATTCTGGTTGATCGTAGACTGTGATGAAATGATTGAAACACTGAAAGTGGCATGCCTTTGGTCTGTGTATTTTTTGTCTACCTTTAGTCATCATAGGAATGTTTTCCCTTTGATTACCTGCTCTTTATATAACTTATTTTAGCAAAGCCAGCAATAATAATATCCAAACATCTTGCCCAGGCTTTCTTAATCAAGCTCTACGACCATTATAGTGCTAAAGAAAAAAAGTTATGTAATTTGCAGTACATGGAACATTTATCTCCTTTGAATGCAATTAAAATTGTTTGTACAACTTCTTACATAATGTAGAAAGACAAATCAGCTCTCAATTCTTCCAGTTATTTCACACTTCCTATATAAGCCAGCTAAGGGAGACAGAAAAAGACATCTTACAGACTTTTGGTTATCTTTATGCTTATTATTAATAAAACAGAAGGAATCAGTTACTTGGCGAATTTCATGATATTGTTTTTCATTACAGATTGTAGAAATAGAAGAATTCAAGACCAGTCAAATAAAATTCCTCTGTGATATTTATAAAATTTTTCATTTAAGACAATTTTTCTCCTTTCTTCCTCAAGGCTCAAACTTTTATCAGAACTTCTGAAAACAAAATTTTGCCACAAATTCACAATCTCTCCATATAGACTGTTGGAAATGCTTTCTCTGATTTCCATCTTTTATGGAAGTCCTTTGGATCTTAACAGTTTTCATAAGGTTCCTGGTCATTTAAAAATATGTTGCCTGTGTTCAAAAATCTGTATGTGTTTGATACAGCAGGAAATACATATTAATCTATGGAATTAATAGCATTTTTTACAAAGCACTCAGAATTATGTTGGACAATCACTAATTGCTGTGCAATGAAGCCATCTTCCAAAGTGTCTTGACACAAATTTTGTCAACACCATTCCAGTGTCCACTGAACATTTCCAGCTCAAACACAGAATGACTGAAATACTCATTAGGCATACATTGCAGCAGTTTGGTCACATCCCAGTCACTAATGGGCAAAGTTGGAAAGAAAATTGGCAGCATTCAGTAAATTCCTTCTGCCTTTACTCTTTTCTCTGTGCAGTTCCTGTTTTCAAGGCAGTGATGGTTCTTCATGATGCTACTTTGGCTTTATCATACTGTGTGCTGGTTTAGGATCCAAGCTTGCAGAAAACAGCAAAGATTTCAACCCCTCTGGCTCCATTTTTCCATTGCTTTTGTATTCATTTCAGCACCCAGCTTGCCTGAATTTTCATCTCCAACAGTAAATGCCACATAGACTACTCCTGTTATTCAGGTCCATAGCTCTGATTTCTTTTTCCTAATTGATCTGAGAAGGATTTTCATAATGAAGTGAGTTTTTTAAAAAGCCTACTGATTAAATATTTTTGGAAGACATGTTAGTGCCAATGAACTTCTGCCAAAATACTATCATGCTTCTTTTGACGAATCTGGCATACTATGTAAAATCAGATACCAAACATAAAATTGTAACTGATTTTTTCAATTCACATTAATATCTCAAGTTCAAGGCTCCAGGACAGTTTCATAATACAGAAATCCCCATTTTGTGACTGACACAGTGTTAGGAGTTGGACTCTTTGGAACCACAAATGAACTAAGAGATGCTGGGACACGTTTCTAAGGGTTAGTAACATTTCATATCTTACAGAGTAAGTGGGGGAAAATTGTTGAGAAAATGTCAAAGTCTCACTTTACATTAAAAAGAAACACAAATTATTATTGCTATTGTCATTTCTAAGAGTGTCAGAAATGCCTAAGAAAAGCAAATGTTGACTTTATCTAGAGCTAAAACTATAGAAAGCAGATTCTGTAGCTCCGTCTCACTTCTGCAGTCTTTTTGTAGTGAAACTTTTAAGTGTGGAAAGCATAAACCTTTTCAAGGAAGGCAAAGGTACAAGCTAAAAACCCTTATTATGTTTAATCACAGCAGCTTTCCCTTGGCCTTGGCACAGTTTCAAATGCAAGGATATATCCAGCAGCAGTTGCACCAAATTTGGTCTACAATGGAAGTAAAAGAGGTAAATAAAGTCCTCAGCACAGCCTCAGCAGGTGCCAGCTGTTTTTCTGCACACTGTGAGGCATACTCTGTCAGCAACAAAGAAGACACCCTCTTGCTACCTCACAAGAAATCTGTTTGCTTCAGTCTTCAGTGGTGGCTGGTGCTCAAGTCAGAGTACAAGAAAATGAGTAATTGTGGAATAGACCGCCCACTGGGAAAATTAATCCTTCAAATCTTGCAGAATCCTTGCATCTTTCTACTGGTCAGCTTGTTCCTTGAGGAACAAGAGCTGTATTCTTTCCATGTTTTGAAAAAATATCCTTGTTTTAAAAAAAGTCATGCTGTGGAATGTATTTTAGCATCTAGTGTTCATCCAAATTAATGTTCATTTCCTTTAGTAGTAACTGGAGACCATCTGCTGCAACCAAACACTATTAGAAGTTGTCAGATATCCAAAGGCAGTTTTCCCTCATTAGTCTCTGTAGATCAATGGCTGCCCTCTGTGTCAGACTTGTGTATCTTCACTCAGGGTACATGGAGCACCTCCCCTCACAAATGTGCTGGTTTATGGCCAGGGGTCAGAGGTGTTACAGAAATGCTTAAGAAAATAAAATTATTTTCCCTACACAATACATTGCAATCAACTTTTCTGGAGAAGAGCGACATTCAACTACTGCAAAACTGCCTTCACTTGGCTGAAATTCAAAATAATCAGGAGAAAAAGAAGACAGTAACAATACTGAGTTCAGAAAGCAGAGGACAGCTTCTTTTGAAATGATCCAGACTTCAAAGCGTCAGTGTTCTACATACACAGAACTATATGTTTGAACAGTTGGCTGTAGCATAAAATGCTTTAATGTAGAGAAAGAGCAGACTGGAAGCAGTTATAAATAGCAATTTCTCTCTGAACGATGTGGCCATTCCCATATGCTATTCCCAATGTACAGTTTAATAGATGACGGTTACAATGGATTTGGTCAGTACCCTTGGCATGGAAAAAAACCACCATGATCACAGACAAAACTGGTCTCTGAAATACTTCAGGTTTTGGAGTTACAAGGCCACTGGGTTTTGTCAGACAGAGTAAAGAGACCTTCAAACCATCTTTTTTTTTCTTGTCTGCCAAGGAAGGAGGTTCTCAAGGAGCACATGCCATTGTATCGCTCAAATTTCTTCTGTTGCCCATATTAAAATAATAGACACAAGGCAGCAAAACTAAAACCAAATTATTGTTATAAGAAGGCAACATGGTTTTCTCTGGACAAAATATCATACATCTAAGGGTGAGCTACAGTACCCCAAAATCATTATGAGTTGCACACAGGTCTCTCGAGGCTTTCTTGTTGGAACTTACTATAGTTGTTACCACATTAATTATTAATTTTATTAGTTAAAATGGCAATGCAAATTCAGAAAATATCTGGTTCTCTGCTTTGACAAATAGGCACATTTTTTCTCAATGTGTAAGCATGAATAGGTCCATAAAAGCATGATAGAGTGGGGAATCCCAGGACCCAGAAAGATTTCATATCATCATCATCACCATCATCACCATCAGTGACAGAGTATCTTCTGGCTGTGAAAAATAGTAGGTTTTTTTGCATAGTGACATCTCTAAGCTTTTCAATCTCCAAATCATACAATGCCTGTGCTACTGTGGGGCTCTGCCCTGCACTACAAACCCTCTCAAACCTTCTTCTATACCCCAGGAGAGACAAAGTTCAAACAGTATAATGTTCAATGTGCATCGGGGGTATCCCATAGGACAATCTGTTAGGGCTTCAATCTGCACCATTCTGCCATTTCTATGACCAGAATTGCTGCTGGAATTTGCTTCTCTGCAGCAAAGGCACTTAATAGGCACAGATTAAGAATAATAAGGAAACATCCTGAAGTGAAAGTCTGGATCAGAAGCTCATGCAGTGTAACTACCATTCTATCTGAGACAATTTCAGACACCATCCAGTATATCATCACTTCAGCTGTAGAAAAAGCCAGGAGGATCTTTTTTATTCTGTGTCCAGACAAGAAACCAAGACAGTGCTCTCCACTATATGTTGAAATCTGAAGATAACTCTATAACAAAGAGGTTTGTTTCCAGAGCAGGGACAGAAACTTCATTGCTCTGTGACAGTGTAGGTCTCATGCTTTTAACATTCCCTGTAAAAACAGTTCTAAGAAGCCACAGCAGGGCTTTCCTTCCCTTCTTCTTTCGGCAGCTGCCTTTAAACTGAGGATCTTGCCTTTGGTCCGTGCCTGTGTTATGTTACAGCTGGCTAGTCCAAGTCCAGCCATGAGTCCTGCTGACTCAGACCCAGAGCTTTACCCAAAAGCTTGTATTCCTGGCTTGACTTTCTGGCTTCCTCATCACTGTGGACTTGTGCAATGATGCAGATTCTTGGCTGAACTTGGCTACCATCAACAAACATACTCTGATCATTTTGCTTTCTTTCTGTGGGACTGTTGGTGGGGTCACTTGTTCAGATGTTTGGCTTCCTGCTCCCTGACCACTGCAGAGCAGCCTGCCTTTGGTGCTCTCTGACAGTCTACACCTGCTGTCAAGAAAATGAAAACTACAGCAACATCTTCCCAAGTATATTAAGAGCATGCATATATTCATGACATGGCTTCAAAGTGAAGAAAAACCATGAATGAAAAAAAAGATCACGTAATAGAGTGTCAAAATTCTCTTGTATATAGAGAAACAGGTAATGTGTAATCAGATTAATAAGAGGACACAAAGAATTTCTTAAGTCCAGTGATTTGTAGTCTTCAAAGACAGAGTTCTGCCAACTGATTCCTTGCAAGGTCACATGTCTGTAAAACTTTGCGTAATGAGAAATACACAAAAGAATTTATTAGTGATTTATATCACAACTAATCCAGGCCCAAGTCTCTTCCAGCAGAATGATTTCCAATTAGGGAAGAACACATGTATTTGTTTCTGAGTTAAAATTAGGAGAGAGCAATATAGACAATGATAGTACAATTGTGCTAGGTTTTGCTGCATTTTATGAATCTTTGGCCTCTAAGGGAAGAAATATGTCTTTGTTTTCTTGATCTTGCAGCATACTCTTTTTTGTTTATTCATGCCTTGATACTACAGGGCTTTAGAGAGATTAGCTAAGGAGCTGAAGAAAGCACCAGTTTTAGCAAGGACTCGTTGGTCTTAAGTTTAAAATATCCATTAATATTGCAGGTGGAAATCTTTAATAATTTTCAGTGATTACCCTAAATTAGAATGCTGTCTGTTTTCTGTGACATGCATGTAGCAGGAATAACACAGAATCAGAACAATAAATCACAGCTTAGCTCACAGAGTCACTGATATTCTAGGACTCTGGCCCATTTAGGACAGTCTTCTGGTATGAATTTTATTATTTTTTTAAGTTTGAGGCAAGCCTACCAGATAGAATAGGATAGTTGTTTAAAGTAACTAAGTCCAGGTAACAAATTCTGTCTCGGAGTTAGGCAGAGGGGAAATTTTCCTCCATACTCTTCTATATTGCAAAAATGAAATTGCATGTAAACAGGACATCCAAAAATGCAATTGGTCCTATGTAATATATTGATCTTGCGAGTCATATAGTTAATATGACAGCTTTTCATTTTCTGTCTTTAGACATGTGTCCATGCTCAGGTGTGTTTTGGTTTGAGAAGTACTTCTTGAAATCAGAGACTTGCCTTTTTATATTGAGAGTTTATCTTTTGCATTAGTAGAAGGAGAACAATTCAGGAGCAAATGCCATCACAGCCATGACAATACCAGGTTTACTTGTATTAATGCAGAGGTACAGTCTGCCTCTGTCCCAAACTGCTGAAGTTTGTGACTGCAATCAGTGACAGGGCCCTTCTTAGACTGGGTGCAAACAGCAGCTGAGGAGGATGGACCACAGGGCTTGTGGTCAGTGTAGCCTGCCTGACCATGAGCTCCTGAAAGATCAGAGACCAAGAAGGCACTTAAATTTCAAACACCTTTCACCTCTACTCTCTTGGACAGGGAGGACAAGAGCATTGTTTAAAGAGCCTCATGATCAGCAGGACCATGAGGAAAGATGAGTAATCATAAGGTTACAGTAACATATTCCTCCGTTCTGCTCCAAGATTGTTTTCCCAAAAGCATTCTACAGAACTTCAAAACAAAACAAAATGAGAAGCAGAAGTGGAAATTGAAAGTGAGGAGAAAGAGGGAAATAGAGAAATAAAAACGGAGAAAGGGAAAAGGGAAAGGGAAAAGAGAAGAGGGGAAAAGAGGAAAAGGAAAAAAGCGAAAAATGGAAAATGAAAAGGTTATATCCTTTGACCTACCTTTAGACAAGCATATGAAGTAGAAAAGTGTGATTTGATTCCATACAGATATTGGGTATTAGTATTAACAGCCTATCAGCTCTCTGATTATTCTAATAAGGCTCACAAACAGCAAGGGATTAAGACAGCCAAGCACTATCCAGGTCTTTTAATATTAACTATATTCAGTTTCCTCATCTTTGACTTCCCTTTTCTGTGATCACATTACTGAGAATGAGGCTCAGAAACAAATTAATTATGTAAATTACTCAATTTTAAGTTTCCTTTCTAAAAAAGTAATCTAAAAAAATAGTTTACAAGAGCCCTACAAAAGTAATCTAGTCCAATCTGCTGCTCAGTGCAGTGCTATCCTGAAATATAATGTTGCCAAGACCCCTATCTAGTCAAGTTTAGAATACTTGTAAGAATGGAGATTCCACAAACACCCTCACCAACTTCTTCCAGAACTTAACTGCTGATATGAAGCTTTTTTCCCCCACTTGTTCAATCAAAATGTCCTTCGTTGCACCTTTTGATTGCTACTCATTGTTTTGCTCTTTTTTGTCCTCCAAGAAGAGTCTGCCTCTGTTATCTCTACCACCATTCAAATAGTGATGATGAGGACCACATCATCACCTTACTCAGGAGTGGAAACTTTTTGAGGTACGAGGTGGCTGAAGCTGTTAAGAGAGACACCTAGGATCAACAAGTCAACAATAATAGAATATTGAACAGGAACAGCTGAGAAAATGGTGATATACCAGTAAAGAGAGAGAGAGGATGTTAAAAGTAAATGCTGTACGCTGCAGGCTACTCTAGCTGTTTAACAAAACTTTCATCTTCAGATGAAGAATGCCTTAAGTTTCTAAACTGCAGCAAGACCTGTTCAGTTTGGGAAATCTGCAGATAATTTGATTGTGACCCTCAATCTTTAGGCTTTCCCTACGACTTGTGAGATGCATTTTAAGTAAACTGGCAGTTGATAACTCTTTATTTCATGACCACTACAGAGGCAGAGAACCATCTGAAGCCCATCAAACTGATCCACTTGCATTTCAGGACAGATACAGGCATTATGACCAAGTTCCTCTCTGATCATTGTGCAGGGGCAAGAGGATGTGGAGACAAGTGCTGAGTGTGTCCCTGCCTCTTCTGGTTTCAAAATGCAAAGTTTGCTCCTTCTAAAGGTTGAAAGAAGTTGGAGGCACACAGTTGTCACAGCTTCCTCAGTAAGGAAATAAACAGTACTTGTCAACCACTTTGATGATGGTGTCGTTCTAACAGACTGCTCCACATGAATTTTCCTTCATTTTTTCAGTCTGCATTGTTTGTGTTGCACTGATCTAAGTTTAGAGATTTATCCATGAAGAAACAACAGAGCTAAGTACTCAGACACAGGAAAACCTTTTCATATCAGATAAACATGTCACAGAGGGATAGTTAATATTTCCAAAATACTTCAGTGTATGGCCACAGTATTGTAATTATACACAGAGCAGAGGACAAGTCAAGGTATTCATGCAAATAGTCTTGCTTTCCCCGTAGTTGTTTTAGGCATTTGTACCAAAGCATATATTTACTGTGAGGTTTTGCTCTGCGGACTATATAGGAGCTAAACGAGACAGTAGCTTCATTTAAATGTTCTTTATGGAAATTCTGCAGTGTGTCTGGAAACAATATATGTTGGAATAGGACACTTAAGATATGAATAGCTTCAGTAGCTTCAGAGGGCTTGTAAGCAAGTATTCATTTAACACTCATACTGTAAATACTCAGGGGTGTCTGCATTAACTCCTAGTTGGAGCACCAGTTTTATCCCCACTTCTTTTTTTAATGAAAACTTCTTTGTTGAACAAGTCAAACCTCATGTGAGCAAAGCAGTAACAGAGTTGGCACAATTCCATTCTGTCTTTTAAAATTCTGAAGGGGAAGTGTAAAAAAGGAGCTACAATACTTCAGGTCACCAGTGGTTTGTTTATTTTTCCACTGAGAAAGCATCCTTGAAATTTTATGAATGTTTAAACTTGCACTGAGCACCACCCCCACTTCCCCACTCATCATATCTCTGGACTAGGAAGTTGCCATGTGGTACTCATTTGTCAGATTTGTATCTCGTGATAGATATGTTTCGCTATATGTGCATCAGAAAAAAAAAAACTACATCCCCAAAGCCCCCCTGAAAACCCAACATACAAAAAAACCCAATAAGAAATACACATGTAGAATCAAAACCTTGATTATAATATAAGGCCACCTTAAGCAGTACTTTGAGTTCAGTCAAGTATTGTCTGGTAAAAACAAATAGAGCTATACACTAATGTGACATGTTTTATAGAACACTAAAAACTAAAACTCTTTCAGATAAGTGTTTTTACATTAATACTATTTCACTACAATAACTAATAGGTTATTTTGATCAAGAGCCAGATTTTTTCAGCTGAGAAAACTTTCAAAACGTGTATGTGTTTTACACCTTTCCTGTAATCGCATGTGAAAGGGACTAAAGACAGAAACCAAAGAAAAACCCCCAAAAAACAACAAACCATGTGTGTTCAACCACATTCATGGCTAGCCTGAACAGGATGAAATATTTGCTTGTTTTTTTACTGTGAAAAGCATGAAAGGGTTTGAGTCATGTGTACCCATCCCCACAAGCACCGCAAAGTGGCAGCACTACTGTGGAGCATTCATTACAGACCAGTGGTTCCGCCTCACCAAGTCAAGAGCTGTGCTGGCTTGGCAGAATGTGGAAACAGATGGAACTGGAACAGCCTTTGGAAAGCTGAAGATTAAGAAAAGCCAAGACTTTGGCCCTTTGAGAATAAAAAAGCATCACACTCGCAGTGTATTAAGTTAGTCCGTAGCTAACCAAAGTGGGATGGCAGAAGTAAAAATCCTTGCTGTGGGGAGACACTACTCCCTCACACCTCCTTCTGTGAGACAGCCACTGCACTGGCAAGAATGATTCCTGATCAATGGATATTTTGGCGTTAGAAATTCCAAATATGAGAGGATTCCTAGAAAAGCCTTAGGTTTTGCATAATTTTCCTGTCAGTTTGCTCTGTAGACCACCATGTACACATTACTGCCTAATAATTACTCAAGCTACCAGTATATTTGTTTCAATAATCCACAACAACTCTTTTACATCTGAAGATTTACCTTCTTCTGCAAAATGGCAGTGTTGAGCCAGAATTTTTCTGTGGGACAGAAAGAAACACAGGGTAAAGCAGCAACAACTCTAAATTAATATATTTCAAGAAATGTTGTACCTGCAGTGTATGCTTGACAGCTGTTAGTTATCTAATTAAGATACTATGATACAGTGTATATGCATAATGGTGGGGAAGAAAGGGTTTGATGCATACTGCCACCTGGTTCAGGTTCTTTGGTACCATCAAAGAAGAGAAAATAATAAATTTAGAAAAGCTACATGGTTTTTCTCCAACCCTAAACAGATCTACTCTTTCTAGTTGCCTGTTTTTCCCATGAGCATGGCTCACAGCTCAAGTTGTAAAATTTTTGAAGGGATCGCTCTTGATTGTGGGACCAGACTCTACCTGAGATGTTCAGGGTTCAGTCTATCACATCATCCATGCTGTGAAGGAAGACGTTAAGGGGTGTTGGTCTCAGTATGCACCACAGGGCAGCACACTAATGGAGTGGTAACTGGCACCCAGTAATTGCACTTCACGCCACTGATTACACCCTTCAGGCCGGACTCTTGTCAACACCCATCACTGCCCACTCATCTCGTCCTTACTTCAAGAGTTTATCTGCGTGGATGTTACAGGAGACTGTGCTGAAAGTCTTGCACAAGACCACAAATCAGGTGTCTTTTCCTCACACACTGAACTGGTTATTTCATTGCTGAAGGCTATGAGACTCCTGGGTAAGATTTTCCCCTTCCCACTTATGGGCTGTCTACTCCTGGTCACCTCATACTTACTAGAATGGCTTCCACAATTATGTGCTCCCACACCTTCGCAGATATTGAGGCCAGCTTCTCAGCCTGCAGATCCTGCTCCTTGCTCTTGAAAATAGGAGTGACATTGGATTTCTTTCCATCCATGGATTCTTCTTCTGATCACCACAATCTTTCAAATATTGTATTCCGAAGTTCTATCTCAATGATATCAGCCAGTCTGATGAGCCCTCATGGATGTGTCTCATGAGGTCCTGTGAACTTGCACATATCAAGCTGATTTCAATGTCCCTTCTCTCAGTCTGCCTCAATGGAGGGACTATTCATGCCTTCAGACTTTCCCAGTGGGCTCAGTTTCCTGGAGGGAAATCTAACCAGTAAAAAGTGAAGCAAAGAAGGCATTGAGTACCTGGGCTGTTTCCATGTCCCATCACCATCATTTTGCAGCAGATCCACATTTTCTCTAATCTTCTTTTTGCTGCTGGTGTACCTGTAAAAGCCTTTCTTGTTGCTCTTCTCATCCCTTGCTAAATTTAATTCCAAATGGGTTTTGGCTTTCCTGAGCTCATTCCCATACTCTCAGACAGTGGCTCTACATTTTTGCCATGCTACTTGACCCTGTTCCCAACTCTCATATGTTTCATTGTACTGTTCCAGTTTACTTATATGAAATATCACCAGAGATGAATCAGAGCTTGGATGTCACACAGGTTTATGTTCTGAAACTGTTTTTCAGCAAACCCCAGTTACAGGCTGTTCAAAATACCCACAGCTTATAGGAAATTCTGAAGCATGTCTTGGAGCACTGTTCTCTCAAGAGTCATCAACTTACTCTTTAGTAGGCAGCATAAAATTAAAATTATTTCTAGGTGGGTTCTGTTCTGCTTGAGTTATGCTATGTGCATCACTTGTAAGAGGGGCAGTGATTATAAAATACAATGAGTAGTGACAGATGCTATAATGCAGTCTTAGACACCAACCACCAAAACAGTACAGAGAAAATCAAAAGCTATGTTCAGCTTTCCGAAGAAGCAGAGCCAGACATCATGGTTATGTATGGAACTTTGATTTCACAGTTCAGAGGAAGATATGTCACAAATAGGACTGGAAGTTAACCCTACCTGACGAGTTACTGTAGTAACTCTTCACAGCAAGAAGTGGATTCAGCGGCAGCAGAGGAGGTAGACCCAGAGTCATGAGACCAAAGAGTTTCCCAAATATGGAATGAAATTGCTGAAGCCCTTACTTGTTAATATTTTGTCTTCTGTACTAAAGACGAAGCAAAAGACCATGAGTGATGGAGTAGTTCATACTCAAATCTCATTGCTGAATCACTGTTACCAGATTTAGACTTCCAGAGATTTAATGTTTGGAATAAAACACACTTGAGTGCCTCCAGAAAACCCTGGTTCTTCTCAGAACCCTTCAGGAAAACTTGGTACAGACCCCAGTTCTTCTCAGACTGGGCTGTAAGACAGTCACAAATGATTTAAAATACTGCAATTCTTTTTTCAGGACACATTCAGCTCTGCCAGTTTCTTTTCCCAAGGCTTTCTGACTAGGAAGTGTCCTGAATAATATATCTGTTATTTCACATTGCTCGTATTCAAATATGTGAAAAGTGAGGTTTGCTCATTTTACTCATTCTTTGGGAAAATTCTACCTGCATTTGACTCTCTGCAACATCTGTGAATTTTTAGGTTTGGGAGCAGGAGCAGCTGGAGATGGGAAGGTTTCATGAAAAGAATTACCCACAGTCTAAATTATTGGGTTGTTTTGTTGTTTTATGAACCTACTGTAATTGTGTGGGTTGGCCAAATGGGAAAAGATTGAGGACTTAAAATTAATGATGATAAATAGACATAGTCTCTTAAATAGTTACCAATAATGACAGCCTAAATAAAGCAATCAGATTTCAGTAAAATGTAAAATTTAATGTCTTTCTAGCCAAGGCGCACTTGCATAACTTGGCAAAGCTACTGCATGAATTTGGTCAAATATGAGATACCACTGCAAGAAAAACCAAACTGATCCATGGTTAACACAGCAAAGGAAAGAGGAAGAACTCACAGCCAAAGGGACAGGCAGCCTCCAAAACAAGCATTTGATTTCATAATTAACATGTTAGAAATATATTCTTTGGAACCCTTTGAATATACCAAACATAAGTAATTCAGTCAAATAATTTCTCCTGATGCTCATTTATTGAAATGATTCTACAAATCTAAATGCAAATGGCAAATGCAAGCACAAATGTGATTTTGAGTTCTATTCAAGATCATGGAAACAACTCCCTACTCCAGACTTCCATGTGCCCAAGGACGCCTCCAGAGAGGAAATGAAGACAGTTATTATAACACTATATCCACCCCAGCTGGTTTCCTCTTCTGAGGCCTCAAAAAAAAAGCTAAAATCATCTTCTGTTGCCTGGTAGAGTGGCTTAGGAAGCATGTAGTTTATTGTCCAAGAGAATTAACATGTAGAGAGTGTTACACAGTAAAAGAATCTATTTAGAAAAGTGACAGAATGGAACAAATTTTCTAAGTCAGGTTTGCTCTACTGGTGCTATCAATCTGTTCAGCTACTGGAAGAGATGACCCCAACTGAAACCAACTGATTTTCTGTTGTAAATTACTATGTTTTGCATAGAAAGGCCTTTTATCAACTATGAAATCAGGCTCGGCTCCACATTAAAAGCATGCACAACAGCTGGTGACAGCTTGAAGACGTGCCTGAAGGATCACAGTGGCTCATTCAATTTAAACTCAATTGCAGTTTGATGATGTCCAAATGCTCAGTCTGCTACAAGAGGATTGCAATGCCATCTGAGCTCTCTTTAAGGAGGACTCTGCTTTGTTGTCACTGTAATTGTGTCCTGTCTCTGGAAAGAATGGACTGAGCCATCCCCATCACAGGTGTGATTGCACACATTTGACACTCAGATCACATGCAGCAATTACATGGTAGAAAAAAGATTTTAGACGTACAGACAACTTTGTTTACACTCATTATGTCAGTTTGCTGTGAAGAGAAGTTCCGGTTCGCTGCTTGTAAGGATCACACCAGTTGATCATCATCCAATGAAAGTCAATAATTCAGGATTCCTCCATTAAACTCAGCAGGTCAGGAGTGCAAAGTTTATGTCAACAGCCTAATGACAGCCTTTCGGTGTACAGAGGGCCAATGAAAGAGACAAATATTTACTTTATGTAAACTATTGCTAAGCATGTTACTCAGGCCAAGAAAGAGCTGTTCAGCTTGGCTAATAATAAAACCCAGATGTCAAAGAGAAATTTGTAAAGCTTCTTTTAGAGCTCGTAAACATAACATAAACTGCAGAACCACACACATTTAAACATTTTTTTCTATATTTTGTTAAATGCAGGCACTTCTTTGACTGTAAGGAACTGAGAAACACTGATAACTGCCTGGATAGTCTAGAGGAATAAATGTCACTTCTGCAAGAAGCCAGAGCAAGTCCCAGGAAGGAGTCTATCACTCAAACTTCAGTAGGGTTAGCATCGAGATTTTCTAACTTTAGGTCTGTCCACAGTTTGGGTGCCAGCATGTTCAGGGCTGTGCTCTGGGTTCTTTCTGCTCACTAAATTTGTTGTTGAAGAAGCAAATCATGCTGAAAGCAGCCAGGGTAATCAGTGTAAGTCGAGATACATTATCAGGCACAATTAAGGGCCAAGTACATGCACTGCAAGGTAGTGCCAGATAAGATAAGACAGACCACTCTTTTATGAGCAGATAGATACGTGCTTAATTGTCAATTGAACATAAGCAAGTGATGAAGTAATTCATTAAGACACTAACATATCTTCAGTCCTCCTGCACAAATCCAAGAAGAATAGGGTACTGTATTTGCATCATTTTTGTGAATACAAGAGAAAAAGTGCAGAAGCTCTCCGTGGTTCAGATGACACTACATTTGGGTGAAGAGGAAGAAAACATTTTATTCCTCATCTATTTGCATATGTGCAATGCTAGCTGCAGTGAAATGGACTAAAATCTTTCAACAGAGATAGTAAAATTCGTCATGCTAACTCTGAGAAACTGCTGAGATTTCAGAACTCCTGTCCAGTTTCACTCTGAAGCAAGGTCACATTATTTCTTAAAAGTTTTGTTGAAATAATTACCAAATCCCATCAATTTGTATACCATGCAACTGAGTTTTAAAGTTCTGAATTAAATATTACAAAAATTTAGGTACTTGTTTTACAACTAGTCGTTCATCACTTTAAATATAAGTTTTTATATACTTTCTTTTTTTGTCTATTTTCTGCTTTATTCTACCATGAAAGCAGTAGCCAGGCATCCTAGGACTTGGAAATGAAAGCAACACTTCTACTAAAAGAAAAAACGCAACATCTCACAAGTTTACAAAAAAGTTAAACTAGAGCCCAGAAACTCAAGCAATTTAAAAGACTGTCATCTGGATTTTCCCCCTACAACTTCCCATCATTCTTACCCACCCCCTCTGTCCCCTTTTTCTGTCTAGGAAATAATCATAACTAGACAATTTCTCCAAGAGAAATAAGACTTGGTCAAAACATTTTTCTTGATAAGAAATTAATTTAAATTTCCTGACTAGTCTTTCTAGTATCTCTCCCAAAGTCATGAAAGAGCTCAAGCCTTCTGCTGGACATCTGCTGAGGCTTTTATTCTGCACCCTCAACCCTGCTCCACAATTCAGTGCTCCCCTGAGGAAAACAAGAAGACAAAGATGGTGAAGGCAAAGATGGCAAATTTTTCTCCTCTGAACTCTGAGGGTCACTACTTTGTTTTCAGGTTTGTAAAAGATAAGTTACCCCTTTCCCATCCCTCAGTGAATAACTCAATAACTGAACAATTTTCTTGCCATTGTTTAAACATCTCAAGAACATCTCAATGTATTTTCCCCTTTTGCATGTAGCCAGCACAAGGGTACAACAGAAAGCACCTGCACTGATCCTCTAAAATCACATTGACTCATTCACCGTTTCTCTGTCATTCAAACAAATTTAGAGATAAAAATCTGTGCTATGGTTGGATAGAGCAGATCTAGGCTCAGAAAAGCAGTGCAGCACTGCTCACTGGGCTGGAGAATCCTAGAAAGCAGTAACCTAGAAGGAGACAGTGACCAAAAGGACACTGGATAAAGCACAAGTTTGACAGCAAAAAGCCTGAATACCAGAGGGCCAATTCATCACTCTGTGTCTCCAAATATTTTCATATTAAATACACAGTTTCTTTCTGTGCACTCTACTGCTAAAAGGAACTGTGAGAAAGGAAAATGAGGTTATTTCTCCAATAGTTATACTGAAAGATTTAAAATATGAAACTTCAGTTACAGGTAGAATTTATAATAGTCATGTATTTGCAGCACCAGAAGGAAAGAAAAATTATTCCTGTCCCTGGCATTCAACACCTGATTTCAGAAGATGAAATAATTTAAACCAAACATCAGGAAAATATGTTGTATAATGGAAAGCATGAGACCTCCATTATGTCAAGCACTTAAAAATCAGGTGTGAAAAAATGTAATAAACATTTGGGAACAGGAGCTTTTGTATTAACAGACAAATGGGTAGGCAATATTAGGGCAAGACAATCATGAAAGAACATATTCCCAGAGCAGTCTCCAAGTCTCCAGTGATCTTAGGACACTTCCAAAACTCCACATGGTAAGTTTAGGAGTCCTTCCAGCAGCAACATAATTCTGCACTGGAAGAAACTGTCCAGAAACAATAAGGATTATCTTTCCTAATTCTGACATCTGATCTGACTTTCACAGGTAGGATATTTAAAAAAAAACAGGTCTTCAGGTAATAGAAACAAGCATAGATCCACCAAAAAAAGAAGTTGTGCGTCAAATAAATATTTCCAGTTTTTTGTCACTTTACTTGCAGTTCTAATAATCTTCTGTTCATTAAATTGTGTGTGCCAAAATTTGGTTCTCTCCCATTCAGACCTCTCTTGTGCAGTGTCATTCATCAGCTCAAGAAAAACATTTTCACCTGATGCAACAAATCTGCCTCCAGTGGATAGACAATATATTATATAACAGTCACCATTCAGACATAAATTTTTAAATTCTAAGAGCTGGTTTCAATTTGTTTCCTTAATTAATTACATATAATATACGGCATTACGTGTTTCTCATTTGTACCTACAGAATTTTTTAGTGATAACTAATCTGTGGCTTTTTCTCCTACTGAAAGAACTACCTGGGGCTTTGGTTTTTGGATGCCAAAGTGTCAGTGAT
This sequence comes from Acridotheres tristis, assembly GCA_037013685.1. Taxonomy (NCBI): domain Eukaryota; kingdom Metazoa; phylum Chordata; class Aves; order Passeriformes; family Sturnidae; genus Acridotheres; species Acridotheres tristis. The sequence continues at coordinate 56,741,967 of CM072886.1, read as the reverse complement.
CTATGACAGTGTCAATTAAAAAGGCAAAAACCAATCTGAGTAACATTAAAGTCTTCATGTGTGGTATCTACTTCCCACCAATACTTTCTAATGCTCCTATCATACAGTTCTCTCACATTTACATAACAAATTCCAACTATTTTTGTAAAAGAGTTGAAAAAAAGATTTTTGGTGTAAATATCATCGTTCCTAATGGCAAAGTAATATGTGAAGCTTTTTCACTTTTCTCAAAATTACATGTAACGTTTTAAATCAATGTTCTCTCTCACTAGTTAAATGTAAGGCTATGCCTTCCAGAGATGCTGAGGAATTTGGCTGTGTTACAAGAACGTATGATCTGAAATTACAAAAAGACTTTTCACTGAAAGTCCATGGAGACTGGACTGGTAAAACTAAACATTTAACTCAAGAGAATAGAAAATCTCAATTTGTTCAGACCCTTACCAGGAGAAATCTCTATGCACTGGAACAAGAAACACATCTATGTCTTTGCACTCACACCATGCCTGGCACATTCCTGATACGCCCACAGTGACACATACATCTATCCTAATTGTAAAAACATTCAGTATTCTGAATTTCTTTGAAGTACTTTCTGTTAATTATTACACTCTGAAGATATATTGGGAAAGCAAACATGATAGACTGCCTTGCAGCTGGAGAACTAATGTATTTATACACCCTCATCCAGAATGAATGGGAATTTAAGCTCCGAACTCACAGCAGCTTTCCTATATGAAATGATGAACAGTAAGCAGCAGAGAAAATGAAGATCTGAAAGAGCAGAGTCTCTTTCCATATTAGGAAAGCAAATCTTAAAATTCACACTTACTCTCAATTTATAAACATGATTTGGAGAAGCCTTACCTTCTATGATCTGAGCTGCTGCACCAGCATGGATTGACAAGCCAAAGAGCAGTAGCGACAAGTCCCAGGTCCACCAGGCATGCCTGGAGCAGGTGTGCCAAAAAAAAAATAAGGGGGGAGGGAAGAATGAGACCAAAAAGTGTAACATAGAAACACAAGGGGGAAAAAAAGAAAAAGTGAAATTTAGAAGCAAGAGTTCTTACCATGAGAGCATTTTCTGAAAGTCAGTTGAAAGAATTTAAGCAAGGAAAAAGTGCAGTGCACATGAGTTTTATGCTTATGAAAATAAGAAATTAATAAAAACTGGAGCCTGCTGTTTCTCCTGCAACGTTCAGACACAAGTGGAACAAAGGCAGCACTCAGGCTCTCTGTGTGACTCACTGCAATTCACTGCTCCAGCTCTGAAATCTGACTCCGCGTAGACTTTCCTGTCGGACCACTGCCGAAAACTTCCTACTGTACTTATGGATGGACAGCCCTTAGTGCTGTGCACCATCCCAGCTCTGTCACATCCAGCCCTGTCCTTAGCTGCAGGGTACCGTGACAGGCAGAGCTTCTCCAGCTTCCCCTCCCGCTGCTGACAGCCTCCACTTCTCCAGTAAAACATGACCCGCAGCATCCTTCCACCCAGCCTTACCCAGGCAGTGACACACATTCTCATACGGGATGGACATTTCTCCTGCCGTTTTAGCCTAACTTTATCAGGAGCAAGTTTGAAGATATGAGCAGGACAGAGCAGCAGCAGATAAATGGCAACGAATGCCTGGCGTTCACACCTGCACTGGCTTACAGATTTTGTCACCTACAGAGACATTCTGAAGTACACCCTTTTCTCTGACAAGCTCTCTAAGTTTGATACTCGTATTTACAGAGATTTACACCCTGCATGTAGTTTGAGAGTGTGTCTCTACCTCAGCAGCTGTATATATACGTGTCTGCTACAGAGGTCCTGTAGCTGAGCATTTCTAATAGTTTCCATTAAAAGTGTTATTTCACTCCTCCCTCTTAACTCAATGAAAAGCATTTTTTTCCACTTGTAGTTCTTCAAAGCTAGTATGTACCCAAGGAAGAAATTCTGCAAGGATATGCTTGAAATTAATCAGACAATTATTAAGTCGTTAGATGTTTAACAAAGGCTGCAATTGTCACTTTTTGACTGGGGCAGGAGAGAGCTTGGAAAGCTCTGCATATGGAAAGAGACCAGTTGGGTTTTGGTAGATCTAGGCTGGAAACTGCTGAAGATAACCTTAGGAAAGTCAAAACTAAAGATGGATTTACCTAGGATGGGAAGTGGAAGACCGGAGAAAAGTTTTTTGCAGTAATGAAAGAACAATTCCAATCAATAAACAAAATTAGGAAAAAAAATCATTTTACTCTGAAAAAAGTATTTGAGTTTGAGGGTGGTGGTGGTGGTGTTTAGTTGGCTGTTTTGGGGGAGGTTTTTTACTGGGTTATTTTAGTGGTTTTAGTTGATGCAGTTTTTGAGGCTTTTTTTTTTTTTTGATTGCTAGTTTGTTAGAGGTTAGGGCTTTAAAGTCTAGAATCTTGATTTTACCCTGGACTCCCCTTTCTGGTTAGAAACCACAACAAGTCAGGTCTCCCCAGGTATACCTAAGTAAGCCACAGACCAATATTATTTGCTATTCACCTTCTCCATAATGACAAGGAACAAGGGGATCAAATTATATTTTAATCAAGTGTCTTAGTATAAATACACAGAGTTTTATCTTCTTCAGAGGACAAAGGGTCACTCTTTTTCAGTCCCATAGTTCTATATCAAGACTGGAAAATGATTTAATCGTTCACCTTTTCTACCTGAGGCTGTCATCTCTTTGCTTTCTTGCTCCCTGAAATTTCTCCATTGTTACCACCAATCACACTGCTTACAGGGACAAACAAATGTTTGTAACATTTGGTGAAATCATATACAAACCCCTTTTATTTTATGCATTTATCTTGCATACTAGATGTATGTTATCCTAGGAGAAAATACTAAGCTTTTAAGCATTCATGGCAAACTTATTTATATACAGCCTGGCTCACTTCCCCATTTTTTTTCAGGCTTGATATTTAACAAGAGCTACCAAGAGCCATTATTAGCCCTGTTAAACTATTTTTTAACCAGTTCCTTCCTTTGATAGGAAAGAAGGAACTTTCTGTCTCTTTATCCACAAAATGTCAGCAGCTTACCTTCATAATCCTTCCTGTTGCAACAGAGTTTTTATTCAGTATATATGACCAAAACATATGTCTGCCTTGGCATCTTACAGTAGACTAATATATTTAAGAGACAAATGTAGAAGCAGCCTCTGGATTTATAAAATTTGTAATGAATTTTTACAGTATACGCAGCAAAGACTTAATTATTGGATAGATTTTTTTCCTCTGATTTTAGAAAACCCACAGAAATTAAGGAAGTAATAAACTATTCATGCAGATGATCTACATGAAATGCTGCTAACAGTGCCTTTAGTTTCCTCTGGACATTTTAACATGGATGTCTGGCCAATGCTCAACATTTCAATATTGGATAAAGGAAAACAAGACAGAGCATGCTCTTGACCTCTGCAGTCCATTAGTTTTGTATGGATGGCTGTGGAGGAATCCTTAAATGGGGAGAGTTTATTACACCCACTCCTGTAGTTCATTGGGATTTCCTGAGTTTCTAGTGCTCATTTGTAGGCCCAATAAATACTGAAGTACAGGCTCTCTATGTCTGCTCTATCCATCTATCCGTGTATATTTTGCTCCCCACAAGGGCAATGACATTTGTACACATCCACTCAGTTTTAACCTTGCTGTTTGTCTAGTCCATTTCAAACACAGCGCTATTCCTTTGAATTAGGACATCTGTGTTTTCCTTCACTACTGTGTCCAGCTGTCTGCAGCTAAACTGGAGTTTTCCTTCTTGTTAAAAATCTCCATTTTCCAGGCAGAAGTTTTGTTTATTTCCCCTAGCTCTATCAACTGATTACACTCCTTAAGACTCCAAATGGCAGCCCACAATTCTGCTGCTGCAGTTCTTATCCATTCACTGAGTTAGTCTGGCTGTTGTTATACTTCTTATCAGAGGGTGTTTTTTCTTTCCTGCTGACTGCAACACAAATTTCTTAGCTGCACATTTCTATGCTCTATAATTGTAGGATATAAGACTCATAGGAATATTCTTGTGCAAAGCTAGTGTTAGAGAAGCAGTCTGGACCAAGGCCTGAGTGAGTTAAGAGCTGCACTAGAAAATAATAAAAGATTTATCTTTTGCTTAGACTTCTCCTGAGCATATACAAATAGTTGGCATTTACCATATCCTCTGGCAAGGAGGTCCATACCTCATTTATGTATTTCATAAAGAAGTCTCTGCTTCTTTGTTTTCAGCTTAGGTCCTCCTGATGTTCTTTGATGCCTCTGAGTTCTTGTACTGAATAGGGTTCATTCAATATCTTTTCTCCATGCCCTTTGTGACTTAAGAGGCCTCTTTTATATACCCTTTCCACTTGTCTTCTTTTGGTCATTTCTTGTATTGCAATCATTCCACAACTCTAGTTATCTTTTTAGTGTTTCTGTATTCTAGGACATAATTTTTGCTCTCTGGTGGATTCAGGAGAACCATAATTACACATGATGCAGGTAATCCCAAGTGACATAGCAGTGTACTCTGTCCTTTTTCTGGTGAGGAAGACAACTGATGTGCTTTCTTGCCTGCAGCTGATATCTTCGTGGAACTCTCATAACCTCAATAATTTGTGCCTAAAAGGCATTTTTATGTTTAATTGGGGTTTCTTCTCGCTCCGAATAAATTTATAACAAATGGTAGAAATTAATATAATGAAACCATTTAATTCTCCAGTTATTCCCTCTTAGGAGATCCATTTGGAATTCTATACAATCTGTCCCATCCTTATTAAAAAAACCTTCATCAGCAAAGTTCCCTGCACAGCACTCACCTAACTGCCTGCCCTCACTTAACCCCACAAGAAAGATGGACAGAGGCTACAAGAGCATTTAATGACAAATTTAGATATTGGAAAGAAATTCTTTGCTGTGAGGGCAGTGAGGCACTGGAACGGGTTGCCCAGAGAAGTTGTGGGTGCTCCATGCCTGGAAGTGTTCAAGGCCAGGTTGGATGAAGTTCTGAGAGTTGTCCCTGCCCATGGCAGGGGGTTGGGAATGGGATGGTCTTTAAGGTCCCTTCCAACCCAAACCACTCTGTGGTTCTATGATAAGGTAGGCAGTACAACACCTGTAGAATTTTGGTGGTGACAAATCCCTCCTACAAGGGCTGCCTGTATATTCCTGACGTTTTGCCTCTCTTTTAACCAGTTGTTCACTCACAGACTCATTTCTTCTGCCTTGGTTTCCTGAAAAGCCAATCATTCTGAGTACTCATTTAGGTGATGGATTACTGCAGGGTGTATCAATTTATCCAGAAACTCTGAATGACATTTTGGCTTTGAATATGATCAGCTGCTAAACAACTAATTTCACAGTGGTTTGCTAATACACTTTCAGAAGCATAACAGATTATTTAGTATCTGCATTTTTCTGTATTTTTGTCCTTTAAACAAAGCGCCTTAGGAAAAAAATCTATGAATGCATATTTTAATATATTCTTATGAAGAAATAAGAGTGTACATTTATGTACCTGAAGACAGAGCCGTAGTACACTCTACAGATGGATACAAGTTAAGGTGACACAGCAAAAGAATTCTGGCATTTTATGCATCTTTAGTACTTAATTTCAATTAATTTGATTTTCTGTGTACTTTATCCCTCCCTCTCAGTGGTATAAAAGCATTGGAAAAAAAGGTTAAATCTTTCACATCGCTGGGACTGATTGGCAAAGAAGGCAAAGAGAAATAAGTGACCTGAAGCTTGCAACGGAAATCCTAGAAAGGAAGGAATCTCCCATCAATACTTACATTGTGAGATGATTTTTGAAAGGGAAGAGACAAAGTCTGTTGAGCACACAGGTGAGTAAGAAAGTGGATGAAAAATACAAAGGAAAAAGGAGAGTAAGACTGAGTGAAAAGCCTGGGATAACAAGCTGGGAAGAGGTGAGGACAAAGCTAAGATGACTGGAAGCCAGTTAGGAAGCAGAAGGAAAGAGAAGTGTTGGTATGCTACCTGACACTAGATAGCAAATGCACCAAGAATAAATGTTTAGGCACATATATTTCTCCTCTACAAACTCTGACTCAGTTTTTTTTCCAGGCAGCATGGCAAGAAGAAGGAAAACTCTGTGATACTTCTGTCATAAGCAAGCATCCATGAAACCTACAGGCAAAACATGACTTGTGCAATATTCTAATAATTCAAGCAGTTTATGCTGTGATAAAGGATATTTCAGTACTTCTGGTGGCACTTGCAAGTGTCAGTATGCCCCTATCCGTTTTTGAGCTTGTGTTCTAAAATGAAAAAACATTGAAACTATTAACTAATTATTTCACAGACTCACAAAAATTGTCATTTCCAGAAATGGCAGAACTGTTTCTGGTGAAGTTTATGGTATTGGCATGAGACACTAAGTCAGTGTTTAGAAACTGTACAAGCAATTGAAATTATTCAATAGAGCATGTGGGACAACTGTAAAACCAAGTATAAATAGATGTTCTGCTTGTAATTTAAATTCATGTACATGGCAACACTGATCCTATTACTATATTAAATTAATTTATCATGAGCAGAAGGGTACATAGTTTTAAAGCATATTTGAAAAAATAAGTCTTAACCATATTAAGTACATGCATTGCACTGAAAGACTCCATTCAGACTAAATGTCACACATTCCTTTTATATGAATAAACCCAGAAAGAATTATATGCAGCACTTTTGCTGTCTGTCTCCATGTGCAGCTGAGCTGAAGAAATATTTTCTCCTCCCCACATGCGCACATGGCCTGTCACAGAGTGCAGAAAGTAAAATCTTCACCAGAATCTCTCTCCTGTGCAAGCTAACTTGACTCAAATATTTTCCTTGTAAAAATACTTATAGATCTTGACCCAATGAGTGACCTTAGTGATTACTCTTTACACTGCCTTGAGATAAGCCTGTAAAAAGCCTGCTCTTCTATACTGGGAGAAACCTCTTTTCCCACTGGCTTATATGAAGTAGGGTTTTCAGAAAAGTAAAATCCTACTTTTTAAGCCAACCACAAGGTGATGCAAATGTCAAATCTTTAATCACGTTAGATTATTTCCTCAAATTTCTTCTTTGCAAATCATCTCAATAACATGGACTGGATAAGTGAAGAGCAACTGATGCCATGTACTTGTACCTGTGCAAAGCATCTGACCCTGTCCTGCATGATGTCCTCTACACTGGAGAGACATGGATTTGGTGGATCGGTGGATGAGGAATTGGCTGGATGGTCACACTCAAAGAGCTCTGGTCGGTGGTTCAGTGTCCAGGTGGAGACCAGTGACAAGTAGCATTCCTGAGGGATTAGTGTTGGGACTGGAGCTGTTCAACATCTAGGCCAATGACATGGATGGAGTGCACTCTCAAGGGTTCAAACTGGGAATGACAATGGAGGGACAGTTACCAGCAATCCTGTGAGAGTGGGGTGGATGGGGCTGATTAGCAAAAGGCATGGGGTGATGTTGTCACAAAAGCAGAAAACAAGACTTAAATTGGGGCACCTCCAGAACTGCCTGTAACCAAAGCAACATCACTCGAAAAATCCAGGCCCTTGGGTTTCCAAGGGTTCCAGGATGCCTCTCTGAAGTGCATGTACATAGCACAGGGAATGAACATGATGAATTAGAGGTCTGTGTGCATCTGCAGGGCTACAGTCTTGCTGCAATCACCGAGACATTGTGCCAGCAAGTTGATGGAGGTGGTCCTTCCCCTCTGCTCAGCTCTGGTGAGGTCACACACAGAGTGCTGTGTCCAGTTCTGGGCTCCCCAATACAAAAGTGATGTGACCCTAATGGAGAAAGTCTAATGAAGAGCCATGAAATGGCTTCATGAAGTGAAGGGACTGAAGGAACTGATTCCTTCCCAGATCCTTTCCCTCCTCAACCATCTGTACTTTTGGGATTGTTAATATAGTGGAATCTTTAACAGTCTGATTGAAGCCATTATTCTTCATCTAATTATTGCAGAAAAAGAATGAAAAATAAAGTAGCTAGAGTACTAAAATACAGGAAAAGATGCAATAATTGCAACAATACCATTAAAAACCTAACACACACAATTTCCTTAGCTTCTAACCCTTTTCTGATGTTATGCTCATCCTTCCACTGTCCCTCTGGGTCCTAGTCTTGGTGGTTTCACTCTGGTGTTGGCCGTGGGGATAAGGTCTTAGAGCAAATTCTCAACATCTGGAGTCCTTTACTGGAAGGAATACTATATTTGTGCTGACTGCTTCCTCTTCCTCTTAGCTAATACACATTTGCTTTGAATTTAGGACTTTTTAGAAATTGTCAGCAAAATCCAGGACATAAAAGATGAAAATAAGATACTAAGTGTAACTAAGTTGCAAAGGAAAACTAAGATCTATTCAGAAAAAATCTCATCACATATTGTGACGAAATGTCCAAATAATAGAGGTGTCAGAACAGAAGTTCCTGGTCTCATGAAGTTTAACAGGTGCAGTTCTCACCAGCTGTCAGTGGGAAAATGCCAGGCAAGGCCACTGTGGATGGTGCTCTCAATATGATGGCTAAATTTGCTGGCAGGATAATCTATTCATATTTGTATCTAGAAAACATATTTCTGACGACCACAAAATTTCATTTTCAAAGTGACAAGGCTCCATGTTACAGGGAGTGGCTTTATTTGCTAACAACACAGCATAGCAGTGTCACAAAGATCTTTGAAAGACATTTCTCTTCCTCTTCAAATCTCCTTTATCCAATAGCTCCTCTCCCATTGTATTACTTAGAGAAAATTAAGGTATCCAACTATCTTAAAACTGGAAGAAATTTGTAAGGATTAGGAGAACAAATTATACTCAAATGCAGAAAATATCAAAACATTTTCAAATAATCTTTAAATCATTCTGTTAGTAAATGATTTTAAAAAAATGTTTAGAAAGTCCATACCAGCCATTCTTAAGACTAAAGGGCCATTTAAAAAATTTTCAAAGAAAAGCACAATTTAAATTAAAATGTCAGTTTTTATGTCTTAAGTTTCACTTTTCAGTTTAGATAATGGAATTGTTCTACAAGAACAGTGTTATTTGAAATATTCATCTGTCAAAGAACTTTAAGGACAGTATATGGCCACTTTAGTCTGGCATCAAATTTTACAGATAAATTCATTCTTTTATCCAAGTATGTCTGTTTCTGCTTCACCCATGTATTTTTGGAAAATGCATTCCAAGCGACAGATTATCTTCATAAAACTTTGTGAACTGGTCTCCGTCTCCTCTCAAACAACAGAAAATACAGTAAATTCTGCCTTTCATGTTGCCAATCCTACCAATCGAGATTCTTCTTCTCCTGATCACTTTCTGTGTGAGACCTCTGGACTGCCTGCTCAAGAGAAGGCAGCAGAGGTTAAAACTGAAGCTCAGCCACAGGAAGGGAGATTGCTCATTAAGGGAGCAGGGGAGAGAAAAGCTGGGCGTTTGAGTACCACAAGAAGGAAACACACAATGCCAGCAGGACAGAAAGTGTGTTTATGTCATGTGTGACTGCCACAGGATAGCTACCACCCACACTTAGGAGACAGAAATAAACACGTTACCCACACATGTGCTTGACTCTCTTACCAAAATTTAAAATGCAGTTATTTATAGATCTTAAAAAATGTGATGTGGGCAAAATAAGCTTTGAGCAACAACATGATTCACATCATCTTGTAAGTCTGACTTTTTTTCATTGTTCCTGTTTTAGGAAGAGGTGTTTGGCACACAAACATACCCAAAAATGCTTTACACAAAACTGCTCAAAAGTAGAAAGAGACCCTCTTCCACAAGTTAAACAGATGACTTCTGACACAGCAACAAGGATTGTTCAACACTGACAGAAGTATTTACACAGACGAGGTTTATGACTAGAGGTAGTCCTTATTACACAACTATCAACAATGCACTGATAACAACAGGCTTGGGAAGGGTAGCAGGGAGAGACCAGGGAGCAGAGAAGCCTGGCTACATCCATGTGCAGTGCTTCATACAATGATGAAGTTCATCACTCCTAAGGTTCTTTCTCAAAATAGACTCTAAGCTATCACCACCAAACTTAAAATTAAAGGTTATTTTCACCTACTACCTCTTGAAACAAAGTTTCATTGTCCAAAAGTTTAATCACAGATTAAGAACAAGAAATTACCAGCGACAAAGTAGTTTTGTGCTTTATCCAGGTAGATGATGTAGTCCCTAATATATATTTGGATAAATAAGAGTACATTTATTTACCATACTGTCTTCAGAGAGATGCAGAGTATGTTTCCTGATTTCCTGGAGATTTGCATCATGTATCCTCTAACTGACCAACTCACATCCTGCACATGCTGCTTCCCAGCACACCTTCTGCCTGTTGTGCTGTGCTGCAGCAGCTCTCAGAGCAGCACTGGTGCACTGATGGGCCAACCTATGCTCAGAAGAGACACTGAGTGCAGTCCTGCTGCATTCATAGCAGCAGGAGCACTAGCCTAGTGGGTGGAGGCTCTCATTCCCACAAATGCCATGAGAACAATTATAGGGATAGGAAATTTCTATCTTTGACAGCTCTACTCTATTAATTTTGGCTGACATTAGCTATGGAGATCTAAATGGTTTTGCCTGTGCATCAAGACTCCTACTTCTGCTAATTGCTGTGGTTGTTGTCAGCGAATCAGCTTAGAAATTAATTTTATTTTTTCTCCCTTTGCTGCTGAGATGCAATAGGCTTCACTTTATTCATGGGTTAAAAACACACAAAAAGCTTAGTTTGCATTTTGATGATACAAAATCTTTTTGCCAAATGCATTGTTTGCTTCCTAAATCATAAACTCTAAAAAATTCATTAGCAATAGTAAATTAATTAATGCTGTGCCAATATTCTCTGGTTCTTTGGTTCTACTTATGATGGCTTTTATCTGCAAAATACTGTATTTTCTTCCTTGCTTGACACACGAATTAGTATGTGCTAACTCACTCACCCTGTATTTTATCCCTGGCTGACAGAGAGTGTTGTAATACCAAACGCCAATTACATGAACAGTAACTCTATTCTGAATCGCTGGTGTTTGCACCTCACTGCTTCAGAAACCAGCTGAGCAGGGAAGACAAGCATGTACTGATCTCCCACACTCCTGAGTCTCACCTGCCTTTCCCACTCCATACTGTATCACCTAATTATAAGAATGTTTTTCTTTCTGCTCCTAGTCCCTGCCTGTCTCTCCATGTTCTCATAAGCTGTAAGCCCAGTTTCTATCCCACTTCATTCCTTTCAACCACTTTTTTTTTTTCAGACCTTGTAGAATAATTTTAGCTTTCTGTATAACAGAACCTAAGGAGGACAAACTAGGTAGGAAGCAGCAGTCGTTAATTAAACAAAGCTGAACAAATATAAATAATTTAAGGACATGAGCCAGTACTGTGAATGCTGAGTGCACCAACATGCACTTCTCTGCAGCACATACATAGCATATCCCTCAAGCCCTTTTAGAAGTCTAGTCAGCTCTCTAATGGGGGAGGAAAAGCATTAACATTCCCTTTCAGTGTTTTCTTTTTATCAGTTTTAAATTAACATGCTTCAAGTTTTGTGTTTCTGTGACAGGACTAAATTAAGAGAACACCTGAAACAGCCTGAGATACACCTGAGATACACCTGCAATGTGGTCCTTCTGCCACACTGTGGTACCTCCTGCTCTGATATAAATTGGGTGTTAGTGTATTAGTGGTGTCAGTCACTCCTCAAGACATTAAGCATTAATTCCTTGCCCATAAGGACAAGCTAACCTGTTCATATTGCAGCCTAGTCAAACCAGATGACAACCCTTCTATTTTCACCATCCCTGAAGGGTATGTATAGACCTTCTACTTGGGTTTCTGGGTTTTCTTCTAACTGCCTTCCCCAGCTGGAGCAGCCACAAACCCCTGATTTTCCTCAATGACTGTGTAAAACCCATTTCTTTGGTGTGCTGGTTACACAAAAACACCCTGCAAAAGGAAAGGAAAAGCTTTCTGATTGTATGTTTTGCAAAGAGGAAGTCAAAGTGGGAAAAATATATTTTTGTGCACATTACTTTTACATCAGTCAGGATAATGTATGAGATGCTGCACTGTGCAGCAATAGAGAAAGAGAGAAGAGATATTTCTTTTTCTCTTCCAAAACCAAAGGTAATCTCAACTTTAAAAAAAATAAACAGCAGTTTAAAGTGATATATGTAACAATCAATAAAAAAACAAGGAAGATACATTTTCCAAAAAAAAGAGCTGAAGATAATTTTCTGAGTAATAGTTGTAAGAGAAACAGGGAGAAATAGGCTCTTAGATTTGGGATTTTCCAAAAATGAAGCATGGCAGTTATTTGTAATTCTGCTTCTTGGAAGAGAACAAAACAAGACAAACAACAAAAGCAGAAGACTTACTCAACAACCACAGACTGCTAGTTTTCCAGACTTTCATTCTTCTGTCCTCCATGTCCAGATTCTACGTTTTCTTGAGTATTGCCCAAAAAAATGGAGCAGTGTGTATCAACCAGCTATGCCTGCAAAGGCAATGGTAGCAATGTGGGAAATGCCCAGGCCAGCAGTGAGAACTCACAAGAGTAGTTAAGAATTTACTTTGAGACAATTTTGATAGCTGGTAATAAACCAGTAAAGAAAAATGTTTGGTTGGATTTTTGGTACACAGGTGAACATGCAGATAGCAGGAAAAGCGAAATTTTTAATTCAAAACTGAGTGCATTTAGTCAAGTGAGACGAATACGAAATTGATAGAGGGTCTATGCAGGTTTATGAAGTCCTTATGCTGATCAAGGCTTTGTTTTGGTCACAGAGCTTCTTCTCTGTTGCTGAGGAATTTTCTTTCCTTTGGAAGTGCTACAAACAGCAGGAGAGAGGGCACTGAGTCCATTGGTTCTTGGCTAGAGCAGCTGCTGCTGCAGAGCACAGGGATTTTTCAAGCAAAGTTTGTATTTACAGAGGTGACCTGTCAAAAAACACCTGAAGTTTTGCATTGTTTCCTTTTTTTAACCTGTCATGATGTTACCATATATTAAAAAGGGATTTTACAAGCACTTGTTTGCACTGATAAAGAAACTTGTGTTTCCTTGGCTCCAAGAAAGCATAAACAAAGGAGAAATGGAAAAAACAAGTAAGATTAACAGAAGGTTCTTTTAGCACAGACTCATTTTAGCTTTCCTGAAGCAGTATAATCCAATGCAGATGTTCATTTGCCTCATTCTTGGCAACTGTATTAGATGAACTTCCTCTCCTCAGCAACATTTTCTCAGGGATTTATTGTCCCTTTGTTAGTCTGCCCTTAAATTGCTCATTCCTTTCATGTGACAGTGAAAACACAAAATGGTGATAAATCAAGCTAAACACATGAAAGAACTACAAGGAAATAGTAACATTATGGAAAAGTAAATGCAATATTTAAGTGATTTAAGTACAAAAATTGATCACTTCTTTTGTTTTATCATTTTTGATAGTGGAGATGATAGTGGTAAAGAGTCATTTATTAAGCCAAAATAAACCAAATAATTACATAAGAAAATTAGAGAAGGAGCGGTAGAAGTAAATCAAATGGCATGGACAAGGTTTACACTTAGTACAAATGTATATAAATGTGCTTTGTCAGAATTTTTTCTCAATAGTCTAAAGCATTAGGTTCTCAGATTAATGAATTTTACTCACAACATGACTACATAGCTTCTGATAATATGAATATGGAGGAGAAGGCAGTACTGCCAAGTTCTTTAGCATTCAAGTTTTTCTTTTAATTGAAAACTTTTCCTTCACTTTGACACAAAAATGTTACAGATGGTCAAAGCCTTGAGTGAACTAATAGGCATTAATTGTTCTAAGTGGCTCATGAGGAACCCTCATTCTCACTGTACCAGGAGCTCTACCAAAGATCAGGGGGTTACAGTCTCTGGGCTGTGTTGCAGGTGTGCTCCTATCCCACTACTACTACCTTGACTCCAAAAATCCTGTGTTATTTTATCACAATTCTATCTCCATTGGCACTAGATGAAAAAGGGTCAAAGAATTTTTAAAATGTGTATGTTAGGATATTTTAGGAAAATGTCTACTTTGGGGAAATTCAGTTGGACAAAAACACAGTTAGGAGTCGCTAATTCTCCTTATGCTAAAAATAGTTTAATCAAGCCCTGATTTACAAAACTTTTTACTTTAAGTAATCTTTATATTACCCTTTTTTTTTTTTTTTTTTTTATTGAAAACACTAACTGGAGTCCTGAATCCCAGACTCCTATCTATTCCTTTAAAAGTGACTGAGAAAAAATCACAGTGTGGCTGTTCTGGGGGTTTAATAAAATGAATGTCTGCCAGGGGTTGCCAAATCAAGTAGTCCAAGAGAGGCAGAAGAGCCATTTCCCCAGGTCCTGCCTGTGGTGAGGCTGAGCAAGCATTCCCCAGAGCACACAGACATTCACGATATCAGAGTACACCTGGCTGGCCACACAGACCAACACAGACAGAGCACCAAGCATTCCCAGAAGACCATCCTGTTCCTTCCTGTCACTGATTAGGATGGAAGCCCACCCTAACATGCAGCCTGTCCAGCTGCTGTCCCCTTCATCCTCTGGTCCTTCAGCTGCCTCTCACACAGGGACGTGCACATGCAAACAATTCTCTCCAACAGCTGGTCCAGCCCTGTGGCCCTGCCAACAATCCCCAGCCCCACCTCCTGCTCACTCCAGCAGCCAACTCACACACCCTCTGCTCTCTCCAGCATCCAGCTCAGACTTAACAGTCTCCAGTCCATTTCCTGCCACCTAAACCTCCAGACACTCTCATCCACACAGACTGACTCCACTAACTAGGGAGAAAATCATGGCCAGGGAAACACATGGACCAGACATCTATTTACACACGACCAGTCTCTTTTTTCTCCCTTATCCAGCTACTTTCCCATGATTGTTCCTCCCCAAGCTGGTGCAATTGCCTCACCTACGTCCACCTTTAGCTCTTCCCTTTATCAATCCCAATTATGAGTCCCACACAGCTCTTGGGCAGTGACTTCCTCCATTCCAGCTTAAAGCACATTTCATTAGGAATGGCTGACAGGAGTCAAAGGCTAAAAGTATGAGATGGAGGCTGGTGGTGGCATCACATGGCTGTGCCAGAAATGCAGCTCCCTTTGTAGACGATGTCTGGCCCAGGATTCCAGCACTGACACATAGTTTGAATGTAGCACAAGCAGTCACTCAAACCAAAATATTTTAAAAGTCTGTTTGTGGCTGTCTCAGTTGCAACTCTATTACATTGTCAAATATAAACCAGACTTAAACAGGTCTAGGAGTATCTACATAAAGATATTTAGCATTTCAGGAAAAATAATTTTAACAACTTCTTGTGTGGAACTAATGAGAATGCTTGTCTAGAGTAAGACTCATTTGTCATTCCAATACTTATATGTTCCTACATTCTTTGGCCCTCAATACTAACAGGACATCCTGAGAGGGATGGGATGGATGATGCTCTCCATGATATAGAAATCACTGTCATTACTTCAGTACTTCTATTTTTTTTTTTTTTGTATGTGTGTGGTTTTGTTCAGTCGGTTTGTTGCTTTTTTCTTTTGTGTTTGGTTTGGTTTGTTTTTTTTTTGGGGGGGGGGTTAGGTTGTTATTTAGTTTTGTTTTGTAGTTGTTGTTTTTAAGAATAATTCAGATTTCATTGCAATTCCTTACCTCTCATGAAACCGTTGTGCTACAACAACTAGATACTCTTTCTGATCTGAAAAGCGAAGGGTGATGCAAAGACCTAGAAAATCTGCTCTACCCAAAACCCCATGGCACATTCCAAAAACTGAACCTACAAACAAATTAGTCACTTTAATCATAACATGGAAAATGTACCAGTAATTAATTGCTGGAATGAAAATCTATACTCTTTCTTACTTGAGGTAGTTCCAAAGTAATAAATCTGGATCAGGTTTTGGTTTTTTTTACAATTGTATCTGATGCCTAAAGTACCAACCAAAGTAGGAGTACTCTTTGGTCTAATTTCCTGTCAGCAAAAGAGTATTCCCTGAAATATATTTACAATACAGGATTTTGTGGCAGTTCTAACTGTACCGAAAATAAACTTTGCCTTCTTTATTCTCCAATCTGATACCCTTTGGCTGCAACTCCCATCTCATCATTGAAATCTTTGATTCAAATAACCAACACCATTTTACATTGACTAAAACTAGCGAGCAAAATTTTCTAGATGAAGCAAGATCATCACATACAGTTGCCTTGTTATTTCACTGGGCAATCTGAGGGCACTGTGAAAGCAAAAGGATAATACTAGGGGCAGGACTGGGGTCGTTGCTGACTCTCATCAGTGAAACGTACAGGTAGCCCTGGTGATTTCTCTCTTGTGCAGAGGGTGGATGTGGAAGAGACCATGGCTCCAGTGACACTCCGTTTTTTTCATCTGTTACACAGAAATAATACACAGCCATGTATGAAACATCTGGTTCATGCCTCAGGAGGAGGTATTCAGAACCCTGGTAAACTTCTTATTTCATTGAAATAAGGGGAGAAGTTAAATTAACTTCACAAAGCCTTCTAAATAAATTCTGTGCTGGCAGAGGAATCACTTGTAGGGGACTCATTCATTTCCACTGGAAAAAAAAGTGGTTGTGTGCTTTTAGTAAACCTTTTCTTTTTGATTAAGGAAACTAATGGCAAATATTTTCATAGAGTTTAATGAGCACATACAGGGCCAGTATCCTGGGAAAAACTAAGCTGGCACACAGTTTCTGTCTATTGCCTCCCAAAATTTCCTTTCCACTACCACTACATGTATTAATTGCCCAGTGAGCTTTGGGAATAGGCCAGCAGGAAAATTTCAATGTGTGTCGTTTCTCAAAGACTTAGGCAACTCAGAGCAAGACCAGAGTCAGGTGGAAGGTAAGGACAGTAATTCACAGCCAGAGGCAGCAGATAGGCAAGACTATGACAGTCAGCACTGAGTTTGGTTTCAGCTGCTCTGAAGCCAAAGCCTAGAAATGAAGTTTTCCATCAGTACAAATCAGGCCATGGTCTTTCATCAATTGTCACGCACATGACTCTTCTGTGAGCTTACTAAACTGGCAAAGAGTTATTCTGTTCATTTCTGCTGTGCAAGTAAGCACATTTGGCTTACAGCACGAAAGTTGAGAACCGAGGTCAGAAAGAAATATTTGAATGGATGTACAGCCAGGGCCAGCAGGACACAGAAGGAAAGACCATTTGCTTTCTTTATTTTGACCAGTTTAGAACACCACAAGAAGCTTGTCATGCCTAAAACTCTGCCCACGTCTGAGACAAAATGAAGAAAACAACACAAAAATTATTCCAATTTAAGAAGATTCTTCCAAGCTAGTACTTCATCTTGCACTGCATATTTACAAATTGAATAAGCATAATAAAATGAATAAAAAACTATGACTCATTTCTTCATGTCCACTAAATCTGTAAATAGTTGGAAAATAAATTTTTGAAAAGTGTGACTGGTCCCACCTTCCCAGGTTTCTGTAGCAGTGTGCAGTCTGTGACAGAAAAAGGAAATCTCTCTGAAAAATCCAACAGGTTACAGCAGATGGAAGCACTCCTATTACAATCTGTTCTCCCCAAGATCACTTTGAGACACAGGAGCAAAGCAGAGCGTGAGAGTTGCTTGCCTGCAGATAAACAGAAGGTTTCTTTCACTACAGCTAATGCCTCACATTTTCTTGATATGAATATTAAGGATATAGGAATTTACTGGCTCATCTGAATAAACACCACATGTGCAGCTGTACTAAATATGCCAGCAGTACACAGAGTAGAGCAGTTTTATTATCTCAACACAATATGTTAGCCATGTATAAAATACACACAGTCACTATACCTATGTATAACTCAATGCATAATTTATTACAATAGTCGTATATTTTATCATGTAACTAAGAATTAAAACATAAATGCATATTATAAAAATAATAAATATGTATTCACCCCCATGTATATTGTGTATTAATTCAATATTTTTTCTTGCAAGTGTTTGTGATCAGAAAAATCCGTGAGTCAGAGTCATTCTGTCAAGAAATGCATTGATAAAATCACTGGTGCTTGAGATAAAACAAAGGTGATTCTTATAATCTAGCTCTTCCTGGGGAACTACAGAAGCAATATCCCATAGATGTAGTTATTATAATATCCATTTATTCTGTCATTTCTCAGTGGCTTGATACACCTTCAGGATCTAGACTTTTTTAATTTCCAGAACAAACCTCAACGGGAAAAAAACAAATGTTGTCTCTTAATTCAGTAGCAATCTTCGTATTCTTTATACATGAACACAAATCTCCTTGATATTTTTGGAAGAATTGAAAAAATCCTTTCAAAGAGATTGATGCTGTCGAATATACTCATTTTTATCAATAAATATGTTGATTAAACTGTTAACAATATCCCTGTATCTTTCTGCTGTCACACTCCAATCAGACAAAGATTTAATCTAAGGAAAGAACAAGAAACAAACTAAATGTTAAGAGCTGGATTTCATCTTGAAATAAGCAGTAGTCACCTATGAGTTTTCTTTGTATAGGGACAGAGAGGGCATTTTAAAGAGCATTAGAAGACATTACCTCTTCCTTCTTCTTCTGTCCAGGCTTACCCTGGTGAAAAACTGTTCTCTTTCCTTGACTAAGAAAAAGAAGTTCTATAAAAAATCACAAGAGTGCCCATTCAAAACATAGCTAAGATTGCTTTGAGACAAGGACTTTTCATGAAGAAATGCAGCCAGAAAAAGACACAGTAGTTAGAGTGTGCCTAGAAGTTTGCAGCTCAGGTAATACAGACAAAACACGGTAAGGAAGAGTGAAATAAAGCTCCCTGGTTTTCCTTCAGGGAGGTGAGTACAGTATACATCTCCTTATCTCCCTCATGGGCACAAAATCTGAAGGTGATGAGGCCTCAAATTCCATTCTTGTGTTTAATTCAATTCCAGGACCTGTGTATTACAGAATTAATTGCAAGAACCTGGTCCTAGTCCTGGTATGTGTGAGAGCGAGCAAGTACAACAGGTAATGGGGTTAATCGCTTCAAAAATTCTTTATTTAGAGATATTCCATGAGCAATCTGATTAAATTTGTTCTGTCTTGGGCAAGGGATTGTACCATTTGATATCCAGAAGTCTTTAACAGTATTAAATCTTGGAAAGGTCTGTGATTCCACAGGGGCTTTGGAGGGGCTTTGTAAAGGGCCATTCACTGCAGAGAGAACCTTTCAGCAGGAGACCAACGCCAAGTCTGCCTTTTAGATGTCCATCAGAAGATGACACTTGGATCAAGAAACTGTCCCTGGAAAGCCCACCCCACAACCATAGAGAAACAGATCTTCTCTATGAAGTATACTTCGCCTGTTTGGAATGAGATAAACACAGAAAACAAGCCAAAACAAGGGATTGTGACAGGCTGGACTGTAAGAGGCATCAGCAGATGTGAGAAGGGGCACTCACATGAATGCTGCTGCAGCATTCTTTATATAAAGATTAAATAAATTGCTCAAAACTACTTAATAGTCAGTAGCAATGCCAGGCATAGGCAATTATAAAACTAGGAATTATCTGGCTCAAGCATATCGATCTCATTATCTGATTTTCTTTTAATAAATATACTTAGTACTATGTTGAATAAAGCTTGGAAATCCATAATGTAATAAGCCATGTGCGAATATTCACAATAAACATGGTTTTATTTCAGTAAGTCAATAAAAAAGTATTTCAAATGCTATAAAATGCAATTTTATTTAATCATTTCAATAACTGCTTGTGGAGCCTTCCAACTTCCCAGTTAACAGATGTGGATGATTAAAAGGAGGAACAGTAACAGAGAATCTATACACTCCATACTATGCTGTTACAAGTACTGAATGCAAACTGAAGGACAGTGACTTAGGTGGTAGAAGAAGAACAAAGCTAACAAGGGGAAGAAAAAAAAGTAGTATTTATTTGGCAGGACGAACCCTACAGGCATCTTCAGAGATAAACCTGGATCACCTCCCACTTATAAATCTCTCTAATTGCCTTCAGAAGGTTCCAAATCCAGCCAAGGATGTGGAGAATATTCTACATTAGTCAAGGGTCCAAGTATTTAAACGATTGCAACTGTTGTAGAGCAGGTTTGCAGGCAAACCTATGTTCATTGGAGATGTAATTTTTTCAAAATGCGGAGTCCACACTGTGAAGGACATCTGAGGTGGCATTGTCCCATTTAGCTGTAAGGGGCTGGTGCCACCAGGCAGGAGTCAGGGCTCTGTAGGGTCACCTTAATGGCATACAGCCCCCAGATGTGGGGCCTCACCCACAGCCCAAAATGGGGGCTCAGTCTTGCTACTGGCTGGACATGGGGACATGCAGCTGCAGGAGATTGGCATCTGACAGGTTGGGACAACAGGATTTCTCCCAAAAGGAGAGCCAAAAGCTGTCGACCGTCTAGTATACTCCCCAGGAAAAAAAAAAATAATAAAAAAAGGAAAATTGGCATCTCTGTGGCAGTTTGGGTTTTTTATGGTTTTGTTTTGCTTTGTTTTCTGTGTGTTGTTTTTTTTTCTCCCAAGCCAAAGATTGTTGCTCTTGTCTTCTCATTTCTTTGATCAAAGCATTAGCAAAAAGTTAATGCTTCAAGAAAAAAATCACCAATTCTGTTTCTAATTATTCACTTTTTAAAAAATGACAAACTTGTTCTTATTAGCGTCTTGAGAAAGGACTAAGCTCTGATGCGGACAATGAAATTCAGATTTGAGGTATAAAAACTTCAGAATAACTGCATCTGACTCTTGGTTTCCTTGTCAAAGGAGTCATTAGTCAACATGAAACTTCTGTTCAATTGAGAGCTAGATTACACTCCTCAAAGGTTCAGTGCTTTAGCTATATGAAAACTTAATATAACTTACTGTTACATTTTAGAAGTGTTGGTCTGCATCGTATTTAATATTCAATTTACAAATAATTGAAAATTAAAGTAATAATTGGCAGCAGGTTAATGCAAAAAAAAGAGGGCTTTCAGAAAAGCAAATCCTGTTCTAGTTCCCATGGCACCATTCCCAATATTTGTTTTATACTCCTGAGAGAAAAGAGGAAAGCAGAACAAATGTTAAACCTCCCACACAAAATTCTCAACGTAATATTATAATTCCCCCTAAGGCTTCAGCCTTTCTGTCAAATAGCTTTCTCTGTCAAGTTTCCAAATTCTTTTATTGAGAAAGGATAATAATTATAATTATCCAAAGTTTAAGTTGGTGCCTTTTTACTAAAATAGTTAAGCTGCAAATTCTCATTGAAAAACCTTGTAGAGTAATTCATTTAATTTGCACGGTATGATTACTACAATGAGAAACTCTCATGTATATAGCTATAGCTATAGATATGTTTGTGTAAATGCATTTTTTCTTAATTATCACCTTCATGGGAAAATTACTGGTTTATATCAGCAATCTCAGTAATTATTCATAAAAAATATCTCAGTATTTATTGCTTCAAAGAATTATTCACTTGTGCAGATATTTTCTTCTGCACTTTCCAATGATGTTGTACAACTTCTGTTGTCCTGAAATATCATTTTTCTTATCCATTTAGCTGATTGTGCTTTCCATAATTCCTTGGGCTCAACAAGATCCTTCCTAGAATGCTCAAGAAATATATATATATACAGTGAAGTGATGGAGAAACTGAAAGCAACAAAAGCAACACAAGTATATTAATAGCTGGAAAGGCACCTCAGCTTCTCTGTGCATGCATGACAATTCTTCTGTTGTCATGTAGTTAGATTCCATCAGAAACTCAAATCTTCCCTGTACTAACTGCAAGAGAAGCATGCAGAGCAGCTCAGATAAGAAGCTTTGCATAAGACGTGTTAAATAGATGAAACAGCTGCTTAAAGAAAATTTTCTCCAAGAAAACTCTTTTAGACAGTCACAGTCTTTGGACCAATGTCCTTTGGACCAATGTTAAAAAACCCTAACTTTGGCACCAAATGTTAAGCAGAGAAATGGTCTTCTGTATCCCTGGGGGACTTGGGCAACATACTGAAGTACTCCAAATAGGTGCTTTTCAGAACTACAACCTGTCAAAAGTTTTGGGGGTGCTCCTGTCACCAGCCCTTTATTGCTTTAAAGCTGTTTGCCAAAAATCTCTAACCCATAGACAAAATTTCACCAGATTTGGTTGCCTCTAAGAGCATCCTACAGGCAGCTTTTTGCAATCTGAGAAAGATAAGCCCAAAGGCTCTGTCTGAATAGAATTCAGATTCTATATGAATCCTTCAGCCAAAGGATAAACCAGTGCACACAAGTATCTTTACTTGTGCAGGTTAGTTACAGACTAGAAAGAGTTTAAAGGCAAGATTATTTAAACACTGCCACCCTTCAAAAACCCAATCAATCCCCCAGCTTTATACCAATAAAATATATTTATGAAAATAGTTGCTAGAACTGGGAACAGTTGCAAAAAATTAAGCAATAACATTTCTTACTAAACAACTAAATATTTGAGTTAGTTTCAAAGTCTGTTCTACATTTCATTGAGCTAGCAGAGCTGTCAGAATAACCTTACAGCCATGAGATCTAGGGCCTTCTTTCTTAGACAAACTTGGTCCCCCAGACACTTTTTTTCCTAGTGGGAAATATCAGCTGGGACTTTGTTCCCTTTTTGGTGCACTTCTATTTATGACAGGTCCCAGCAATTGTGTTTGTGCAGTAAGTATATCTTAGAATGAATTTTAAAAAAATGTTTAACAAAGTAATTTGATGACTTCCCAGTCCTCTAAAGAAGGGCTGTTTTTCCAGGGTTAGTCTTTACTCTGGAAAAAAAACAAAACCAAAAAACCAAAACCAAACAAACAAAAAACCCCCCAAAAAAACAAACAAAACCCAAACAAACAACAACCCAAGCAAATAACAAAAGCCAGCAAAAGACTTAAATGTTTTGGAAGCAAAATCTCTTACTGGACAGCTTGAAAAACTGCCAGCAAAGAGACTGCAATTAACAACCTACTCAGGTGCTCTTCCAGCAAAACTGAGTAACACCTAAGCACCTTCAAGAGGCCTCCACTTTTGGAAGCCCTGCTGAGAGAGACCAAGTGCTGTGCAACATAAATGAGCTCTGAATGGATATTCTTTCCTTCCTGGGACTCTGCTTTCCTAGTTACTGTGACTGAGGAGTTGCAGTGCACAAGTGCAGGGAAGCTTCAAACGCCCTCTGGATCATAAATCCTTTCCCTGGACCAAGTCCTACTGCAAAGCTTTATGAAATCAAAAGAAGGACCTAAGCCTCACAATATTCAGAGTCTTTCAATCAGACTGGAGAATCACAGAACAGTTTGGGTAGGAAGGGGCCCACAAAGTTCATCCAGTCCAACTCCCCTAACATGAGTAGTGACAACATTCTTGGCCCCTTCTCAGCTCCAATGCCCTATTTTAAAATAATATCCTAATCTCTGAAGTATGCAGGGAAATTGATTAATAGTCATTGTAGTCAGTAAGCCTTTAATAGTCTGAAAGACACATAAAGGTCAAAGCTACTGTTGTTGGTTTATCTGCATCTATCTGTAATTATAAGCTCAGTTTTACATGGAAATAATAGGAAACCCCTCTCTCTATGTGATGTCAAGATGCTTGAAAAAATGGGGCTCCGCAGTTTTGTGGACAGCAGATTGTCAAAACCAGACAGTCCTTGTAATAGTGACCTTGACTGGTGGTTTGCTTTGCATTGCTCTTGGTCCTCCCCAGGCTGTGGGGCCCAAATCCTGGTTTGACACCAGGACCATTTGTAGGGCACCATTTGTATTTGTAGGGGTCCAATAATTTGCACATTTAAGATGATGCTTGTTGCAGCAGACCTCTCGTTAGGGGAAGAAATGAGCCAAGACACAGACTCTCATTCAACAACATGAAAAGGGCACCAGTTTATTCTTCTTTCCAGCTTTGCCATCCTGATTCTGATTACAGCAAGCTCTTACTATAGGGTCCAGCTGCAGACTCTGACTACTGGCTATTTCCTGCTGCACTATGATGGCAATATTTGTTTGCAGACTCTGAACACGGGCTTTCATCTATCATTGCAGGCTCCAACAGCAGGCTCTGACTCCATCAGACCCAGACTGACCTCATAGCAGATATTTTACCCCAGCAATTCTTCCTTGTTTCAGTCTTCTTTGTTCTTCTCCAGATTGTTCCTTCCTCCTCAGGGCTCCTCTACCTCCTCCAGGATACCCCAACCAGCCAACTCACTCCTTCTATCACATTTATCTTTATTAGTCACAGCTGTGACCCATTAAGGACAAGGCTGTTCCTCTTCTCTGGTAATTAGTACAACAGTGACTTATCAGGGGTGAGGTCACCTGCAATCTCTTCTTCTACACCTACACTTCTAAACTCTGTTACAATGAGAAAGTGCCAGCCCACAGTCCCTCAAGCAGCATTTGCTGTGATGATCCTAAGGCAGGGTGACATCCAGGAGCATGATTCTCCAGCCCCTTTTGAATGGAAGCACAGCTGTGTAGTTTCAGGATGAGGGCTTTCTCTGAGAGCAGAGTGATTTTTGCTTCATATCTGGATTGCTTAGGAGGCTAAGCACCAGCCTAGCGTTATTCCTAGAAGATTATGAATTGGAGTAAGGCAACTGCCCTATTTAATGATTACCTTCGATGGATTAATTTGAATGATCATTGTCTCTAGCAGCAAAAATCCTGCAAGATATTTCCATGACAGTTCTTCACTTCTTCCCCACAGCTGAAATTCCAGAGCAAATTACTGTACAAAAAATTCTATGGTTCTAATGATTACAACTTATTTCTGTGCCATAACAAAAGAAATCTGAGAGAAAGAAAATTTTCATGGAAAACAGCATCTCCCCTGTCTAGCTTGCTGCATATTGCTGAGTGCAATACCAAGCCTCTGTTAATTTCTAAAAGTTTGCTTTAAAATCATCATATTGTTCTCAGTGTCTGACCTTGACGCTCCTACCCTGGGCTTTCATCCTTTTCTGAACTGAGAATTTAAAGTTGCAACACTGCACAAATAGAGAGCCATGAAAGTAGGATGACCTGAAATGAGTATTTCTGCAGGTCCAAAGTTTCAGAGAGTTATTTAACCTTTAAAATAAATTGTAGAAAAATAAGTCTCTGCATCATTTCCAGTGAATAAATTGAGAAATAAAATCCTTCTGTCTTCAACTTCCTCTACCCCAATTTTTAAAATCATGTCATAGGATCTGGATCAGAAATGAACAATTTTTGCTTCTTGGAAAAACATTAGTCATGGAAACATCTCATAAAAATAAGCTGTACTCAGCTTATTTGCTCAGTCTATATTTGCTTTTTCCAAGAAAAAGAAAAAAAGATTTTACTTTTCTATTTCAGGATTACTTAACTCTTCTAAAATCCCACACTTTATGTGCTTAAGCAGAAAGTTTTTGAATGCAACAGGCTCAATATTTCATCATCTATGCTTATAGTGATCTAGATCCCAGATATTTTTCTAAACCCACCAGCCAGTGGAGGAGATGGTAAAAGTACACTACAAAATAACTTCTGTTGCAGCATAGAGAACTCACTGCTTTTCATCTTTGGATCAAATTCTGAAGTTTCCTTTTATTAGGCAAAAAATTTTACATTTCAGAATTTTTTTGTAAAGAGAAGCAGAGAAGTTCTATGGTGTTACATTATATTACAGCTGAGGGATTTTCACTGCAGCAGTCTTGCTCATTAGGACTTTTGAAACTTTCAGTCAGCATTCCCATTCTCATATGACTTTTTAAATCTCAAGGATTCGTTTTTGCCCTCTAGTGGCTTTGAGCAGAGTTAAAAGAAATCTGCTAATGACAAATTTAAAAATTGTTTGTGATAAAAGATGACAGTTTTAATTTGTTATATTTGAAAAAAAAATTTATTATAAGAGGACTATTTCCTCCAGGTAACCATTACATGAACACTGAAAAAAACCAAGATTAATGTGTGGTCACTAAAACTCCATGAAAATAACAGCTGAGGTTACTGCACTGGAGTGTGGGATGGAGTTGCACTGACTGAGGCAGGAGGTTACTCAGAGGACTCCTCATATCCAATGTGTCTTTTGTTATAGCAGTCCTGGAAATTCACAAGACAATCCAAGCAGAAATCTCTTCTGCTGCCCCCCTCCCTTCTATTTTGGGGGACGGATATGGAATAATATTTAACAAGTTATTTCCAAAAGTAGTATAATGAACAGACACTGAGGCTTAACAGAGAGGCTCTTTTCACATTCCAATAGATGCCTTAGCAAAAAATTAACAGAACCTCACAAGTTCCAATCAATTTAACCCATGGTGTATGGCATTCATTAATAACTGTAACTCAGGATAAAAAATATTCATTTTATGAATGTATACTATAACATTGACTTAAAAGATATAAATAAAGAAGAAACCAAATGCACTATCACTAAAGTATTTCAACACCAACAGCTAGGAGGCATCTCTGAACTGAGTATCATCAATTTGAATCCCTCCATTTTCATTTTAAAAAGCTATTCTGGAAACTCTCTTAACATTCAGAAACAGAATGGTTTAGGTTGGGACCTTAAAGATCATCAACTTCCACCACTCCCATGGGCAGGGTGCTTCCCACTAGTACAGCTCCTTCAGAGCCCCATCTACCCTGGCCTTAAACACTTCCAGGGACTGAGCATCCACAGCTTTTCCAGGCAACCGTGCCTCACCATCATCAGAGCAAAAAATTCCTTTCAAATATCTAATATAAACCAACCCCCCCTGCAGTTTAAAATTATTCCCCCTTGTCCTGTCACTACACACTCCTGTAAAAAAGTCCCTCTCCCTCTATTTTATAAAGCAAAAACAAACCAAATTTGCATTTAAAGATAAAACGTTGTTTTACTTCATTGTGGTTATAGTTCTGGTTCACATTCTTTCAAAAACATTTTAAAAAGCCCCAAGTTTTATAAAATACAATTACGCAATCTCCTGATCTTAAATTTTTGATTCTGATGTAATTAAAACCCATAATAATTGATATCAAATTTCAAAATAAAGATGTTAGTATGAAAGATCTGATCTGTCACTGAGCACTTGGAATTCTTCCCAGTTTCATGCCTATTATTTCAGATGCATAGATAGAAAGTTAGTGATTAAGAAACAGGGAATAGAAGCCTACTCACTTCTAGTAATGGCAAAAGATGGAAACTGACTTAAAACAAAAACATTTTACAATCCTTTTATTGACATTTGAAATAAAGGTTTTGAACAATATGCTGTCAATTTCCTTAGTTGCTTATTAATGAATATTTTGAAAAACCAGAGGAGGCATTCCATGTTTTTTAAGGTGCTGACATTTTATTTTGCAAATGCACAAAAGCAGCACATCTTAATACATATTGTTATATATATGAAAAATATAACAGTACAGTCAACTACAAAACATTAGAGTATTACAGGCAGTCTGCAAGATTCTTTTTTTCTTCAAATTGTTTGTCCACTGCAAGTGAAAGGGCCTGAAGAAAAGTTGTCATTGTAACACTGGGGGACTGAAAATAAGAGAACATTTTGTTAGACACACCACAGCAATAGGCATAGTATTGTACATACAAATCAAAGTATTTAAAAGTGAAATATTTGAATTTCATGCTACAAAAATAGCAAAATGCTATCAACCAAACTGCAAGTTTATTTAAGATCAGCTAGCACAGCAGTCAAAGTCAGCCATTGTGAAGTCTTCAGTCACAATACTGTATATTTGCTTAAAAAAAGGTTTTTAACAAATTATTAAATTATTATTAAAAGTGGTAGAGGTTTGGGGTTTTTTTTTCAACAAGAAATTATAAGAGCACCAATATTAATGTTCATTAATTTAATTAAAAGTAGAATGCTCTTGGGCAGATCAATCCCACCTGTCTTCTTCAATCCCATTCTAAATTATGGGCAGCACCTAATTATTTCAGTCTACAAAACTGCAGAAACAAGTGCAATTAGATGAAAAGGGAGGTTTGGACCAATCTTTCACTTCAGACAGTGTTCAGATGCCTTCCTGCCTGTCTCAAACCCAACCCAAAATACAATGAACAGAATAAACTCACTTGAATATAATAAACTTACTTGAATATAAAGTGCATGTGCTAGGAAAGGAAGTTTTCTCAGGACCCGGCCACCAAGACCTTCACTTTTTCTATGGTAAAACAGAGACAAGTGCTGTTTAAATGCTAAATATCTACTCTTAAAGAAGGCCTTTTTTTGTGTTTCTCTATTAAGTTGCTCTAAAAGAACCTCAGATGACAATTCAACAAGTCACTCGCAGCTCTTTTAGCAGGAGCAGGGAGTGAACAGACAAACTGTGCTCATGGGAGGCTACACAGCAGAGTACAAAGCAACAGCACAGGCACAGCTGCCTGCCAATGCTTACCTCAGGCCCTTCACATCATTATGCCAATCTCGTGAATTTGGGGGGATGTCTACCACTGCTGTACAGTGGTACAGACACAACCACTTTTGGAAGGACCGGGAAAAAAACTGGTTTGAATGCTGGACCTTATGGGTACTGCCTGTCTCCTTCTATCCCATCATTTACACACAGTTTCCTTTACCTCTCCCACTTGGTGTGTTTGCATCTTCTCCAAGCACCACTCTGTGTACGTAAAATGCAAACCTCTGTGCCTGGAAAAACTTACTTGCTTTTACTTCACTCCTCACTGTTTAAGACTGCATACTTCAGGAACAGACCTTCCAGACTTTATGAATATTATTTTGTTCCATAGGGACCAGCACTTTGGAAAAAAACATTGCTTGATATTGTAAATACCATTTTTATTTTTTCAAGAACTGTTATGCTGCAGTGAAAGACCATTTGGTCTACCAGCATACTCAGCAAACCACAACATTGTCCATTTACACTTTACTTCTTTCCCCCTTGTTTCTGTCCCCTTATATCTCCAGGCTAAATGCTAATCTAGAAGATGGCAAGGCATTTCAAGACACTTACTTAGCAGGACCTAAAGCTCATGCTATTTCTGCTAAAGTGCATTACAGTTCCCAGCATCCACCGAAACTAAGGCTAATCCAGCCAGCAACTTGTCAAGAGGACTTCAAATGGCAGAGCACAAACCAGAAGCAGTACTAAGCTAAACCAGATCTGAGACCAAGAAATGTTAACAAATTGTAATTGCTTCCACTTTTTGTACCCTGAAGGTTTTTGCACTATCCCAAACAGAAAAAAAAAAATCAGTTTTTCAGATCTCCAGTTGCTAGGAAATTTGGTTACTTTTACACATCATTCCATAACTCAGTATGTATGTACGAAAATAGTAGAATTTCAGAATCCTACCTTGAGATTTCTTTTAGTACAAGGCTTAACCTTGACACATTATTTTCTACGAAGCCAATCATCTCAAGCTCTCTGAGTGTCAGAAGCTGCTGTCGAGGATATATTATTTGACACTAGAAACAAGAGTTACACACTGTTGTATGAAAACTAAATGCATTCAAAATTAAATTCTACAGTAAGAGTGGAAATACAGAAAAGGAATGAAATTTATGTATTTTTGTTACTTAGGAGGTATGACTAAAATATAAAATTTACTAAAATATTACATTTTACAATTTTGCTTTCACGTATTACCTTCATCAGTTCTTCCAGGCAAGAAAGATATATTCTAAATATTGCTGCAGTAGATGGAGGTCCAATGTATTGTTTTATGTCAGCCCTGTCTACAAAGGCCATGTCAATTTTCTCTGTAATATTTGAAGTAGTCAGGATAACAACATTGGGATACCTTCAAGACAAAAACAGATTTTTAGGTCACATGTAAGAGATTTAGCTCCTTTTGTGACTGGCAAGTCGAGACCTGCCTTCCTCTGATTCAAACAATTTTATGCAATAAGCTGTCACATCATTCTTGTCAATCAGGAATGATCTGGAGCTCTTGGCCAGGTATCACGAGACTATTTCAATGCATAGTCTCTTTACTTCAGCTGTTTCTCAAGTGTCCATAGTTTCTCTAATTCTATTTCAGAAGTGATATATGTTAACGATCTAGCACCTACTGGCATAGCTTCTGACACAAGCAAAAAAAGATTATGAAAAGAATTGTAAATTTGAACCTTTAACCAACATGTTTTCCATTTCAACTCTGATGTCTGTTCCCCAAGCAGACATCATGATGATCTGTCCTTTTTCTCTCCCTGTCTTTAGGGGAAGCATACTGTCTCCATAGATTTGACTGTCCACCCAGGTACATGTAAAATATTCTACTGGATTACTCTTATTTCTAGTCAAAATTAGCATCATTAACAAAGAACAGTTCACTAACTAATCTGGTTTAGTATTCCAAGTAGGAATTGAAATGTAGCAGGAATAAGGATATTGAAACTGTCAATTACCTTTTGCAGTTGCAATAATATGCAAACAATACCTTTTAATCTGGTCTATTTGTGTCAGTACAGCATTGACCACACGAATAGCATCTGAAGGCTCTGTCCCTGCCTTGAAGGCACTGCGGGCTGCTGTGAGGCTTTCCACCTACAAAAACCCAAACCAATCAACCAAAACAACAACAACAAAATCACCAAACACCAAAAAACCCCAAAAAGATTGCACTTTTGGAGTCCTGGCAGCAGACAGGTAACTCAAGCAATACACCTTCAGATTCCTGTGCCTACTATCTAAAACTCCTTCAAAATCTTTTGTTAGGTAGGAATTTCCGGGCAGAAAGAAAGGCATGTCAAGGAAGCAAAGTGTAGTGAGGGAAATTCTTGTTTAGACAGCTCCTCCTGTTTAGAACAGAGGCTGGTTTTCATTTTAAATTTTGGAGGTGGGGGAATGGGACCAGAATTCTGGTCATTATTCTGGACACCACCAGAATAATGAATAGCTTGAATTTAAAGTGAGCTTCCCCACAGAAACTCCAATATGGCAAAGCTAATAAGTACATACTTACTAAGTTGCTTTTGTATGCAAGTTTGAAGAAAATCTAACAACAATGAACTGAACCATAATCATGTTTTTTTGAGCTTTACAACAAATGCAAATAATGCAAATATGGGCTACTTTGAAGTTTAAAACAATATTCCACTTGTAAACATACAGCAGCAGCAAGGGAAATTCCACCAAGAAAGGTTTCAATTAATTTTCAGCTGGAATTTTCCTGCTGAGTCATACTATGTTCCTTCCAAACCTCTCAAATCTGCAGCAGTCAAGACTAAAGTCTACTCAACTGCACAATCATGTAGCTTACAAAATAGCATAAATGTGCTTTTATTGTTATTATTGAATTATTTTATTGTTATTATTGAATGAGCACTATTGCAGCTCCTTCCTATCAATTTCCTTTCTGCTATATTTTATGTACAACAGTGCTATTGGAATCATACCTCATCAATCAGTACAAATACAAGAGCATCTCTGTCATCAACTAACTCTTGGATCTTCTGGAACATCTTGGTTACAAGCTTTCCACTCTAGAAAGACACCATATGCATGTGTTAATGATTTCTTTACCACACAAATTTCTAAAGCATACCATATTTAAAGGCGTATTTGCCTGAATTTTAAAACAACTTTCTAATAAAACTTCTCTTTAGGCATTCTCAAACACATTAATTATTCTGAGCAATGTGCCCATACTTAGGAAACAAGCTCAACAGAATAATTACAGTGTAATTCCTAAAATACAAAATTTATTTTATTAGGTACATCAATACATACCTCAGAAAACCATTTAGAGAAAAGGCTATGGCTGTTTATCTCAATTAACTGTCCATACCTATACCTAAAGTATGAAGAGAAAAAGAAGTATCAACTCCATTCTAAATAAAAATCAGTGATATCATTAACTTCCATAAGGCTCATTTCTGACATTCTGACCCTGGAATTCTGTGAATTAGTACTTTAAACTACTTACTTTTTGAAATATAATACGTTTAATTGGTATTATTTTTGTTGTTGGAACTTGTCATGCTGCTGAAAATGTCACTACAATTCTGTATATTAAATTTCTATTAGAATTTCTTCATTAGAACAGGGTACGTAACTCTTACCATGGTAATTGCCTCATTCTTCACTTCATGTAAGATTTTCTTCAGTAAAGCAAGAAGTGACAAAGTATCTCAACCACACATTTTACAGCCTGTGATTTTCATACAGTCAGTTTGGGCTAGAGTCAGATCATGCCTATTATTACACATTATTTATGCCACACCTTGCATTTTATATCACATTAACTTTTTAATATAAATTTGTTAAGTTGCTATGAACTTTTAGGCTATTTCTTATTACCTGTCTGATATACAAACTGACCTCTGCCCATTGTGGCATTTAGAAAATCCAAGTACAAAATAAGTAAGTTTTAAAAATCACTACCTATTAAAACCAGGCTCTGTCAAACATGAAAATACAAAACCCAAAATACTCCTCAATCCTCTGCCCTTTAATAGTCATTGATGTACAAAGTGAACAAAAGTGACTGTACACACCTGGGCACAAATAATTACACATTTTACAAGGCCTTAAAATATCCTAATCAGTCTAGCAGATCAATTTTATTGCTAGTCTGGTGCACTACAAAAAAAAAGACACATTAGCACTAGGTACAAGTTACTTGAAATCAAATATTAAATTAAATATACTAAATAATTAAATATTAATTAAATATACTTGGGCCAGTGAAAACGAACAACTAAGTATAGTAAGCTAAAGTGAAAAACTTCCAAAAAATATCACCTGTATGACAGTCGAATTGTCAGCTTCTGAGCCAATGCTTTACAAAGGGAAGTTTTCCCTGTTCCAGGAGGGCCTGGTTTGAAATCAGATCCATACATTACACAGAGTCTGCATTAGATTGTTAATGACATCTAAAAGATTTTTAACTACTCTATTTCAGTACAGCACTAATTGCAGAATAAAAACAAAGTGGATAATGATTGTGTACACCAGAATATTTTAAGAAAATTGCTTACTTGACTTACTTGACTACAATCCTAGAGCTAATGTTTGATTTTATGCACTTTTCAATTATTAGCATAATTAGTGAAACATTTTGTATGCAGACATCATAACGTTAAAACACTCAAGAGCCACAGGAGTAAAGTGTCTCACCCCTGCAGGGCTAATGCACATCAGCATTCTCTACAATCAGTGCTATGCTCAAACTTGTATCTTCCTGAAACACACTCTTCTAACAAGGAAAACAGAAATGTATCACGATCAGTTTGATCAGCTGTCCACCTTCCCACAAATTTCTTTCTTGAGGCAACCCAGATCATCTTGGCAACTATATTCTGGGACAAACGTTTTGGGTCTGATTTAATACCCCATGGAAAAGCCACAAAGACTTCCTCCAAAGAGGCAAGTACAAGCACAGTTACCAGAGTGTGAGTCTGAAATAAAGTCTTTCAAACAAAAACATCCTGAAGCTTCTACATTGACAGTTGTAACTTAAGCACAATCAACAAATATTTCCACTATGACCTTTTATTTTTGGATACCAGTCTTGATGACAAAATCAATGCAAGATGCATTTTGCAAGAAAACTGACTCAGTTGATGCTAATCTCATTTGTGGTATAACCTCCACAGTTAAGATAGGACTCACTGAAGATTTCAGCTTCACTGAAATAACAGCAACAAAACTAGCAAGAGTTGGTAACAGAACATAGCGTCAATAACGCAACATATTGTTTTCCCAGTTTCCCCAAAGTTTTTATAAAGCTATAACTAACAAAATATTTAGTACTGTGATAGAAGTTTAACTAAAATATGCCTCATAATATCTTCAGTATCTGCATTATTTTTGTTCATTACGTAAAAATGTAACAATGTCACTTAAAAATTAAAATTAAGAAATACACAGTTGTCACGGCACTGTAAACTTTAGAATTTAAATTCATGCAAAACACAGTACATGTGAACATTGACTTGATGCTGACATTACATTTCAACCAAATTTGTACTACTGAGGTGCTGCTTTCATATCACCTCATTTCACTACACAGGACTGCAGTACAAGTCTTTCCAGAAGGAAAGTATAAACAGATGGCCAGTCAATCTACTTGGTTTAAAACATTATTTTTACCATGCAGCAGAACAACTCTGTTCCATGATATCAGGTTGCTGTCAACATTTTTGTCAGAAAATAATAACGTTGTCGTCACATAATCGAGTAACTAAATAAAGAGCACAAATAGACACAAATTAGGGACATAACAGCAAATACAACTACAAACAGAATTAATCTCTAATGATGTCAATTTTGTACTCACAACAACCCAAAAAAAGAGCTCATGTCTTTTAGTCACAGGCAAATTTATTTCTGCAAATGACGGGAATTAATTTCTGTCCTGCCCTCAAGAGTAGCATGTATTTGGCACAAACGGAGTTCCAGAACTTTTAAATGAATAAATGAAATGCTTTAAGGAAGGGAAACTGATTTGATTTCTCATTGTCCTGTGTACTGTGTGTCTATAAAACACAAGCTGCCTAAGCACAGAGTCAAAACTCAATCTGTCAGTCCTGTTTAGATGTTGTACAGCTATACATTTGCTGCAGCCAGCCTACCAACCAAAGTATTTGCTGTCACATTTATTTTCTTTTTAGTAAGGCATTTGTATCAGCTGCTGCAAGGAATTTGTAAGTTAATTCATTCTTCCAAATAAGGGAAGTTGATGTATTTCCTGGAATGTTTGCTTCTAAAAATACTGCAGTTTCATTTTGGAATTATCTAGAACTGGGAAGTAGAGAACTCTTTCAATAAAATGAATATGAACTTCAGGTGTGAATCTATAATGACTTTTACCTATAATAACACCTGATACCACATTATCTTACCTGGAATGAGTTTTTCATGCCTAGGTGCTGATAGGACAATATAATGGTGCTCCTGCAGTATCTTAAGCTCAAGATGGAGGAATCATTCAACAGCAAAAACAACTGAACTTAATCCATGTCTTTTTCAAAATTCTATCGACACTGTGCTAATTTGAAAATTCACAGCAACCATTTCAGAGCCTGTAGAACCCAACCATGCTCAGGCATTTCCATGGTTTAAAGAATAAAGATTTATCACAATTTTACAGCAGTAGTTTTAGTTTTAGCCATTAAAAGCAA
Organism: Acridotheres tristis; assembly: GCA_037013685.1. Lineage (NCBI taxonomy): Eukaryota > Metazoa > Chordata > Aves > Passeriformes > Sturnidae > Acridotheres > Acridotheres tristis. The sequence continues at coordinate 56,706,882 of CM072886.1, read as the reverse complement.
CCATTTCTTCCTACCCATATACACTTACACTCAACAGTGATCAGCTTGCTGTTATTTAGAATACCAGCAAGTCTAATTAAATAGTCTTGTCATTTCACAGATGACTTTGAAAGCTGTTCCATAAATTAGAGAAATGTAGATGTATTAATTAATATTTACCTTATAAATTAAGATGTTCAATCACTGGAATGTTTTTCTTTTCTATACTTGGTTTTAAAGACTTGAGTGAGAATACTGTATCTACAGTATTACAAATAAGCTACTGAATTAATTTTTTGTGTCCAAGAACTCCAGTTAAAAGCTGAATTGAACTATTTGTGGGTTTTATAGGCACCACAATTAATAAATTTCAGATTACATTATTACTGTTCTACAAGCTCTGGCAGTTATCATCACAACCTCTGATGAATGCACAGGATCTTCAAGCTAGAAAATTAACCCCTGGAAGTGTTTTGTTTCTTTGCAATCTCTTGCCAGCATTCAGGTGGCAGGGCACTGGTCAAATCATTGAATATGTATTTGCATGAACAGTAACCGTGCTGGTGGACGTTACTGCCAAGCCCATTAACTTTTTAGCTGCTGCCAGAAACAAAAAACTCCCATTCCCTTCTGCCCAGCCTACATCCATATCTCCATAGGATGCAGCAGACTTCAAACAGGCTTAATTTCAGCTCTTACTTCTCCTCAAGCAATCTTAATTGTTATTCATTTCCAACTTACATTTGATTTTACTTCTGTGTCATAGATAAGACTTTCCCAAAGGCCATGGAATTCAGCTGCAAAAGCAATATTTATACCTGTTTAGGATAAATCAGTCTGGAAACTTGTAACTCATCATTGCAGCACAAAACAATTTTCAAATTATGCTCAACTAAAATGAAGAATTAAGAACAGATATATGAAACAAGCATCTGTGGTGGGGGAAAAAAAGTTATTTTTCTCAAAATGCAAACACCGCTTCCTAACAGAAAAATTCACCAGTTTCCCAGCTTCTATTTCCTCCAATAATTGTGACAAGAAATTAATGTTCATTTCTTAACATGAAATGAAAAACATCGTTCCTTCCATCCTCAGTAGAGGACGAACTTACATTTCACTAAGGGAGCAATGAAAACTTGTGGTAGGAGGAGGTTTCTTAGGCAAATGTTATCATTCAAGTTTGCTTTTTTTTGTTTTTTTAATCAAGATGTAGAGGATCAAAAAAAACCTGAAGCTGAATAATGCATAAAAAACTAAGGTTGTCATTAGAGTATTAATCATTTCTAGCTGTTGGCTTCAAACTTTCAGCAGAGAAAAGCAAAAAAAATTAACGGCTACAAACCACAAAATTGTGGCAATAATATCAATGTATCAGATTTAATTCTTCCTGTAAACAAATATAATGGATAGTTAGGCATCTCACAACAAGGAAAGAGTAGGAAATGTTTCAAAATTACTGTCTCTCTGAGCTAAAGCTCACACCTGCACTTCTCCTTCCATGCAGAGAATCCAGCTTTCCCAAGCACAAGACAGTAACAGGCAGGTCTGGCTCTATCACAGAGGAAGGCCTTATGTTTCCTCTCCAGAAGACAAAGACTAAATCTCTTTACTTTGTTTGTCTGTTTCATGTATAAGAGCAGTACTGTCTTGGGGGCTGGAAGCCGGCAGTGGGCTCTGGAAAATGAATATTTAAAGTGATGAGTTTCTTGCGGGTCTTCAAGTTAAATAAAACTTGGAATGTAACCACCAGTGTTAAAAACTTTTGATTATGATTATACGTTTTAGACCACAAGACCAGTTATTTCCACACATCCACAAGTATTACAGAAATAAATTATGTGCTTTGGAATCACCTGGAGCAGTTCAGTCAAAACCACACAGGAAAAAGTGCAAACATACTTGTCATTAAGAAAAAAGTCCAAACATATTTTTTCTATTGATATACAGTAAATACAAATAACACCTTTAACAGGTAACTATAAACACTTTTAGCCTTTACAATATTTTCTTTATTGCTCTAGAGCTTCCAGAAATGTCATACAGGTACCTGCTGGTAGCACCCAGTGGTGAGCTGCAGTGATATCCTCATTTTCTTCTTCCAGATTTTCAGAGGTTGGTCCTTCTTCATTCAGATGAAAAATATGAAGAGAAAGACTGCTCATGCTCAGGTCAATAGGCTAGAATGAACATAAAAAGATTTTTTAATGTGTCATATTTCTCATTCAAAGCTAGCTGAACAAAATAAAGTTACAGTTCTCACCGTCATTTATCTCTGAAGCCTACTACCTCTGTTTCAGACCTTACTAAGTGGTAAAAAAAAATTAGCCACTTTTCCCTAGTTATACTAGTCAGCCTAAGAAGAGATACTACATCATCCTATAGACCTTGTCCTGCTTATGCCTTTAGGGTACCACCAGTCTACCTACAACTAGTTCAGGGGCACACAAAGAGAGCTGCACATTCTTGACCAGGAATACCTGTCTGTCCTTCAGTTTCAGCTCCGTATCCACAATTGACACAGACTGCACGTTGTTGTTAAGGAAAGGGTCGTCGAACTCTGTCCACTTGTAATCACCAAACACAATGTTGTGTCTGTTCAACAGCTTTAAGACACTCATCCTAATATCTTCTTTCTTGGCCACACTAAACAAGAAAGAAACACCATCACTTTACAGCATTGACATTTATAAGGAAATTTGAATTAAGTGTTAGAATGCATTATTTCATACATGAGGCCTTCATGGAAAACAGCTTCCATCTTACACACATCAAAAAACCCAACCAACCAACAGAATCCCCAATCCTAAAAATACAACCAACACAAAAAAAAACCCCAAAGCCACTCAACCCTCCTCCAACATTCTACAGGAAAAACGAACCTGTCAGATTCAGTCTGTCTGCAAAAGCAACAAGCTTGACAGTTGTTTTTAATTTGTGCATTAAAAGACATAATCCAAATAATACTATTTGCTCTGTTTGAGATCATATCAGGGGATGCTGAATGAGACAGTTAGAAGACTTCCAGAATGGAAAGCAGTTATGCAATCTGTGTTTCAGTTGGAAAGACTAAGAGCCAAGCTACAGGCTGAATTTGGTAAGCTTAGCTTGGAAGCTCTATTATACTTTCAAGACAGCTGAAACATCAGGATTATTATGGGGACATAATATAAGGAGAATTCCAGAAGAGACAAAAACCAAGGAAAAGGAATATAATTTGAAGATTTAACTTATTTTTGCAATTTCAATCATTCAACCAGTGCAAATTCTCAGTTCTCTGTTAAGCCTGGCAAAAATAGCATAGTGGATATTTTACACCTTGATTTTTCTAACACTTCGGATATGCCCTCCCATATCCTTCAGATATCCAAAGTGGTAAGATTAAGAACTGGATAAATGGACAAGGAGGGCTTGTGGTTATTATAAAGACTAAGTGGAGCTGTCAGTAACTAGAGTGGGGAAGGGTGCTGTGGTGCTGTTAGCATTGGGACCAGCAGTGTTTTTGCATCCTTGACAATGGGATGGAAAGTAATGGCATCAAGTTTACAGATAACACCAAGGCAGGGAGAACAGTCAGTATTCTGGAGGGCGGGGCTGCTGTTCAGAGGGACCTCTGCAGGTTGGCAACACGGTTTGACTGGAAGATTTTGACATTCTATAAAGGTAAACATGAAATCTTAGCTCTCCATCCACTGCCCAGATAACAGATCAGAGGCCAGCTGGATGACATGCAGTTTTGCAGAAAAGGGCACGCAGGTACTGGTGGACAATAAGTTAGCAGAGTGCCCCTGCTACAAATGAGGACAACCTTATTTGAGGCTGTGCTACCAAGACTGCAGATGTTAGGGAAAGCAACTGTTTCCATCTGCTGGCTTCATAAGACCACATTGGAGTACTTTGAGCAGTTGTGACCACCGACAGAAAAGGGACAAGGATAAACTGGGGCAAACCCAGAACGTGGCCAACAACTTGATTATGAGACTGGATGACATGACCCACAAGGTGAAACCGAGACAAGTGTATTTGTTCAATCTTAGGGAGAGAGATAGGTGAGGAAACTCCTGTCGGGAGAGCAGAGAAGGCAGAGCTGAGTCCTGCGGGCCCTTGGAGGTGAGTAGAACGAGGCCGAGAGGAACCAGGCAGCAAGCAACGCTCCGATCAGAGACCTGCTCGACTTCTGGTGAACTTCCACATGGATCTGAACGCTGTCACACACGTTTGGGAGCGCTTGCTTCAAATCTCCAGCAGCGTCATCCATCTTTTTCGCTCCTAGGGGAAAAACGATACCAAAGAGAAACGACTTCCAGCGACTGCTACGGCACGGACGGCCTTTTCCCGGCGCCCCGTTCAGGTGCACACCGCCCACCGCAAAGACCGGGAGCAGGACGGGGAGCGGCACTTGCCTCCCTCAGGAGATGGCGACCACAGCCTCGGGACACGCCGCGAGCGCAGTCGCGCGCACGGACGGGCGGGCGGGCGCGCTGCTCCCGCCTCAGCGCCGGGAACAGGGAATCACCTCAGGCAGGCTCGGCCTCGGGAGCGACACGCCGGAGCGACGGGAATTGCGAGAACAGCAGGCACCGGGCACCCACTGCGGCAGCCGCTGTTTGTAAAGGGCGCGCTGGGCGAGGCAGGGGCGGCCCCTCACCCGGATCTTCCTCCGCGGCAGGCGGGAGGGAGGGTCCGCCCGCCCCAGCGCTTCCGGCGGGCCGGCCGCCGCTCCGCCATGGGGAAGAAGCACAAGAAGCACAAAGCCGAGAAGGCAGAATGGCGCTCGACCTCCGCCACGGCCTACGGTAAGGAGCCAGGGGGAGCCTGTTTGTAGCCGGGACACAGCCGCCCCTTCCCTCGGCGCTCCGGCGGGGCTGGGGTGCCTGGGCAGAGACCCCGCTGCGATTGCAGGAGCTGGCGGCGGCGGGGGCGGCCCGAGGAACGCGGGGCGGGCCGTGGGGTGCGAGCCCCAGCATCTCCGTGCTTCCCGCGGCTGCCCCTGAGGGGCTCCGGCCGCTGCGGTGCTTGAGCGATGCTTGAGTCATTTCACCGTGCTCTGCAAGGAGCTTGCGACGATTTCAGGGGAGGCCGAAGAGCCGGTTTCTTATGTCTTGGAGGTTTGTGGAACATCACAACGTGCGGAACGGCTGTTTGTTGGCTAGGATTTGTTAGTCTTGGCTGTCGCTTTCCTTTCCAGATGTATTGTGTATATTTATAATGCGCTGATTTGCAGCGATTTCTTATAAACAATAGTTCTAGAAGAAGCTTTGGAGCTGGGGTTGTTTAGCCTGCAGAAAAGAAGGGTCGGGGGAGACCTTCTCACTCTGCAGCTGCATGAAAGGAGGCTGTAGGCCCGTGGGGTCAGTTTCTTCTGCCAGGCAACCACTGACAGGACGAGGGGACATTGGGAAGGAATTTCTTTACAAAAAGGATGATTATGTATTAGAATCGGCTGCCCAGGGAGGTGGTGGAGTTACTGTCCCTAGAGGTGCTTAGGAAAAGACTGAATGTGGCACTTAGTGCCATGGTCTAGTTGACACAGTAGTGTTTGGTCATAGATTGAACTCGATCTCAGCAGTCTTTTCTGACCTAATTGAGACTGATTCTGTAATTGCTGCGTGCTATTAGGTCCTTGTGCATTTATTAATTTCTATTTTTTATTTTTTAAATTTAGATTATGGGGACAAGCCTTTGGAAAAACCCTTAAAGCTGGTTCTTAAAGTTGGAGGCAGTGAAGTCACCGAACTCTCTGGGTCAGGGCATGATTCTAGTTACTATGATGATAGATCAGATCATGAGCGAGAACGACATAAAGAAAAGAAGAAAAAAAAGAAGAAAAAGTCAGAGAAGGAAAAAGAAAAGCATCTAGATGATGAGGAAAGAAGAAAGAGAAAGGTAAGCTGTGACTTTTAGAATTCAGACACACCAGCCTTCATGCTTGCCTGTCAGATCTAAAATCTGGTGCAGACCTTTGTTTAAATCACTGTTGCAAGAAGCTTATTGTGTGGAGATGGCACTTCAGAAACGTAGAAAACCATTGTATGTGAGTTGGTACTTCTGCCATTTAAAGGAGATACCTTTTGTGATGATTCTGTGAACAAAGTAAAAGCTTCCTTCTTATAACTTTTTATTTGCCTTATTTATTTACCTTAAATGAATGCTTCTGTTTTTCAGTTGGATACTTTGTATTTTAGCCAGGCCACAAACATGTTCTTTCAGTGTTTGAGGGGAGAGTATTTTTTTTTTTTTCATCTTTTCAAATAAATCCAGGCTGTGCTTATATTTTTAAGGGGTACCAAGTTACTGGACATTGAAATTTATATGTTTACTCAAAACAGCTTCTGAACTGCTGACTTCTGTGGTACATTACTTGGTTGGCTCTTGGAATAATCTGTGTGCTAGGCTTTGGGGCTTTGTTAGTACCAAATAATGTGGTCACCTTAGTTATCTATGTTGAACACTGGGGAGTTTGATTAAAATCAGCAGTAGGGCATTGACAGCGCAGTTACTTGTACAATTGAATTTTAATACTATTTATCTTGTGTAGTAATGGTTCTTGGACCTTTCTGCTTTTTAAATTCTTTCCTGTCATGTAGTTTTACTATTCTTGTGTGACAGTTTTTTCAGTGCTACTTTGTGTGTGTTTGTGGCTAACATCTATCAGTTCCAAGTAATACAAGCCTAACAAAATAATCAGCTGGAAGTGACAGATCTCATGGATTCATTCAGAAGGTCTTCAGTACAGCACAGATAGTATACAACCTTCTTAGTACAGATGTTTCAGGCTGGGACTTGAAATGTAACAAAACCAGCTGTCCTTCATACAAGATTTTGCAGTATCAATTGCCTTTACTGAGTTGTGGGGTGGGGATTGTTTGGATTTTTTTTCTCAGAACTTCATTATTAATACATTCAAAATAAGCTAATGAATAGCTAAGCAGCAAAACCATAGTCTAAGGAAGGTTAAAGAAAGTGTGCTTTTCTGTGCAAATGTGGGTAATGGTTGTGGGATTTCAGGAATGTCTTAGGATGCCTTTGCTTTGAAACTCAGGAGGAGATCATTAATTACCACCACTGCTTCTTCTGGTTCTTTTGTTGGCTGAGTTGTCACATATTTGACTCATTTCTGTTTAATGTGACAAACAACAAAATACATTGATGAGAGTGGAGCCACAGATTGATCTTTACTCAATAGTAAATTAACTTTGCTTTCTGGTGTAGCTTATTATTGTGCAGTTTTACATATAAATAGCTTCAGAATTTGTCTTTTCAGTAAACATGCCGGAATGATAGAACAATACTGTATTAAATACAAAGTAGCAAAAGATAAACAGTTCAGTTTTAATTGGAGAATAAAGTTGAAAAAGTGATAGTGAAAATGTATGCAGTAATGTTTAAACCATATTATGGCTTGGATATTGAATGAGTATTCCAGATTAAAAACATCACTGTTACTTACCTTTTGATGTGTGGGATTCCATATTCCAAGTATATGCCTCTGAAATATGTCTTCTCTCTGCTGTCCTAGGAAGAGAAAAAGAGGAAAAGGGAGAAGGAGCAGTGTGACACTGAAGGAGAAACTGATGACTTTGATCCTGGGAAAAAGGTGGAGGTTGAACCTCCTCCAGATCGTCCCGTCAGAGCATGCAGAACTCAGCCAGGTGACCAGTGTGAAAGATAAAATTATTTTGATTCTTTTTAAAAGTACACAAAACAGAGCTTTTGTGAAAGGTACCGAAAGGTAAAATTTTCATGAAGATTTACTGAAATGTAGGGACTTTATTTTTTCCAACATTCAGAACTTTCTGCTATCTGAAAAGTCAGTATTCCTCTTGGTGCTTCCATGTTTTTGTAGGTTTGTTTTCAGGTGACTGACACTGCCGAGGACATCTGTCTCTGGCTTCTGCTGCTTGGCAGAATAAACCTCATTATAAAAGTATTATTTGCACATAGTGCTCTGTAATTCCTTCTCCTTAGCATTTACACAACAGTGATCAGAATATCTGAAACGAAGTTTCACTTAGTGCAAGGGAAAAAACTCTTGTGGAGACTTCTTAGGTGTTGTTATGGTCTTTTTTTGTTTTCTAACCTATGTGGAGTTTTAGTATCTCTATTCTCGTGGAAGGGAGGTTGTGATAGTGTGTCTCTAAAAACTGTAGAGACCACACACCACCCCTGTTTTTCATTTACAGATCTTCTTTAATTCTTATCACCAGCCAAAATGTTTGTCATTTGTGTGTGGCAACTTCTGCATGTTTAATCCTTTCAGATTTTGCTTTTTCTAACTGTAGCCATTGCTTGATAATTAAAACTCAGCATTACTCAGTGGAAACCTTTGCTTTAGAGAATTTTCAATTACATCATGATCTCTGTTACACATTAGCCTGAAAATGGAACCTCGTAGCAAAAGATTGTGCCTTTAGGAATATTGTGAGTCTTGTCTTTGGAATACTACTCTTTGACTGGTCAAGTAATCCCAAGGAATTTTGTAATTGTGACCACACGTTAAATTGAGGAATGGTGGCCATCAGCTATCAAGGTAACTGAAATTTTCAGGTCACAGTTCTATGCCTCTGGGTACTCAGGAGCCTTAAAAACTGACAAGATAAAAACTATTCCCATTATTATTCTCTTTTCATCTGGTTGTAAAATGGTATTGGAAAACATATCAATTACCCGACCCATTCTGGTTAAGAAAGGAAATGTCTTTCCTCTATCGTGATGGAGACTTGAATTTTTAATTCTTGATGCTTCTTTAATGTTTCAAACCTCACTAAAGCCAGTCTCTCTGAAGTAGCAGGTAATTAACAGGTAGCGTTTCTTATGTGACCTGTACAGGAAGTGAAATTGTAATTGTTACCTCTCTTGCCAGCAAATCTGCACCTGTTTGTCACTCTGTGATTGAAAGGTTTAGAGAATTGCATGGGATTTGTAGTGAAGAAACCATTAAAATTGCATGGTGAACATGTTGTAAGAATGTGGATTTCCCAACTGCAGAATTTGAGCAACCAATTTTCACATTTTCTGCAAAAATACATAGTGTAATTACTTTTATCTTATTAATACATAATCTTAGAGCTACTACACTTAGCACTACATCTGACTTAATGGCTATTAGGTTTTAATGTGATGAAAAAAGAAGCTCAGAAAACAAAAGAAGAAAAAATAGGTACTGTGTGCTTAAAAATCTAATGTGTTCTGCTTTGAAATCCCTGTCACATTCAGCTTCTGTTCAGTACAAGCTGTGATTGTAGTAAGATTTTGTCTCTGGTATTTATATTTTTAAATAAACAAGTATACACATACGCTATTTCATTGCACTTATCTGTGTTTTCATCTCAAAATGCAGCTGAAAATGAGAGCACACCGATCCAGCAATTACTGGAACACTTCCTTCGACAGCTTCAGAGGTAGTAAATGTTGTGTCTTCAGCTGTGTTGGCCGTGTCTGATGCATATTTATATGTGTTACTTGGCAACTTCTTATCTTGGTTTTCTGTTTAAAAGTAGTGCCTAGAGACTGACTGATATATTTGTTAACCTTTGCAATGTCAGATATGGTAGTTTTTAAAGATAAGTTGAGGAAAATTATTACCAACTTTGCAATTCTAGCATTGGATGGGGAAATAAGTGTTTTGGGCAGAGGATACAATTGCTATTATAAATTTATTAAATATTAATGATGTAGTTTAAAGATTAAAAGCCAGTTATGACTCTACAATACTTCAAAAGACTGAGCTGTTTTAGTTAAATTTTGTTTTCTTCAGTCTCCACTGTCAATTACAAAGCAAATTTAGATCTGGTTACTTGATAATCTGAATTTGGAGAAGCTTTTTATTTTATTGTTTTCTTAAACGTGCACCCATGTTTAAAAAAAACAGTCATATTTTATTTCGTAGCATTAAGCTGAATTTGGAACTAACTTAAAAGAATTAAACATTGCATTTATTTTTAGAGGACCTTATGAACAAGAAGACTTGAGCTTTTTTCTTCAATGAAACCAAAAGACCAAAAATTGGAGTGTAGAGACATAGAAAACATACAAGAATTAATTAAGAAATAAAAGAACTAGTTTGAATTGATCATTTGATCGTTGAATTGAATTGACAGACATTTTAAAATTTTCAAGAATTTCTTTTTGAAAAGAAGTCTACATATGTGAAATCAAAATTCTCTCCTTTATCAGGAAATTTTTCAAACCTGCATTTGTTTTATGACAGCGTTTTTGGTGTTTTTTGTTTTTTTAAGTAGTACTGTTGTGTCATTAATGTGATAAAAAAGCAAGGATCATTTTGTTTGCTGCTGTAAATCTAAATGTATTGTTTTCATTTTTAGGAAAGATCCTCATGGGTTTTTTGCTTTTCCAGTCACGGATGCCATTGCTCCTGGATATTCCATGATAATAAAACACCCTATGGATTTTGGTACGATGAAGGAAAAAATTGCAGCAAATGAATACAAATCAGTCACTGAATTCAAGGTGAATTAATAAAGATTTAGATATTTCACAACTAGTAAGAAACTGAAGATTCTTTTTAACTGTAAATGCCTTTCTTACATTAATTACTGCTCGTTTTTTTCAGAACTGAGCACTTTTGTATATTCAGTGTGTTACAAATAATCTGTCAGATTCTACTACAGTCTTCTATAAATTACTATGGAAACCAAGAACATCTGAAGTTCTGTGGAATTTTTGCTGCTAAACTTCAATAGTAGTAAGACTATCACAAAGACTTCAAAAGGACAAAAAAGGAGCTCAATAGCTTCTTTTTTGAATCTAGACCTTGTTAGATTGATTTAAATGTAATTTGGACCTGTCTGCAAGAAACCTGTGGATATACTGAAGCATCTTGTATATGAATCAGTAACAACTACATATTTTTTATCTTTAATTACCCTGTTTTTCATATAACTTCATTTGAAATTTTTTTCTGACAGAAACTTGGCAAGTTTATTTGCAGCTTAACTTAGTTCTTAAGTGTATTGTTATTGCTGTAATAATTTATTAGATGCATCATGGTTTTGCAAACAGTGCAGTAAGAAATGTTTTCATGGTACTGCTAGCTCCTGAAGGAGAGGAGTTTTCCTTAACTCTTTCATGAAGGTCATGAATTATTAGCAGCCTTTGGAATTGCATTTTCCTAGGCTGATGTTGATATGATGGTAACCTTGGCAAGAGCACATTGGCTTTTTTCTCGGGGTTAATCTCTTTTTTTGAAAGGTAAGCAAAGCAAGGTGAGCAAAGGATGGTTTACATTTCTTACAGATGCTTTGACAAAGGTTATTATTCTGTTTTGTTTATTGCTAGAGAGCTTTATAGGAAATAGTGAAAAAGAATTCATGATAGCATTGCCATCAGCAATGCCTTCAGGTCTCTAATTTCTGTCTTGCTAGATTGTCTTATTCAACAGCTTAAAAGGGAAGTTTGGGTGGGAGCTGTGTGACTGTTAAGTTACAGGCAAAGTTGCAGCATTGAAACTGGTGGGATAGAAACCTAGAAAAATGAAAATGGCAGTATTTTTTAGACTGACAGATTCTTTTTTTCTCAAGGACTTAGCTTCTGCTAGTAGTCAGAAGAGTAATTAAAATCTGCTAAAAGTCTGCCCATGTTAGAGTGGAAAAGGAATTGGACTCCCTTTCTAGATACATGAGAGTACCTAATTACGCAGAACTAAAAAGCCATAAGCTTAATGCAGAAATGAAGTTTGCAGGTTTTTAGCCTCTGAAACAAGGTCTACTCAAAAGGTTACCTGTCTGATATAAGAGCTGAGGCTAGTCAAAAGACAGTAAAAAAATCTAAGAGTAGAGTCTGCAAGAACACTCTTCTGCATTTAGAAGAGGGGCAATTGCTGCAGAAAACTCATTTGTTTTGCTTCAGAAAAAAAGGGTCTACTTCAAAGTTGGGCAGGCTTTTTCTGCAGCACTTGAAAGGCCATCACAAGAAGTGTACCTTACATGCACTTCTTTGTCTGCTTCTTGGCACATAGTTTGCTCCTCCATGTCATGTTCTGAATTTCTGTCTTTGTGATGGTCCTGGTAATTGGAGGCAGGGGGCTTAAAGGCTGTAAAAAGTTACCTTGGTGGCTTGGTCCAGTATTTGGTTAAGATGATGTCACATTTGGCATTCGGGGGAGTGTGTTTTTTATAACCAAAAGCCAGTTCCTAAGGAAACTGAGCATCTTGGAGAGGTAGAAGAGGCTCAGACCTTTGCAATTCTCCTTCTGGCTTGCAATCTTGAGCCTGCTGCTAGAATATTACTTCTTCAAAGAAGTTCTTCAGTTCTTCAAAGAGCTGCCAAGATGGATCGGTATCTTTCAGCCATTTAACAAGAGACTTGAAATGTTTACAGTTCTTTTGTTTTGTATTTTACAGGCAGATTTTAAACTGATGTGTGATAATGCAATGACTTACAACAGACCAGATACTGTTTACTACAAGCTAGCCAAGAAGATACTGCACACAGGCTTTAAGATGATGAGCAAAGTAAGAGACCTATTAAAAACAAAAAGCAGAAACTTTGGGGGTTTTTATGTTGCCATACTTAAAAGGAACACAGTAACAATGGTAAATGTTGTTTCATCCATCTTTGATGATTTATAGCAGTGCCAGTTAGTGCTGCTTTATTTAAGGGCTCAATGCCATTCTTGTTATAAGCCAGGAATTTTTACTTATTTCTCAACTTTACCTGCACCAGTGAAGTCTGTAAGAGCTTCTTTCAGTGGAAGCAGTTAAGATCCACATATATGGAACTCTACTGTAAAATACTACTTCTGGCTGAAACTTTGAAAACAAGATCTCATTTAGGTTTTATTTCTTCATAAAAAGAGAGCACTACCTTTTTCAAGGTGTTGGGTGTGGAGGAGTTTTCAGAGGTGTCACAATACTTTTTACTCAAGTACAGTTGTTGGCTTATCAAAGGAAGATTTTTTTGGGAGCTGGTCTGTGTGTGTGCGTGTGTGTGTATGTTTTACAGTGATGGTAAGTTTTGTGTAAAACAGTTGTTTTTGCATATGCAGTTTGTTTGTTTGTTTGTTTCTCTCTTGATAGTTGGGCTGCAGAAATTCTGATGCCATGCTACCATGACCAAATCATGTTGCATCGCCATTGGAAACGAGACAATAAGAACAAAATAAGGCCATGGCCATTCCCATCCCATCCCATCCCATTATCATAGCATCTTGGCTATGAGGGAAAGGTTAAGTCCCTGCCGCTCTGTCCTTTCTGATTCTAGGAACGGCTGTTAGCTTTGAAGCGCAGCATGTCGTTTATGCAGGACATGGATTTTTCTCAGCAGGCAGCTCTTTTGGGTGATGAAGACACAGCAGTTGAAGAACCTGTTCCTGAAGTTGTTCCTGTACAAGCAGAGACTACCAAGAAATCCAAAAAGCAAAATAAAGAAGTTATTAGGTAAAGGTTTTAATGGGCATGCTTACTGGCTTGTTGCAGCTTTTGCAGTATTAGACAGCAGCAGAGAACTGAGGAAAAACTCAGCATTTTTCCTTGAGTTCCATAGGATAAATGGGCAATTTTATTTGTTTATTTATAGAACTTGTTTAATAACCCAGTTTAGTAACCCTAACTTAAAGCAAGCAATTCAAAAGATGACTGCATATTCTTTCAAACACTTAAAATTAATATCTGTAGAGATTTTTTCATTTTTCTATATATCTGTATTAAATAATGAGTCGTTTCTTCTCATGATGCTTTAAAATGTTACTTTATTTTGGATATAGCTACAAATACCATTTGCATTTTGTCCCTTTTTTTCCTTTCTTAAAGTAGTCTCATCAAAATGTAAGAGGTTCTTTCCAGGAGGGCAAAGTGGCCCCAAATCAGTGAGTGATTTTATTTAACTTTAATCTTGTGTGGCAGGTACACAGGTACAGGTACAGGACATTATTTCTGGAACAGATGATAACATCTTTCCAGTGAAATCTTATTAAGCTCCTTGGTAAAATACATTGCTAGTACAATAGTAATCCTCCAGCTAATAGGTGGAGGCGTGCCACAAATTCGTATTTATATAACTAAAATCTAATGTTAGGTGATTTTTTTAAATCTGAATTTAGTCAATTTATTTTATGCTATTTTAGGAGAAACCATGATATACAAGCAACTTACATTGTTCAGTGTTCTTGCATAGGCATTCAAAGATAGACTGTGAATTTAAATTGTAGAGCATTATATCAGCTGGAACTTTTTGGGGAAAAAATTCTGCAGCAGAGCATCACTAGTCATGTCATAAATAATCAGATCATGTAGATATGTTCTGCAGGTTTCCTTTTAAATCTTAAAAGCAAAATAAAGTGAAATATACTGTGTTTCATGTTTGTTAAAAGTGAAGAGTTCTCATCAGCCTCTTCATTTTTTACACTTTCAGAATTTTTGAAGTCCTTAATGCTGACTGAAGAAGTAGTAGTCTAATTTAGGAGATTTTTTTGGAAGTAGAAGACTGTATCCTAAAAAATAATTTTAAACAGTAATTATCTGTGGTGGAAGCTATTCTAATGATAACATACAGAAATGAACCTGTGTAATTTGTCTTTTGTTTAATGGATTGTGGATAGAAATAACTGAAAGCACCTTTTAGTAAACAAGTCTTGAGGGGGAGGTGCTTTGGTTTTTGTTTGTATTTTTTTAGAAGACACAATAATTTGGTTTGTGTGGTGTCTGGCATTAATTCTTGCATAAACTCTGCCACAGGAGTAACTTTGTTCTTTGTCATGGAGCAAGAAATTGAGACTGCCAAACCATACAGTGTGGCTCTGTCTTTAATATCTACCTTAATATACAGTTCAGATAGTTAAAAATTATGACCTTTGATTTTATCCTGGTACCAGTTTCTCAGCCATCAGTTGTAGTATAGGTCTATTTTCTGTTCCTCTCAATATTTATGTAACTTTAGTAGTTGGAATTAATTTGTTTTTTTCTAATTAACGTGAATTTTTAAATACTTGTATTTTTTGCATCTGTAGGACTGATACTGTATTTTTTGATGAACAATAAGACCCTTAAAGGGGAAAATCAAGCCTAATAGCAGACTTTTTTGCCTTCATGTATCATGGTTACAAACAGAGAAGGAGTTGAAGTCAATGTTTGCAAGGTGTTAAAGCAGCTTAGACCCCTGTATAGAGGAAAAAGTGAGTTGATTGCATGAGCATCCTAATGTTCAAAGAGTTTTTGAAAATTTTGTTTAGGATGTTGCAATCTTCTGAACGTTCTCTCAAAGTTCTTGTCCTTTAAGTATTCTGTTGTGTGTGATAGAAAGTGCCAGTTGTTGAGGAGTTTCCTGGTATGTACACCCTTTCTTAAAGTTTCAATGGAACAAAATAGCATAACACATTTGTCTTGTAATAGTATGATCCTGTGATCTTTTTATTGTCTTTAATAGCAAAACTTACTTGTGTATCGGATCTGAATCTCTATACAGAGAGAAATTCTTAGCTAAGCAAATGGAAGAAGATAACCCAGGAGAGAAAAATGGATTTGGTGTGAGGAGATGCTCTACCCAGTACCTAAGGTGTTTGGCCCTAGTGTCTAATGT
This sequence comes from Acridotheres tristis, assembly GCA_037013685.1. Taxonomy (NCBI): domain Eukaryota; kingdom Metazoa; phylum Chordata; class Aves; order Passeriformes; family Sturnidae; genus Acridotheres; species Acridotheres tristis. Next base: position 56,691,372 of record CM072886.1, on the reverse strand, counting down.
CCATATAATACCTGAAATACTTTGATGTACAACATTTATATATAAAATATAATGAAGACTGCCATATTCTGTGATATCTTCACACTTCTCTTTATGATACTACCTTTTTCTGATTTTATGTGATAGCTATGTCCTGTTCCATCCTTGGGTATGCTTATTTAGTACGATTTTATTGGTTTGGAGCTTTTATGCAAAGGGATCTACTGAAAGATAGATGTTAAATTCACTATTTTCAATTACAAGGAGTTGTGTGATTGATACAGATTAGGAATGCTGATTGCCAATACTAAAAAGGATAGGAATTAAAGGACCCCCTGTTGGACTGGGATTTGTGTCCTACTTCTGCAAGCAGCTATGACATAATCATCATAAATGCAGCATGTTGGGTTTTTTCTCTGATAAGCACCAATTTCTGTCCCTCATTACATAATTTCTTTCCTGCATCTTCCTGTTAGGTATTTTTGAAAATAGCATATTCATTCATGGGAGAGACTAAGGATGCATAGAGCATTCACCTTGTATTAATGCCAGTTTTACTCCCAGTCTCTGTTTTGTACTTCATTTATACTTTCTTTTCATCAAGGTACAGAAACAATTAAATTTTTGAAGTTAAGTAGTCTGGTAGTTCACAGCTTCTGCTGCAAAAATTCATAATATGATTCTAATTCCACTTAAATGCTGAAGTAGACTAACACTGGGAGAAGAGTGGGACTGATTGTTCTATTAAGCAAAGCCAGAATTCAGCCCTTTGTTTTGTTTTAGCTTTTAATTTCTACAGCTCTTCTTCTTGTCTTTTTTAGCTGCATTTTTGAACCTGAGGGAAATGCGTGCAGCCTGACAGACAGCACTGCTGAAGAACATGTCCTGGCACTAGTGGAACATGCAGCAGATGAAGCTCGGGATAGGATCAATCGATATCTACCCAACAGCAAGGTCTACTGCACATGGCAGTTTGCAGTTCCAGTTTGTGCCTGACTTCTGAATGCTTTGTTTCACATTAGGAAACAGGCTTTACTGTTAGGCCTTCTGAGACTGGAACATCTGGGATGTATGTTCTGTGTGGAATACCTATACCACTGTTCTCTATCATTTAGTTTCCACTGAAAGCCACTATAGGGGGTCCTAAGTGGATCTCAGGAGCTAATGTGTGCTGAAAATCTTTGGAAATTCACTTGCAGGAAATTCAATCTTGAATTGATGCTCTTTGCATTGAAAGTGATTAAAATAACATCACACTTGTCTTATTGTTGCAACCTCAGAAAAAGTAAATTATGGCATAGGTTGAAGGGCTGTTAGGATTCCCCGTCTCCTCCCTGCCTTGATAATTAACATATTTTTAGTGTTAAATTTCTGTTTTTAATGAGGAGAGTCTGTAAACTCTTGCAGTTTTGTATTTACAAGTAGTAGCTGTCAGCTGTAGCGTACCAAATGCAAAGATCTTTTTTTGACGAGGTTTAGATAGCAAGTTTGACATTCCTGAATGTGATTCTGATGTTGTTCCATGTATTTTGGTTTTGTGCTCTTCCGTGGGTTAGAAGGACAAGCTTGGTGGTGCTGTTGGTGCAGTTTTCTCTGAAGGATCCATTTTTTTAACTGTGGATTTTTTAGCTCTGTGATGATGGTGGTGGATTCCTTCATTTCCTTATGCTAGAGTTGGAGTGAATGCTCCAGGCATTCGCTACGGATCTGTACTGAGATACATTTACTCTCTTTCCCTTGAATTTTATGGAGACTTATTCCCACCTTTGCTCCCATTTCTCATCTGTCACTCTAGTTGCCGCTGCAGTTGAGAAAAGAATCAGGATGTGTCCACATCCTGTATTTTCCACCTCTTTAAAAACTATTGCAGAAGAAACTTTACTTTGAAGCAAAAGTAGTGTTGTGTCTTCAAACTTAAATGTCCATTTCTGGGGCAGTGGCCCTGATTATGCAGTCAATTTAGACTCAACTGGATTATGAAGTAAAAACTGGAAAGATTAATGGGTGAAGACTTAGCTTCAGTGTATTTCTGTTTCTTTGGATAATTAGAAGACTTGCTAGGATTGAAGACTATTTGAAACCTACAACGTAAGAGTGGCTTTTAAAATCTCTTCAAAGCACTACCTGTCTTTCATGCTGATGCAGTTTTGCACTGTTCATGGAAGTTTCTCAAGGCGTGCAACTCTTAATTGTTAAGGCTGTTAAATCAGCTTGACAGCCTCACTGCATGTCCCACTGAATTTAGGTAAAGCTGGCATGTTCTTACAATTCATTGCTAACTTTTGTTATCACTTGAAGACATTGTTCTTTCTCTTTCCAGCATCTCTCACCTCTGTTTTTATTGTATGCTAATATTAGCTTTGGCTCCTGTACAGAGAAAGTTTTAAACTTTTTCAGATGGAGGGGGATAAAAAACAAAATAGGAGACATGTATTGTTGATTTCTTTGGAAGTATTTACTAATCTTTTTGTAGGGAGAGAACAGATTTCATTTTCCCTTTATATTGAGAGATTAGGGTAATTTTTTTCTCAATTCATGTAAAGTCAGTTTCTGACGTTAGCTTTGCTTGTTGCATCAGATCTGGCTTTACAGACCCTGGTGTGCTCTGTCATCTTTCTCACCTGTCTTTAGCATTGTGCTTGTCTGCTTCAATAGGTCTGCCACAGCACTTCTTCCTCTTGAAGAATTTGGTAATGTGTTCATAAAAGTACTTCTAATTAGAGAAAGTTGTGAGTGAGACATGAAAACAAGCAGTTCAATCTACATTTGAAAATATGCAGTGACTTTGTGAATAGGAGTTACAGTTCCGCTTCTAAAAAGAATGTGTGTTCTAGACTTAGCAGTCAGAAAGACTGGCTCTGTGCTAATGATAATGGAATTGGGTTTGTCTTGGGTGAAAACTTTAGATCTGATTTATAAAGATGAATAAGGTGTTATATAGATGATGTATGAAGTTCTGCTCCTGAGTCTTCTGTTCTGAAACTCTTGCTAGGTGGTGTTAAATAGTTGTGACCCAAGGTTCTCTGTATGAAAAAAGGGATACTAAAGTGCAGTATCTTAATGCAGTTAAAAATGCTTTTTATAGTTTTCTCTGTAAATGGGCAACTCCTCCTTTGAGTGTGAACAGTTCTGAATTATTCCTCCTGTATCTTTCTGGTTCTATTCACAGATTGGTTATCTGAAAAAAAATGGAGATGGAACTTTATTATTTAGTGTAGTAAATTCATCTGATCCAGAAGCAGAAGGTAAAAGCCATACTCTTTCAGGCAATCATATCTAGTCTTGAATGTTTTAACAGATTTTGAAGTCTTATCTGTAGATACAGATCCTGTGTAGTATAGATGAGTTTTTAAATTGTTTTTAACTTTTTAAAAAAATTTATGATTTTCATTTGTTATTTCCCAAACCATTTCCCCAAACACCCCAAAGATGTTTGCCTTCCGTATTTTAACTCTTCAGACGCTTTGTTTTACTGATGCTAAAAATGAGAAAATAAAATAATATCTCCTTAAGCACTTATGCATTGCTACAACTTTATAAAGAACTTGGAAGACAAACTTTTACTGCAAGTACACTGTAGTGTTAATATTTAATAACAAAAGGTGAATGAAAGTGCTGCAGTCCTATGTAAATATGCAATGCACAGATGCAAATTTAGAATAATTTTTTACCTCTTTATTACCTAATTTAATCATTAGCTAAATTTCAGTTTTAAATTTATGAGGTTTTGCTCAATTTCTTTTCTTTAGTTCTTTGATCTTTTCTCTCTTTTATTTTCCTGTTACTATTATGTTATTTATATTGTTTTATGCTTTTCCTTTGCTTTGATTTCAAACTCAAGATGCAGAAGTATTGAAAATTTGTGATGAATGAAATGCCAGTTTTTTTGGTGCTGAGTGTCATGTTGATTTAGCACTTCCTTCTCTGCACCTTTTGAGATTAGAATTTTTTCACAGCTTTCCTCTTGTTTCACTGATGAATATATTAATGCTTTTGACTAATCACATTGAGAGACACAAGCCTGCTAAAGACTTTTTCATTTGGTAGTAAATTTTTTCTGGAATGAAATTGAGCATTTTGGCTGCTATCCATGCCTATTACCTATTTCTGGGGAAAAAAAAAAGGTGATTTAATGCCTCTGAAATTATGCCACTGCAAATTGAAGGAGTGATGGTAATGGATTTCTATAAACAAACAACCACTTAACCACAACATAAGAGACTGCTTTTATCACTTCAGTTATATCTAGATCTCGAAAGTTTGTGAATCAGCTACTAAAATAATTACAGATGATGCTGTATACTTTAAAAGTGAAATAACTGAAGTAAGCCATAGATCTTGTGAATATGACATGGAAGCATATTTGTAGCTTGTGTTTGAAATTTAAATGGAGAACCTGAATTACAGTACCTACCCTTAATGTATAGTTTAAAAGACATTTAGTCTTTATGTTAATTACAGCTCTAAAATAGCAAATTCTAGTTATTTGTCACAAATTGTAAACATGAAATGCTTTTCTAAGCCTTCTTTTAAATCAAATTGTTAGAGGAAGAAACTCATCCAGTGGATCTGAGTTCACTGTCAAGCAAATTATTACCTGGCTTCACTACACTGGGCTTCAAAGATGAACGAAGAAATAAAGGTGAATACTAAAGACTATATTTTAACTTTGTGTTTATTAAATGTTCAGGCAATTACTTGATATAAAATAATTGCAGTTTATACCTGTTTCTATATGAAAATTTACTTGGTTATTTTTATAATGTATAGCAATTCCATTAACAACAGAATACAGTTTTTATTAAATAGAATCTTTTGCTTATTAAATGTAATTTAATTAGCAGTTTATGGGTTAATGTTTTACCTTAGTGTTATAGCCACAATAGATGATTTCCAATAACGGTTGTCCACTTTCTCCAGGGGAAATAGTTTTTCCATAGTAATTGCACTTACGGTTGAAAAACAACTTCCAGTCATTTGCATTTTTGCAGACCGTGGAATTTTTTTTTCTGTTATTATTGACAGTTTTTAATAGTTTCTAACCTGCTGTCCAGAAACTGACTGGCAACCAACAGTAAAGTAGATGCACACAAAATGTACAAATACAAAAGGGAATGTGGCCATGAACTCTTTTCTTATCTAAGGGGGGTGGATAACTTAGTTCTTGATTTTTCAGTAGTAAAGTATGTTTGTTTATATGGTTAAAATAGTTGTGCCGATTCTAGAGTCTGGAAGTGTCCTTGAGATACTGCTCTTGTTTTCAGTTGGAGAAAAAATACACGTCACTTTCTGTATCTGTTTCAGAAAACACAATCTTTTTCTTTTTTCCCTGTGTGATCTTTGACACTTGTGCTAATCATTTGATGTGTCTTTTACCTGTGTAGTAACCTTTCTTACCAGTGCCAATACAGCACCTTCCTTGCAAAACAACTCTATATTTCATGATTTGAAACCAGATGAGATGGAGCTCCTATACTCAGCATATGGTGATGAAACTGGAATCCAGTGTGCCTTAAGGTAAGGGCTTCCTTATTAGGAGGGCTAACTTATCATAGCAATTTTTTGCAAAGCGATTTAAATTAGATCTCAACTAAGAGCCTCCAAATCCTGATTGTTTTTCTAAAACTTATTTTTAAAATAAATCAATATAAAATTTGAAGCTAGCTTTCATCCTTCTTGGTTGTTTTTTTGGGTTTTTTGTTCGTTTGCTTTTTGATTTTTGGCAGTGGAGAAAGTTTTGGGGGGGTTTTCCATTTGTCCTTTTAAGTTACTATATTTTATTGCAGAGTTTTTATGGGTCTTCAACTGCAGTATATTATAGTTACCACAGATGTAGTGTTTTGCTTTAAACCCAGCAGTAAATAATTTTAAAAGACGAGTAATATATTTCAGTGGGTTTTAAAAGAATGATGTTTTTCAAGGGTTTTCAAAAGAGTTAAAGTTACTTGAAAAGAAAAATGCTACGTATCATTAAATTGTTTATCTTGGAGGGGAAAAAATAATCTCAAGCTTTTTATCCCTTGTGTCTTGTTTTTTAACCCACTATAACCTACCATCAATGATAGTTCAAGTCAAAATTTGCTAGTGCTTGTGAGAAACGAAGGAAAGGAAGAAAGGAAGTTGCAGACTTCCTTTACTATTGAAAGAAAAAGCTCTATGTCCTGATGGCCTTAATTGATTTCTGAAGAAGCATGAAAGAATTAAAATATGCTTTCCCAAATACACTGCATTACACCTACGCTTTCCTTTTTTTTTTTAAGTTGAAGTAGTTTTTACAAAAGTAAACATTTTCTGTAATGCTTCCCTCCATTCCTGCTAGCTTACAGGAATTTGTGAAGGATGCCGGAAGTTACAGCAAGAAAATAGTTGATGATCTTCTGGACCAGATCACTAGTGGCGACCATTCCAAAACTATTTATCAGCTAAAGCAGGTGTGTCCTGGGTTCACTGAAGTGGCACAGATTCATCAGAATAAGAATGGACCTATTGGCTTTTTAATACTGTGTGAGATGCTTTGTTTTCCACTGTCAGTTTAAGCAGCGCAAGCTTAGCTGTTCAAGCAACCATAAACCAAGTTAGAGACTGAATTAATCAAAGAAAGAGGAATCCTTTTCTCTGGCTGGGTCAGTTCTCCAACGTGGTTCACTATGTGACTGCAGAAAGGAGGAGGCAGGAGATGCAGCATAGCAGGGACCAACCAACCAACTGGATGGAGTTTGGGCAGCCTTGTCATTCACAGACTTCTGAGTTACATTGCAATGCTTTTGTTAAGGTTTTGGGTTTTTTCTTAATTGAAAAGCAAAATATACTTCTCATGGAAGGATTAATTATTTGGAACATGGAAGTAAAATTAAAAAACAGCTTAATTATCACTGTACCAGGTGTCTGTTACCCCCCAGTGCTAACTTTTACGTTCATGTAGTGTCTACAGGAAAAGCTTTTAACTTATTTACAAAAGCTCTTTCCTGATGAGATGCATTCTAAGATTAGAGAAGAGAGATTTCTCAGAAATGTGTAAAATTCTAGTGAGAATGATTGCATTCAAAAATAAGCTAAAATTTGCAAAATTTCTTAAGATAAATTTCATGTCATCTTCACTTTGGAAGCCACTCTTAGTTTGAAATAATTGTCTGCTGTTTAAGATACTGACACTCTGAAAGACTGAAGAATAAAGAAGGGGAAGGAGGGTGGGAAAATGGAAAGTACTTAGGCTTCCTGACATGGTGGAAATAAGAGTATGCTACATCTTTGCACATTTAGAAGTGGAATAGGGTGCGTGGTGTTTGGAAATAATGAAAAACACTGACGATTCCTTAGAATTTTCTGTGTGATTTTTTCCTTATGGGAAAAAGATCGTACATATAACAGGAAATCTTTTACATTAGTTCAAAAAGTTAAGATCCAATATTTTGAATACTCTTCTACATATAGAAATGTATATATGCAACATAGTCAACTTAGTTTTAAAATAAAATATGCCTGTGCCTTTTACCACATATTTCTATGAATGTCGTTCCAGGTGAGAATTTCTGAAGACCTCTCAAAGGGTCAATGGCTATTTACACTTGAAAATGCTGTTCAGTTGTGACATACAGGGATATCCGCTGATTTTGCACAATTAAGTGTGTTTCAGTGATCATGTACATGGTGTTTTATGCTTGAGCATTTTGTACTGCTGCATTTGAGTGAGAGTTAGTAGCTCTGAAAGTACAACCTTGAATGATTTGTGATCAGAAGTTACTGAAGTAATGATGAAGATACTGCATTTGAATATAAAGTTTGTGAGCAGAAGAAACAGTTAGAAATGCATAATACTAAAATATTTGAGAACAGCACCTGTTGCATTCTAATTGCATTACAGATGTGTGAAGTTAGCTGTCTCTTGCCTCTTTTTGTGTGTGGCTTGAATAGACTTGAAATGGTACAAGAAAGTTATCTTTCCCATGTGTTGAATATAAGCAGTTACTGGTATTCTTTCTTTCCAGAGGCGAAACATCCCAGTAAAACCACTGGATGAAGTTAAAGTAAGTTATGCTAATACTCTGTTTGGTGCTTTTAACTGGGAAAAGCGTTTTGGCATTTAAAGTAGAGAAAGTCATGTTCTCTGAGCTTGCAACATTCAAATTATTTTATTTAATGTGCCTCTGTTCTGTATGGTAATACAGAAAAGATTGATAAGTGGAATATATGAGAAAGGAGAGATTTTAGGTTATTCCTAGAGAGGCTGTCCTGTTTAGTTGCAAATTATTGACATGACTGTATGTGATTGTCCTAGACAGGAGATGGTTTTCGTTTTTTTTGCGAATGTTCTACTCAAACATCACAGAATGTGACAGCTTTCTTTGATGGCCCAAGACCTCATTGTGGAAAACCAGTAAATTACACAAACATTCTCCAGGAACATTCTTAGTAAATATAAGCTATGAAATGCTAAGATCTAAAGTATTTCTTTGTTCTTTAGGTTCTGCCAGTTCTTATAAAAGAGGAACACAAGTTGCGTAATACCTGTCTGGATTCTTCCAAACAGATTATGGTAAAGTGGTTGTGGGGTAGGGGAGGGAAACAACAGGGGGAAAAAAAAACAACCAAAAAGTAGTATTGAGACATTGTTTTGTTTCAGTGCACAGTCTGAGGTAAAATACTAAAATTACATTATCTAGAATAAGGTTGCAGTACTGAAAATGAATCCTCTCATATTCAGTCTGTTTTGGTTTGTGGCTTTATTGTTCTTCAGCTTATTTAAACATGCATAACTAAGTCCAAGAGGCAGAAAGATAGCACAGGAATCCGAAAACGGTACTTGATCTGCTGGTCAACATTTCAGGTTCAGCCTGCTGCAAAATTTGAAAAACTCCATTAATATGAATGAGTTTTGCCACATCCATTGAAAATGTCTATTAGAAAGTATGGGTATATAATGCATGTCTTATGCTTTTACAGCTACTAAACAAATCTTTCTTTAGCTGGTACTGGTTTTATCTTGCAAATTATTTGTGACACTAGAAGATATACACTGCATTCCATGGCAATTCACATAAAAATCATATGGATCACGTTATAGCAACTAAAAAAAAATCATAATTTTATAAATATTCCTTATGTTTTATGAAAAAGTGTGGATTTCTCCAGAAGGTGACTGGTTAAGTTATTTCATATAAGTGCTAAGTTTCATTTTCATATTTCTAAAAGATAATATCTGGTTGTGTGTTTACCTGTCTCATTTCTCCTGCTGGATCAGGCATCCTCATAGATTTCCCTTTGAATGGATTTTGAAGCTTAATGACTCTGATTTCTTCCTATATGCCATTACGTTAGCCATATTGCAATGGGTATGGAAAGAAAGGGAGTTGTAGAGTGCAGGCTGTATTTCATTATCCAAATGTGTAGGAAAAATACTAGAGAGACACATTCCAGCTAATACTGTGAAGGAGGCCCACTGTACAAAAAAATTCAATAGATCCGATGTTCACATATGGAGAAGATGAGCAACACTGGTAGTACTTGCAGCTGCTGGGGTTCTACAATGAGCAATGGATGAGTTGAGTGTGTGAGTTTAAGCAGTCCTTATCATGAGATAAAAGACTTGGACTACTGTGCACATCCCTGGCCATTAACGTGACTGGTCTGTCCAGAAACCTTTTTGAGCTGTCTCTGAATTGCAGGTTAGCCAAGATGGTTATGGATGCTCCAGTCTCAGGTGTTGAGATAACACTTCTGAGAGTGGATTTGTGCTTAAACATTGTAAAGTTAACATGACAGCTTGTGACTCTTGCTAATCTTTCTGTTTCTTGCATTTTAATAGGTTGGAGAATCTGCTGGAGACAGTAACACTTCTGACTTGGACTTTCTCTCCATGAAGCCCTATTCAGATGTATCTCTTGATATTTCTATGTTAAGTTCGTTAGGTAGGTAACTAAATATACAAGACATCAGTTACGGCTTAATTGTACCATATAGACAAAATGACAGCTGGATTTGCTAAGACTAAAAAAAGTGTTTGAAAAGTATACATTTGACATAGGTCTAGGGTTGATAAATGAAACCTTGCTGTGTTTTTCATTTGAGACATCCATGTGTTATCCAAGCTAACTTTTCCTGTACAGCTGAAGAAAACAAAGTATTTGTACCTCACTATTTTGATAGCTTTGCTTGTATTTCTTGTGTTCATAGTAACAAAAATTTTAAGAATCAGTGTGAAGCTTTCATTCAGAAATTATGTTGCTTCATATGATGTCTTTTAAAATAAATTGGGAATTAGGTAAGTATGCAAAACCCGATCATACTGCCACTCAGAATATCCCAGAACAAAAATCAGAAGAAACTTCTGCTGCTGGATAGACTTTATCTTCAGTTGTGTAAAATAATTTGGATGCTGTTTCAAATACATACCTTTGACAGTTATCCTTTAGATACCACAAGAAGTACTGCCATTTCTGCAGGCAACTGAGCTGGTCAAATGTCTCCAAAATATCATCCAAGCAAACAACCTGCTTATGTTTTAAGATATTTTTAATTCTGAATGTGAAAGAGGCCAAGCTCATTATAAAACACAACCAAACTAATTAAAGACTTAAAGGGAAAAAAGATTTCTGCAAATTTCTCACATAGGTGCAGTTTGAAAAGTAATTAAAAGCTCTGATTATGCTCTCTAATTTTATTGCAGTTCAGTAAACATTGAATAAATACCCATTTTATAGATAATGTTTAGACATATCAGTCTTACTATGTATTTCATGCACTACTGAAAGCTGCTTATATTTTCTTCTTTGGCCTTTCTATAAATAATCATACTGCTAGATTAGTTGCCTTCCAGAGTGAGTTTATGACATTACTTCTTATAATTCTTGCAAATTTAACATTTAAGAAAGAGGAAGGGAAGGAGTTTGTCTTCCTGTGTAAAGTTGAGGGAATTTTTCTTAGGTCTTCATATGAAAGAATAGCATGTATTGGCACATACATCCAGTTCTTTCCAACTTTAGTTTAATTTGGCTTAGTGCAAAATCAGTGTAGCTGGAGAAGATACTGTTCTTAGAACCTTCTGTGGTGGGGATATCTTTGCCTCCATAGGTTTCATATTCTGTTTTAACTGTATTTTGAGTTAGATATTTAAGTGATCTTCTTGCTGACTGTCTTGCCACAAGCTAAATTTGTTATTTACTGAGAGGGTGGTGAGGCACTGGCACAAGTTGCTAAGGGAAGTTGTGGATGCCCCTTCCCTAGAAGTGCTCAAGGTGAGGTTGGATGGGGCTTTGAGCAGCCTGGTCTGGTGAAAGGTATCTCTGCCCATGGCAGGGACGTTGGTTGGCCTTTAACGTCCCTTCCAACCCAGGCCAGTCTGTCCATGTGTGGCATTTAACAGCTAAGGGAAACAAATTAAGCTCTTACTGATGTTTAAATACTGAGAGTCAGTTCAGTTTCAGCCATTTCCATGTGGCACTTCCCTTCGTCTTCCAATACTGCACAGGTCTGCAGCTGTTGCTTTTTAGAAGTGTGAGGGGAAATGCAAGATTGAGGTAATTTGTATATAGACAATGCTTGTGTTAATTAAGTGTAGAACTTTTTTATAGTGACTTGGTTATTCATGGGTCAATGTACATGTGCTAATTTCGGATTTTGGTTGGTGGCCCTTAGGAAAAGTGAAGAAGGAGCTTGATCATGATGATAACCATCTACATCTGGATGAAACAACTAAACTGCTTCAGGACCTTCATGAAGCTCAGGCTGACAGAGTGGGATCCCGGCCATCATCCAATTTGAGTTCCCTCTCCAATACCTCTGAAAGAGACCAACACCATCTTGGTAACGTTAGCTGTGTCACAGAAGTTGCAGTACTTGTGCTCTATTTGAAATTGGTTTAAACTTGCATTGTAATGTACATAAATCTTTGTGGGAAACAACTCTGATAAAACAGTGTGCTGACTGATCATGTTTCCATTTTTAATTATGCCTGGCAGAGATAACTAACAAGATACACTTTTGACGACCACTAAAAGTAATTTCTTATTTTTTGATTAGATGTGATTGAAGTAAATTGCTAACCCACTGGCAAATCCATATAAACACTTGCATTTGATGTCCTTAGTTACACTAAGGAGTATATAATGATTATTTTACTTCAGCATAGTTGTGTGCAGCAAGTAACAAGTGGGATTCTACAACAGCATTTCACTGTCAACTGTAAAATTTAGTGATAAGACAGGATGATAGTATAACATACTGCTTAACAATTTGGTGCCATTTCTGAGAAGGTAGAAGATGTTGGATGGATTATACTCAGTTGCATTTTGTATAATTATTCAACTCAGAGTAATAACATAATGATTACTTTTCCAAAAATTACCTAAATTACTAAGATTTGTGTGATTTCTTTTTTTATAATTTCCTGTTTAAGTATCATTTAGATGTCTGTCTTACTTTAAAAGTCTAAAAGGAACATGTGAAATAACCATGCTGTTTATATGTATAAATATCTCTTTCTGTACTTTCAAGGTTTTAATTTTTTTTTCCCATGTTCAACAGGAAGCCCCTCTCATCTGAGTGTTGGAGAACAGCAAGACATGGTTCATGATCCCTATGAATTTCTTCAGTCTCCAGAAACCTCAAATGCTACTAGTAACTAATCTGACATGTACTATATTTATTTTGTATTTTAATTGTATTATGTTTTTATAAAGTTTTTGTCCATGACAGAAACTGCATTCTTGTCCTCTTTTCTATGAGGATTGCTGTATAATATTATCATGTATACAGGATTAAACAAGCAAACATACAAAAAAAATACAAAAAGCCCCAGTCCCAAATTAATTAGTGCATAATGTCATTAGCAATGTACCAAGAACTACTTTCATTTTGTTTGTTAAGGAGAGTGTTATCTACTGGTATGTGAGTTTTGACTGAAAACCAGCAAATAATGTGTTAAAAAATTATGTATTTTATAGACACTGAAAAGTGATAATTTTCCCAGAATCATGGCAGCAGTTGTTCAATGTTTGCAGTACAATTATCAACCAGTTCTGTAGATAATTGTTCTGTTACCTACTGTTCGGGTTAAGACCTGAACATCTCCGAGGAGAAGCAAAGAACTGCCTAAATTGAGATCATTATTGTGTTTACCATCTCTTAATGCTAATAATCTGTAGGAATTGTTTTTAAACATTTCCCCATATTTTAAAATCTTTTTTAAATCTCTGTAGAGAGCACTTAATTTGAGAGTGACAGTACTTGGTGGTTCCAGTAAAATGCTCATTTATAAAATTTCTGCCCTGGATTTGAAAAAGATGAATGTCTTTGGGATCCCTTGTATCTTGAAACACAAAGGAAAGATAATACTTGTATTTTTTAATATGATGTGTATATCTCATAGGATGGAAAAAATACTGGATAAGGTGTGCTTTTCAATAACTCCAAAATAAAATTTTGGATTTTATAATACATCAATACCGAGGGGTTTTGTACTATGTGCAAGCAGACAAATGTTATGAATTTACATTATTTTGTAAATATTAATAAAAATAGAAAAGCAGTTTTGATGTATAGCAAATCTGTTGTTCTTGCCAGGGAAGAGTTTGCTTCTATAAGTCTGAAATGCTTAAGAATTTTTGGTTGAATTCATGTGCTGCTTCAAAAGATGAATTTTATCATGCCACGTGTAGCTATAAACAAAAAAAAACTCTTAGTTTTTAGGAACCATCAAGGAGGTCAGTCAGATAACTGATAGTAAAGTCTTGATAAAGTCTAAATTGGAAGATTGTTTTGTTCCAAGCAGGAGTGCTACAGAAAGCACATGGCAAGGTTTTCCTGTCTGGGAGCTGTTAGAAATGTGTGTGGCAGTGGCAGTGTGTGCTTGGGCTCCTTTGCTGCTCCTGCATTCTGATACATCGGGACCTTGGGTTCTTGGAGGTGATGTGGATGATCTGCTGCACTGTGACAAGTGGTGTTGGTGAGGTTTTGCTTGGACACACAGCCTTGTGTCTGTCTGCAGCTTCCCAAAACTATTTCAGTTGAAAAGTGTCTTTAAAACTAACGTGCTTTTGATCTCCAGTCAGTCTGATTTCTCATACAGTAAATATCAATTGATTCCTGTAATAGGCTCTAATTTATAGTTACAGTTGGTGAGGAAATCTTTATTGAAACGCTGTTGAATTACCTGCCTTAGCTCTTGAATAAAATTCTGCAGGAGAATGGTTAAAATACCCCTCTGTAGGAATGTGCTGTTTTGTTTTGGTTTTTGTTTGAACTGCAGTGTTTACGACTGGAAGCTGAAATAATGTGCAGTATCTTATTTGATGCCTTCATCTTGGATTTCAGGCAGAATGCATTCAAACTCTGTGAAGTTTTGTAGATCAGCCTTTGTGGGCTCCTTGCACTGGTTGTATAAAAGGCTGGATGTTGTTTGCATCATTACTGTACCAGAGAGCACTTTATGCCTGAGGAAGGTTTGCTTGTTTATTCAGCCTATCTGACCCTTAAGCAATGTTAGTTAAGCACAGCAATCTCCCGACTGCTGTTCCATGGGTGCTGGACAATCCCTTCACTAGGCCTACTGCCTGTATTCCCCAGGAAAAAAATACTTTTAGGGCAAAACTTCCCAGAAGCAAATATAAATGTTTTTGCTCTAGTGCCTTCTCATAAGTGGCAGACATTGACTTGTAGCCTCTTTGCTGAATGTACTGAGATGCGTGATTTGGCTCACTAAATGCTACAAGAAAAGCTTTCATGTTTCTTTGAGAAATCTCATCCTCCTAAATTTTGTAGAAAGATTGGACTCTTGAGTTTGCAGCCTCTGGTAAAAATATGCTAACATTTTAAAGTAAGTGGTTGAAGTAATGTCTTTCAGTCACTTGTTTGTCACAGTGCATTTTTACTGCTTCTCAAACTAAAAGAGAATCTCTTGCTCCTCTTCCTTGTTGGTGTACATGCCTAGTCTTATACCATTGGTACTCTGTTGCATTTTCCAAGTGATTCTGGTTTATTTGAAAAAAAGCCTTAAGAAGAAATTTACCAGTCCTTTCCTTACTTATTTGAAGGGTAAAAAATTCCCTAAGCCATGTCTTACTTGCTCTTGTCTCTAGGTTATAAGTTCATATACACACAAAAGCTTTGAACTAACCAGTAAAGGCCTCTAATCTTATGGTCCTATTTAAACACTAAGAATGGGAAAAACTTGATTTAGTTCTGTGAGTTTATTTAACATATATCATTATTTATTTAATCCGAGATAAACACCATTCCTTTCTGGTGTGTTTGATAGATATTTCCTGTTTGGCTTATTTGGGAGACAGCTCTGTGTCCATGGCATCCTGTTCAAATCTGTAGTACATAATGTGTAACATCTTCTAGCTAGGTGGCACCATATGTCAATAAACTTTATGTGAGTTCCCATCAGTTGGAATATGCTGCCACTGAAATTGGGTGGAAATTCCCAGGTTGTTCTGTAAAATCTACCCAGGGTTTCTATAAAAACTAAGACACTTAAATGCATTTTTTCTATTTTTTCCTCTAATAACTGCTGTATCAAAAAGTGTATTGCACTAAGTTAGCAATGTTAAGAGAAATCTTAGATCTGTTCTTCCACAGGATAGAAATGTATCAACGAAAATGTAAAATGGTATAAATAACTGTGATTATTCTTTTCTCTTTTGTATGTCTATCGTCAGTTTCATGTTTTAACACAGTCATCTTCAGTGGCAGCAAAGGGAATGTTGAGACTGTATTGCACACATAGCAAACATCTTTGTAAACAAGGATTCAGCATGGAGCAACTTTATTCCACTCTCTGAGATACACAGGTACAGGGACAGAATTTGTCTGAAAATATTAGGTGAAAAATAAAAAAATCTTTCTGATGTTCCTCCTTTGCTCTTTATTAAAAAAAGAAAAAAGACATTTTTGAAGCCATGCAATTATTTTGCTTTCTGGCAGATGCTACAATGAGAGATTTATGCAGATGAGACCTGAACAGCTGACCAGCAGAAATAACCTGATTTCTCCACCCCCACATTCCAGAGTGAAGGGCTAGTTCTTACTGTGCCACTCATTTTTGCATTTGTTGTTTTGCTGTTGTTTATCTACCTGGCCACAGTGGGATTTGGAGTCTGCACACCATTACTTCCATGTGAATGGAAACACGCTGCTTTTTCTCGTTTTTTTCCTACCCTCCTACCATCCTCCTTGGAATATGAGTCATTATAAATGCTGATCTGTGTGCTGATAAGGAGAGGGGAGAAGAAGCCCATCCACCTCACAAGGGAGGCTAGGGCATCTCCAAGGGATGGCATTTACTCCTAAGGCATTTAAACTCTCTCGACTATTGCAGAACTCAGTTTATGTAGATGAGTTGGGTTTGTGTTGCAGGAGGGTACGCGTGTATGTAACTGAAAATGTGAATTATGTGTTTAAAGATCCTCTAAGTGGTGGCTGCAAGTAAAGGGGCAGAAGGTGGGAGAGTGAGAAGAGCCACGAGTGTTTGGAAGGCAAGGGGAAATCCTTTGCAGTTGGATGATTTTCCCCAGGCTGATCAGGAATCACTAGAAATCGCAGTAAGACAGGATGCTCTTTCTGCAAGGAAAAACCCCTCAGAAAAAGCCCTGTGAGAAGCAGAATGCCCAGCTCTTCATTTGCTTATGGAGCACTCAGTCCAACATTGCAGGATTAAAACTTGGTGAATCTGCCATGGAATTATGAACTAACTATTTTCAGAAAGGTCTGTTTGGATAACTTGAAATACCTTGTTTTATGTTGGGTTTGCTTCTTTGACAGTTCATTACATTACAGAGCACAGTCTGAAGTTCTGCATAATGTCCAAATAAGACTCTTTTCATTTTACGTGGGAGAGGGAGAAAGGTTTTAACAGCATAATGAGAAAGAAAACACTGATAGGCAGTATTTCATTCACTTTTTTATGTACAAAACATAGATTGTTGCTAGGAAATGGTACGGTGTCAATGGAGCACTCTTATGACAGCACTGTAATTCTTGTTGAAACAGAGGTTGAGCAGTCAGCACAGCTGTAGATCTAATGCCTAAGGTCTTTTGCAATGTGTTTAAGAAAACAGTCTTAATTGTGTCCCTGCTCTTGCTTCTTTTGAACATACCCTGGAAAAAAACAGGTTGCTGATGATTATCATGCCTTTATAGATGAGTAACAGCCTTGCTGAAGCTCTGATGTGCTTGCAGTTGTGTTTTTTCTGTCATTTGCATTCTCTATGTTACCTGCTAAGGAGATGTGTGTCAGCTGTGTTGTGTCCCATAACCATTTCCAGTGCTGGAGAGATCCAGGAAAGGAAGACAGAGTCCTGTAAATCCAGCAGCATGCTGCATTTCTTGCTCAGGAATTCTTGGAAGAGATGACAGATGAGGTTATCCCATTCAAAGGTCTTCCCATATATCTCTTTCTCTGGAGGAGGAGTTGAGTCTAAGCTAGGAAGACATGAAGAATCCTACCAAGTGCTGTGAAGCTTCATTTTGATGCTGTTTTCAAAATACAATTGGTCTGTACCAGCTGTAGAATGTAGTAAGAGGTTTTGACTTTAACACCGACAAAGGTATAAAAGCAAAAGCAGCCAAAACAGGCATTTCTCACCTATTTGCCAAAGTGTTTCTATGTTATAGCTGACAGAGGATTTAAAAATAAGAAATACTGAGACTTTTTTCCTTAAATTTCTTCCTCTTCTAGCAAATATTTGAAGAGGCAAAATCCTAAAACTTCTGTATCTCTGCACTGGTCCTTTCTGAATCAGATTTTTTTCCTCCAGCTTAGCTGTGGTTCTGTTTCTGATGAATAACAACTTTGCCTAGACATTATAGGAAATAATTGCATTTGGGCACACAATGAGACTTCCTGGACTGGTGAAGAAAACACACCTTCCCATTGTCCTCGTGTTGTGTCAGTGAGCAGTCATTCTCTTCAAAATATTGGTAATTGCTGTCATGGTAACAAAACAAAAACATGGTGTGGCAACTATTTTCAGCTTTGCACATGTGTTATCTCTCCTGGCTGTAAAACACTTCAGGTTTTAACCAGGGCAGGGGGTGTCCTCTAGTTTAATCCTGGCATGGACAATTTTTTTCTGAACAATGGTCCAGGTGTACGTGGGGGTTTGTTTTGATTTTATTTGTTTTGTTTTGTTGGTTTTTTTCAGGCAGATGGGCAGAAGGCCTAGAGGTCAGAGGGGAATTACAGGACAAGCATTGCAGGGTGATCAGCTTATTCCTAGTAGCTGTTTGCACTGTCATGAACGCCTCTGCAGCTAGGATGGGGCTGGCACTGGAATTTTGGGGGCTCTGGCAAGAGCAGCCCTTGTGTTCTTTAGCACAGGATGAAGGAAGCAGAAATGACCACAGGAGCTTCAGGGCAAGCTGTGGTCTTGTTGCAACTTCTAGGGAAAAAAGGTTCCTCAGATGGCTGTAGCAAAACAGCCAAGAAAACAGTGGGAAGGAGGGTGAGAAAAGCTGGCAGGGAGGGAACACTTTTGGAGGAGTTATGGAGGCGAATTCTGAACCAAGAGTGCACTTACCAAGAGTGTAACTTTTTTTCTTGGGCTCTTGCAATAACAATTTAGTGCAAAAATTTAATGCATTTCGTGCATCTTTTCTACTTTTTCTCTGCCTTCTTTGAACCAGCTAATGACTTGTAAGAACTGTAAAGAGCACTCAGAAATGTCCAACTCTGAGAAAGGCACTTAATCTGCTTCTGAATATTAGGGAGCATTTGATAGTAAATGATTGTCTTATGATGTAATTCTACTGAGTTGTGGAAGAAAATTGAGCTTGAGGGGTTTTTTGGAGTGTAGGTTTACTTTCTGTTTTGAAGAAGGCGTGCCAACCTTGCCACATTTGGGTTTGATTCCAGGGAGGAGGATTCAAAAATGTGGAAGAAAATTAATCCACCATTGCAATTTTCTAATTCCTAATGCTAATAATTCAATTTTCAACCCATGCAGTTCTGTGGCATGTCACAGGCTACCTAAAATTTGAGAAAGGGTGGAGAGTGATATTTAGCTTTCAGTCAGTATGCATTAAAAAATCTGAAAAAAAAAAATATTCTCCTTTCTTAATGTTGAAAATCTGTGCTTGCCAGTGAGAGGGAAAGGTGCAAAATTAACATAGGTCTAATTTGTAAAGGAGGAAGATAAGATATGCTGGATAATTTTTGTCATTTTGTCATATTATACTGAAGCTCCTACCAATAAAAAAAAACCATTTTAAGTCATTTGATACAAAACTGTTAGAAGGGACACATAATGGATCACAGTTTGTTCTCCTTTGAGCAATTTTGTCATTAATACGCTTGATGATTTCTTAACTTGTTTTAACACATCACTGGTCTTCCACTCATCACCTTATTTTCTCACCCTGTTGCTGCTACAATTGACCCAGCAGTGAAAAATGTGCTAAGAAAAACTTGAATGATTCTGTCGTCTTTGAGAGAAATAAACATGAACTTGTCATCAAGAATCAACACTTATCTCTGCAAAGACGATGTATAAATTATTAGATTAAGGAAACAAGTTCCAGGTTTTAGGGATATTCTGTTTTTTATTCTGTTTTTGGCCATATTAATTAAACTTTATAATAATTCTAGTTGTTCATACATGTACTGCCATTATATAGATAAAATCCCATATCTTTTATTAAAGCAACCTTTTAGTACAATTTGTATATTTACAAGCAGAGAGAAGATATTCTCCTCTTAAATGTTTAGAAGTGCTTTTCTAAAAATAATGTTGCTGCTTCGAGGTACAAAATTAATTAAAGTGCTGCTTCTATCTATTTTATGGATCTCTACAAATATTTTTTTAAGTAGTCTGTCACACTCTCTTATGTGTAGAATTAGGCCATTGCAGTATCAGTAGCTGCCTTGAAACTGACTCAAATTTAGTCATGTTTTTATCATATTTGTTAAACTAAGGCCAAATTCAAAAGTGCTTTTTTTTCCCAGTAGTTTATAAAGAAATCAGCTTTGAAATGTTCACTTCCCTTCTACATAAACTTCAGCAATTTCCAGCTCTTACTGTGCTTCCAGTTTGTTTCTAGTCTGTCTGTAAATGTCTTTAAGTTAGGCATCAATATCTTTGATTTGTTTTAGAATAGTGTTAAGTCATTATGAGGATTTGGAGTTAATTGTTCTGAAAAACAGGGACTACAGAACTGACCTGAAAGCACAAGAAAAGTGATCTGATGGAATTGGTTCTCTTAAGTAAGTGTTTAATTCAAAACCTTGTCTTTTCCCTGGTTCTCCTGGTCCTGCAAGTGGGAATAGGCTTTGTATTTCTATCTAGCATGGGTTCACATTTACCCAGCTAAGCAGAGCTCAGTACCTTGTGAAAACACATGGGCTAGCACAAACTCTGCTGGGTTTGTGCTCCAGGAGGTCACAGCCATCCTACCCCAGTTCTGAACAGTGTGCTTTAATCACAGTGGTATGAAATACATTGACCAGCCATATGTTGGGATGTACTTCCTTCCCTCACTGAGCATTTTTCTTGCACTAAACGATAATTGTTCTGTCTCATTTTCTCAAGCATATATGGAAGTATTTTAAAAATAATAATAGTAATAATAATAATAGCACTCCTCGAGCCATCTAAATCTTCAAGTATAACTTTTTGATATGCCTTTCAATCTTGCCTTTAGCACGGTTGCAGAAGAAATACAGATATTTGATATTTGAACTTCTGAGGTTGGGTTAGCTGAGTGTTGAATGGATGTAATGTAACAAAGCTTAAACTGACTGCCTGTAACTTCATGTACATATTTGGTCTATACAGAGAAAACTGGAAATTTTTCTGTATTCTACGCTGATAGTATGCACGATATTGGATCTAAAAATTTCTGCTTACAGGACTCATTCTTTAAAATATTAATCTAACAGATTGAAATATCTGTTATATATCTTATGCAAATATTTTTGAAGAGCCACGTTCGTCTTTTTTTCAACTGAAGGATGCTAATCTAATGCAGAAAAAATATAATATTCTGTTAAATGTCCACAGGCAAGATTTGTAACAGCAAAACAATTGAAAATGGTATCTTATAAATTTTCTACCTTGTTTAATCTTTTTTTCTGTAACAACATGGTGGACAAAATCTTGATTGCAGTGAAGATGATTTGACTTAAGTGGAGGCAAAATTTGCTGCAGGTATCTAGAATGTTCTTTTCTGTTCTAGCTATTGCCAAACTATGAACAGTATGAGGAAACTGATCAGAAGAATTTGAAAATATCTATGAGAAAGAGGGGGAAAAGACACTGTATTAGGAACTTCCAATATTGAAAACAGGGCAGGGTATGCCTTGGTCTTTTCTTCAGAAGAGTCTGAGTCATTTTTCTTGTGAACAGCCAGATGGTGTTTCTCCCTCGTGGCCCGTCCTCCATCTGAGGAGAGCAGCAGTTGCTTAAAGTAATAAAAATCTGTAGGTTGGCCATTATTTAAAGGATTGATGTTTGAAAAACCAAAGAGTACAATTGTGGAAAGCAATTCATACTGTTATAAAAAAATGTAGGAAGGAGGGAGAGAGAAGAGGAAAAAATTAAGTGTTTTGGTAAAATAACAGTGAGCAGTCACCATTTTCTGCCATGGTGTGTAAAGGCAGAGATGAAATTATTTTATTGGAATTTGCATTTTGACACCTGGAAGGGAAATGATAACTGCTCAAATTTGTTTGAGATCATGTGGATTTGTATAGTTCCTTGGACATGTTTGGACCCCTACCCTTTGGATTTGTGCCTTTTGCTGCATATCGACATTTAGCCAAGCTGAGTGGGCACCACTGAAGGTAGAGAAAGCTGGTTCCTTGTCACCTGTTTTTGTTTGTCAGTTTGGTTAATCCAAGTAAATAGCCCCAAAGTTAAACATCCACACCCTCAATTGAGAATATGTACAGTTGCATTTTGAAATCTCTGGATAAAAACCACTGCACTCTCTTTATCAGGCACAAAGAAGTTCTGCCTTTTGAAAGTAGTGGCAGATCTTTCAAATAATACTTTTCCATACCATTATATACTAAATGAAGCTCTCATAAAGGTTCTTTTGTGCTTTGAGAACAATCAATCTGAAACTTTTCTTATTCTTGAAGGTTTTGGGGTTGTTGTTTTCCATTTTCTTGTTATTTTACTGCTGCCTTGCAGCCAGAGTTCTGAGGGTTTTGTTGTCATATCTCCTGGTCATTAAACTGCAGTGTGAAACCTGTCCTGCAGAGCTCACACAACACAGACATAAGACACACAGCAAACTTGTAACACCATTCCTGATGGATGAAATTACTGAATAAATTTTAGAGAACTAACATTTCACTTCTGCCTTTAAAACAAAGTCAAAATCCTCTGGGTGATGACAATGAACACTTTTTGTGTGCACAAGCTTTCTTAAGCAGTAATGTGGAACTTCTGTTTCAAACTTTTTATCTCTAGGTCCTCTGTTTTAAGGTGCTTCCTTTGTCTTAGGGCTTGGCCAATGTTAATAAAGTATAAATATTTATACTGGCCTTTGAATTGTTAACTGACTCAAGCAATAGCTTAGCAACTGAGATAACAGAGGAGGTTATCTCTAGCATTCTGTTCTTACCACCCTATTTCGCTGCCAGAAATGCTACCAAAGGCTTCAGAAAAAATCATCTCATGGCCAGTGGTGCACAGGAACTACAACATTTTTGAAGTTTACTACTAAACAAACTGGCGTGGTGGTGTGCAACAGTATTCCTATTGTGATTCAGGATAGTCTTGTAACATGATTTCAGAATGAAACAAATTGATGAAGTTATAACACTATGGGTGTGATGAGCACAGAAAAGCTCGTTGATGTTTGTGCTAAACCATAAAGCTGCAGACATAATTTTCTAGCAGTCTGAATTAGCAGATCCTCATGCTTTAAATGAAACTCTGCAATGTACACGTGTGTTTGTGTCTTATGCCAGTTTATGTAATACATGTGTGCTTCAGGCAAAGAGTAATACCAATGATTCTCCATTTTAAAGCTCTTCTTTGTATTTTGTGTATTGGGTTTTTTGTTTGTTTGTTTCATTGGTTTTTTTGCTTTTTTTTTTTTTTTTTTTTAAAGACATTAGATATTTCTATAATTTCATAGAATCATAGAATGCTAGAAAGGCTTGGTTTGGAAGAGACTTTAAAAATAATCTCGTTCCAAACCCTCTGTCCTGGGCAGGATGTGTCCCACTAGATCAAGTTGCTCAGAGCCCCATCCAACCTGGCCTCGAGCACTTCCAGGGATGGGGCATCCACAGCTTCTCTGGGCAACCTGTTCTAGTGCCTCACCACCCTCACAGTAAAGAATCTAATCCTACTCTCTTTCACTTTGAAGCCATTCCCCCTTTCCCAGCCTTGTAAAAAGTCTTCACCATCTTTCTTGCAGGCTCCCTTTAGGTACTGGAAAGCCCAATTAGGTATCCCTGGAGCCTTTTCCAGGCTGGATAATCCCAACTCTCATCCTTTCCTCATAGGAGAGCTGCTCCACCCCTCTGGTTATCTTGGTGGCCTCCTCTGGACTCACTCCAACAGCTCCATGTCCTTCCCGGGCTGGGGATACTAGAGCTGGATGTAGTGCACAAGGTGGTGTCTCATGAGAGAGGAGTAGAGGTGTATTCCATTCATGCTTTTTTGGTTGATGGAAAAATATAGGCATACTTTCTTTTTATGGCTTACAGATTAATCAGAGAAACACATTCTGTTTTCTAATTCAAAATGCACAGAATTTTTTTTCCTGTCCCTATGCCTAGGAGGTAGGTATCAGTATCTTGGTAAACTTGAGCTGTGTTTTATAGAGCATTACCTGTGAATCCCCCTTAAAACTTAAACACCACCTGCACTAATTTTAAATAGTAATAGCTAGTGCACTAAAACAACCTACAGCAACTGTAGCAGTTGTGAAAAAATACATGACTGTGGTTAACTGGAGATTTATTTAATTTGCAATATCCAGTTCTGAAGGATAATTTACGATATGTCTTTTTTTCTGAATGATATGATGGGTTGTAGTTTGCTGCTAAAGATTTCCTAGGATAATTCTTAGAGAAAGCCAGCACAACAACGTGCTTGCAGAATAGTAAAATTAGAAGTAAGGTAGAGTTTGATTATACTGCTCTCGAAGGAAAGCTTTTCTCTTTATCCCTCTCCAGAAGTGGGTTGACACTTCTGTAGTCAGACTGTAGCACTGATTGAGTTGACTACTCTATCCATTTATAAAGTGAAGGAAAGGACTGGAACAATAACAACACAAGCCTCCTAGTATTGGACCTTTTTACACCTCGTAGTACTTGATTATTTTCTGTTTACTTCAGGTATTTCTAGATGCTCAACTACTTTGGGCTTTGCAAATTGCTAAGCCGTCTCATGTTACTGCCCTTGGCTGGTACTGCTGGTACTCTGAATATCTGAAAATTAACAAGCCTAGTGCAGGTTCTGAACTAGATTTCAGTTTATGCTTTGCAGCTCCAATTTAGGAACTCTATCAGAGTTCTGTTTTTTTCTCTGGTTGCCATATTTTATGTTTTCTGGTCCTAAAAATTTTTTCAGTTCGTGTCTCTTAAGAGTATGACCTCTACCATGTGGGTCATGGTGGTTGCAGTAAAGCAAACAGACAAATATTCAGTCTTCTACCTGCAGACCAGAGCCCCTAAAATCATCATTAAAATATCAAGAAAGACAGTTGTGTCCTTCAAAGGCATTTACTCATTCCTGGGCTGCGACATGCCATAAATGAATTGCCTGTGCAAATAGTGTATATATTACTATACTGGGACCACTCCTCACTCAAAAAAATAATACTACTATGGTGCTTTCTATGAAAAAATATTTTCCACCTAGAAATGCAATCTTGTAGACTTAAGCAGAAAGCCAAGGGAAACCGATGTGCCATTAGGGGTGTTGTATGAAATCAGGCTGAAATGTGATGTTTCTTGAAAATTTCTAATGTTTAAAGATCGAGCCACTTCTAAATAAAAAATCAAATGTTGGCTGTACCAAAACTTCACAAATGTCATTGCTTGCTTTACCATTTTTTCTCCATGTTCTCAGGTAATTCAGCCAGGTAATATTTATATGTAGAGTTGCTGCATTTTATTAAAAAAATCCTATAAGATGTAATTGAAGTTCTTCAGCTCTGAGCTTTATTAAGCTAAGAACAAGCCTGCACTACAAGTAAATGTTTGGCTTTCAATTAAAATAGCTAATTTTCTGCAATAATTCAGGATACCTTTGCTCGTCTTCTCTTTCAAATAATATCACATGATATCCTTATAATAATGCAAATAATATCCTTGATATCCTGCTTAATATCTCCATTAAAGGTCTGGATGATGGGTCAGAGTGAGAAGCTCAGCAATGTTGCAGATGATACAAAGCTCTGAGGAGTGGGTTTTGTACCAGATGGATGTGATGCAGTTCAGAGGGAACTTGGCAAGCAGGACAACTGGGCAGAGAGGAACCTCATGAGGTTCTACAAGGGGAAATCCAAAGTCCTGCACCTGGGGAGGAATGGCCCCATGCATCAGTACA
Source organism: Acridotheres tristis (assembly GCA_037013685.1). NCBI lineage: Eukaryota > Metazoa > Chordata > Aves > Passeriformes > Sturnidae > Acridotheres > Acridotheres tristis. The sequence goes on along the minus strand of CM072886.1, from coordinate 56,665,885 downwards.
TACATGCTGGAGGCCCACTGGATGGAAAGCAGCTCTGCAGAGCTGCTAGGATGCCACTGGCATCCTTGGTGGCCTACAAGTTGCCCACAAGCCAGCAATGCACGTCTAAAGCAGCCATCTGTGCTCTGGGATGTGTGGAACATCTTTATCAGTACTGGCAAAACACATCTGGAATGCTGTGCCCAGTTCTGGTCTCCCCTGGAACAAGTGAGGTATGGAATTCCAGGAGCAGTTCTAGCACAGGCTGACAAGGATGGTGAAGGAACAGGAGCACCTCTCATACAAGAAGAGACTGGGAGAAATGGGACTCTTCTTCTCACCCTACTGTCAGGACAAGAGAAAATGGGCACAAATTAAAACATGTTTGTCACTTGCTCAGGTTTTATACTCCCTGTTGGGCTGAACCATGTGTCCACTTCCCCAGTGCTGGTCTGGCTGCCACAGAAGGCTTTTCTCTACACTAGTCACCTCAAAGCATGCAACCCCAAGACCCACACATGTGTCCACACAAAGAATATCCTGATATTTATACCCTTCCCTTTGTGTTAAGCATTTTTTTTTTCCTGACAATAATTGGTGATCATTATTTATATGCTCCCCAAGATAATTATTCTTTTGGTCATCTCCTCTGATCTTTCTGTTGCCAGAGGGTTTGGGTCAGTTATAGTGGTTCAAGATCAGAGAAACTAAACAGCAAGGAAGAATAGTTGGTCATTGAGTAAAATGTCAGGGCTTGAAGACATATAATTTTCATTAAGATTCAACTGCAGTAAGATGTTTCAACTTGCATATATATCTTGAAAACTGCAGTTGCAGACTGTCATATATTGGTCATCTTTCCTGTGTCATTTCGCTGCTTTACTATCAGATTTCTTTTGCCATATTCTGAGCAATTTACTCTCCTCAGTAGTTTATTTTAAATTTTTGTCCTAACTTATTAACTTCTAAGATATCTTATTTAATGAGATCTGAATTTTTATGGTCTTGTGTACTCTAAATTGGGAAAAGTATTTTATTTGAAAATATGCAACAAATGTATTTTAGATATGGGATATGGGACGTTTGAAATTAAGCACTGGTAATATTTTCCCCAAATGGACAGATTGCCTGGCTGTTAGACTACATAAGTTAATATCAATTTCCATTTTATAGGAAGCAGAATGAAATTAATTAAATTTGTTCAATTCCTGATCTATGAACACGAAGAAAGAAGTTTCCATTTAGATAATGCTTATTTTTTTAAGGAAGTGGTAGCAGGGTGTAGGTTGTGGCGAGAGAGTAAGAAGAAAATATAAATTAAGTTATTTAACATGAGATTTATATATGTCCTACACACTTAAATGAAAACTCAGCAGAAAGAAACACTTTTTCTACATTTCTAAACCAAATCAGAACTAAAAATACCTTTTTTGTTCAGTTGAGGAAGAAAACAAACCATGAAACCATAAAGGCATGACTTTTTTAACTGTAAGAATTTGTTTTCCAAGTTTGACTTATTAAATTATATTTTTAACCTAATTGTTATTACTTTCACTGTGCTGTGAGGATTTCCTGTCATCAGTTCAAGATTTTTGTCATTAAGTAATAATTTTTAAAAATCCCCTGTCATTTTGCATTTCCTTCTAGAAATCAGAGTTTTAGAGCTCCTGAGTGCTGATGGCGATCATCAGCACATCCTAATTTTGTTGATTTTGAGGTACAGGAGCATCAGAGGGTCATCAAGGCTTCCTTGCCGAACTGCTACCTAAATCTGGGGCTGGTAAAGACAAATTTTCAAGAAAATCTTCAGCTGCAGTATATGGCAAAACACTAAAACTCAACACTCAAACTTAGTAGGAAAAGTCAAGATGTAAGCTAAAAATTCCATATAAATACATGGCTAAAAGAGCATATATAAAATAGAAATTTCTAATAAAAATATATGTATCTTATATCTATAAAATCATATATCTTATATATAATAATATATTAACAATATTTAACAAAGGATTATTTTTAAACTTATTAGTGTTTCATTAATATTCATTAATTAGAAGAAGGAGAAATTTTGAAATTTCAAACTGAAAAGGAATGGTGTTTAGGGAGTTTTTATTTTATTAACTGTAAATTTACATTGCTATGTTATTTGATGTAAACAAAAATATTTACTTTTCAGTTAAATAACATTAAGGTTTGATGTTGATATTTCAATAGAAATGTAAGCAATGTTCCAATTCTATTAATTGATCTGGTACTCTCTTTTCCATTAAACAGCATGAATAAAATTTCACTCTTGTAAGTAAATATAGTCCCTTACATCCCTTTCAACTTTCAGTTTTCCAAAGGTTCAACTTTGTTAAAACCTGAAGGCAGAGATAGGGAAAATATTGCTTTTCCTGATAGAGATGGTAGAATTTTTTTGTAAGTTGTCATTTTTTTCATTTCCAGAATCTAGCACTCTGTTTTTGTAAATACAGTTTACAGTAGGCTTGAGGAAGAAAATAACTATTCTCAACCCTTGACAAAAGTTATGAAGCTCAGCTTTTTTTTTTGCTCTCAACCATGTGCTACAGGAAAACCTTACACAGCATAGAGAAATGACAAATCTGTGTTTTCTTTCCTTAAACTGATGCAGCATTTTGAAATGAAACTAGTAGGAAACATGTGCATGATCTCAGTATAGCTTCGTGATCATTGCACAAAACAATAACGCAATGAATATTTTTAATAAGACCAGAAACCTTAATTGCTTTAAGATTTTATTTCTGTTGCTATAGTGATTCTAAGAAAACTCTAATGCAACAACTGAATCAACTTCCTGCCGTGGAAGCAATCCAAAAATCAGAACAAAAGCCTCCTACAGACTGGACGTGATGTCCTGGATTGTTATCATTCAGTATACATGTCTTAGTGAACTAGCAACCTTTCCTAGTTCTACTCTAAAACGCTGGAGCTTCTTGTCTAGGGGGGAGAGACCAGGTAAGCGTATTCTGGAGTGAAAGTATCCAGACCTTCCATTGAAACTTCTAATTTTACAAGAGATATAGTGGGCAACTGGTTTTGACATATGTTAAAAAGGCATTTTTAACAATTACACTCTTCTTCAACACTGGAATCTTAAAGAAAAATGCATGTGGCTCTCTGAATATTTTCTTGTGATGAACGTTACTGACCTTATTTCCATTCCTTCTCTCTTCTGGCCTTTGAGGATATGTCCTTTTGCCTGCTGCTGAGAGAACAGCTGAGGTAAGTGGCACAGGAACACAACATGGCAAGGAAAGGGTAGGAAGAAACAAGTTGTTGTCACCTGTCCTAGTATCCTTGTCCCCCAAACAGCAGCAGGAACAGGAAGCCAAGTATTCCAGGTTTAGGCATATGTTTGCCTCATATTATGCCATCTCCTTTTGCTGTTTGTGGGAGCAATTTAGATCCGTTCTGCTCATCCTTGGAGCAGCTGCCTTCAATCTCGCCTGGGCCATTGAGAAATCACAAGTCAGACTGGAGGCAATTTAATGAGGACGCAGTAATAAAATTAACATCATGGATAGGCAATTTTTATGTTACTAGTTCTCTGGTAAACTGAGAATTATTTTTATGAGAGACATACACATATTTTGGTGAAAAGAACAGATTTGCTTTTCAAAAGTTAGGTGTTGTCTGAGAAATAATTCCTAGAAGTCTACAACTACAAAGGAAACCTGCAAACATAATGTCTAGTCATTTTCTGTGTTAAAAAAAGTTTGAAACTGTCAAACTTTACTCATATCTTCAATTAAATACCCTCTGTAAAGAGAAAGAGAAATATGGAAAATCACCTGGCTATTAACAGAAGGATTAGAAAGGTGTTAAATGCATCTTCAGAGAGCTTGAAGCTAAACATATCAGTCACAAAATTAAGTGATATAAATCTGCCGGGGCTTTTTTGCCCCTGTACTGACAGTACCAAGATGGTTTGACACAGGCCATAAATATTCCTCTTGGCTGCCTTGATGCTGAGCAATGGCCTTGTGGCTGGCAATGCTTAGAAAGATGCTTCTCCCAATAACTGCAGTGCAGGAGGAAGGGGGCAAACTGTTTCCAAAATTTAGGTTAAGTTTCATGTTATTCTTACTAGAAAAAACAGTAGCAGCACTGCAGGGAAAATAACAGGTGTATTTTGTGGTATTACAGAAAAGATTTAGACAACGCTTGAGGTCAGCACAGCCTGGAAAGACTTTTTTAGCCAATGCAAGAGATTTCAATGGGCCTCTCAGCCTAAAGAAATCGCGTTATACCACAGAAAATGAAAGGCATTGATTAGGTCAGGCAAGCAATTTAACTACAGCTGTATATTCCAAAACACTGTTCTTAGATTGTTGTGACTGTTTCATGACAAAGGTATTGCAACAAAACAAAATCTTTCTAATCTCAGAAGACTCTTTTTTGCTTGTTAGTTCTTTATTTTGTTCCGGTTATTGGCAAGTGTTTGAAATTTCCTTTGTTAAATTGAAGGAATGTTTCACAAATAATTTTTTTTCAGAAAGAGAAATTGTATGTTTTATATCAATTTTTTCCTACCTTGCCTAGTCCAAGACATACAGAATCGAACAATTGCTTTAAAACGAGAAGTAAACAACCACCAATAAGGTTTCCATGTAAAGAGTGTCAAAACACTGGCATAGGAGAACCTGAGCTCTCTACTTTCACGTTAGTATTTAAAAATACATATTTTAAATCTGTGGAACTACAACAGGTTCTATATATTCCTTCTACAAAACAATGAACTTTCTTCTTTCCACATCTTTGATTTGAGATCAAAATCTTAATGTGGAAATAGTCTTCATTCTGGAGACCCCATACATGAAGTTTTGTAAATGCCCTTTCAACATAGACCATGTAATTTTAACTTCATAGCTGCAGTAAATGCTTGCATAGGTATTTTTCTTAAGTGAAAACAGAATTCTGAGAGGAAAAGGTTCCTTTTGTAATCTAAAATCTGATTCAGTGTTGTTTTGTTCACCTGTAAATTCCATGTGGCTTATGAGGAGTGGGGCATTGTTCCCCCGGGAGATTACAAATATCTGTGTAAAGAAGTGGCTAAACTTGTTTCTTGTAGCCTGAGTTGCTGTGAAAGAACTGTCTTGGCTGTCTCAAATTTTACCTGGAGGGTGTTGAGATACACTGTGGGTGTGTTTGTGCCACTCACCTAAACTGAGTGTATTATTATCCCACACTGAAATGAAAGTGCACTTTGACGATTGATATTCCTAATAAGCAAGAGCTTTGAGCAGGTGCAAATGCACTTTTAAATTAGTGCACTTCACTAATTAACAACTTGAATAGTAGGAAGGCTGGTCAGGGACCAACTGGTCCACTTCCCTGAGCCCTGATTCTGGCTGCTACAGCCTGTTTTGCAGACGATCAAGAACCACATGCTTTGCTGCTTTTCAGTTCACAGTCTTGAGTATAAATTAAGAGTTAATCAGAGTAAGTGTAAACTACTTTAGAAGAGTGTTTGTCAAAGTACTGAAAACTTACACAATTCTTATGGAGGCATCAGGCGCCTTTGAGAATATCCTGTAGTTCAGTCTGCCTTTTTTCCTGATACTTGTTATACTCCACATATGTATGGTGATGGAACCAAGGAGAACAATTTTCTGTGTTATGAGGATACATACTGGGTTTCTCTGCTTGACTTTAAGTACCAGAAGAGCCATTTCAGCCTCTCCTGAATCTCATTAAAACCTCATGTAAAATACGGGGTGATCATGTAGCCATATAAGCTTTGTTACCTTAATAAGTGACGCTCTTTCCATGATGAAAAATTGGTGGGACCATAAGTAGACATTTCTGTTTGCTTGTTCTTAACAGGGACCCATGTGTGATCAGTTCCAGAGTCTTTTACTTGGGAAGTAACTGCTGTGGGAATGAAGGAATGGATTTGTACTTCTGTCTCCCACATTAAAAGCTGTTGTCTGCTGCCAGACCACCACCAAACGGATAGCAGAGTTAGCTGTGTTAAATATGCCTAAAACATGGGGAGTTGTTAGTGGTCAGTGTGTTGAGGAGCACATTCAGTGCTCATGTATGGAGTACAGCTCCGAGTGCAGCTGCAGCTGGAGCTGTGGGTTGGGCTCTGGGTGAGGGAGCCCAAGCCCCAGGCAAGAGGCCACGACCTGCCCAGGGACCTGTGACATGTCCAGCCAGATGACTGGACACCCAGAGACACTTCAGGAGCCCATGACTCCAGACTTTCCCATGCTTAGACTGAGGGTATAAAAGCCATGGAGTTCCTTTGTTCAGGCTCCCTCTTTGGATGCACTCAGCTCAAACTGTTATTTTGTTATTGCTCTAAGATTTAATTATTTTAAGGATATGGACATCAGGGGCTCTGCTAAGGGTAACTGAGGTTGAGCCCATAAGGAAACCTGGTCTGACTGGGAGTATGGGGGATGTAACTGCAAAGGAGCCTTGGTCCCAGACTAGGTGATGCCACAGTGGCTGCTGGATGGTCAGGCAGGGAAGTCTCCTTAACAATTGTCTTCCTTTGATCATCCAACTGTTGACTGAAATTATCTTATAGCATTAAAAGTTTTAGTGAGTTCTGCAACACTTTACCTGCCATCAGTCACTTTTGCCACACACATGAGCAAGAACTGCTGGCTGTGTGGAATGGGGTGGAGCAAGTGGATATTTCACTGAGAAAGATCTGGAAGTACCAAACTAAGAATAAGGTAGTAACAGGTTACTTCTCAGGATCTTTAAATGTAATTCCTTGATGTCCTACTGCCTTTCCAAAGCTGAAAAGGTCTGCAAGTCCTGAACAACCCCAGTTAAATGCTATTTTGAGGAACAAACAGTGCAGAAGTCACTTGCACATTTTGTGCTAGTGAAGTGCACAGAATTTGTCAGTAGGTTACAGGCTGCTTTGAGTATTCTCGGTTCAAGCCACTTTGTTTGGGTAAGGGTCTGGAGTTTAATTAATTGTGTCACCATTTTGATGTCTATTTATATATTTACACCATTACTACATGACTATGTAATGTAACAGTCATAAGAGTGTAAGCAAAAATTGCACTTTCTGTGTTGCCCTGCTTTTTTGCAGCCTTTGTATCTGCTTTGACAGGGCTTTCTGCCAACTTCTAAGTGGGTGAAATATTCACTGAACTGAAAATTGCTGTCAATGTTTGTTTAAATATGCAAGTATTTGTTGTAAATACCTGTGATGATTGGTTAACTGCAGCCCTTCATGCAGGATCTGCTACGATTAAGGATACAGTTTGCACTGGAAAGAACTTTTTTAAAAAATTAACAACAACAAAAAAATAAACCTGTGTAACTTCATTTTCTAATGTCTTTTCCCTTTAATTACTTTCATAGAAATTGCTAATGTCTTTGTTTTCAATATCTAGAATGAAATTTTGATAATTATTTCCTTGCATTCATTTTTTTTGTTTAATTTTTTTTTCCATGTACTGTGTGAGTCAGATCTGTTAGTGCAAGGTGTGGATTTCTGGCAGTATCTCAAGTAAATACATATGGAATCATCTGTTTGTTGTTCATCTGATAGCAATCATGTTTTCTACAACCCAAGAAGTAAATGAGCACCTTTAAAGAATTTTGGTGAAAAATCCTGAGACAGAGTAGACCCTGGTTTTAAAGGCTATTTTTTGGTTTCAGCTGGTTCACAGGATTCTTGTCATAGTACACTTACTCATGCTTCAGAAATATTGTCTGAAAACTTGATAAAAGCAGAATGGCTTGTAAAAAACATGGAGGCACTGAAGTGTAGATTTTATCATTCCAGAAAGAGTTTAAACCACAGCCACCCAACAAACGGCTGAACTAAGGTGTGTTCAGCAGTTTGAAGCTATGTATCATATGGGTGTCAAAACATCTTAATGTGGCAACTGTTAGAGGCTGTTTCTTCTTTATAAGGAAAGGCACCTGGCAAGTGCAGTACAGAACAATTTAATTGACAAAGCCCTTAAAGAAGGCAGAGATAAATCTGAAAATTAAGATATGCTATTTTCAATTGTGTTATTTATTTATAATTGTTTAAAGAGGGACTTGTCAAGTTATTTGTTATGAATAGTTTTGCAGCCTTCAGATGCAGTCCATAATCAGAGCAGTAATGAGGAGCCTAGACATTTTTCTTAGCATTGTTCTTAAAAGTAGCCTTTGCCCTGTAACCCTCTGGGAACATATGTAGTTTCAATGTGCATAGAAGGAAGAATTATTTGTCAAGAGCATGAAGTAAAAGTTGCAAGCCAATAAATTTTTTCACAAATTTTTCAAGAGAAACCTGAAAACAAACAAAAAATTGCTTGCAGTTTTGTTGGATTTTTTAATGAACTGTTTATTGGTGCATTGTACTGTGACCTATTTAGCTCGTAGTATGTTTCTACATAGCTGCCCTTTATTGGTTCAGTAGAAATGCTAATTTTCTCTTGTGTATGCACATACTGTCTCTCACAAAATGCTGCTGGGGATATTATTCTTCCAAGAGACCAATTTGACAGTCTTTTCGACTGAATGGTTGGGGTTTTCTACTGAGCAGTGTTTGGAACTAGATTGCTGTGGAATGTATCCAAAGATAATGAAAATTTCTCTGTAATAATTAATAGAAAGAATCCAGCTGTCTGCCCCTGCTTTGTGTGTTCCTGATACAAATAAACGAGGAAATTTTAAAAGGCCTTGGAAAAGCACTAGCCTCTCTTCTGCACCAGCCCCTGATGGCTTACCCTTCACTTACTCAATTGTTTGGGTTATGTTTACTAGTCATTATTGACCTCTTTGTTAACATAGCTACTGTTGACATCACTCCCTATCCAAGAGAGATAAGGCCTTGTGTTCTGTTGCATCGTTACAGGGCAGCTGTCCAAGTGCAAATTGGTCATCTATATTTGAAATATTTGTCTTTTGAGCTTTGTAATGAGACTTGTTTACGTGGGGGAGGGGAGGAGAAAAATCCTTCTAAATGAATGCAGTAGACTCAGTATAAAACCCCACAATAATTCAGTGAAATAGCAAGGAAAATGTGTTTTCCAGCTGCTGTTTGTAGATCCCTGTTGCTAGGGTGCTTGATATCACAGAGTATAACCTTGTCCCATGGTTACGGTCCGCCTATCTTTGCTTTTCTTAACAACAAGGTTAAAGACTATACCCTCATTACTTATCTGATTAGAACCAGCTCAGAAAATTAATTCTAAGAGAAAAGAATCTTATGAAGCTCATATAATCATCAGGATGTTGGATTTCATTAATGAACTGCTAAACCCATGAATGACTCATTGGAGAGGTGGACATGAAAACCTGCCTTGCTTGCATTCATTTTATTGACTTTAATTAGGGGAAATATGTCCTTCAGTGTGATAACTTACTGCTGTAAGAACAATGTCTTTGCAGAAAAGGGAAGCTTTTGGTCTTTAGAACAAGGCTGGCTGCTTGTGTCTTGCACTAAAAGCATGAGCCATTTAACCATGTCGTCACTGGACAACTGGATCATACATCTCATTGCCCTTATCTAAGCTAGTAGGTTGTAGAAGACTGCTCCTTCTCAGTTCCCTCAAATATCTCCTTGGTGCTGATTAACCAGTGTCAAAATGTGTTGTAGGAACTGCAGGAAGCAAGCACGCAAGAGTTTTTCCTGCAAAAATCCCAGTGTTTTGTACTCTAAACAAATAAAACAACAAAAAGGAAGAAAGTAAGACATTAACACCTGTGTCTGGAAGAAAAGAAAGCAGAGGTCAGAGAAAACAACACAAGTTTATTCACAAGTTACCAAAATACTCCTTTGGGCTTCTAGTTTTGTCTGCTTGGTAATTACATCCCATTGTCTTCAATGATAAACCTTGTTTACCGTTCATGAGCTGAATCAATCCTTCCCTGACCTCATTAGTCCAGCTGTTGGCTGTATTCTAAGCTGTGTGTCTGCTTAGTTCCATCTGACATGCTATTCTTTCTTTTTCTACCACCAGTCAGGACCAGAACAGCTTCATAGGGCTTTAAACTCCCAAAGAAATCCAACTGCTGTTAGTCTGGGCTGTAAATCCCCTGGTTTGTTATAATCCCTCAGTGCAGTGACATGCACAGCACTTGAAACGTTGAAGTGCCAAGACTAGAGCTGTTATAAAGCTGAGAAATACAAATGCAATCAGCCTTTTTAAGATGGGATATTTTGATTAAAAATGCTTTCATGAGTTTCTCAAGTTTTCACTTGATTGATGCCTTGCCAGAAAGAATTTTCATCAATAAATTTGCCCTCTTTGAAAGATACTGTTTTAAAAGGAGATTCTGAACAACATCCAGTTACCTTGCCATGGCTCCTCTGTTCTGGGAGCATATTGGCCCCAAATTCATTGTGATATGACAATCTCAGGGTTATTCTTGTGTTTTTACATGAGTAGTAAATGTTCCAGAAATGGCTGTTAAGAATGATTTGTTTGTTATGCCTCTTTGGCTGTGCTTTCTCTTTTTTCTGCTTATGTCCAAGCACGGGGATAGGAATGAAAAACTAAGATGCAGCTTGTCATCTGCTGGTCACCTTCCAAGAAGTGACCTTCTTCACTTGAGCTAAGGTGGTTTCTCACCTCCATATGATCACTATGAAGGACAGATAATATCAGACTGCTATTAGGTTTGTAGATGTGCATCTGCCATATTGAGCACATTTCGGTTAGAGGGCACCATTGATCCTTATGATTTTACATTTGTTTGGGCAACCTATTTGAAGGGATGAATAACAGGCTACAGTCATAATGTGACCTACATTTGAATGACCAAACAGCATGGTCCCAATAATTGCAGTGGGGACTTGAAAGAAAACCTTTTAATGCACAAGTACAGGATCCAGCTTCCACCCCTATCAGCAACTTATCAATCTCCCTCTTTAGATAAACATAAAATGTCTGTAAATGAGCTTCACACATTCTCTTAGCTATATGTATGCAATATAAAGGTAAATTTAAAATTTAAGTGAGCAGTTCTCAGGAGGCAGAATATTCGTCCAGGAAGATTCTTCTCTGGTTTGACAGGAATTACTTGAAGAGTATCAACACCAAACTGAGTATTCCACCAGAAGGATGCTCTAACCACTCTTAAAGTTCCAGTATTCATGGGCTTTTAAAAAATACTCCTCTGAAAAAGTAGAGTTGAAAGAACCACTGTCACCAAAAATGAAGTGAGCATATCACATTATTTTTGCTAATTTCTTGAGGTGAAAATCCAGCAATTCTGAAAATGGTAATTTCCTTTTCTTTCTCCTATCCTCCACACCTGCTGCCTTTTTCTCCCCAAGATTTTCCAGATACATTCACGGGCATCCCTCTAGGACTTGTTAGAAAGATTATGCAGACTCCTCTAAGAACATTGTTACAATAATGGCCACTGATACAGTTGCTCTATAAAGAGCTGTATAAATAATGTATAAGAGTCTGAAGTCCTCAAGTGGATTTAACTGAAGAGATATTGTTGTGGTAAAGAACCCTCTATTTTTCTTCCCTTGTGAGATACTTCTTCACTTCCCAGCTCCACTTTTTACTTAAAATTCTTGTTCACACTGCCTTTGACAGAATTATTATGATATGTGCTACGCTGAACGTTCTTTGTTCTTAGAAATGACAGAAAAACTTTGTTGAGCTCTGTCAACCCCCTTCAAGTCAATGTGTAAGAGAAAAATGTTGCCTTCTCTTGTCAGGGCTGTCTTTGTGGGTTTAGTGGGTGTTTTTTCGTTAGTTCTATGGGGAAGTAATAATCATGGGTTTGTATGTTTGTTTTATTACTGAACATTAGTATGCTGAGGGCATGATGAAGCAGATGATATTCTCTGCTTTGTTGCCCTTGGGAAGGACTCAGACTGTCACAGACTGGCAGCCAAACAGTTTGTTGGAACAGCAGCTTTAGAGTATGACATAATGTGCTTTCGAATCACTTCTGAGTTGGGTTAGAAGAAAAAAAACCTGAAGGATTGACCACAAAGGATTTGCCTGCTGTCAGGTTGCTGAGGGGCTCTGACCTAGATATAAATGGAACTGTGGCATTTTCTTTCCAATAGTACAAAAACATTTGAAGAGGGGATTCTACTTCCAATTTAAAGTGCAATTTGGCACTGGTTCCAGAACAGACTCCATAACGCTGTCTGTTCTCACCTAAAATTTCATTTTACTTTATTTTTAAGCCTAGTCTTGTGAATAATTTTAGTGTGGGAGAGTAACTGAGAAACTCTACCAGAAATTACATAGTTCCTCTGCAAATAATGTAGCAACTATTAACACAAAGTCTGTAAATTAATTTCTTGTGACTTTTAAATTGAAACAGTTGTAGAAATCAAGCTCCTATGAGAAATGCCGAGGTGGTGCTTTGTATTTTGCAGATTCTTCTGTAAAACAACTTTCAACTTTATTGCTAAGCTTCGATTGTATATCATAACTTTTCATTAGCATAGTTATGCTAAATAATTCTCATAACTAGCTAAATAGCTAAATATCCCAGGAGTTGAACTCCATGATCCTTGTGTGTCCCTTTCAACTCAGCATATTCTCTGATACAGTCTCCTAGGAGAAAGTAGCATAGATTTTTCTAATGCCTGATAATATGGCACTGGGAGGCAGTGTTTTCAGGAACAGAGATTTTAGCCATTCAGTGTTCTCACATGAAGCTAAAAACTCTTGTAAAAGTGCTAATTTCCATGCCATTTTTCATTCTCATTTCAGGCCAGGATTTCTGGCACTCTGTTGCCTTGGTGTGCTGATTGCAGCTTTGCTTTCCCTCTGAAATTCAGTTTAGAGCTCTGATGCTCCTTTGGACCCTAATGTATCCCCATTTGATCCAAAGGAGGGAACTGCTTGGAGGTCATGGCAAAGCTAACCAGTATACTAGGAATGAAATTCAGTAGTAAATTAAATGAGAGAATGAATTTGGGAATACATATCAGGCAGAATCTAGCCTCTTGTAAATGCAGATTTCTCTTGTTGCTATCAAGGGTTTTTTTAATGTATTTAAAAGAGAAATAAATTTGAAATGGCTTGAGGTATTTATATGTCTTATTCAAGCAGATCTGTGAAGACACTGTGGCTGGTATCATGCAACAGCTGCCTGGGATTTCCAACCTATTCCTGTTCACAAGAATGGCCAGACACACTCCTGGCCAGCAGAGAATGGTGTCACTATTACTGCTGCTGTATTTTGGTCTGACTTGAAACTGGTTTGGTTTTTCTTTTAATTGTGACACTCCCTCATGTATAGCACAGTTAGATCTGTTCTCATTTCCTATCACCATGGCTAGAGATATGTGCTAGTTTTTTATTATATCCTGTTGTATCTAAATTGGCAAATTTCTGTGGCGGACCAATTAATGTGGCATAAAATGTAAGAAAACTGTGCTACCATACAGAATGGGATGGTGATTTTTATTTTAAAGGCTCACTCACTTACATTTCACTCATTCTGTCAGAAGAACCAAGGTGTGTATACTCAAGTGATGTGGCCAGGATGACTTCTGGCAACATGTCCTGGTTTCTGCTGGGATATAGTTAATTCTTTTCCTAGTAACTAGTACAGTTTTGAATTCAGTATGAGGCTGATGTTGATAACACACTGATGGCTCAGTTGTTGCTCTGCAGTGCTCACCCTGAGCCAGGGGGTTTTCAGGTTCCTGTGCTCTGCCAGTGAGGAGCTGCACAAGGACCTGGGAGGGAGCATGGCCAGGACAGCTGAGTTGAACTGGCCAGAGGGACAGTCCAGACCATACAATGTCATGTGCAGTATTTAAACTTGGGGGAGTTGGCTGGGAGGAGCTGATCACTGCTGGGAGATGAGCTGGGCATCAGTCAGTGGGTGGAGAGCAATGGTACTGTGCATCGCTTGTTTCTCTTGGATTTTCTTCTTTCTCTTTTTGTTATCTCGCTTTTCAATACTGTAATTAATTACTTTTACACTGAAATTTATTTTGATTGTTAAACTGTTAAAACCCCGTGGGTTTTATCTTTTTTATTCTCCTCTCCGTCATGGTGTGGAGGTAAAGGGAGGGGGTGTGAGCGATTGGCTGCTTGGTGCTCAGTTGCCAGCTTGGGTTAAACCACGACACAGCAGAACAAGGGGCACTGCTTACTAAGTCCTCGGCACATGTCCTGGATTATTCATTATCAGTACATATGTCCTGGTTCTCCTGAACATACTTTTTGTGCCTTTCTAAGCTCATAGTAATTGTTATCATTCTTTTTTTTCATCGTGTCCTACCTCTGAGTGTTATTAGCATTACTATTTTATTAATTACAATTTTGTCTCCTTTTCTAACAATAGTCTGTTCTTTGTTTGCCTAATTAAATATCTCGATAAGCTGCATGTTTATGTGCTGAGACTGTGATGACCTGCTGTTCTGCCCCAAGGTCTGGAGTGTGGGTGAGGCGAGAAAGAAGGTGCAGGGCATATTCTATAGCTTAGTATGAAAGGCCTTAAAACAAATGGCTTAATAAAATAGCTGCTTTAAGAAGACAGAATAAATATAACCAGGAGTACAGGTAGGAAGTAAGCCTTTTGTGCCTTCAGATGCTGTGTGCTATGCAGATACCATCTGTGGACAGAAGTTCCTCCTCTTTGGTCCTTCAAGATACTTAATAATGCTCTTACAAGTAAGCAAGTCTACTCCTGAAGGTTACTGAGGTGAGAACTTCTGGCTGCACTGTTGGACATGGGCAAGGACGTGCAGATGGAGCAGGAGCTGCCCGTGGGCTCCCCTGCTGCAGCCAGCTGCTGACGTGACCCTGCAGATGTGGGACACACAGAGCACAGCACAGCCCAAGGGTCACGCTGGTGTGCACAGCAAGCACAGCACAGCCTGAAGGCCATGCCGGGTGTGCAGCACTGCACAGTGCAGCTCTGTGCCTGCTCATGTGCGATGTGGATCACCAGCTCCTCCACCTAAAGCAGGTGGTTTCCCAGGCAGGATCAACACGCCCACTGATCTAGGAGTTACCAGCATTTCGTTGTTTTTTTCCCTCTGTGTTCACTCATGTATTTGCATTCATATTTGATTCATACCAGTCCCGATATTTCTCTTTCTCTGCAATGCTACTTCTGTTTGGTGCTCCCAGAAGTATAGTGGAAAATTCTGTCTCTTTCACTCAGTTCTTTTTTCCCCTTTTGACTCAAAAAAGATTAGAGATCATGCGTTTAGTCCCCGAAGTGTTTTTACTTTTAAAAATACCTATTTGTGAAACTCGTTCTACTTCAAATTAAAAATCACTAGAATCCAAAATAAGAAGCTGCATCAATCGGTGTACTCATCTTTCCTTCTTGCTATCAGAGGAAGCACAAGACTGGGTTATCAGACTGGTGGCCATGAAACACAGTGCTCTGACTTATTTTACAAAATACTATTCTAGACATGAACTGACAGAGGTGTTCTGAGACAGTCATTATGTAACCTGAGATTTTTTTTAGTCGCTTCTGGGTATAGTTCAATACATGAAGAATAGCAGGGCAAAAGTTAGTGGCTTTATTGCAGATTTATTTTGTTAGGAAAAAAGGTAGACCGTGTTACATACTGTAAAACTTTGCCAAATAATTTTCACAGAGATTTCTCTCTATCATTCCTGATGCTTTTTTAAAAAACTCTAATATTTCATTTTGGTTTTTTGCTTAGCACTTTTCTGTTTTACCCAACCAGTAGACCAATAGCGCTTTGAAAATATATTTTCCATTTTTACTTAATAAAACAAATTAATATAATTTTAAACTAACTATTTATGAATAATTAGCTCACAGGGGAATGTAACAATTCACTGAACCAGAGCTGTGGAAACTGAGCTGTAGATCTCAGTTGAGATGGTAGCTGTTAAATCACAGTCATAGTCAACTGTCTTAGGGACTTTGATATCCTTAGAAAACTGAAGAAGTTACCTCTTTGATTCCAGTTTTTTCACATCTCTTTGCTGTTCGAGACAAATTAATTCTTCTGGCTCATATTAGAAGTTCTTCTGCTACAACAAAATAGTGTAGGAGCATATTTAATGAATTTCCAATGTTGAAAGGTTTTTTGTTTGAAAACTTAGTACTAATGGGTGGGTTTCTGTTGATGTTTGTGGGTTTTTTCCCCTTGTGGCACATCAAGCATTTTCCTTCTGCATCTCTGTGATGCAATCAAAGAACTAGTTACTGCTCTTCTCCTAAATAGGATATACATCCAATATAAAAGTACAAAGCTGACAAAATACATCATGTTTGTTCTGAGTAACTCAGCTGACATGATTTTAGTGATCATTCAACCATGAGCATTTAAATGTGATCTGAGACTATTCTAGGAGAAGCCTGATCCCTGATGTAATTTGTATTTTGTCTGACATGACTTATATGGCTGTTCCAGATACATACACAAACAAAACACAAACAAAACTAAAGCAGCCTCCCCCCATTCTCACGAGAAAAAAAAAAAAAGAAAAGAAAAGGCAAGGACTATATCTCAGCATTGGAGGCCTTGAATGTCCTCTAGCAATGCATGCCTGATTTAACCCCATTTTAATGCCTGAGTTCTTTTCCTCCTTACACTAACTTGCTCTTGTTCATTGCAAGAGTTTTATATTCTTAGAGCAGAAGTGGCAGAGTGCATTTTCCTATCTCAGGTATTCCCATTCATAGCCTGACTCAAAATAATCCACCTGTAGCAGTACTTTGACACATCAGAGTATAAAATTCTCTGTTTGACATGTGGACAAATACTCTACTCAGACATCCTGTTACAATTGTGATAGAAGTGGAAGAAGTCTAATCTAAACACCTGAATATAAGGATAACTTGATCAGCTTCAGCAAAATTTCACAGACCATGCACCTGTGTCTTTTAGTGTGGAAAGAACAGACTCCAATTCCACTGATTAATAGAAAATGTTGTATTAATTGTAATTATTGACCAGAAAAATACTCTGATTTTACTCTAGTTGACTTTTTACTTCATATTTTCTAGTTGCTTGGTTTCTATTTGAAATAGCTGAAGACCTAAATTAAGAGTGGGATTCAGCTATTCCACTTCATGTTGAATCACAATCCTAAGCAGTACCAAACAGATTATGTTTTGATGTGGTTTGGTTTGGTTTCATTTCTTCAGGCTTTATTCTGAATTTTCTATTTTTTTTAAAGTAAAAGCAACTGAGAAAGTAAGGGAATTGCAAATCAAATGCTACTTCCTTTTATGTTAATGATAAAGGTCTTAAATTTAGTGGGGCTAGAGCTTCAAGTGATGATTTTAGGTTGAACTTCAATAAATCCATGTATATTGCCAGTACATATTCACACGGATCAGATTAGCTCTGACAAAGATCTGTTTGTCTTAACCCCAGTAGAAAAAAAGTATCACAACTAAGTCTGTTGGATAGGTTCATGTTATTCTCTCTAGACAAGAAATAAGATGACAGGTGGTAGCTGCTCGGGTAACAATCACTTAATTTTAACACAAATCTACATTTCTTATCAATTAATTCCCTAATCAATGAACACTTGTTAACAGTTGTCTGTTAAAAAATGTCACAATAAAAGAATTCTTACTTTTACCCAAAGAAAATTCTTGTGTATTCCACTTTGTGGAATCTAGTGCCAGGGGCACTCAGCAACATTTGAGATGAAAAAATTGGTGATGCTGAGCATATATTTTGCCATTTGCTGACACAAAGTAATTAAAACCAAACTGAACAAAAAAACACTCAGCGTCTCAGATTCCAGCAGCTAACTTTTGCAAGTACCTCTTCAGGAAGCTTCTGTTCTGTGGTCAGTCTTGCTAAAGCTTCCCTCTTTCATTTTGACTTTCCCAGCTCTCCTTGATGCATTTGAGAATGTAGGTCACCTAGGGCAAAGCAGTGCTGAAAAAGCCTTGCACTAAGGAAACAGCATGGCATGGCCATTTCTATATAAATTCCATCAAGCTTTTTTGCTGCCTTAACTGCAGTGCTGAATCTTAGGTACTAGGCTTCACTGAAGCTTACCCTCTCTGCAGTTCTGAGGTCCACCTCCTGGCCATTTCCCTCCTGTCAAAGAGAGAAATGTGATTTATATTCCCTCCTAAGAGTATTTTAGGGCTCTGAAAAAGTGCTGCGCTAACAAAGACGGAGTGAAATGGGGACTGTACATGATAAATTGAATAAACTACCAAAAAAGGACAACAAAATGTTTTTTAATGATTAACTGAGGAAGAAAGAAATCAGAGAATGAATAAGGCTTCAGCAAGTACTTTAGTCTTTGTCCATTGTATGAAATTATATGGAATATAGATATTTGGAAATGGCTCAGTGGTAGGGCTTTTGAATGTGTTGTCTTTAACTACAAAGTCAGTGGCTTTAATTACAGAGTCACTTCATGCAGAGTTAAGATATTCAGTGGATGAAGGACCTGTCTCGTCATAACTTTTACATCCCTGAATGCTTCCCTAATAAGACTTTTTTTCCTAGTAAGTAATGACTTTGTGCTACAATATTCTATGTTGTTCAGACTCCTTACTGCAAAATGGACTATCCCAAATTTATGTGAGCAAAATAGGTGCAGAGGGAAACTGAGAACATTGATAGCTTCTCGGTGGAAAGCCTGTACAAAATACACTACTGGAATCCATGTTTCTTAAATCGTGCTCCAAAGCACTTGATGTGCTGCAGAGTTTATCCTTCCTTACAGCTGTTCTGCATTGTCCTACTTTTTGTTAGTTTTCACTTTTTGGAAGGGCACTGTGGAAGAGAATGTAATAGAAGTTGGAACAGCGTTCTGTCTGAGAGAAAGATCAATGTGATGAGTACTCCCAAAATGGATTGATGTGCAACAGAGAAGACTGAGTGCGAAAGGATGTTTTAAACTTTACAGCTTCTGAAACTCTGATGGAAACTTAACTTTTCATTACAATTTTTTGATGGAAGGCTTGGCAATAAAAAATTTATTATGGTCAGTCGTTTGCAGGGCTATGCTCCGTACTGTTAGAATGATCAAGTTATTCATTAATACATGTGCACATCTGCTGCAGGCTGGGTTCCATATCTGCATGATTTCATCAATAATATATATTTCAGTAAAAGTGATGAGCAGCCTTGATTCCTTAAATATAATAAGATTAGCTTCTATACAAAGTTACAGGACTGCATATAGCAAAATACAGAATGTCCTAAGTCAAACTTTTTGTGTATGAGAATAGCTCATAACTCTATGCTCAGTTACTGATTTGAACTTCTGCCACACTGTTCATGCAATAAAGTATTCCTTGCAATTTCATATATTTAGAAATACATTTGTACTGCTAGTGGGTAGCTAGTTTTGCCCTCTGGTAAAGTGGCTATGACTATACATGCAGGTGTACATAAATTGACTGTGTAACATAGTATGACATATTGACAATATGTTTGTCCCACTTAGATATACAAATGACAATATTTATGACTATTGGTATAACTTGAAAAGCTGTACATAATTTTCACAAGATGGATTTTTAGTTTATGTAACTATTCCAAGAAGTGGTTAAAACAAGGAAAAAACTGAACAACCTCAATTTTTCTAAATGTAGTGACTACATTTAAGAATTATTCTATAATTTTGATGGAAGTTTCAACCAAATTAATTCTTTTTGATTCAGACAAATTTCTGATTAAAACTTATCATATTTGAAATTTACAAGTGAACTACAGTGACCTTTTATAATAATTATGTGATCTTGGTGATACCTACCCCTACCCAGGCCTGATGGCTCAAGAAAACCTTTTATTTACTCTTTACTAGTTCTGGCTCAAGACAGGATATGTCTTCTGATTCACTGAGTAACATAAGGTTTATGTAATCTACCATTTTGTCAGCATTACATCTCATGTCTCTCAATCTGGGAACTAATGTTAGCCACAAAGTTTTCCAACTCTGGTGGAACTGGCTTAATGTATTAGCAAAGGAGCTGTCTAAGCAGGAAAGAATTCTGTGTCTTGTGGAGAACCAGGCAAGCAAGAAAGAATAGCAAAAAAAAAAAATTAAAATAACAAAGCCTTTGAACAGAATTTGCATGAGGATAGACATAGAAATAACAGAAAGAGGCATTAAGGATAGAAGCTTGAAAAGAAGCTGTGTCAAATGCAGGAAAGAGATTGCATCCCTTCCAGAAGACTGTCTTGAAACAGAAATGGCATTTTAGTTGATGGAGAGAATGAAGTAGGGAAATATGTACAGTTTTATTTTGAATAGATTTGTGTTCATCTTGCAGTGTTAATTAAAATCAGTAATATTCTCAAATTCAACATGGAATATGGCTGTGCTTTTCTTATTGTGTAGCTCTGGAAAGGAAAAATGCAGAGCAAGTTTTCTGCTCTCTGTAGAAAGATGTCTGTTGCAATCAGATCAGAGGCAAGAAAGAGTATCCTTAAACTGCAGCCAGTAGGAACTTTGTACTCTGAAAGTCCCAGTGGGACCCAGGTTATAGGTAGTGCCTGCCCTCTGCTCCCTTCCTGGGTTCTAAGGATATGTACTCCTGCTGCAGTAGCTTGGGAGTATTTAATGAGAGTGTGTCAGAGACAATGCCAATTGAACAGTCATTTAGTCTGTTTAGAAGAGCAAAAGAGAATTTAAAATGCCAGGTCACACTGAAAAATCTTCAGGTCAAGTCTCATGGGAACTCACACAATTGGGATGTGCTGAGAAGAAAAGATGGTATCCTTCATCCACAGCAACAGCCTACAAACACAGCTGTACTAACCTCCTGGGGAAATGCAGCTAATCTTAGGATGAGATAGTGAGATCTCCAGGTTGTGGTCAAGGGTCTTTTCTCTTGTGAGAGAATAAACTTCCTGAGGAGATCGAGATAATCAAGGGTTGGACTACACTCCAGATTTTCTGCGAGGCCCTGTTCTGTGGCAGTGCACTACTGTCTCATCAGTGTACAACTGAATAGATTCTTCTCTGGACCGAGAAAAATCACTCTTTGTGCAGGGATGAGAGAGGGTTTCTGGGAACTCTCAGGAATTATTCGTAACAGTGTAATTGTATTATGTAACATAAGTGTTCTGAGAGTTGTAGAAATCCACAACATGCATTTTGGCATTCATATTATTCCATTTTCTGAAAAATGTCCGAGGCACCTATAGGACCCAATGACACCATTATTGAGCTAAAAATAAAAATAAATGGAGACAAAGAAGAACTGCCAAATTTGCTTTAAAATATGGAAGAAGGTAATTTCCATACAGGATTAAGATGAACCCAAAGTTACATTACTTTATTAAGATAGTATGATAATATGTTGGGTTGATTTTGGCTAGCCTGCAAAGTGCCCACCAATCCCACTATCAATTCCCTGCCTCAAAGAAGGCTCATGGGAATAGGGGAATAGGAGCTCAAGTCAGTTCATAACGCTTTGTCTCTTCCTCCTCATGCTCTTCCCCCAGCGTGGAGTGCCCTCCATGGGAGACAGTCTTTCACAAAATTATACAAAACAGGTCCGTCCTTCCCATCAGCTGCAGTTCTTCATGAACTGCTTCAGTGTGGGTCTTTTCCACAGGGTGCAGTCCTTCAGGAACAGACTGCTCCTGTGTGGGTTCCCCGATGGGTTCACAAGTCCTGCCAGAAAACCTGCTTCATCCTGGGCTCCTCTCCATGGGGTCAAAGGTGCTGTCAGAGCCCAGCTCAAGGATGGGCTTTTTCTTCTTTGGTTCACAGGTTCCTTCAGGGAGCATCCACTTGCTTGGACATAAGATCCTCGTCAGGCTGCAGGGGCACAGCTGCCTCACCACGGGCTGCTCCACAGGCTGCAGGGAAATCTCTCCTCCAGGGTCTGGAGCACCTCCTCCTACTCCTTCTTCCCCTCCAGACCCTGGGGTCTGAATAGTTGCCTGTATCATTCTCTCACTCATTGGCTGCTGCTGTGCAACATTTTTCCCCCCTTGTTAAATACACTGTAACTGCGTGCTGCCACCAGCCTCAGCTTTGGCCAGCAGCAAGTCTGTCAGAGCCAGCTGACAAAACCTTGTCGAGTAACACCAATACTGATAATCCAAAAATGGGCTTTTGTGAGTTTATACTAGATTTTTCTAAAAATTAGTTTGGGAGGTATGAAAGACAAGCATCTTGAACAACAAACACCAGTTGAAAGAATGAAATAAAGGGATCAACAATTTGTCTCATTCCTATCCTGGCCACTGGAGAGGGAGGTGCCTGGTAGTCTATCAGCTGAAGGGTGGAAAGGAGGCTGGTGTGGATTAGGTTGGCAGCACATATATGCCCTGAGGTATTACTGATTTATTTTTGTGACTCATTTACCTTTGCCAAAACTTCATGATGCCGTATTTTCAACAGTATGACTTCAGGACTAGGAACTAAATTACTAAATTCAGTTAAATTAAATTGCTAAATTAAATCTCTAAAATCCTCTCGATCTGAGAATATAGGGTCTTCAAAGTGTGACCAGAAATTAAGTGTTGTTAGGTTCTTTGATAAAAAGCTCATCTTCACACTCTCAATTGGGCACAGAGCAATACTATCAAGCAGGGGAACCTTCATCTCTGTGGGAAACTCAGAAAAAAATTCCCTGTCCCAGTCTCAAGAGTGTCACAAAAGAGAACTGATGGTCATCATCCAGGTTTGAAACACATCAGGTGAGTCTGGAAAGGCTCTCCAGACAAATTTAGAGATTGAAGTAGTTGGGGTATAACTAGATAGGGTATATCTAGAGGGTATAACACACTGTGGGATGCAGGGGAGTGGGATGGGATGGGATGGGATGGGATAGAATAGAATGGAATGGAATGGAATGGAATGGAATAGGAATGGAATAGAATAGAATAGAATAGAATAGAATAGAATAGAATAGAATAGAATAGAATAGAATAGAATAGAATAGAATAGAATAGAATAGAATATTCATCAAGTCCAACAGTCTGATTGTGACAGGGCTGATTCGAAGTTAAAACTTGCTTTTAAGGACATATTCCAAATGCCTCACACACTGACAGGCACGGGGCATCAGTAACCTCTACAGAAGACCTGTTCTAGGGTATGACCATCCTCTTTGTAAAGAAATGTTTCCAGGTATCAAGTCTGAACCTCCCCTGACATGCAGGGAATCTTAGGATTATACAAGACATCTTTTGGTTGGTGTAGGGGACAAAACCAAAGGCAGAGGAAGGGAGGGCTTATCTTGACTTGGAATAAATGGGTCGTAGATGGCTAGGAGTACAAAAACTGTTGCCCATGTGTAAACAGGTTGTTGGGCAGTATGCTTGTCTGGCTATGACCCACACTCAATGATTACCTGCTGTCCTGCCTTCTTCCTAAATTCCATTTCTATTTTCCTAAATGAGTGGACTCTGTTCTGTGTGGATGTGATTGTATGGATGTCTAAGAGTCAGCAACTGAAATTGGACAAGGGATTATAGAACTTGCAAATCAGCAGAGTCATCAGCTGAAGAGACAGGAGTGAATAAAAACAAGCACCAAAAACTGCATTGCAGATCAGAGGCTATATGTGTCTGTGATGCAAGCAATTTGACCGAGTGCAAATATTATGCCAAACTAAATGGAGAGGAGATTAAGAGGCTTGAGAAGGAAGCATGTCTCTGGAAGTAAGGCAATTGGAGAAGGTGATTTCCAAAGGGACCAAGAAGTCTATGCCAACTCATGGAGAGGATGTAAAACCTGAAGGTCAGCTGAGAGACTGCATGTGTGTGTGTGTGTGTGTGTGTGTGTGTGTGTGTGTATATCTGCATGGGAGGAAGCTGGGGACAACAGTGATCCAGGCTGGAAGGAAGGCCTAAGGTACTGGGTGGCATTTGCTCAGGAGAGATCCACAGTGTGCATGTTTATGGGCTGCTGTGTGCAAGGAAATCTGTATCCAGCAGCTGGAGTTGGACTGTGGGGTCTGGGGAACAGTGTGTCCAGTGACTGGGTGACCTGGGATCCACAGCCACTTGCTAGATGGACCGTGTGTCTAAGCCCAGCTACTGAGAGAACCCTGGTGCACGTGAGGAGGTGTGTACCAGCCCTTGGAGAGGGGTTCATTTGTGAGGGTGCAGCACCTGAGAAGATCAGAGATGTGGGTACCAGCACATCATGGTGTGTGTCTGTGGGTGATGAGTGAAAAGCCAGTACAGTGGGATTGCAAATCTTAGGAGCTCCATGTACAGGGTACAGCAGTGGGATACATTGTGGATCCAGGGGTAGACTGAGTATCTAAGGTCAGCTTCTGGAGGAAAACACATTATACATACGGATATATTTCCTAATAATACACTTCCATCCTGATTAGCCCAAGGGCAACAAGATGAGGCCATTGGTGCTGTTCGTGCCTGTGTGTGAGTGCAGAGTGTTTCTGGCTGTATTGATCTGTGCAGCTGTGCACGTATGTATGTTTGTATGTTTGTATGTCTGTGCCTGCCAAGAACACATTTAGTTTCCCTACTGAGTACCAACACAGGCTGGGGGAATGAAGGGATTTTGAGCAGTCCTGAGGAGAAGTACTTGGAGGTGTTTGCAGATGATATTGATTTTGCTCTTATGAGAGATCACAATTTCATTTGCCCTACACTACCACAAAACCTTCACTCATACTACAGCCAAATTCAACCCCAATGTGAAGGTCCTTTAAAGTCCCTTTATGACATTCTAGGTAATTTCAATAATAGCCTTAAGTTACTGAAATCAGTTTATAAGCTAATTTTATAATAGTTTGTAAACTATTGTGTATCCTTAGGCAAGTATAGATATATACTTTTTATTTATGTATTTTTTTTAATTAGCCATATATACCTCCTGCATTTGGAAAACTGAGAATCCATTGCACATTAGCATCTTGCTCTCCTCCCTCACGACTGCCGGTAGATTGTTTTTACTTCATTCCAGCACAGCAGCAATCCATTTCAAGTCCACCAAGCTCTGCGGGGTCATTGGACTCTGGTTATAAATTCACAGATGAGGTTGACTAGATTCCTGCTGGCTCCTGGACTGTGTCTGTACTCTAGGATTTTGGATAGGATTGCTCTAGAGAAGGTTTGTGGCTGCGCCTCTCCGCTGTGCCGGCCTCAGGCTGCTCCCAGGCGAGACGCAAGCCAAGGGAAGGCGAGGCTTTTACTGCATCCCCACAGGCAGCACCACACAGCCCAGTCCTCCACCTGGTTTTTATTGACGTCGAAGATCCCGGCTCCAGCACAGCCGAGCGGTCATCCAGACCCAGACGCGCCAGAGCGCGGCAGGACCGGCGGACATCGCTACCCCTCGGTGTGTCCGCCGAGGGAAGCACAGGATGCGCGAGCAGGGCGAGGCTCCACCTGCCGCCGCGCACCTGCCGCCGCGCTGCGGGGCTAACGGGGATAACGGGGCTAACGGGGGAAACGGGGCCGGCGGGAGCGCGGCGGGGCCTGCGGGCCATGTAAGGAAGGCATTGCCGGTCGCGCGGCCCCTCAGCCGGAGCGCGGGGCGCGGGCGCGGCCCCGGCCGCACGGCGCGCGCCGCCTATGGGCGCTCGCGGCGGGCGGGCGGCGCCGCGCGACCGGCAATGCCCGCGCGGGGGGGGCGGTGCCGCTGCAACGGCCGCGCCGGCTGCGGACACCCGCGGCTGCTGCCGAGCGCGCCGGACCGAGCCCGGCCAGCCCCGCCAGACCTGCCGCCCTCCACAGCCGGCGGTGAGTGCGCGGCCGCCGCTCCCGGGCCGGGCGAGCGCCGCTCCTCCGGGGGTGGGTGGGCTGCGTGTCGTGTGCCGTGCCCGCTCCCTCCTTCCCATCGCGCCGCTAATCGATCGCGGCTCAGCTGCCGAGGGCGAGAGGGGAGGGGTCGCTGGCGGCGCTGCCGGGGGTCTGGCGGCTCCGGTGCCCCCTCCAGGTGCCAGCCCCCACCGGAGGAGCGCCCGAACCCAGCCCGGCGCGGCCGCCGCCGCCCTCCGTTATGTAACGCCCGCGGGGGGCTGCGGGCGGCGGCCCCGCGTCCCTCCTCGGGCTTCACCTCCTCGGGGCTCACCTCCCCTTCTGCGCTCCCCTCCGGGACCCGGGGACAAGGGGCCGCCGGGGAGCGGGGCTCGCCAAAGCTGCGCGCCTTTGCCCACCTGCGGGTGGGCTCCGCGGCCGCATCCCCTGATCGCCATCGAGGAGGGACGCGCGGCCGCAGACAGCGTGGGACCGACCGGGCGGCTTCCCGGCTCCCGGCGGGGCAGGTCCGCGGATGGGCGATACCGGAGGCTGGCTGCGAGCGGCTGGAGAGCCCCGCGCTGCTCCCGCGGGCGGCTCCCGGGGAGCCGGGATGGAGCCACCTTGCGCGCACACACCAAATGCTCCGCAGTCAACAACAAAGCCTCAGCCGCCGCTGCTGCTCCTTGCGCTCGTGTAGAGGCAGCGCTCCCCTTTTATGGAGACCGATGCGGAGAGGCTATTTGCCATTTCTTTTTTTTTTTTTTTTTTTCTTGAAGTCCCCAAGCGGTAGCTGGAGGGGCTTCGTCGTCGAGAGCCGCTGCTGTATAGCGTCCTCCACAAAAGCAGCATCAGGTGTGGGAGACCCTTTAGCGCCTGCGGGGTGATACCCGTAGGTGTACAGCCACGTCCTCCGGGGTGGAAAACAAGGACGTGACAAACGTGAATTCGTCTGTAACCTCGGCTAGCTCGTTTGAAAATAAATATAACCTGGTTGCAAATACTTCTCCCGTCATGGGTAAAAGCTCTTGTACATTGGCGAAATTATTCCAAGGGGAAGTTGGGTGCATGCTGCAAGATGCTGAACGCACATGCGAATAGCATCTTAAACGCTGACAGCTTCCAATCATGTAGGAGATGCTGCTGATGACCAGTTTGCCTTTTCATGTTTTGCAGGCTCTACATGGGCAGGTTTGGGAGGGGGCAATTTTTTTTTCAGATTTTACGGAGGGTTGCATAACTCCTCATATTTATTTGAGAAGAAGAGGAGGAGCAAACCCGGGCCCCAGCCTGAAATGAAACACATGATGTGAGACTGTCTTTTACTGAGCCGTCCCACTGTTTTCTCAGCTAGCATCATTAAATAGCATGCTTTAGAGGTGTTGGAAAGGGTTAGCATGACAGTAAAACACTAAGGTTTGGGGTTTCTTTTCCTCTAGTGAAAACTTTGGGGAAAACCAAAGAGGTACCTTCATAATCTTAGAGGTACTTTCATAATCTTAGTCTTAAAATAGCATCACTGTCTATCAAACCCCTATACAACTTATTTTTTAAATGGAAATGGCCATTTTTCTAATCTTTTAGTGATGAGCACTTCTTTATGTTTTTAGAGACCCTATCCCAACTCAACTTTTCATCTCCCCAATCCAAAATAAAATGCTGTTTTGAATGCCTTTGTACATTTCTGGGTCACAGTTATATGCTTTTAAATAGTCCATCATTTGTAACTGCCGAAGTGTATGTCCAGTATTAAATTATAGTACAGTGTAATGCTTAGACAGCATGCCATGCAAGGATCAAATTGCAGTAAAGCTCACAGGAATCTCCTGCAGTGCTTGCACTTGACCCCTGTAAATCTAAGAAAGGATATTTATAAATGGAAATATACATCCAGCAAGTAGTTGTTTCTGTGTCATATTTAATCTGTGGTGAAAAATAATGTCTTTCTATTTAATTTTTATAGTAGGTATATTCCAGTGGTTTTCTGGAGGCAGCTGTGTGATAGAAGCTATTTTTGCTTCTTGTATCTTGAGCTTAATTTGAAATAATTAAATAAGACTCTTTCAAGGAGTGAGGTAGTCAGTTACGTCAATTTATGTTAAGAGTATTCTCATTATAGGTAGAAGCAATTATTTGTACTCAGTATATCTCATAGTGCTTCAGAGAATAAGCCATGCAATGTTTAACCTTGATAACTTGCTAAAATACAAATTAAAATAATATCAGCTATTTTTCTTGCTTTACACACTTTAATTATGTAAGTCTCTAGTGTGAGGATGTGACCATACTCACAAGCATCTATCTATGTTTATATATCATTATATATATTTCATATGTTACAACGAGAACAATCATTCTGTGGCATAGTCAGTCACGTCCTTTTTATTTGTACGTGCGTACTGCTTGAAGGCTTGCATAGATGGAATGGATTCTCTTCAGCAGGCAACAAAGTTTGTTTTTGCCTCCCCCCTGAAACCCATTTTTATGCTGTGCCTAACTGAAATTAAATGCAGGTATGTAATTTCCACACCTACTGTTTCTCTGCCGTATCGGCATGACTGCTGTGGGCAGAAGTGCTTCTAGAAGTCTCTGCCAGTTAGTTGAAAGGAAATATTTTGCTTACTGTTTGTATTGTCATAGTGTCTGGAAGCTGTAGTCAGGGACCTTTACTAATCTGTTATGTCTGGTATAATGGAACAATAACTTGGGCATGGCCCCCTAAATATTATGATCCAAAATAAAGAGCAAGGAACTGTGAGTGGTGCAAAAGAGAAATCAAGCTGATGTTAAGAAGAATACATTAGTATGTGTGTGTGTTATCCAGCTATGTACTTTCTCATTCTTGTGTAAGAGCAAAGGGAATTCTAGAAATTAGTGTAAGTCTCCCACTGTTCTCTGAGGGTTTATCCTTGGGACATGTGAATGGCTTGGGTTTGGGGATTTTGAAATGTATCTAATTTGACTAAATGCTGAAAATCAAGGTAAAAAAAACCGAAATCAATCTAATATGAACACACTACCTAATTTTTACAGTTTTTTAAATTTAAGGTAATATTTTAAAATTTTGAAATGGAGTTTTCATTTCAAATTCCAGTTGTACAGGAAAAAATGTTTCTCCTGTATTTCATTATGTTTTTCTATTTCCTTAATGTTTTCTGTAATCTGTTCTAGCTCTTTCTTCATCTCATCCCCCTCATGTGCCTAACCCCCCCCCCCAGAAATACATAATAGCAACTACACCTTCGGCTAAAAGACACTTCTGAGTGAATGCATCACTCTGCCCATCCAAATTGCCCATACATAGAAATACTTCAAGAATTTCCCATTTCAGTGTAGACTGGTTATTGGGATGCTTTGGAACAGTGATGAAAAGAACTGTACAGTGAAAGGATGTTACTGGTAAAATATGTAAAGATGGTCTTTAAGTACCCAGGGACTGTACATGTGTTACAGGACAAGTATGTGTATCCTGCTCAGGTTTCAGGACACTCTTCCTCAGTGGGTGTTTATCTCAAGTGCTGACAGAGCAGAACAGACTGATTCTTTGCTACTCAGTTTTCTTGGCTCACAATGGTATGTCCATCAAAACAGTTGGGAAATTTTTCTTTATTGTTGGTTGTTACATGTGGTGGGTGGGAATTCACTTTGCTGCTGCTAAGAGGGATTCTTAACTCTGTCAGGACTCTGAGGTAGCTGTGGAGAAGCTTAGGCTCTTACTCTTGCTAGTTGTCTTAAGGTTCCCTCTTTCTTTTCTTCCTCACCCTTCTCCTGCCTTGTAGTGTCCTGAGTTTGTGGTATGAGTTTCCCTGGATGGAGAACCAAGAGGTGACAACCAAGAGTTTTCAGATCAAAGGTTCAATGCATTATGTGGCTGATGAAAAGATAAAAATGAATCTGCAATGTTACTGTTTTGAATAATCATATGATGTTAATTTTTGCTCAGTTTGGCAAATCTCAGGAGTATGCTTCTGTGTCAGTGTTCATATATTGGGAGCATCTGACAAAATGAGCACAGAGAAACTTGTAATTAAAAAAATCAATGAGATAACAGTTTTTGCTTGAATCTCTGAGGGTTGCAGTCCTAGTTCAAATTCTTAAATGGTGTTTTATTGGATCAATGCAAAGAAAATTCTTGCAGTAGTAGTGAAAATGCTAAGAGGTCTTGCTCACAAAATTCTTTTTTTCATTGTTGATGACACTGTTTATTTTTAACTTAAAAACAAACCTGTTCCAGCCTGTCTCTTCTGATTTGAGTATTGGAAGGAGTAGTACCCAGTACTTCATCTTAGAAGCACTTAAAGATGTGAAAAGCTTACTGATTTAGCAAAGGAAGTATTTCCCTTCTTATTTTGGACCAGGCTGTGGGTGGTTGCAAAAAAATCTGTACTTATTGGCTAGTTTATTTTTGTGGATTCAGACAAAAGTGAAGTAGCAGATTTCAAGAACATAAGGGATCTTTAGACAGTGTAACCTGATTAATGTATTAGTTACATTGAGTTAGTTATCCGAAAGCAATAACCTACATTTGGTAAAAGTCTGTCTTTTCAGAGAAACTTGACTAAGTATATCTTCTGTATTAAAGGCAGTCTAATGTGCAGACATGAGGAGGTGAATTATCTGCAGCTCTTCTTGGAAGTTACCTTTAGTACCTGGCATGGTTGATTGTCTCTTCATAAGGGAGGTCATATTTCTAATTTGTACTGGCATAGCCTGAATTTTCAACTGTAGAGTTTTTTATATCTCTGGCAGTAAAGAGCCATTTAGTAGGTGATCCAGTTTCTCAACAGAGGTATTTGGATCTCGCAAGAATTCCACCAATGTAATTTGTAAAGTGTCTTACGGTAAAACATCTTGTCTCATGATTTTGCATCTCTTATATCATCTTCCTTTCTTTGATCAGAGGTGATGCTTTGTGACTACTAAATATTACAGTGCTTTCAAGTCTCTGTTAGCTCAGTTTTTCTTCGATTTAATTCTGTCCTGTCAATAGTTTGTTCTCTAGGTATGTTTACTTATAGGTGGCACTCAAAGTCCCCCATCTTACTGGAGTTTGAAGTGATCTTTCTGTACAATCTTTGATCCACTTTCATGGAGTGGATCTTCATTAATCATGGCATTTCCAGAAATATTTTGAAAGGGTTCTGTGGAAGTTCCAGGTAAAGTCTGGTCTGGGTGAGGGTGGTGGGAGGATACAATATAGTGTGTGAAGAAGTGAGGATGAGCAAGCTCTACAATTGTAGTGGAACCTGTACTTAACTAATCCTAAAGTGATGACAGGCCTAGCATGTTATTTGGAGCTGTAAATTAATTGTATGACTAACCACTATGGAGAGCAGCTGTTGTCTTCCACTCTTTTTGGATCTGTGATTCCAAGTCTTTTTTTCATACACTATGAAAAATATCTCATCTAAACACTTAAGTCTCCTCTTTTGTTGTGCTCTAATTGGTGTCATATTCACTTTCACTTGTGAAGGAGGTTCTAGACACTGGCTTGTATCCTTGCCTCTGTATGAAATTGCAGAATGTTTGTGTCCAGATTATTCATCTACCAATGACAGCAGCCCGGCAGAGCTTAGGATGAGTACTTAGAAAGTGGAACTCTCAAATGGAGTAGTGGCATAATGGAAAAAAAGCATAATAAGGGTTCACCAGGATATAATGTAGATGCCTTAATTATGCTTTTACCTTCATAGTTAAAACCTTGTGTAAGTGACACGGTGGTATTACAGGATATTGTGGAGCTAGTTAAGAGTTAGCTAGATAGAGAATTTTTGTGTACTTTTAAGTGTTGTCAGGTGAACATGTTTTTTAAAAGAAATAAGTTGCAATACATCTCTTACTGATAGTGTGTCTGTGTACAAGTGCTTTGTTTATATAAAGAGGTGATATTTATGAAGTGGTTCTTTGAAAAGCAGGAATGTAATTTACTAAACTAAACTTAGTTTGGTATCTCAGGTGACATTGTAGAAGTAACTAGCTGAATAGCAATAGTTTTTAGAAATACAACAGTAAAAATAATTAGTTATCAGTCAAAGTAATCTCTGTGCCTGACAATGTGTTTTCTAAGTTAGATCCTCTAATGGCATATGTATTGGCCTATGTTCACAGTCTGAAATACTGTTTTGCTGAGGAGGAACGCTGGACAGGTTAAGTAGGTACCTTTTCTGTTACTCTGTGTGTGTTCTGCTGAAGGTCGAAATGTGTATGTGTGATCTGGCCAGCCTTGCCCTTGTCCATAGTGCTAAATTCACGTATATTGTTAAGAGAACTTGAGGTTCAGCCATGCAGTTCCTCATAAAGCCTGCAAAAGGATTTCATTTTCTTAGGTAAAGATGGGTTTAACTGTAGATAGAGTTGTTAGCTTTGCTTGTTTTGCAGTGGTCTCTGCTTATTTGCCTTCTGTGTTGTATGCTAGGGAAAATGGGTGGCTGCCATTCACTTCAGTATCACATGTTGAGAAATAAAACCAGAGCAGATCTCTGAAGAGAAATGCCTTAACTCTGGTTCCTACACGTAGCTGTGAAGGAAGCTTAAGGGAAGCTTTAAGAGCAGTCTAAAGCATTGCTTTTTATTAGGAGGCTGTTGCATTTCTCCATCTGTTTATCCTTCCCTAAGCTTGAATGTTTGTGCAAAAATGTGGGAAAAAGATTCCATTTGCTGTACTTTGTCTCTGCTGTTTTTATTTGGCATAAATAATTACAGAGAGAAAATAAATGAGAATTCCCGTCCATTGCAATTTTGTAAAGTTTTTATAACAAGGGAAAGATGGATCAAGTACGAAAATAAACTAGATGCAGTCAGACAAATTCAAATGCTTTGCACAGTTCCATGATTCATTATTCAATTAACTCATAAAAATAACACCTCCTGTGCTTATTGAAAAGTTGCCTTTTTTTTTTTTTTTTTTTGCTTGGATTGCCAGAAGGTCTTTAGGAAATTTTGGATGGCAACTATTTGTGGTGCATTGGATGAGTTTTACCAACAGTGCAGTAACAGATTCTGATAAAAATTATGTCCTAAGCACCTGCTTACCAACACTTGGTGGGCAGGAAAAATGAGCAGGAGAATGGAAGGTAAAATCAGATAACACTGAACATATAAAACTAGTTGTCTGGGGTGTATGGTAGAAAGAGTTAAGAAATTAGGGAGGTATCAGGGCTAAGGTTGAAACCCTGAAGAGATAGTGCATTTTAGGTTGTAGGAGCCTGAGGAATTTACACTGCAGACTTGGGTTGTTAGCTAGATGATGGCCTTGATGCTCAGTGTAAACATAACTTTGGGGTCTTGGGTTGTGGGTTGTACTGGAGGTGGGTATTACACCTGAGAAAGAAGCCTGGCCTGTGCAAAGGGGTGTGTTACAGGCAGGAGGAGACACTAATAGTTTATTATTGCATTGCACCTGTGCCATTGTACTGTTGAATTCTGTAAATTCATCAGTCTTAACAATCTGAGAGGTCTGCTTGATTCTTGAATGATTCTGTTGTTGAACAGTGTGAATTGGAAGTTTCCTTTAGTTCACAACTTGACTTTTGACCTAATTTTATCAAATTCTTGGTTGATAAGTATTCTAAGGAATGGACAGTTTTAAAATACACTGCCTTTTGCATTAAGATGAATGTATCTGAGGCTGTAATAATGCTGTAGTATTCTAGTCTGTTGTTCTGTCTTAGACAGTTACGCTCATATTTGTTTCCATGGCAGTAGATGTTGTGAGATGACTTCCATTAAAACTGGTTTTTAACACTGTTTAAAACTTGCTGCAAATGAAGGCTAAGCTTTAATGAAATTAAAGGTGAGCTAGACAAAGCAGATGAAAAGGTACATGGTAGAACCCCAAAAAATAGGCATTCAGATTTTTGTATCCTGCTGATATGTATATCAGCTTTAAGCTGTACCAAGGGTAATATAGGTTGGATATTAGGAAAACGGTTTTTTCGAAAAGAATGATATAGTACTGGAATGATCTGTGGAGTGGTGGAATGGTGGTGGAGTCACTATCCCTGGATGTGTTTAAAAAAAGACTGGATGTGGCACTCGGTTCCATGGTTTATTTGAGATGTTAGAGCATGGGTTGGACTCTCTGATCTTGAAGGTCTCCTCCAACCTAGTGATTCTGTGATATATGTGTGTGTATATTTATTTATTTATCTATATTTTAATTTTTTTTAAGAAAACAGTTTTTTGATGTGGGGATCCTAAAGGGGTTTAATAGATTTGCAGCTAGTGATAATGTATATTTATTTCCTTTATCAAGTCAGTGAACATTGGTTCTTAGAGTAGTCATTACATTCATGTATCTGCTTTATGTGATCTTAATGATTAAAGTAGTGTAGAATATGGGTCCCAGGGTCCTCATGATGATATGAATACTGGCAGCAGAACGGCCATGTTTCTTCATCCCTCTCCTTTGAGTTCCCTATCTGTGGCATGGCAGCAATGGTAGCTTGTGTTGCAAATACTAAGCTTTCTGCTGAGCAAATAAGCCATGAATTAGTTGCCAGGGATGGGGCAGTGAAGGTGCTGTGGTGAATTCTGACTTAGTAGGATACATGCATATTCAAAGAGCTGCATAAGCTTTTGAAATTGTTGGAAAACATACTCTGGGATTTAGTAAGTCTTCCTTGCTGCTGAGAGATGGATTACTTCTAAGAGCAATTCCCACAAATCTAAATCAACTCTATACCAGAATTCCTGCAATTTTTGGATATCTGGAGAGGGTGTGGATAAGTGAAAGAGTGTAAAGGAATATAAATCCTTCAGTAGAGTTGGCCGTTTGTCAGTACTGAGGCTTTGGGTATTCACACAGCTCTAGAAATTGACAACTGAAATTCACAGGAACAATTACTTCTTCTCCCATCTTTTATGGAAGAATCCATAAAAGTTAATAAGTGACTTTATCTAGTGGAGGTCTCTCAGCTGTCTGTCTGCAGATGAGTATATATTCTAGTGTCTGGCTAAAAGGAAGTTTGATGGTATTAGAAAACTTTTTCTAATGGGTTAGGTGCATGATGAGACCACAGATCTGCACTTTTGGTCTATTTCGCATGAGATAGTCATGAAATCAGTGGCTGACATCAGTTAATGTGAGTTAGTTTGATCCCTGGCTTAATCTCTGTATAATGTGCTGTATTACTTGTCTATTGCAGAGTGAGGGAAGGGACAAAAACTGTTTCTTCATGTCCCAGCTTCCTTCTTTCTGCTAGCTCTGGAAATTGGTATTGTCTAATTGTGTACATATTAGACTTTTTGGATGATGATGAAAAGCATTTCTTCGGTTAGCTGTAATGGTTGTAGTTGGCATCTACACAGCTCATGCATTTGAACAGTGGCTTAATTTTGTTTTACTGAATTTTAGATTTGGTATTCTAGAGTAATCACTTTCTTTCATCTTTCACCTATCCTCTTGCTATGGCCCTGCCCGTAATTACTCCTGATCTTCTAGCAGAATCTACCAAGCACCTTTGGATTCCTTTGTCCAGGGAAAAAGGGTAAGGAAGACTCAAATCAGCATTTGATCTTGAATTTTTGTCAGATAGATGATTCTTTATTTCTATTTGGGAGATCATTTCTTCAACGTGACATGATCTCCTTCCTTATCTGTAATCACTAAAAAAAGATGAAGGAGCTGGCCCCATATCCTGTGTTGTGCAGTTCTTTACCTTTTAATTATAGTATCTTAATAAATGTAGTTTCTTCACACTGTGTTGTTTGTAGTGCTAAGAAAGAAAAGCTTAAATTAAGACTATAAAATTTTTCATAAAGCCAGGAAGCTTCTTTTTAATATATTTCATGCTATTATACAGGATTTTAACAAGTAAACTGTAATTATGAATCAACAAGGAGTGTCCATGATAATATTTGGCAACCACTGCAGAGTCCTGGTTTTAATCTCTACTTGGCTCTCTGCTTTAGATGGCAACGATTTATTTGAAATGAGTCTAGTTTGCATACCAGATTTCACCATTCAAAACTAAAGCCTTTTCTGTAGTGTGTCTGCTCTGCCTGATCAAGAACTACTCAAAACATCCCAGTACAAAGAACATATATTAATGAGTGAGAGAAATAAGTCTGGAACTACCTTTCTGATGGCCAAATACGTTCTTTTGAGCATTCTTCCTATATCAGGTTTATAAAGTTTCAATTTATTAGCTATTTAAAGTAAGTAAAAAATCCTTTCAGTTGATACAGCTATCATATTAAAGACTGTATAAGAGAGTAAAACACGATTCTGCTGTGCTGTGCAAAGTTGAGTTACGGTTTTAGGCAACAAAACATTAAGTTAAGGGTCAGCAAGGCACTGATACTGGCTAAGGAAAGATTTTGTTCAGGAGGTACTTAAAAATGTAGGTATTCATTATATTTTCCAATTTCAGATGGGACAGAGGGTCACAGATCTTTTCTTGTTTATAGCCTGTAAACTGTGCTGTGGTATCTTTTTAAGACACTCTGAGTATAGCTTCTTAAGAGCAAGAAGGAGCTACCTCTGAAATTTTCTTGGAAAGTTAATTTGCCACAAGATAAAATTACAAATGGATGCAAACCATACATACTTTACCATGGCAAATTTCTGTCTTCTCCTGTCCTGTTTCTGGCATACAAAGGTAACTTTGGTTTTTAATATCCTACACAGACTTTGTTTTTTGCTGATCAGTGCTCTCTTTCTCTAGCCAGTTAGTATTAGCTGGTTCTCTATTCCAGCTCCAGTTGATTTGAAATGGTACAAGCTTGGAAGGGACTTCTGCTTTTGGAAGTCAAGCTTCCTTGAATATAGAGGTATATAATAGATCTCCATGATCTGATTTTTAATGAAATACTCTTTTGTATATGTTATGTCAACAGTATTTTTTTTGTTTTTTTCTTATGTTCTTGACTATTGTTTTGGTAGCAAAAACTGTAGCCTGATGAAACAGAAGATTTTATCTAGACACATTTTGATAAAAATATATGCATCTGTAATGTTTGTAGTAGCTTGCAATTTACTGTGCATGCTTTGTTTTGGAGTTTCAGTGTTGGGATGCTTTCAGATAAGTTTTTTGAGGTAAAATTCCTCTTTGGAGAGTAGGCAATATGCAAAGGAAATAGGAATGGGAATTGGTTACTTTTTAATCAACTTGGCATTTTCAAACTCTTTTCCCCTCTGTGCTTCTCGTTTTATTTCATAGGTGCACATGCACAATTCTCAGGCTACAGTTAGTAAATTTCTGTCATTAATTTTAATTTAAGATTTTAGTTGTTTGGCCAAAACTTGTTCTGGCTGTGTAAACAAAACAGGAGGATCCCCAGGCTTAAGATATAACAAGGGATTTAAGCATTTACGTGAGTGTTTTCAAAAGAGGCAGTAGTGATTTGGCCAGCTATGTTTCTTCAAGTGTGAAAGACAAAGGTCTTTTAAGTATGTATTAAATTAAAAGATTCTTTCTAATCAAAATGCTTAACAATAACTGCTGCATAGCAAGTGGCTATGGTTAGTTCTATTACAGTATGCAGGAAAGGGTATGTCATGGTTGTTTGAGTGACAGAGTTTAAACAATATAGGAAGAGGTAGAATTTTAGAACCCTTTCCCTTGCTGAGGCGTTCGTACTGATCTACAGTAAAGAAACCAAAAGAACTTCCTACTGATGAAGAAATAAAACCTTAACTAGAATAAACCTACCAATCTCTGCATGTGCTAATCACATCCCACATACCGCTGGGATTTCAGGAGAAAGGCCAGGTAAGTATGATGGACTTTCCAGCCCTTATCTAGCATTTGCCAGATTTCTGATACTTGAACCACCTCTTTATGGGTTAAAAATTTTAGCAGCACCACCGATGTGACTCTGGCAGCAGTCTGTGTGCAGCTGTTTGGGCAGGCAGACAGTGTACCTTGTGCCGAGGCTTTTTAGTGCCTCTTACTTCTACCATGCATGGGTGGTAGAAGGCAACGTGTGACATGCTTCTGACACTTCAGGGAGTTTTGGTTTTTTATGGAGACACCTGAAAATAGCAATCTATTGCTCAGTTTAAGGTTTCATTTAGAACACAAACTTATACCATATGTACTTGGAGTAATCTGAAAGTTCTTGTCTGCAGTAACGACATCGCTTCTCAGTATGTCTCCATCACAGATGTGTTCATTCCAGATGAATTCCACAGCTACAGTTCTTTGGGCATAAACTTGAGAAATAAATGGTCTGGATAACAAGAGAGACTTGTCTTGTACTTGTTAGCCCTTGCATAATGTAGCATAAGGGTTCTAACATTAATATTTTTGCTGCATTTCAAAAATACTTAATTTTTCAGTAAAAAAGAAATTAAAAGCTGAAGTCCAGAAAATAAAGGGATGTTTCTTTTTCCTTCAGAAATACAAGTGCCTACAGTGTAAAGGGCATGCTTCTGTTCAAATCAACAGAGTGACTGTGATGATTGCCATTTAAGAAAAAAAAAAAAAGAGCAAATATTTAGTGTTCTTTTGATGGCTGGTGTAATGATGGTGAAACTAGTTTTATGTCCCTTGTTTCTTGCCCTGCTTTTTTTTTTTTTTTCAAATGTACTAGATTTTTTTTCCCAGATGGGCACAGAGTTACATAGTTCTCTGTTTAGACTGATGTTGGATGGTGGAGGGTAGTGAGTTCGTGCTAACTTTATACACCGTTTATTCTTCATATGGACTTCATATGTTGTGACATGGGCTTCTAGCATGTAGATTGACAGAAAGTAATCTAGTGCAAGATGATGTAATGAGTTTACCCTCCTTTTCTTTGTAGCACAATGGCTGACAAATCATTGAAACCAACAAACTCCCACGAGGGAGCTGGGGCAGGAGAACTAAGTGCTCTGGAAGAAGCCTTTAGAAAATTTGCCGTGCATGGTGATACGAGAGCCACGGGAAAAGAAATGCATGGGAAGAACTGGTCTAAGCTATGTAAGGACTGCAATATCATAGATGGGAAGAATGTGACAACCACAGATGTTGACATCGTCTTCAGCAAAATCAAGTAAGTTTATGTTAGCCATAATTTCATTGTCTCCCTCCCCCGCCCTCCTCTGATGTTTTGTAGATGCTGTCTAAATTTACCTTCTGTTGCTTTTGATGTTGTGAGACACTGACAAAGTCAATCTTTTTCTTGTTCCTTTACAAAATTTTCTTGCTTGGTCTGAAGATACAGCTTTCAGCTTCTGACCAGCTATCTTACATTGACTTCAGTTTCACAGGTGTTATACTATACAAAGAGTATGATGTGATCAGGATAAATGCAGGCTATTCCAATAAACTGGACTGCAGTAAGTGCTGTCAGTGTTTCCTGAAAGATATCTGAATGAAGTCAGGATGATCTTGCCAAAGCTTGGCCTCAGAGGACTGAGGCTAAGGTAGGATGTGTACTAAAAGTCAATATTCTCATAACAGTCACGATATCCAGCACAACACCCGTGCAGGTTTGAAGAGAAGGGCCATGCCAGACTTGGTGATATGGGATGGTGACCCTTGGCTGTGATGAA
The DNA here is from genome assembly GCA_037013685.1 of Acridotheres tristis. NCBI lineage: Eukaryota > Metazoa > Chordata > Aves > Passeriformes > Sturnidae > Acridotheres > Acridotheres tristis. The sequence goes on along the minus strand of CM072886.1, from coordinate 56,626,838 downwards.
TTAGGATTATCTTGGTCGTCTGATCTTACTTTTGTGACTGGAGCTTCAGTGAAGCTTTCTCCCCAGTTGAAAACCTATGCAGGCTTAGTCAGAAACTTGTCAAATCTCAGAGAAGATACTAAAAAAAATATGTTAACAAGGAATTAATCTGTTATGGCATATTCTGTATGAAGCCCCAAATAATTTTTTTTGTTTTGCTTTATGTGTAGAATTGGATTATTTTCACCTTTCATATTTCCCTGGCATCTGATATGATAATCTTGTATTTTCTGCTTTTTAATCCCACAGTAATTGTTTAAATTGTCTCACATGTCATTGTGTTGAGGGACATCCTTTTTAAAGGGGTCTCTTAATTGTACTTGGAGCTTGTAGGAACACCTACTTGGCTTGTGCACTCAACTGTTGTGGTGTAATGCTGGGAGAACATGCAAACTGCATTGCTTACAAGGTAATTGGAAAATATTGATACAAGCACTGACAGTTTAGACTGCATGAAAGTGGAGAAAAAGGCAGAGAAGAAAAGATCCTTAATCTTTAAAATTGTTCAGTGTAACATACATAATTAGAATGACCTTACTTATTTGATTGATTTCTTTCTTTGTTTATTTTCTCCTTGGGGATCTTATCTAGATAACTGAAAACACTACATATGCACACTCTCACCCTCTTGACCTTGTATCAGTCCCTAGTTGTATTTTCTTGAAAGTTGTGTAAATGGAGTTAGATATGTCATCAGAGAACTGGCTTATTTGAAGTGGATGTTTAAGCTATAGGGTTTTGTTTCTTTCTTGATCTATGTTATTTTCAAATTTGACTTTCATCAGCTTAAAAATTTGTTTTATTATTTCCTGTTGATAAATATAATCTTACTGCTACTTTCTCATATCAGTTTCTGGGCTCTTTAGTGACAGCATGACCCCATGATATGGCATAAACAGATGTGCAGCATTAGCAGATATAAAGAAGTATCAGGTTTGGCGACTGTTGGGGCAGAAGGAGTACAGTCCTATTGCACAGGAGTGAATTGTAAGGTGGCAGGTACCTGAGGCTCCAGGGGAATGTTAACAAATCCCCTTGGTGCTGTTGAATGCTTCTGTTGAAGCTCAGCTTGGGGATTCTTGTCTCTGTCTCTTGAGGGGGAGGGCTAGCTCAGCAGTTTCTCTGACCTCACTCCCTTGACTGCTGTTAATGGTTGTCATTTCTCTTGGAAGAGGAATGCCATCTTCCCCTCTATCCAGTTGTCCTGGTTTAACCCCAGCCAGCAGCCAAGCCCCATGCAGCCACTTGCTCACTCCCCCACCAGTAGCACTGGGGAGAGAATTTAGAGTAGAAATTGGAAAACTCGTGGGTTGAGATAAAGTTTAATAGGAAAAGCAAAGGCCATGCACAGAAGCAAAGCAAAACAAGGAATTGATTCCTTTCTTCCCATGGGCAGGCAGGTGTTCCGCCGTCCTCAGGCGAGCAGGGTCCCATCACATGTAACAATTTGGGAATATAAACACCATCACTCCAAATGTCCCCTCCTTCCTCCCTCCACTTCATTTACTGACCATGATGTCATGTGGTCCGGGATATCCCTCTGGTCAGTTGGGGTCACCTGTCCTGGCTGTGTCTCCTCCCAGTCTCCCAAGCACCCCCACATTCCTGGCCTGTGTGGCAGTATGGAAGCAGAAAAGGCCTTGGCTTTGTGCAAGTCCTGTTCAGCAGTAACAAAAACATCTCTATATTATCAGCCCTGTGCTCAGCACAAATCTAAAACACTGCCCCATACCAGCTACTGTGAAGAAAATTAACTCTGCCCTAGCCAAAACCAGCACTCTAGTATTTAATAGCTTAGTAGATAACTGCATCAAATGCAAAAGTATCTTAGTTTTAATTGTTTAATTTTTTGTTCATTCCTCAGCCTGTACATGCAACATGTATTTTATAAATTCTTCTTTTAAAATTTTTTTCTTTTTAAATTATATTGCTTAAGTGGCATATGGGAGCTGAGATTTGCTATCTTTGTTAGAAAGGTCTATATTTTTCAAATGTGTGTTTTCAGTAGGTATACTTCCACATTTTCTTAACTGTTGGGATTTTGTGGGCTTTTTACATTTTTATTCTTGAGTGCATATGTCTGCAATTCTTTTTAATCTAGATCACATTTATTTCACATATAATATTTTAGGTTTTAAGTTTTAAAAAGGGAAGATCTAATGGCTATAGGATCTCAAGTGTTAGTAATATGCTTTAGCTTGGGAGAGTTTAAGTGTAAGCTGGGTACACAAGATTTCTTGAGCATGTTCAGACAGCTGTTTTTCCTTGCTTTCTTTTTTGCTTCACGTTTAACTCTAAGCTCTAGGATTATGATAGATTTGGTAATGCATCAAAGCAGGCATACTCACGTAATAAACTCATACTCATTTTTATTTTGCAAGCAGCTTTTTTGCAACAGAACTGCATGTTTTTTTTGACAAACCAAGTTTTTCCCCATCTATGTTAAATGTAAAACCTTAAATACTATAGAAGAATCTCTAACTCCCTCCAAAAGTGCAACTTCCATGCCTCAGTAGGAATTCTGCTTAAGGTTACCAGAAGGCTTTGTGCTTCACTCTTGGTTTTGGGCTCTTGAACTAAAGTGTGTCTCATGAGATTAGCCTCAGCCTGGGATTCTTATGATCAGCCAAAGTGATGGTTCAGTGAGATGGGGCTGGTGGATTTTAGCAGTTGTAGGCTAGCTGGGGAACACAACAAACACTAAAAAAGTGTTTGCCATACCCAACTACAATTGCCATCTAGCATTGTGTTAGAACTTCCAAACATATTTTCTGTTGGTTCTATTACTGGGAAGCCACTGTATGTAGCAGGGTTGTTTTCTAGCAAGCTGTACTTAGAGTTCATGACAATGGCACATGCTGTTCAGATACTAGAAAATAATTAAACTAATAGAAATGTTCCTTGGATTTATAAGTTACTATGTATAAAGCCCGCATTTGTTGTCTTGCTAACTTTGCCAGCCTTCCTTTATTATTCTAGTAGATACTGGTAAAATAGATAGGAACCAAACGTTGCTGATCGGGTAAAGTAACAAGAAAAATTAATAAGAGATATGTTTACCTAAGAGCTGCTGAAAGATAATGTTTTATTCACCAGTTGGCGGCTTGCTCTGCTCCAGGGGAGATTTTACCTCTGAAGTAATGAACATTTTTGTAGACTTAGCACCCCCTCTCCACCCCTGCCAAACCAAGTGAACAAAACTTCTGAAAGTTTTAAATAGCCTGTGATACTTCCTGAAAGCTGGGACCTATATGTCTGTCTTTCAGAGATTAGTTCATTTAAAGTTGAGTCTAATGTTGTTATAAAGGTTGAAGAAATTGCATTGAGCCATTGTTACAAATAAGAAAATAAGTGTAGAGTGCATGAGGATGTCAGGTAAGACTGAAATGAAATTTGTCTGTTTATCTTGCATAAAAGGCAACTGAAGGCCTTAATGCGAGCACAACATTTATATGTACTTGAGGATAAGAAGAAAGAATAGTCTAATAAAAGAATTCACAGTAGTAGACATGAGAGAATTATTGCTAGAATTGCATTTTTTGGTAAGGAAACGTGTGAATTGGATGATGTCTCCCCTCCCTCCCCCAAATATTTTTGGTTTAACAGTAATTTGTAGAGTTCCACCTATCCTTCAAATTTGGTGGGTTGTAATGTAAGTTTATGTTTGTTAAAATTGTCAGCTCAGAAAATGCAAGAAATGAAGCAGCAAAGAATTTTGCAATGGAGTTACTTGAAATGAAAAGCTAAACCCCGCTTATGAGAGTAGCTACATGTATGAATATTTATGATTTACATCCCTAGAGAGCAGAGTTAAAACACCTACATTTATGCCAAATATTTGGATTGCATTAATGCAGTTGGAATGGACTGCAGTTTCTGTAATGAGTAGAAGAGTAAACTTTTCTTATTTTTTAGGTTTATAAAGCATACAATAAAGCCATCTCTTAAAATGTTATTAACTTTCCATGCATCCTGCACCTGGAAGAGCAAAAGAGATTGTGAAGAGTGAATGACGGAAGTTCTGTGTTACCTTATGGGATGAAATCTGTTAAAAAAATGCAGCAAAGCCAACAGAAATGTACATAACTGTAAATGTAATTATGCAGTAAGCTTTCTTTTTTGTAATTTCATGGTCAACACTTGAATGTTGTAGTCCTTTCTTCATATGTTCCTTGGACTACGTAAAACAGTAACACTAGTTGTAGAGTAAATTTTAATTTCAAAGCTAGTTTTAAATTACCTGCTTAAATTTTAAAGTTATGTAAAAATCCCTTCTGCTTATTGGTACCGGGAAAACCTTTCCTTCGTAAATGGCATAAATGAAGCAACCTCTTCTCAGAAAAAAATGGCTTATGTGATTGTTAAGAATAAAAAGCCTGAAAATACTTCACAGGAAGTGATTTTTTTAACTGATCCATAAATTCACTGCTATACGTGAAGACAAAGAATAAGTCACAGTCATATTCTATGGGAAAAGAAGTTTTCATAAATTACTGTATCTGAAGTATTTGTGACAACACCAAAACTAGTAATCCAGCTCTTTTTGTTATGATATCTTCAATTTCCCTGTAGCTCAGGTTTCTGCTAAAATGTAGGAGTTTAGTATAAGTATCTTAGTAATATCAGATCAGTCGAAGCATTGATTTTTCACATACTATCTGAACCATATATAGATATTTTTCTTTTGTATTTTTTTTAATGAAAATCGATAATGCAATCTGGGCCTACTGAATTTAGAGACATACAATATGCAGGCATGCAATAGCATTTGAAGATGGATATTTTTCATGACAGTGGGAATTCCATGGGCATCTTTTCAGTAGCTAAAACACTTGCCTACTTTCTTGGAAAATTTCTTCATTAACTGTTTCTTTTCTGGTACTCTTCTGGAGTTCCAAAAGTTTGTAGGCTGTGTGTCTTTTATTTTGCTTGCAGAGTGCAAGTATGGATTTAGTGAAACTTGTTGCCTTGGAGAAAGCAAGGTCATTGGTGACAGAGGACAAGGGCACTGAAGAGTTCTGCATTTGGTATGAAAAACAACATGTGGCTGCATTCTTCTTATTCCAGCAAGACGGTGAGACACAACAGTCTAAGAACTTCAGGATTTTTGTATTAAGGAAAGCAGAACACCCAAGAATAATAGATGCTACTGAGCTCTGACCAGCATTCCGGCATGTTGCCTTAGGAACTTAAATTTCTTTGTTTATTGAGGGTCAACAACTGCTCTGGGGAATTTGATATGTTGGCTATGCCATACACATACTCCACTTGTTGTATGTAGTTAATGTGGTAATAGTAATAGCCCCGATATAAATACCTCTGCTCTTATTTTAGAAGTGTTACCACTCAGCATTGCAAGAATATGTTTTAAGCACTGCCATAAAGCTGCTAATTCTATGACATTATTAGACAGAAAAATAAAAATATTTCTGTTTACACTGGCATGTTACTATGGTTGCAGGCAGGCCTGGGTGACGTCAGCCCTTGGATCCATTGAGAGCATTTATTTAGGTAGTCATCTCCATGGAAACATTTGTTTGTTTTGATGTTACTATGTGTTAAATTTTAAACAAATTTTTGCGGTTCTATACTGGATTGTTATTGAAGATTAGTTAAGCTACAGAAGCTTTGTAAATATACCTTACTCCCTGCCCTCTAAAATATTCTTGGTAAAAGATCAAGTGGAAGCATAATTGTCTTCTGAAATTCCATTAGTAGTTCCTGATGTTGCTTTGACATGTTTTCTTGTTGCTGAGGAAGCCTTGTATTCTAAAGGCCATAAAACTCTCCTCCATCTTTTTGAGAGAGGTTTTGTTCCCATGGAGAATCTTCACAACACACTTTACTGTGCCCTGACTTTTGAGCAGACCCACCCGTGCGCTGTCCTCACTGTTTTGCACACTTGGCTGTTTAGCCTAATTCCCCTAGCCTGGATCAGTCAGGTCTCTGCAGGAGTGCTTCCACCTGAGAACAGCTGGGCCTTAATTCACCATGGCTGCAAGACTTGAAATAGCTAATGTTTGCTCTGAGAAGCTGGCAAGAAGACTCTCGGCAAAAATGAGTACATGCTTTTCCCATTTGTCAACTGTAATTTAATTGTTGTCTTTATTGAATAAGTATGATGCTTCTTGCTTTCTTATTGTATTTGAAAGGGCTAGTACTTTGACACCTGAGCTCATTCAAAACAAATACCTGTACATGAGGCTTATCTGAAGTAAATAGTCTTCAACTGAGATTTTTACTGAAGCCTCTCTTAAATTTTTGTAGTATTTAAATAGGTATGAAGTAGTCTTTATGTATAAATGAAGCACCTAGTAGTTGCAAGCTGTGTTTTACATCCCTACTGGAGACATTCTTTTGATAGTGACATAGAAAAGGATTTTTGTAATCCTACTTTATGTATGAAGTAGGCATAACAGTAAGCATTTGTATTTTAATATGTCTGCATCAGGAAAAAATTTTAAGTGGATATAGAACAATATGCAGAGCAAAATCTTTTCTGGTAACTCTCAAGCAAACTGTAAAGTCGTGCATTTTTAGGTAGAAATGTACGTAAGTTTCAACAGAAAGTGTTCTTTTTTGCCACATCTATATTTTAGTTAAAATTAAGATCCAATTGCCTTTCTTGCCTAAAGAGCCAAATGTAATGTCATTTGCACTTTATCCTTCTAAAGTTTTTTATTTAAAAAACCAAAGCAGCTCTTCTTCTGCCAAGAGGCATAAATTGTAAAAGTAAAACAATGATTGCATACGAGAAGGAAGGTGGTTTTAATTTCACTTGCTGTAACACCAGCTTGTTTTAAGCATGTATCATGGGAAAATTTTGTACCTGTAATGTTTTTTGCTGATTAGGATTTTAAAAACGCCATTTTGCATGAGCAGACATCACATGAAAACCTATAGATATGGTGGTGAGTGATTCATTTCCCAGCTGATATGGAATGCTGCATGATGTCATACACAGTACTGTATAGAGCAGCCTGCTTGGTATTTGCCACACTTAGTGGCTTATTCCACTTGTGTGCTATGAGAACTTCTACCAGCTTAGAGTAGAAGTCAGTTGTTGTTTTGGTTTTCTTTTTTGCAGGTCAGCCTATTGCACCATAATTTAAAATACTTGCTTTTCATTTAAAAAAGCAGCTATGTGAAATCTGCCTTAGTTTTACTGACTAAATAAATCAAGTAACAAACAAATATTTTCCAGATTATTAAATATCAATTTTGATTTCATGGATTGAAGTACAAGATGATTAAGACAAAGAGGCCAAGGCGGCCTTGTCTGCAACAACCAGGTGATTGTAAAGTTTAAGATCCTGAGAGAAATGATCAAGATTAACAATGGAATTACAAACCTGAATTTAAGAAGGGCAGATCTTGGCCTCTTCATTTTCTCTCTGTAAACTGCCCTGGAGAGCAGAGATGTCCAGGAGAGCTGGTTGGTCTTCAAGGAAGCTTCATTGGAGCACAAGAACGTTTCATTCCCATGTGCAGGATGTTGCACAAGCATGGCAACAGGTTGCAAGAGAAAACATGGAGCTTCTGACTGGGCTGGACCACGAGAAGGAGGAACACAAGAGACGGAAGCAGGGAGAGCCTTTGTGGGAGGAGTACAGCCCATGCATGAAGAAACAGAGTGAGGAGAGTTAAAGTTCAGGCCAATCAGCATAACCTCAGTCCCAGGGCAGGTTATGAAATAAATTCTTTAGGAAGTCCTTTCTCAACTCACAAAGGACAAGAAAGTGATTTGGAGCAATCAGAATGGATTTGCCAAGGACAGGTTATGCCTGGTTGACCTCATTGCTTTCTCTGATGAAATGATTGACACTCTGGGTAAAGGGATGTAGTTAGTATACATCGATACTGGAAGGATTTGACCCCAGTCACATCATCACCAAATTGATGAGGCATGGGCTGGAGAGTGGGCCAGCAGTCTGGGAGGCTGCTCCAGAGGTGGTGATGGTGTCAGTGTCACAGCTTAACCCCAGCTGGAAAATAAGCCCCATGGAGCCACTCTCTGTTTTCACTAACAGTAGGATGGGGAAGAGAATAAGAAGGATAAGAGTGAGAAAACTCATGGGTGGAGTAAAACCAGTTGAATAGGTGAAGCAAAAACCAGTCACACAGGCTAAGCAAACAAAGGAAGTAACTTAGCCCTTCCCGTGGGCAGACAGATGTTCAGCCATCCCTAAAGAAGCAGGGCTCCATATGCAGAATAATGACTTCAAAAGACTATCCCTCCGAATATCCCCCACTTCCTCCTTCCCAATCCTTGTTGCTGAGCATGGTGTCATATGATATGGAATATACCATGGGTCAGTTGGGGTTTGCTGTCCTGACTGAACCCCATCCCAACTCCCTGCATACCCCCAGCCACCTCGCTGGGGGAGCAGTAGGAGAAGAGGAAAAGGCCTTGAAGATGTTTGAGTGCTACTCAGCAATAGCAAAAACATCTCTATATTATCAGCACTGTTTCCAGCATAAATCCAACATACCACTTCATACTAGTCACTGTGAAGAAAATTAACAGCACAGATGGGAAACTTCTGAAGGTGAGGTGGCAGTAGTCCTTGCAGTGAATGTGACTTGTGACAGCAAGGAAGGGAGCTACATCCTGGGCTACATGAGTCAGTGTGTGGTCAGCAGATCTGGGGAAGTGATCCTTCCTTTCAGCTTGGACTTGTAAGACCGTATTGGGAGTGCTGTGCCCAGTCTGGGGCTCCCCTGTGCAGGAAAAAGATTAATACAGTGGAACAGGCCTGGTGCAGGGCCACCAAGGTAGTCAGAGGGCTGGTTGTGGCACATGGTAACATGGAATAAATACAAGTTTTCTTGTGCTCCTGTAAAGGCAGTAGAAATTAACTTCTTGTTCTGAAGTTAGAGTGGAAATTTTATAGGGAAAAAAGTGACTCTGTATGGATGTTACTTTGTAAAGTAGACATGGGCTAGAAATCCTTCATCTCAGGTCAAGGATTAATGTACTGTATATATGTTAGATAATTAGATATATAATTAGATATATTTAATCTCCCTATGTGTGTAAAACTAATAAAATAATTTAGATGTAGTCTGCTAGGAATGTGATGTTTGTGAATGGTAGTGTACTCTGTCTAATGTGGTGTTTATCATTCTTCAACCTTTTTGTTTGTCTTTCCTTAAAAAACACAACAGTGGATTGACTTGGAAGAGCCTAATTAATGTATTCTTTCCATTATGGAGACATTTAGGAGGACTCTTACAACTGAATTGGAACAATTAAAGACTGGACATTAAATCCTCACCAGGATTAGTTAAAATGGCATTACTTTCTGAGATTATTGAAGGGGAGTTACTTATTGTTTTCTTTTGTGTGGATGTGTCTGGAAACATGCTAAACCAAAGGAACATGAATGAAATACAATTTTTTTTTGAAGCTTGATCTCTGTTTATGACATTCTGCAGACTTTTAGTACATGTGCATGTATTCCCATGAACTTAAAACCAAAGTAAATACACTTTTGGTAGGGATTTCTGGTACGCACCCCCCACCTCTCCCAAGAAAAAAAAAAAAAGTCAGACTTTCCCTTTGAAATTTTTTTCCACGTTACAGTCATTTTTTGTTTCTCATTTTTGCAAAGGTTGTGGATATTATGAGCAGATCAATAATTTTGAAAACCTTGCTGAGACTATGAATGTTGGTGCTGATTCTGCAGTCTCCCAGAACATTTCAATTGCATAAAGAAATCTCCATGGCAACCTTTTCTAGGAAGATGTGCTGTTACATAGTGAAGTTTTATGGTTGGAGGAGCAAATGTGGGAAAGCATTCATTTTCAGGGAGGAAAGCTGGCTGCAGGTGACAGTGGAGCCAGGAGTAGTGTGGCTAAGGTGTTGTACCCTTCTGGTGAGGAGTAACAAGAGCAGCTGCCCTCCTGCCTGTCACTCTTGTTTTTGGCAGCACAGACACTCCCAGCACTGATTGCTGAAAAGACAGTCAGTCCCTCAGGCAGGCAGGGATTGTTTCTGTGCTATGTGGACATTTGTAATTCAGGAAAGAAAAGCAAGCAGAAGCCCCTACTGCAGGTTTTGCATCATTAAGGTTCTGCCTAAGCTGTGGAGCAGCTTTAAATCAAACGCGAATCTTTGTTGGTGATGGCAAGCGGTGGAAAATACCTTGAGGCAAAGTTATCTGAGTGGAGCCAAGAGTTCATTGCGAAAGCGAGGGCACTCTTAAGGTCTGTTTTAAACGTGTGATATTCCTGAAGTCCAGTAGGTTTTCTCAGCGCATTTCCTTCCCCGGAATGGGTTCTGGAGAGCCTTTTTGGGGATGGTGCCGTGGTGTGTGCAGAGGCGCCCAGCACAGAGCTGCCAGGGGCTGCGGTGCTGCAGAAGTGAGCCCTGTGCAGCTGCAGGGATGTGGTGCTGCCCTGCCCTGCTGGTGGAGCCCTTTGCTTCTGTGGCATTTGCTTGGGCTTTGAACTGTGAGCTTTGAAGAAGGGATGGTGATGTGTGCTGACAGAAAATGGGGAGTGCTACCTTGGCAGCACTGAATGGTCTTTCCTCTTCTTTGCCTCAAGTTTGTTCTGGAAGGAAAAGTCTTGGAAGTGTGGGAAGTCTTCCAGTGTCACACTGTTACCTTATTTTCATGATTGTGGTACTAGCTTCACATGATGCTTCTAGCCTTTTGACAGAGAAGTTAATATTTTGGGGTCTTTTGAGTCCATAAAAATTCATACAGTTTTCCTGCTGCAAACAAGCCAAGCCAGTGCAGCTGCAGAGCTTTCAGTGGGTATATTTTTCTTCAGCAAACTGCTATATACTTTTGTTACCTTATTTTCATGATTGTGGCACTAGAATGCTGAGAACAGCAAGAAGTTTTTGAGTGGTCTTTTTCTAGGCAGAAATGTAGAAGACTAAAGAAAAAAGATAAGCCACCACCATCATCTGGTGAGCAGGAGCTAGTACATCTGTTTGTGTCTGCTGACACAGGAGAGCATTGTACCACTTGGTGCCATTTGTGATCATGGGCATCAGCAGCTGCAGAGCACTGGTGATCTTTGGCACCAGGCTGTGACTCTCATGACACATGACAGCACTTGCTTCATTGTCCAGATGTCTTGGGTCTTTATTATATGCCCTTCATTTGCAAATATTGTTTAAAAATGAAAATAAGCTAACAAATGCTTATTGTACTGTCAATATGATTTTAATGGTATGTAAAAGATGCAACTGATAGCTTTTAGATCATTGTAATTGTGTACAAGAGAAGTTATTTTTCTTGCAGTTAACAACAGATAATAAATACAGTGATACTGTAACACGATAATAGTTCATTACAGCACAACTGAAAAATTTTGTGAGAAAACAAAATGAGTCTGTGCTTATTGTCTGGAATCTATCTCACTTATATAGGATCTCCAGATACACTCATGACAATTCCACATATAGTACCAATTAACCCTGGATTTAGCTGATTTGTGCTGTCGAAGGTGCTTGTTAGTCTTTGTGGGGTGGTGTTTCTGAACAGAACTTGTGAACGGAACCGACAGAGCTGAGAATGGAGGGTTTATCTGACCCAGACCAGTGTGAGAGCAATACAGGGAGCTACTGATGGAGAGGATCATTGAGTAGAGGGTGGGCAGTTCTTATCATCATATGCAATCTGTATTTTACAAAAAGGTGTTATGTTTGCTTCTGCTAGAACAAGCCCCTGTGGTATGGGCTGCCTTAGAAATGATGACTGTGGTATCTACCATCAGCTCTCCCATCATTTCCTCTGCACAGCAGCTACTGCTGCTGCACACTGAGATAGTTTGTGTCACTAGGGGAATACAAGGAGCCCTATTTTGTTGCTCCTGTATGGGTTGTCTTCCCGTGTTGCAATTTGAAACAGGTAGTAAGTAACCTTTCTTCCAAATTTAGTCTGGTTACGTTTTCTTACTGTCATGGATGCTGTATGGAAATAGATACCTGGGGCATTTGTAATCCAAGTGGGGATCAGCATGTGTCAAACTGTTCGCATATTGCGTGGTTTTGTAGGTTTCTAAGCAGTATGTATTGATTAGAGTTTTCAGCTCTACAAGAGGGTTTCTAGGGAGAATGTTTTATTTGGTTTCTTTGGCACCTTTTTAATTTTCAGCAAAAATCTTAACAGGTGAGCTGGTATTCTTAAAAGAGCCTATGAATAGGAAAAATAAGAAAAAATGGAGTAATTTGGCATTTATAGGTTCTGTCTTTTTTTAGTCTAAAGAGCTTTATAGGTTGAGAGATAGGTTTCAAATATAACAGAACAATATGAGAAGGTACAGAAAGGTAGTTCTAGTAAAAGAAAATACCTCATACAGTAGCTAATAGCCACTCTATTAGGTGATTGTCCTGTGTTTATCCAGAAATGAAGAATTTTAATTCTAGATATCAGATGAAAATGGTAGTGAACTAACTGTCAGTGAGATTTGAGTTCAGGACATTTTTAATGCCAATTATTAGAGATAATGAATGGTGTGAATGCATGTCTAGAATTGATGACTGTCTGATCTGATTAAATGTTTTTTGTTCCCAGTAAGTCCTGGTACTAGTTTGAAAAGAACAATGAAGAATATTCAATTTAGTAGATCCTTTAGAGAGCCAGTGCATTTGTCATGTGTTTCAGCAGTTCTTCCTTTATTAAAAAAAACATAAGTAGCATGATTTTTCCCAAGACTTTGTAGTAAAATCAAATAGAAATTATTTCCTTACCTTTACAGAAAAGCTGGAGCTCTGCTGTCCTCTTCCAGACAGGTTGCTTTTCTTTCATCACTTTACCTCAGCTGGGAGTAATGGGAGAGCTGTACATTATACTGAAGTGGATGTCGTAGCTGGAAAATCTGTTGAACTAAAATGCACAGAACTAGTTTGATCCTTTTTTTTTCAAGACAACAGACTGTGGCCTATTGGGACTCTTCTAACCAGATGGAGAAAGCTATAGAGAGAGTACTAGGCAGTTAAATAAGCTACTTGGTTTTCCTGCTTCTGTACTGAATAGGATGAGCTCTGTGTGCTCATTTAACATTCTGGATTTGAGTCTGACTTGAAAATCCAGCTGACTGCAGCTTCAGTCAACATTGGCCATTTTGAACAAGTTTGATAATTCCTTTCCTGATGTAGTTTTGTGTTCTTTGCCCAACGACACAGTATCTAATGGATGCTTGGAAGATTGTTCCTTTTACTTCCCTTTTAGATGCTACACTATGTCACCCAGTCATTGGCTTCCTTGTCTTCGAGTACTAATCTGTGAAAGCCATAGTCCAGGTGAGCAGTGAAGTGATGGTAACCTGAGGTAAACACCAGAGGTATATAAGAGCAATCAGACTTAAGGATTGTCTCTGGAGAACTGGGCTGCTTTAATGTTAGGGGCGTTGACTTGATGTTATCTAACATGACGTTTGCTCTTTTTGGAAGTTTTTCAATTCCGTATGTTAAAACTTTAAGATAAAGAAGACGATAAGATGTGCTTTCTGGAGACAGTTACCCAAATAACTTAGGCCAAGTGTTGATTAGATTTCTGTATGTGCTTGCCCCAGGTGTCGTCTGTTAATATTGAAAGAAGTCATTTGCTGAAGAGGACAGCTTCTGCAACATACACAGTGATTTTTAAAGGAGTTACAGTATTGACTGACCTCTCAACAGCATTTTTAATTGTCATATGCTGCTATTTTAAGAAAATGAAGCATATAGAGTGTGCGTGATTTGCATGTACTCAGAAGATTTCTGGCCAGAATTTCTGCTTGTCATCTTTGTTGAGCTTCATTTGAAAATCTGGAGGGTTTTTTGAGCTTTGAAGTGTCAGAGGATTTGGATTCTAATGCCTCTAAAGGGGTGGACACCCTATAAGTGCTGCAAGTTAGAAAGACATAAAGACTTAATAGTTTTTAAACTACATTAAATAACCATAAATACATTAATCAAGAACTTAAGCTAGTTTAAACTGACTACTTATATAAACATTCCTAATGTAGAGATTCTATTATAAAAAAGACCCACATGTAAACCTGCAAAGATGTTTGTCAGTTGTGTGTTTTGGGAGGTTTCACAGTAGACTTGCACAGGCTGGTACATGCAACACAAGACAGGGCTGAACTGTGTGTGTACATATGTGACATTGTGTTAATCTATTGATTTTGTACCATCCTCTCTTCTTGCAAGAGCCAGTTTGCTGTGTGCTTTATTGGTTGTGAGGATATACTTGACTTGATTATGAATGGCATCTACCCTGCTGGTGGTGCTGATGCAGGGTGAGACCCTATGTGTTGAGTTAGATCCCATGGAAAGTCATCAGTGGTCCTCATTCAGAAGATTTCGTACCACAACTAAGTTAGTATATACCTGGAAAGTAAGACAGTTTTCTGACATGCATTGGAATAAGAGCACGAAAATCTAATACTAATTGCACTGTTAACTATCCACTATTTAGAACACTTGCCCTTCTATACAAGACATTGTGGGAATAGATCATTGAATATTCTTGCACCAGCATGTCAGTGGACGACAATTTGGAACAATATTTTGTTGCTTCTGCCGGTAAAATCAAAGGCTTTGAAGAAAACAGTTTCAGAATTGATATTGTAATCCAGGAAAAATGGACATGAAGCTTCATTTTCTGAATGTAAGTAACTGAGAGTTGCTGGAGATTGCTAGTATAAGAATGTACTCATTTGTGTTCGTAGATGAAAATACCCTTTTGTATAAAGCAAAAATCAGGAGGGCTACAAATCTTACCCAGCATTGACTCTATACCTTCCTTCAGTTGGTGTTGGTCTAAATAAGTCACAGATTTCCAAAAGAGTATATGCTTGCTTTTTTTATAGTCTCCTCTCTGCTTTCACAATTCATTCCAGCATCTTAGGGTCTTCACAATTGTTCCTTATCATTTTGGTTTGTGATGACAACGTCTGCAGCTAAATAGGTAAACCTCCATTTGTTGTAAAGTTTTGCGTGTTTTGAATAGAGAAGTGCCATGTAAATGAGAGAATATCTGTATTGGTATCAACTGTCATAATTTTCTGCCTTTCTTTTGGATTGGTTTCAGATGCACATGAGTCAGCACTATAAAGACTGATACACAGATCTTTAATCCAGGGGAGGTGATAGATGCCCACAGAGAATTTGGTCACTCTCTGTTTATAGCTTTCACAAAGTGCCAAGATGTTGCTGGCATGGACTGTTCTGCAGATTCTGTGGCACAACTGAGAGTTCCATTTGAAAAATGTGTTCCCTTCTCTGGACACAGAGAGTGGATCAGTCTCTCTCACTCAAGGAGTCAAAATGGCTTCTTTCTGAAGCTGGATGTAGCTTTATTGTAACTTTGTTTGGCAGGCTTTCTCTTTCTCTAGAGTTGGGGTCTTTTTGTCAGGAGATGGATAAAACTCTGTGCTTTTCCTGTGTTGAATTATTGTGGTCTTTGAGCCCACAGGCATGCCCTAATTACTTGTGAGGTGTACTGAGGCTTCCTACAGTTGTTCTTGGTTATGATGAGTAGGGGAATCTTCATTCAAATTGAGGATTGCATTGTCAATTGCAGCAACCTTGTGCTGAGACGAAAAGTGCCTAGAGATTGCTCTTGAGGTGTACAAAGTAAGTGGTCAGATACATTAGCTATTTTTTCCCTAAGCTGTGCAAAGGTAGATATCTATTTCCTCAAGATAAGGTGAGGAGAAATGATAAAGGCATAGCAGAAGAACTTATTAAATAATATTCTCTGCATTGGCAATAGCAGACACAGAATTGGCTTGTGGATCTGTAGAGGAAACAAGGTGCTGTCATGTGTTAGTGTTGCAGGGGTTTTGCGGCTTATAATCTAGCCTTAACATTTCTCATCTGCATTTTATAAAAATAATATTGTTCTCTTCAAGTGGATGCCTCTTCAAATACTCTCCTACTCTCATTTGTAAACTGTTTGAGAAACTGTTTTGGCCAGTCTGCCTATTCTTCTGTCTTGCTTTTTGTTTTTGAAATGAAAATGCTGCCAATGCAGACAATTGCATCTCTAATTGCTGTTTCAGAAGACATGAAGATAAGAAGGACGGGGGGAGCAGGACATCATTGTGAATGTTGTCATTTTAACATAGAGTGAAATATCCTTTGCAGGAAACAGACATAGAATGGGAAATTCTCCAAGATTGGGGACTGTATATTTAGAGCTTTGCTGTGACCATCCAATTTTCCCTTTCATATGGTAAGGCAATCTTCCAGTAGGGGAGAATTATGGAGTTTCTTCATTATTTCTATTATATTTATTGTTTTCTTTGCAAGAGAAAATGTCTGGTTTCTGCTCTGTGCATAACTGCAGTCTGGATTCTTCTTTCTTGAAGGTCATGATTTGGTCCTTGGCTGTCGATTTTGGCAAACAGTTCTGTGGCTTTCTCTGCATATGACTTATGGATATGGACTAATACTGTAGTTAGTTTCTCTTTTTTCACTTGGTGTGTCATTCTTGATTTCACACCTTTCTATCTCCAGCCATGGTCAATGACTCTTACACACTGAGATCATGCTGGCGTCAGTTAACGCTGGCTGTCTATTTTTAATGCTGCCACCTTCTCATATTGCCAGTAAAAAATGTTAGCTTATATGCATACATCCGTGTTTTCTCTCTGTCATCAGGATCACTGAAACAACCTCTCCCACGTACTTTTTTACTTCGAGAGTTCACTATCACTGAGCTGTCACTGGGTTCAGAAATTGCTTTTGTGGTTAGATGTGATTTTACATGGAAAACAATCCAACTCTGAAATCCTTTGAAAAACTGGAATGGTGCTATTGTAAAATCATATGACAATGATACTTCCTTATTGAGATAATCTCATAAAAATCTTGCTTTTGAATTCTGTGTAATTAAACTCTAAAGGAAAATTTCACCTTGGATTAGGGGACTGCTGCTCTGGCTTCCATAGTTGCATTTTGTAAGCAATGAGTTGCTTACTGCTGAGCTTGTCTACTGAGCTGGATGCAGTTCCCAAATACATGAAGATGTGATGCTTTGCTTAAATTATGTTTCAGAAATAACTATGCAAAACTATTTTTGAAAAATATATATTGTATTTCTTATGTATAGTATTAAATGGTATTGTACCTTTCTCACAAAACACTCAACGAAAACCAGTCTGCAACTGGAGATATTTACTTGGAGGGTAGGGAGGAATGTCCTGCAGCTCATTACCTCAGCTATCAGACACTATCAGACGGTGCTTTCTGAATTTCTTGGCCAGGAAATACAAGTAAACTTGCTGTATCCTGGTGGAATGTGGTGATTAATAAACAGCTGCCATGCCTGAACAGTAGAGTAATATGCTCTTTATAAATTCAGGGTTGTGTTATTCATCTCTTTTCATTCATTTTTCTTGTCATCAGCCAGGGACTTTTCTTCATATTGACCAATGTAATTTCTGAGTTAGGATGGCAGTTTTGCCAGAGGCCTCACCGAAACAGTGATCCAGACATCTTTCTCCATAGGAACAAGCAGTAAAATGTTCAAGTTGTACTTCTGGTTTTACTTGAGCTTCATAATGATTTAAAAGCACGGCCCCATGATACTCACCTTTTGCCTTGCCACCATTTTGCATTGTACTTTGCATGCTGCTCTGATCTGGATTGGCTCAATGTAGGAAAAATGGCAAAAAAATTTGGTAACTATAAAATTCCTGTCTGGGAATTAAAAATCCCTCATAATATTAGACATTGTAAGGATACACAACTATAGTTTTTGCTGAAATATCACAATATCTGAGGAGGAAAGCAAGAAAGAAATTCCTGGAAAGTCAGTAGCACGTAAAAGTAGGGTTTTTGTTTTAATGTAATTTTAAGGAAAAACTGAGAGGAGAATAATTTTTGATTAATGTGTTGCTAGACAGAAGCTTGGGTGCTCACTGTTGTTCCACAATAAAGAGTTGGATTCAGTTATTATTCTGTCCCTTGTGCAATGGTTTACTTTCGAAGTCCAGTTCAGTTCTTAATGAAAGCATAATTTAAGCTCTAATATCTTGAGACTTAAGGAGTTAAGATCTTACTATGTCCAGTCCTATTTAATAATGCCATTGTTCTTTGTCCTGAGTTTGAATTTTCTCTAAATTGAGTCAGATGTCATACCATGTAACCATTCAATATGTAGTTCTTAGATATGAAGATTTTCTATTCTGGATCTCATTAATAAAAAACAACATTCTTATGTAACACTGTTTTGTATTGTAAAAATTCTGCTATTTTTTCCCCTGTCAAATGTCATGTCCTGTTCTTGGTTGACTGGTCTCAACAAAAAGGATGATGTCTTCCCTGAATGTGGACTCAGTCAAAACATTGATACTGTATGTATGTAGAGAGCAAGCAGTAAGGAAGGCTACTGGTTACCAAAAGCCTGAGGGTGCTAACATGAAAGTGCATCAGGTTGTGTCTCTTTTCCTATCTCTGAGTGCCATGTATTTATATTCAGGTTAGTGATATAAATGAAGTCCTGAAAAATAGCTAGTAATCTGAAAGCTGTCCTTGAGAATATTTTTCTAGTCTTACTTATGAACAATTTTGTATAGTTTATATGGATTAACTGCTTGGGATCAAATGCATTCACTTCTGCTTAGAGGATGTTTGGCCATGCAGTGTTGGCCTTACTCGTGGTCACAACTTGTAGTAATGTTCTAAAACAGTGTTTGCTTTGGTTATGGTTTCATTATACTTTGATTGGTCTCATTTTTAATCAAATATTTTCACACTAGGTGTGAAACGAAGTGAATCAAAATAAACCCAAATGCTGGTTTGTTTTTTAGTTCTGGGACATGAATGAGACATGGGATTGCTGATGAGCTGTAGAAGGATCTGAGTTGTCAGGCAGTGTGTTCATGTGCACTGTTTTAACTGGTGGAGAAAGTACAGGTGATGATAGTTCTTTGCCCTGTCCTCTCAGCTGTAAAGCCTTTGCCCTAAGCCCCTGCACTTCAACAGCAGAAAGAGCTTTTGAAACTGCAGTGGTTGTATCAGTTTTTTCAGCTCTCTGAAGATAAAATGGTAAATACTATTATATGAAAATAGCTTCTTACCTCTAACTTGTATGGTAAGCTCAGCCTGGGGAAGACTGACATATGAAGTGATTAGCTGTTAAGAATGCTTGGTAAATCTTCAGCTCTTCTTAACTGCTTTAATTTATTTATTTGAGGCTGACTTAATGAGCACTGTGACATCATCCTCTTGGATTTTTGTCTTTTGGATGTGCTCAGCAGTGTCTCTGGCTGCTGTGTGCTGTATTGGTTTATTAACGCTGTGATTAGTTTCTGCTCCCTTCCCTTATGGTCTGTGTGTATGCCTAGCCTAGTGCGTATCCTTAAGATGACAAGAACCAAAGAGACCAGCTAATAAATTGAGTTTTCTAGAGAAGAAACCAGCATATATGGCAGAAGCCTGATTTTGAGGCATTGTCTTTCTGCTTCAGCACTAGTTTTACCACTACCATTTGTGTCTAAGACCTGTCTGCAGCCTCTTTTTTGAATTGCTCCTAATTTCCTACATCTTTCTGTACCTTGGCTAATATTCCTGCTAGTTCACTCTGCCATGTCCTTTAATGTCCTTACTTCCACCCAAATCGTGCTGTCAAACAGTATCAATCACCCAAGGGATGGATTTCTGTGTTACTAAGCAACATTATCTGCAAGTTGTATGTCATTTATTGGATTCTTTCACAGGAGTAGACAGCATTCTAAGGAGTGATAAAATTATTGTCTTCTATCTATTGTGTGTGTAGTTTTTACATTCTTTGGGTAGAGTTCACAGGATTGACAACCAGAAGATGAATATCTCTCTTCCATGACAAGGAGAAGCTGAAGTACTCTCAGACTACTTGGTATTACGTGTTTTTGTCTTTTTCCAAGCTCTGGTCCTTGCCTGTCATGCCAAATACACTTGCAAACTCCCTTAATGTAAGTTGGGGCATGTGCTTTCTTCAGGCTTCACAGAGTTTTCCTGATACTTCTTCTTATCAGTAGCTAACCATTACATGAATCTTCATTATTAAATATTCAAATCTAAGTTTTTATTCTCTTAAACTGAAGAATACCCCAAACAAAAGTGAAATAATCGGATTCTGCTACTCTGTTTAGTTAACTCAGTCTTTTTCTCTAAGCCGTATATAGCTATCGGACCTACTGTCTGCTTGGACTTTCTCTTTTCCTCATCCTCTGTAAATCCCATTTAATCTCTTTAACCCCTTTAACTCATTCTGGGATTTACTTTCTTTTGGAAGCTTTTACTTAGTAATGCTTTTGCCAAATCATATTCTTTCCCTTTCATTCCCTTCCCAATACTATTTCATCTGATAGGCTGTTGGGTTTGTCTTTTTTGAATTTTAGATTTTATTTTAAAGGAAACAAGATTTCGCCATGAGTGAAGCAAATAGGAAGCACATAGGATAGAAAAAAAGTCAAGAGGAGAGATGTGTTAAGTATCAGAAAATAGAGTTTTCATAAGAGAAGCCTAAAATATTTAAGTTGCAATGAAGTCTAATCAACTGCTGGTTTAGTCAGCTGTTGATGTCCTCTAGCTTCAGATTTTTACAGCTTAGCAGCTGTCCCAGTTTCAGACACTTAGGAGAAACTGGGCATACTCTGCTTTATCCTTGCTCATTAATGAGACAAAAAGCCCCTGGACACAAAACTGACCATTCCAGGTTCAGTTCCTGAGTGAATGTTCTGAGGTGTTCTGCCCTAGTGGCCCGCTCCCGGAGAGCTTTCTGTAAGTCATGACTATTTGCAGTGGTATAGTGAGAGAACTTTGTATTGCATTTTGTATTGTGCTTGTCTTCTTTTTCTTTCTTAGAAAACTGATAATGGCATTCCCTTGTGGTCATGGGATATATGAAGCCATCTAGTCCAGCTGCTATATTGTGACTTGGCCAAGATGCTATCTATCTTAGAGAGATTAATTGTGAAGGTCATCTGGATGTTGTGAAGGTCATCTGGATATCTTCGTTGTCAGTCATACTCTTCCCGTCAAAAGAATCCACTTGTGGTAAATAGCATTCAAAGCTGCCTGCGTTCCAGAAGTGACCACTACTTTAGCTGAAGATCTCTGTTGTAGCTTCTTCCTAGGATCATTTTTTGGAAAATATCTTCTATGCCTCTTTCCTCGCAATTTGCCAAATTACTCCTGCTTGCATCAATATACAGATGTCTAATTTCAGTATCCCAGTTTTACCCATTAATTGGGAGAAGTCTGATGTGAGGTGATACCTGAAGTTTTGTTACCTTAATTATGGTTTTTTAACCATATGTCTTTAGAGCTGTTTGTTAGTGCAGTGCAAATACCCAATAGTATTAAAGTAGCTTTCTTTGCTTGCTCATCTGTCTTCAGCTGTATTTTTAAAATATATACACAAGCCTGTACTTTGAGTTAATGATACATTGTTCAATTTTATCCAAGAAAATGTTCCTTTTTTCATTTTTAAGGTTTTTTTCATACTGTATATCTGAGGGGATTTTTATCCTGTTCTTGACTGATACATAGCAAAAACCAGACCTTCACAGGATATCTTAAGTACTCCATTAGATTGCAAGGTTCTACCAGCCTGGTTAGCTACCTAGGGATCTACCCTTAGTTTGGGACTTCTTGGCTATGAATTGTCATGCTGATAGCCTGCAGAAATTCTGAGCTGTGTAAGAGAGGAGAAAGTGAAAATAGTAAACCACAAAAAGAAAAACCACCAGCCTTGCAGCATAATTTGCTTCTTGGCTAAACAGCCTTGGACTTTGTGGTGATAACATTACAGCAGTCAGTCTTACAAAAAAAAAAATACATCTGTTAGATGAGTGCTGTGTTTTGCAGAGACTGGTACAAACCTATGTTGCTTCAAGGAGTTTGAATTTGAATTTGTCTGTGGTACCTTATGATTGTCAAGGTGTACAGTACAAATACCACTAGTAATTATTATCAACATAGATTATGTTTATAGACCACATCCTGAAGACTTGGTGTTTTTACAAGTAGCAAGGAAGAGAACATGTCCATTCTACTAAACAAAGAGGGGTGAATGCTCTGGGCCATAACAGTAATAATAATAAAGTTGCTGCTATAAAATGATAAATAGGAAAAATCTTTGTATGAAAATCAATAAATTTCAGCTGCAGTGAGTTTTTAGTATGGTCTGTTAGGATAAAAGAGAAACTGCTAAAGTTTGAAGTCAGGGCTGAATGTCATTAGGAGATATGCCTTTGGTTAGCCCTTAGGATAAAATGCCTGACTAATGGTCTTGTTCTCAGTGATGACGCCTTTCTATGATTAATTTGAATAATTTTCAATGTTTACTTCTGATAATTTAGAAATATTTCTTAGTATTAGTTAGCAGTTGCCTACATAGATGCGGGAGCAATAGTGGCGAATCAGAAATAGCCTGATCAGGCTTGTTGTGCCAATATGTCAGAAACTGTGACAAATAAGCTGCTCCTGCCTTCTCTTGCCATCCTGGTCCTTCATTCTGTTTTCTGAATGAATGAGACTACCTTGGGAAGGAAATAAATATAGGAAGTACCCAAAGTCCTGTTCTAATTTACAAGAAAAGATGCTGTTGAGTTTTACTTGACTGCTCAGTAGATTAGACACCCACGTCCCTGGTGAATTTAGAATTGCAAACAAAACTCCTTCTGATAGAGTTTATGCAAAAACATTTGTTGGGCTCCCATTTCTAGTTATGGTGTTTTTAGACCCTTGTCAGACTTGCTGTACTCCTTAGACTGTAAATGACAATTTCCACAGCAGAACAGTCCTGGTTATTGTATCCTGCTGCAATCCTTTCTGACATGCTAACAAAAACAGAAGCTTCTTTCAGTAATTCTGCATCTTCTTTCCTTTCTTCAGTGTAAGAAAATAGAGAAGTGATGGGAATTTGGGATGACTTGGTAGCTTCGAGATTACAGCAGACCTATTAAGTTGTAGACTTTGTTGTATTAATACTGAACTGTTGTAGTGCTGCGGAGATAAAGATCTCTAATACACATTAAGTTGTAGACTTTGTTGTATTAACACTGAACTGTTGTAGTGCTGTGGAGATAAAATCTCTAATACACGTCAAGGATTTTGTGTATTGGTTAAATGGAGTGTAATTGTGTAGCTTTTCAGCTGGAATTGTGGACAACTGTTAATCCAAATAGTATTGAAGTCCACAGTATCCATTTGCAACAGTACACTTTGACATTTAAGAAGTCAGGGCACTGTTAGTAGTAATATTTGCAAATGAAAACTGCATCACTTGCTGTTCCAATCTACTTTGGACCAATGTTTGATGCTTTGCACAGAACTGATGCTTTTATATAGGTGAACTTGGGCTCCCAAGAACAAACTGAGGATTTCAAACTTCAGTTCAGAATCTCCCAATATATAGTGGCCACATGTGGAGAGACATATCAAGTAAGAGGAAGTGATGGAGAGCTTCCTAAAATTCTTCTGAGTATGTTCATCCTGTTCCCGAATGTAGGCATAGAAACAGGAGGCTGTCATTATTGTACCATGAACACGGTTTCTGTCACTGAAGGATGATGCATTAGAGTAATTCTGTTTGTTGTAAGAAGCAAATCTTAAAATAGAATGGTATGTAAGAATGTATCCTTTCTAAACATAAAGGTGTCTTTGTGTCATAATGAAGTATGGGGCTTTAAAAAATTTTATTATTAATGTCCCTCATATATTTTGTTCTTTTTCATTGAGGTGGCCAACCTTACGGCACCTAGTTTTGTAAAAACCTTTTTCCCCTCCTACCTTCCCTTGTTTTTTGGTATTTTCCATTTTGTTTTATTTTCTGGTCAGTTTTAATTTTCATTCTGATGCCTTGATTTTTTTAATTTTTTTTTTTTAACGTACAGTTTTTTATCTTCTTTCTATACTAACTCTCTGGAATGCTAAACCTAAGAGATGAGTGTTAAGAGCTGAGTGATCACCCTTGGCATACTTAATTGTAGACAAGTTGTTTGAACTTGTAACACTTGGAAAATGGAAGTGAATATATTTGTTTTGTTATTCCCATGGAAACGAGATATTTATAATGAGCTTCTAAAAACAAGTTACAAATATACACAAAAGCTGACTCTTTGTAGCAGTTGCTTAATAGAAAGGAATTAGTTTTTTGGGGGGGTTATGGGTTGGGGTTTTTTCCTAAATTAAGGAGGTCTGAAAAGCTGGTATAAGGAAGGGATTTCCTGAATGTGAACAGGGCATTAAAAATGGTGAAAATAAACTAGGAGTATAACAGCCTTGTGTGTTATGCTGTGTTCACAGTATTATAATTCTTCATACAGTTCGGGTTGGAGGGAACCTTTTACATGTCATCTAGGTAAAAACCACCACCTCGCCCTTCCCCCAGTGAGCAGGGACATATTGCATGAGATCAGGTTGCTCATAGCCCCATCCAGCCTGACCAGGGATGGGCCATTTACCACTTCTCTGGACAACCTCTTGCAGTGTTTCACCACTCTCCTAAAAATGTTTTCCTTGTATCTGGTCTGAATCTGCCCTATTTTACTTTAACCTTCATTACCTCGTCCTATCACAACAACTCTCCTGCCCCCATCCTTCCTTGCAGCCCCCTAAAAGCTGCAGTAGGGTCTCCTGGAGCCATGTCTCCACCAGACTGGACGCCAAGTCTCCCAACTTTTCTTCATGGCAGAGGTGTTCCTTCTATCTGATCAGCTCTGTGGCCCTCCTCTGGACGCATTCCAACAGCTTGGTTTCTTTGCTGTGCTGGGGACCCCAGAGCTGGATGCAGTATTCCAAGTGGGCTCTCACCAGAGCAGAGCAGAGCAGAGGGGCAGAGTCCCCTCCCTCACCCTGCTCCCGCTGCTTTTGGTGCAGCCCAGGATACAGTTGTTGGTTTTCTGGGCTGGGAGTGCATGTTGCTGGCTTATATCCAATTTTCCACCTAATAGTACTCACAAGCCATTATCCCTAGGGTGTTTTTGTGGGCCTGGATTGGAGAGAGTGTAAATCAAGGTTTATTGAAAGACTCCTTCTCTATCATTTCTACCTACTCAGTCCGTGGTCTCCTATACATTCAACCCATGACTGTAGAGACAGAGGAGAGGGGACCATGCTGTTCTCGTTAGTAATCATGATGACAGGAACTGCTCAGAGCTTTTCAAGACCTGTCTAGAGACAGGACTGGTGTAGGACTGCTGCTTGGTAATTTAGATGCTGGTACATGGCATACATGTACCATACCTCACATACCAGAAGTGTAAGAACATGTTGTGTTCCTAGGGTTTTCCACAAGACTTGACACATGTTGCAGCTGTAGAGTTTTGGAGATAATTATGATGCTTTCCAAGTGGATTTGATAATATTGTAATAGATGGTGGAGCAAGAGGGGATATTCTTGGAGTGTAGAAAAAGATAAAAAATTTCAAAATTAAAGCTGTTTTATTTAGGAAACTTGGAATATAGTTGTAAAAATTCCTTCACTCCCTATCCTATTTTTAACATCACTCCAATTAATGTTTGCTGGTAAAGAATATCAGCTGCAATGCACTCTTGTTTCTCTTTTGGGGTCCAGCTGCAGTACTACATTGGTCCTATATGTGTCCAGTTTGTGGTTATACCTTAAGCTGAAGGGGAAAAATCCACTCATTTCCTTGCCCCATGTAAGTGACAGAGAAAATCCAAATGTGAGAGGTAGATATACCTGTGGCTTAGACCGAATGTTCTTTGTTCCTCTTGGCAGCCATACTTATGTATTTTTCCTTTTAATTCACACAAAAAAAGTTATGCTCTTCTATTTAATAAGTATGCAACCAAAAATTCTCCATGTGTTAATAAAACCTTGGGATCATTTCATTTGTTTAGGGTGTGATGCTAATAGCGACAAGGTCATGGGTTTGATCGTTAAGAGTTGAAGTCGATGACTTGGGGACTGGTGGGTCCCTTCCAGCTCAGAATATTTGGTGAAAAATAAACCAGTCAACATGAATTTCTGCTGGTTTTGCTGAAAGTGATCATTCTCTTTCCCATTGTGATGATCCTGACTGATGATCCAAGCTAAACCTATGTCCTACAGAAAACTGCCTTTGGCAAGGCCTGTATGCTAGACTTGGCTGTGAGTCTGTAGAGAATTTAGGGCTTTAGGGTGTTGTTATGATGAAGCCTTGCAGTGATTGACAGTGCTTTCTTTTTCTAAATGAGAGACACAACAAAGTGAAGTATTGACCTCTTACGCTACTTAAAAGTTCTTGGACATGTTTCATCAGAAGAGGGATGTTAATCCTATTAATGAGAATCCTGGAGAAATTCCAGGTAATTAATTGCAGTTTATTCCACCTGTCTTTCTGATTAATGAAATGCTGGATTATATTCTTTATTTCTACTGTCATGATGTTCTTTTACCAGCTAATTCTGTGAGATATTCCAGCACATGCTTTACCTAAAGCAGAGAAGTAGTTGCAAACAGCAGTGTTTGGCCAAAAACCACACAAAGTTTATTTTGTGGGGGCTGCTGACATTTGCTACATAGGTTGGGCTGCACTGAAAATAAAGAATGCTAGTAATGAACGATTATGTAAAGGGTTCCCTTAATGTTGAATTTTGTGGCGAATAACCAATTTCTCTTTGTTTTAAAAGCCTGGGATAAAATTTCATTTTTGTTTAGTTAATTGAAGTAGAAGGTACTTCCTCACTGTTGGTTGCTAAACCAGAAATCTCATTTCCCCTTTTCATTAGCAGAGACATCCCCCAGCTGAGAGGTATTTGACCCTGAAGGTGTCTAAGAGAAGATTAAAGATAAATCCATGACATATAGCTGAATTGCTCTTCACAAAGAAGGTCTTTTTGACACTTGAATTAAAATTAGATTTCCATGTACTGTTTTTATAGCTCAAGATTTTTGTTGCCGGTTCACACTTTGTCTGTCCTAGCATCTATTGTTTATTCCTGTATAAACAGCTGTCTCTGTTGAAAGGACTGGTCTGTGTTGTGTGGTGGTGCTTGGTAATTTTTTTCCCTGATTTGCTTGAAATGTTCTCTAAATTGACATCAAAAGAAATGCTCAAGCAGCAAACAAAACTTGTGTAGTAGCATGTTTCCCAGCAACATGGACTCTGAAATATTACTTTAACTTTGAGAGTTTTTTAATGTTGTAAACATCTTCTGCTTTTGAAGATGGTACTATTTAAGATTATATCAGCATAAGTATCAAAACATCTTTTTGAAAATGGTTCTATGTGATCTGCTAAATTTTAGTTCAGAATATATGGCTAAATTTTGGGATCTAAATTCTTATTCAAAAGATCAGAGAATCTGTAGTTTACTAATACAGGTAAAGATGTGGTTTGTGTCTGCTGCAATTCATAACAACTAAAAATAGTTGGTTTTTGTTTAATGGTGAGTAAATTCACTAATGCACTTGCTTCGTACCTGAATTTTTAAATGAGGAGCACTAAAACTAGGTTAATATTAGGGGATTGAGTGGAGCAGTACATACTCTGCCATGTTATCTCCTGCCTAAACTGAATATTTTAAAATGCTAGAAAATAGACGTGCATTAACCTTCTTTTGGTTAAACACATCACTGTAGTGAATGCTTTGTAACTGTTCTATCAACTGAAACCTTTGGTGTGATGGACCAGAAAAGATCTGCAGGAATGACAGTATAAACTGGTGTTTGTAAAGTGTGAATTTCCCATTCACACCACACACTTGTGTAGCAAAATCCTTTCAAATAAAAGTAAACAGGAATAATTTACTAATGTTGAAAATATGGTCTTCCTATTACTGAAAACTACAGCAAGTATTCAGCTTCTAATTTCTGGGAGGTTTATGAGTTTACCAGACTACTATATTGTGTTTTCTGTTACCTTTAAAAGTTTTTTGAAGATAATGGTCTACGAAGGAAAGCAGGTATTGAATTTAAATATGTCATTTAAAAACTTGTCTGTCTTCAATTGAGGAGGAATTTCAAGTTTTTGAATGCTTTTCAATAGTTTGCTTTACGCTTTCGCTTTACACAAAGTACATAATAGAATAATTCCTAATTTATTTGTGAATAAATAGTGACTTATAAATAGTATGATAACCAGTTATTCAAAGAAGAATAAAAAATGGTAAATAAAAAGATTCACCTAAGATGCTTCAATTCTTGTCTTAAAGAACTTGTCTAAAGCCACATGCAGGCAACCAAATGAGACTGTATGTAATTTGGTGAGCTGCAGGCATTTTGACAGTGGACCCAGTCCCTTTATTTCCTCTTTATTATTGAACATTCATCAAGGGAAGTCTATAAAGTGCTATCCTACTGATGTACATATAAAAATAAAGTGATACTCCTGGGATATGTTTCATTTGACACCATAAATGGGCTGCATGGGCCTTCCTGTTCTGTTGCAGTTTTCTGTTGTTCACTGTGGTAAACTGAAACCGTTCTGCTATTCTTGAAATGCTTTTTGTGCTCTCTTATAATTTCTTTCAATTGCTGTGTGTTTCAACAGGGGAAAGTCTGTAAGAACTATTACTTTTGAGCAGTTTAAGGAAGCTCTTCAAGAACTCTCCAAGAAGCGGTTTAAAGGCAAAAGTGATGAGGAAGCACTTCAAGAAATGTATAAACTAATTGAAGGAAAAGGCCCAGGTTTAACTGGAGTAACGGTATGTTACTGATCTAATGGACAGATTGTTTCTACCTGTCCTTTGTTCTACTGCAGTGTTGTTAATGTTCACAGCTTCCCTCTACAATCCACAAATCCAATTTCTCTGTGAGCCCGAAGGCAGCAATTGCTAAGCAGAATGGGAGCAAAGACTTGGCAACAGCTGAGTGCTGCACTACTGTGTGTTCTTGTGTGGCACTGTCATTGCTCCTGCTAGGAATTGTACTACCACCTAGTAGCACCTCAGGAATATCCTGAGCTTTTGTGTATGCTTAGAACAACGAAATGTTCATGAATAGTGGTGTACCCAAATCAAAAAGAGTAGAATGACTTAGAGCCTCAATCAAAAGTTGTAAGATGTTTTGTGAAATACCAAAAAGCAAAGGCATCTTAAAATACATTTAATTACACCATGTGAATCCCAAAACACTGGAAATCTGGGAATAATTATTATGTTGTCTGGTCTTTGTTTCTGGTTTGTTCCAAGTTTGTCAGAGCTATAATGTTCTTTCTTTTTAATTTTAAAATACTGGTATTAAGCTTTATATGTGAAAAGGAAGCTATAAAGCATACTGTGCATAAGCTTGGTTGTCCTTTGAGATGCCCAGGCTAGGCAAGTTTTTATCCAGTATTTTAGGAGACACTAGAGTGTTTACCATCAGCTTGAATAGTTCTGTCAGTTTAATTAATCTGCTTAAAATTTGTGATCCTCCTGAATTTTGCCTGTAAAGCTGTGAATGAAAATACAGTCTTTTCAGAAACTGGTTCTCTACAAATGATCAGTGTAAATATCAAGTGGAAAGATCTCTTCTGAGTTGTAAAACAAGTCACCTTTTTACAAGATTTTATTTTATTACTCTTCTACTCTCATTTAAAACAAGTGGTAATTGTGATACAGACTTAAAATTTTGAACCTTACTTTTTGTTCTTCACTTACCTTCATAAATTAGAATAACTTCATCTGTTCGGGGATTCTTACTTCAAGTTGTATCCATTCTTCTAGGCCTCACTCCTGATTCCATTTTTGGTACTTCAGCAGGCAGACATTGAAATGATCAGTGTCTGCTAATCAGAGAACAGTCTCTTCCTGTGTGGAGGACATGGATGAGAGAGCTTTGCAGATGCAAAGTAATATCATATAAGTTGTGCAGAGGTATATGAGTGTGCCAGCAGCAGGGGGAGAAGAGTGGAGGGGGGAATATTGAGCCAGTGATGTGAGGCTTGACTGTTCAATATGTGCAGTTCTGGGGAAGGTTGAAGAAGTGAAGAAAGGGGATTGAAATATCTTCTTAAAAGGAGGGCGATTGCAGGCTGGGAGCATGTATATGTGTATGTAAAAAAAAAAGAAAAAATTCATGTTTGTTTTCCCATGCTAATTTAGTTCCTGAATGGTAAAAAAGACCCACAAACTTTGCAATTAAAGACATTAAAGTAAATTAATGAATGCTGGCCACTCCTGCAACCCCAGAGTGCAGATACGAAATCTCTGTACAAGCTTTTAATGTTTTGTTTACTTTGGGAAGTCAGTATTGTGGAAATTTTAAGTTGTGCTGCTTTCTGTATGGTTAGATAACGTTACATTAAGCTTTTCTTACAAGTTCTAGGGTAAGTCAGTCATGCCTGTACTGTGTGCACTGCTCTGTAAAACTCTGCTATAGGTCATGTAGGTTTGGTTCAGGTTTCAGACAGAAAACTTTATGACTACTGATACATTACTCTAAACGTATTAGGAAAGGACTTGAAAGCATGATTAAGTGAAGCTTGTGGATAAGAATACTTCAGCAGCACGTGGGGAATTTTGTATCTTAGCTTCTTATGTTCTGTACTGGGTATTTTGGGGAGGTAGGCAGCAGGGGCAGTATGTTTGGACTAAATGGCAGCCTGGGGAAAGCACTTCTTCAGCAGGACAGTTGGAAAGTTTGCTTTCACATCAGACAATGAGGATTTTAGTGCATGTTGTGATAGAAGTGATAGAAGATTTTTTATATTTTTCTGTTTATTTTATCTTCTCCTTCAGAATGTTGTAGACTTAGAAAACTCCTGGCTTGTGGTTGATGTGGTTAGAAGGCTCAGCAGCCAGGCATCCAGACATTGAAACCAAGTGAATTTTAGGCTGCTTTCTAATATTGGAACAGAACATGTATGATTGTCACACAGGAAGAAAAACACAGGAATGTGATAAAGGTTCAGGAAGCCAGTGGCTTTATTAGCTCACATGGTAGTGATCTGTCAATAGAATACACAGTGCAGGTTGTAACTTGGACAGCTTATAAACAGACATGTAAATGAAGTCTAGGGCCTTTAAATTATTCTCCTTCCTACACAAACGTTACAAAGAGCAAAACTTGGCTTCTTTCTTTACCTGTACCAAGAGCTGTGTGCTGTAACAATGCTGAATACATTTCTGCATCTCCTGTGTAACAGATCCTTGATTTGGTCATTGTTTGCTGTGAAAATAAAACCGCTAGAACTTTAGTGTATATTCATCAGGGTCCTTGACATAGAAGTGCATAACAATTTCAAGTGCAAGGAATCTGGGATGATTTCATTCAAACCTTCTGCTCGCCAGAGGGCTAACTTAAAGCCAGATCAGGTTGTTCAGGGCTCAAACCAGTCAGATTCACAGTGAGAGGAGTATGGGTAACAGGGCAGTACAGCACTTTGAGAGCAGGATAATGGGTGCTCAGGGAGGTGTTGATGAGGGCAAGATCATATTCTCACCAAAATGCACCTGTTAGGGTAAGATCAATGAGGCCAGAATGCAGCCCACAGAGTGTGCTAAATGAGACAAAACAATTGTTGCAGCAGAAGTGCAGAGGCCTAGGAATTCCACTTAAGACTATGTGGATCTGCTTGAAGATTATACAGTGGTAGTCTGAAAAAGCTGCAGGACATACTGTTCAGCACATGGACATCCTTTAAGATGTAGAAGAAGTCTGCAGAACTGCCATTAGCACATCAGAGCCTTTGGCTCTGTTAGGAGGAAGTCCTGTACCCTGTTGCATGCTTCAGAGAGCTCCTGTGTCTTCCCAGAGGTCAGGGTAGTGGTGGCCACTCCTGTGGGAGATGTGCTGTGGTCAGGGTCCTGACATTCCAGATGGTGGGAGATGATGAAGAGGAGACTAATGTGGCATTTGTGGAAAACCCAAGCTACACTGGGTGAGGAAGGACAGCCAGCTGGAGACCAAGTGGACAGAGACTATTGAGACAGAGAAGACTGAAGGCTTTTGTGGCTTCTGCAACAAAAAGTCACAGATCTGCTTCACCTGCTGTTCTTCAGTTTCAGAATACATGTAGTATCCTGAGCACTGGTGAGGATCAACAAGACCCATCAGAGTCAGCTGAGCCTGAATTTAATGTTCACACAAAAGGAGGAAAATGACTGGTAGTGTTGACCAACACTCTCTCACACTCTGGAGACAGACAGGTTCTTTTAAGGATCCTTGGTTGAATGAGAGCTGGCCACAGATTTGTAGTTATATCAGGCCTTAGCATGAGCTGTGTGTTAGTGAAAATCTGGAAAGGAGTTGAGTGAACAGTCACAGAAGATTCTGCCATCCCAAATATCTCATGGCTATTACACTTCCCTGTTCTATAATGGATGACACTGTACTCTAGCAGCAGTGCTGTACCATGAGTCAAGAGTAATGGGTACCAGTCACAGAAAATTACTGAAGATTCTTCTCGTGGATGATCAAGGCATGTATTTTCTGATCTCATGTGATGTCTCAGGAGTTTTATTGCTTGGTAGGTGCCAGGATCTGGGGTTGTCACAGATGCATAGCCAAGATTTGTCCAGCCTCCTAATGTGGACCTCTTCTTCCTCTTGCTTGTGGATACTCAGAGTACTGCTCTGGAGATAACCTGGAGCATATAAAGGGGAACTACAGAGGTATGGGGGTGAGGCTGAATGGTGTGGAGCTCAGATCTTGTCTTGCCAATCCTGGGAGGAGGAAAGATTGGGCAGCAGTGTACTGTATGGCTTCTGTTGAAGATGGGGCTTTGGCTTCTAGGACCAGAGAAATGAGGGCTACTCTGCGGGGATGGAATAAAACTAAAAGTGGAACAAGAGTATCTCTACAAACTAGGGTTACTGATCTGCTGAGGAGACTTAGACTGGGTATGGAAGGTTACCATAACCTGAAGATGAAAGAGTAGATATGTCTAGGTGACAAGCCTGAAAAGGGAGTCTCTTACCCTTCTGTAAATGCAGAAGGACATTGGGTCTGTCTCTAATGCCTGCACACAAAAGCATGTAGTATGGGGAAGGCAGGGCAAATTATCTGCAGAGATATGATTCTCTGGGATTGTGCAGGTGTTTTGCCTGGAGTGCTGCACTGGATGAATAAAAACTCCTATGGAAATACATGAAAAAAATGAGGAAGAGGAATTGTAAAGGCTTATGTTGACAGCATCTAGCTTTGGAACCAGTCTCATTAAAGACTGGTTGTAACATTAAATTGAAGAAGGATTCAGCAACACCCTCACTGAAAAAAAAAAAGACTTTGTGATATAGTTCCCATTCTGTTTTGTCTTCGCCACCAACGACAATGAAAAACTCCTCAAATAAGTGCTGGCACACTGTTTTTGTGGAAGGTCATATTAATCAGGTTGCTAGATCTCATCAGCTGGGACCATGTAGTGACTTGGACTGTTGAAATGCTGCAGGACAGGAGTTAAGGGACTAATCTTAGAGAGCAGGGAAGGAAGGGGTCTCGTGTAGGTGCCAAATGGGCAACACCTGATCTGCCCTTATGGCTGGAGATTACACGGTCTTCTCTTGATGGAGCCTGACCTGGGTCAGGCAGATTTGACAGATTAACGTGAGTTTGTTGCTGGAAGTGATATCACATATGAGGCACCTTTTTGACGTCTTTTGCTCTAGCTCTGACTGGTCTCCTAGTTAATGAGAAGGTTTAGGTACTGTATATAGAGTTAGAACTTGCAATGCTGTGTCATCAGTGGTGTTACTGGGAACCACTCCATTGAAAGTCCTCACCAGGATTAGTTAAAATGGTGTTACTTTCTGGGATTATTGAAGGGGAGTTACTTATTGTTTTCTTTTGTGTGGGTGTGTCTGTGCATGTCCTAAACTGAAGGAACACAAATTAAATCCAAATTTCTTTTGAAGCTTGATCTCTGTTTATGACTTTCTGCAGACTTTTAATACATGTGCATGTATTCCCATGAACTTAAAACCAAAGTAAATACACTTTTGGTAGGGATTTCTGGTACGCACCCCCCCACCTCTCCCAAGAAAAAAAAAAAAAAGTCAGACTTTCCCTTTGAAATTTTTTCCCATGTTACAGTCATTTTTTGTTTCTCATTTTTGCAAAGGTTGTGGATATTACCAGCAGATCAATAATTTTGAAAATCTTGCTGAGACTATAAATGTTGGTGCTGATTCTGCAGGCTCCCAGAACATTTCAATTGCATAAAGAAATCTCCATGGCAACTTTTTCTAGGAAGATGTGCTGTTACATAGTGAAGTTTTATGGTTGGAGGAGCAAATGTGGGAAAGCATTCATTTTCAGAGAGGAAAGCTGGCTGCAGGTGACAGTGGAGCCAGGAGTAGTGTGGCTAAGGTGTTGTACCCTTCTGGTGAGGAGTAACAAGAGCAGCTGCCCTCCTGCCTGTCACCCTTGTTTTTGGCAGCACAGACACTCCCAGCACTGATTGCTGAAAAGACAGTCAGTCCCTCAGGCAGGCAGGGATTGTTTCTGTGCTATGTGGACATTTGTAATTCAGGAAAGAAAAGCAAGCAGAAGCCCCTACTGCAGGTTTTGCATCATTAGGGTTCTGCCTAAGCTGTGGAGCAGCTTTAAATCAAACGCGAATCTTTGTTGGTGATGGCAAGCGGTGGAAAATACCTTGAGGCAAAGTTGTTTGAGTGGAGCCAAGAGTTCATTGCGAAAGCGAGGGCACTCTTAAGGTCTGTTTTAAACGTGTGATATTCCTGAAGTCCAGTAGGTTTTCTCAGCGCATTTCCTTCCCCGGAATGGGTTCTGGAGAGCCTTTTTGGGGATGGTGCCGTGGTGTGTGCAGAGGCGCCCAGCACAGAGCTGCCAGGGGCTGCGGTGCTGCAGAAGTGAGCCCTGTGCAGCTGCAGGAATGTGGTGCTGCCCTGCCCTGCTGGTGGAGCCCTTTGCTTCTGTGGCATTTGCTTGGGCTTTGAACTGTGAGCTTTGAAGAAGGGATGGTGATGTGTGCTGACAGAAAATGGGGAGCGCTACCTTGGCAGCACTGAATGGTCTTTCCTCTTCTTTGCCTCAAGTTTGTTCTGGAAGGAAAAGTCTTGGAAGTGTGGGAAGTCTTCCAGTGTCACACTGTTACCTTATTTTCATGTTTGTGGTACTAGCTTCACATGATGCTTCTAGCCTTTTGACAGAGAAGTTAATATTTTGGGGTCTTTTGAGTCCATAAAAATTCATACAGTTTTCCTGCTGCAAACAAGCCAAGCCAGTGCAGCTGCAGAGCTTTTAGTGGGTATATTTTTCTTCAGCAAACTGCCACATACTTCTATACTACAGTATACAAAATACATGTTCTTGACTTCTTTGCTCTCACTTCCATTTTAATATAGTTCATTTCAGTTTCCTAAGGGCTGATAATACATTTCTGGAACTAATTCAAATTCTCAAAAATAATGAAATGGGTTGTGTTGCTTCCTCTGTAAACTGCTCCTTGATTCATTAGTTATCTTGAGGCAGTAGGCAAAATCTGTGTAAGTTTGCAGAGTTGTCTTTCTTGAGAAAGGGCAAGGGAGGAATGTGGCATTTGTTAAGGTTTCCAGAGTTTAAAGACTACTGCTTTCACTTCCTGTCTTTGGTATGAGGGCTGTTTCAGACAGAAGTTGGACTATTGGTAGTATGGAAATTCTATGAGATGTTGGATTGTTTTCTTTTGTTTACTTACCTGCACTGTGGTCCAACACTGGAATAAGTTGTCCATGGTGGCTGTGGAACTTTGGAGGTGTTCAGGACTTGACTAGAGAAATTTCTGTGTAAGCCTGTTTGAGCCCTTCTGTGTGCAGGGCTTTATACTAGATAAAGATTTAATATTCAAAGGTTCTTTCCAACTTAAATTGTTCTGTGACTTAGTAATTTTAAGTTTTGATAATCCTCAGGGACAGAGAATCTCCCACTCTTTCCAGGCTTGACCAACCACAGTGGTGAAAAATTCTCATGTGTCTAGTTGGAATTTCATATGTTCCAAATCATGCCCATTATTGTTTACTTTTGAACTGTCTCTGTTTCTAATATAACCACTCTGCTGAGGACAGGAATAAGATTTGTCTCTCCCTTTTTTATTCTGAGCCTTGATAAACACATTCCTGTCATCTTTTCTACAAGTGTCACATGCTCCAAGCCCCTTGCTGTCTTAGCAGCACTTCTTTGTAGACACTAACACAAAGTGAGGAAAAATACTGAATTGCTAAGAAAAAATGCACAAAAAATGAATAAACTCAATTTGAAACACTAAATGATTGTTTGATTCTGTTGTGCTAAATAAAACTTTCTTCCTAAGAGAAAGTTTTTTAAAATAAAAAATTGAAGTTCATAGGCACCTTCTGTGATATGGAAACTTTGTGGTTAACTGTATGTGCAAAAAAGAGATAGAAAATGAAGGCTTCTGTGGTCCCACAGAAAAAAAAGTGAGGAGGCTGGCCCCAAGGAATTTATTGTCTTTAGAATAATGTAACTAGAGAGATTATATAACTTACTCTAGATAGTGAACAGTTCAAGCAGAATTGCTATATGATAAGGCAGAATCATTTGTATGTGATCCATTCTGAAAAAGAAGGGAGAGTAGTAACTTGCTAATGTGCAAACTGTTCTCATCCAGTCCTTTGTGCTCTTCACTGTATTTCTTCCTATATTTTTCTTCACTTAAGAAGGATGCTCACCTTTTTCCCCCCTCACCCTCCACTTTTTATTTGCCTCTCCATACCCTTGTGCAATTAATAATGAGCAGATTGTTGTAGAGAAGAATGAGCTCATGACCATCCTTTCAATTGGTTTTGCCTTTTGCTCAATATCCAGTTCAGTCCACAAACTTGGTTTTCTTGTACAGAAATAGAAAAAAACATTTTGATAAAAACAGTTGGTTGCACATTCAGTTCATACTGTTCACTAAAAATAAGTCATCAGCTCATAGAGGAATCTTTATGGATAAACTTTTCATGTTAAGACACTGAAAGTAATGGTGCAGCTAATCCTAGAAATCATATCCAGGTGCATGAAGGACAAGAAAGTCATCCAGAGTGATGAGCATGGCTGATCACTAAGGGAAAGTTGTGCTTGACTGACCTGTAAACTTCTACAATTAAATGACTACCCGAGTAGATAGGGCATGAAGAGAATAGTACAGCATCTACCTGGGCTTCAGTAAGGCCTTTGATGTGGTCTCTTTTATAAGAGTCTCACAACCTGTAGAGGCTGGATGGGCAGACACTGAAGTGGATTGAAAACAGGCTGAATGGCTAGGCCCTGAGCATGGTGATGAACAGTGCAAAGTCTAGTTGGAGGCTGCAAAACAGTGGTTTTCTGTATGGAAAGGGGTCCATTCTGAGTCAAGTCCTGTTTGACATCTTCGTTAATCACCTTCATGATAGGGTGTGGTATTCTCAGTAAATTTGCTGATGACACAGAGCTGGGAGGAGTGGTCATCCAGATGGGATGGTTGCCATCCAGGGAGACCTGACAGGCTGGAGATCTGGGCTGACAGGAACTTCAGCAAGCACTGTGAATTCCTGCAACTGGTGAAGAAGAGCCCACACACCAGTACATGCAGACAGAAAGGAGACTGGTTGAAATGGACCTGGGAGTCCTCACGGACACCAAGCTGAACAGGAACCAGAGAGATGTTCTTGCTGTGTGGAATGTTACTGGTATCTCAGCTGCATTAGAAGTATTGCCAAGCAAACAGGGTGTTCTTTCTCCTCTGCTCAGCACTGGTGAAGTCTCATCTGAAGTCCTGCATTCAGCTCTAGGCTCCCCAGGAGAAGACTGATAAGAAAGTCCAAAAAAGGACCATAAAGATGATGAAGGGAATGAAGCATCTCTCCTATGAGGCAAGGCTGAGGGAGCTGCCACTATGTAACCTGGAGAAGAGAAGGCTCAAGGGTGAATCCCATCCGTGCATATAAATACCTGAAGGGAGGGTGCAAAGATGATGGAGCAAGACTTTTTTCAGTAGTGCTCAGTCACAGGACTTTTCTACGATTCTGTGATATATAGTACCACTAGCTGCTTCTGTTTGAGGAGCCCAGGATGGATATGAAGTTGTTGTCTATTCCACTCTGTATTTACAAAGACGTTTTTGAATGAAAACATCTTAGCACAACCTTAAAAAGAAAGAAGTATTTTCTTTTTAATGTATACACGTTCATTGTAAGAATGATGGAAAAGAAGAAGAAAAAGGAGAAATGATGCATTCTGCATAGCCTTGTAGTGGCATCTCATCTCTGATCTTTTATACAGATATATCAGTTCAGGGAATGAGAACTTAACATACAAGGAATTAACAATGCTTTGATTTTGTATTATTGGAAACAAGGTGTGAAATTTTCACAGAAATTTTGCCAACACCAAATCAAGAGAATTTCAGTTATTGAATAGTCTGTCACATGTGGGAAGGGGCACATCAGTGACTTGACATGCAACTCAGGAAAAGGCTGCAGTTCTTAGTAAAAAACAATTTAGAGGAAAAAATGTTTGCCTTGCAGCTACTACCTTTAATGTTCATTTCACGTGAGCATTAAATGGGATGCAGGAAGCCTTCTGATCTGTCTTGGACTGAAAGACCACTGGATGTGGGGTCACTGTTGTTCTTGCTCTGGATTTGTGCTGTTCCTTGTGCTGGGGTTTTAGGTTTTGATTAATTCTTTTTCGGGACAAAAAGATCATATTTTTTAACCTGCCAAGCTGTTGCCCATCCTCAGTTTTCTTTGCTGGTTTGAAACATGTTTTCCCTACAGATTAGTAAGAAAAGGAAGAGCTTGTGTGGCACGCTGCTATCATCTTGTTGTAAAGATGCACCTTATAAGTCGTGTGTGTAGTGGTCTTATCAGAATGCAGGTGTCTTGATATAAATACCACATTTCTCAAGTTTGCCACTGGGAATAGTTTCCTGGGAATATCCTTCATTCTTTACAGGAGTCATTCTATTAATCCTCATTTTACTGTTTCTTCTTGCATGTTAGTATGTGTGCAAATTTTAGTATGTATGTTACTAAAGTTACATAGTATGTATGTTACTAAATGTTTACTATATAAAAATTCTCATGTTTTTATTGTAGTTTGTGTATTGAGGAAAATTTCATACATTTCATGCCACACCTTTGAAACAGAGGAGCAGAAGCTATAGTCTTTTCTTTTTGAAATAGTGATTAAGTTTACCATTACAAGTTCTCAGAATAGCAGTCTGTCCTTAGAATGAATTTGTTAAAGGAAAAGGCAGTCAACTAGAGTTTCTGAGACTTCTCTGTGGATGTGACAGTAGAGAGTGTATGCACATGTAGATAAACTGATTTTCTGTAAAGTAGTGGTTTTTAAATACAAGGAAAAAAATATGTTTCAAGTTTAATTAACTCCATATTGAATATATTGCCCTTGTCTTGCATTTGGAGTTTTCCTGGTTATGAGGTGCTACCAGGTCAATGTGAACAAGTAAACTGTATATATTAGACCAATACTTCTTCCTTAGCATTGTCTTGATACCTACTTTTTCAGTATAGAAAAATAACCACTTGTGGAAATAGTACTCTTAAGACTGCAAGACAGAAGTCCCTAAAGGTCATTAGCAATGCTCCAGTGGTCATTTTCTTTCAGGTAGTGACAAGTGGTGCACATAAAAAAGATGCCCAGATTTTAGCACTCTTTGTTCATTTTAGCTCAAAAGTCTTGTTTTGTTTTATCTTGCCCTGATTTTTAAAATATAAATTTAAGAATCAAAGAGGCTTCTCCTAGTCTGAGCACGCAGGTTATCATGCTTCTATATTGTTATGTGAAATAATTTTTTTTCTGTCTCTATAATTAAATTTTTTTGCCTCACAACAAAACTGATTTTTGAGGAGCCTGATATGACTCAGTGGAAGGGAAGTCTTTGCTCCGTGCCATTTCATAGACTGCTAGTTTGCTAACATTAACTTTCTGTCCTTCCAGTTTGTTACTTCTCTCATGAATCCTAGAGTTTAGAATGAAATTGTCTTTTGAAGCAACGAATTCTAGTTGTATTGGAATATTTTTCGATATTGGTGGAGCAAGGCTTTTATGCTTTCATGTTGACATAATGGATTTTGAACATGGTTCAAAATGTGAAGTCAAGATATAACTTCTCGTATCTTTGGTGTTTAGAACTTGATTATTAATCAAAAGTATCTCATACTGGCAGTCTCTACCAAAAGGTTTTGACATAATTTGTGCTATTTTCTTTTCTGCTATATTATTATTGTCACTGTATGTAATGGTAAGAAACAAACATCTTTTGTATCCTGTTGCTGAGAATGAGTAGGTATTTGCATAGTTCTTTGTCATTAGCAAAGATTTAAATCTTGGTAGCATGTAAAAGTATCTGTATTAAGAATAGCTGATTTCTGATGTGTTTTTTTTGTTTTGTTTCTTTTTTATCTTCCAATAGAAAACTGTTGCATCTCCAACTGTTTCACGCCTTACAGATACTTCAAAATTCACCGGTTCTCACAAAGAGAGGTTTGATGCCAGTGGGAAAGGAAAAGGCAGAGCTGGCCGAGAAGATCTGGTGGATAACTCAGGATATGTATCTGGTTATAAGCATGCAGGCACATACGATCATAAAGTACAAGGAAACAAGTAAGGCTGAGGGTTTACAGCACAGAGGGGGATAGAGTATATATTTGTAAGGATGATGTTATGAATCCCACATGTTTTGGTTTTTGTGAATGTTGAGACTATGTTGTCAAGAAGTTGTCTTCAGGAACTGGAACTGATTTCAACATCTGCTGAGCTACTTGCAGCACAATGCCACTTCATTACATTCCTCATGCATATATTGGCAAAAATAAATAAATATGTAGGTATGAAAAATACATCATTTTGTTGAGCTTTAGGAAAAAAAACCCCAAACCAACAAACAACAAAGTCAAAGTCAAGAGCGATTATACTCACACTTCATCAGTTCAAGCAAAATATCTCAAACATTCCTGGATGTTCAGTTGCCCTGATGATGTCAAAGAGAACTTCTTGAAAAGAGGATCTTTTGTAGCAGTCTTTCTGAAGAGTATCCCATTATTTATGCAGTTTAATTTGACTACTGTTTTAGGGTTTTTTTAAAATGTCTTATATGGGATCTAGCACTTTTCTTAAAACATTCAACAATATACTATTGGGAAGTAAGTGGTAGTAATATACTAGGTTCTAGCCTGTGATTGTCTTATACCATCCATGGAAAAACTGAAAAAAAAGCTATTTCTAGGACAATATAGGCTCTGAAGTATTTTATGTCAACAGAAAGAGTTGGAAAATACCAGCCCTTATTTTCCTCCTGTCTATACTTTGTGCTTGTTCTTGTATGTACTGTAGCATGGTTCTGACGGGCTGGATTTGGATGGAGCTATTGTACTAACCTGAGAGGTGAGGAACAAAACATTACTAAGGAAGTCTAGTTAAGGATTTTCACAGTCTGTTTTCAAGTTTGCACTGCCTCACATTGGAAGTGAAGGGGGCATTAAGATAATAATGCTTTAAAATATTGTTTATTACTAAACACTGCCAATCAGATTGCTATTAAATGAACGTTATTTTGCACATATGTTGTCACATAGTCCCTTCAAGCTCTAACATATGTAAGGAAAGCTTATGACCCCTTGGAGTAAGGACATTTACAATTAATATCTATGTAAATTGGTGCAATTTACCCACAAAGAAACCCCAAACCATTATAACTGGACTATATTTTAGGATAGATTCATTTGAAGCCAAGGGATTTGATTCCCTGTTCACTCTTGCTGCCAAACTTGGGAGTAATAGTATTGCTGGGAATGGCTTTCCAGTGTTACTAGGAAAACCAGTCCCACAGGTTTAAGGTACTGGCAGCTGAGTGTGACCTAGCTGGGGTCCAAAGAATG
The DNA here is from genome assembly GCA_037013685.1 of Acridotheres tristis. Taxonomy (NCBI): domain Eukaryota; kingdom Metazoa; phylum Chordata; class Aves; order Passeriformes; family Sturnidae; genus Acridotheres; species Acridotheres tristis. The sequence goes on along the minus strand of CM072886.1, from coordinate 56,585,098 downwards.
CCAAAAGAAATTAATTGGAATAAAAATAACTTATTTTTTAAATATTGGTTGAAAAGGAGAGAAAAGGCCATTCTGATTTTCTGCAAGAGCTGAACAAGTACTTTGATGTATTACTCTGATTCTCTAAAGTTTGGAGACATAAGATGTTCAGTATTCAAAACCAGCTCTTTGCAATTCTGCCTTGTTTTCTTTCAAAAAGAGCTTGTGCCCTGATTTCCATGTTCAAGTCTGAATAGAGGTTAATAGATGTATTGCTCTCCCCCTACCCATATCAGTATCCAACTCAGAGTACATAAACCTACATAAGTAGGTGAGCAGTATGTGCTGTCGTGTGCTGTGCAGGTGAACAGTCTGGTTTTGGCCAATGTATGGAAAGGGAGCACTGGTTTTCAGCCCTTCAGCTGTTCATGTTTTGTTCTGCTGACATTGCTGCCTGTCTCGTAACTTCACCCTCAGTGACCTTTGGAGCCCATACATCAGCCTAAAACCAAAAGAACAATAGCAAACAAAAGGCAAGGGCTTCCTTGTGGACTTGGACATCTTTTTGTCTGTTTATAATTTATTTTGATATTTGTTCTTAAGTGGAAGGGAAGTTTGTCAAAACACAGCACACACTCCTGTTTAGATTTTCCCACGGATGGCGTTAGTTACCTGGAAAGATTTTGGATGTATGTAAAGATGCTCAGGATGCAAAATATTCAGCTTTGTGAACCCTTTCCCAGTGTTCTCGAGGAATGAAAGGTTATCCACGCCTGTGTTGCACTGGGGACCTATCACACTCCAAAGCAGAAAATAGGATATTTGACACCAACAGTGGCTAAATTATTCTGGCATGGTAGTAAAAATGTCTAAACATAAAGAACCTTCTTCATCACTTGTGCCTGTGCACCTGAAGATGGCTCCAGGATTGTCCTGTTTTTTTAATGAATAAAAAGGCTGAGCCTACAACCCTTGATGAATCCTTCAGCTGAGTTACAGGCAAAGTCAGTGTCCCTGTTTTTCCTTTCGACTTTAAGATTTGACTAATAACTCAGTGGTAAGTGAAAAGTTCTGGACCCAGCCTCACTAAAGGGTAAAGTCCAGCCTACTGCAGAGTCTAAGAGCACACTGTTGATCTGGGAGTTTGTTGATAGCTATCTACCTTGTCTGGCACATCAGGTGACACTTTGCTTTTAGGTACACAAAGGACAGGCTTTCTCTGTACCCAAATACAGAGTGTCTGTAATGCCAGAATGTTTCCATACAGGAGGAGTGATTGGTTAGAAAGATTTTAAGATATAACTAGGTTTTAAATTATTAGTTCAAAGTGAGAGAGATCAGAGCACTCATAAGATAGAAGGCATGCAAGGGAATTGAGAGTGTGGACAGATCCAAGCTGATGCTGTCTAGAAATTGAGTTATAAGAGGCTGATGGAATGAGTTGAGGTTCTGCCAGAGTTTACTTTGCATTGCTTGTGCAGTATAAAATCCCTGCCATGAACCAAAGCACTTTATTTGGACCTGATGGAAACTTTGAAATTCTTTCAATGGCATAGTAAGCTTGGGATCAGAACCTGAGAAGATGGTTCAGATAACAGTATTTTATTTTGAGAAACACACTTTTTTTTCTTCTTTGTTTCTACAGTCTTGATAGTTTTAAACCTCAAAGTGATACATGAGAAGAAGTCATTCTGATATGACAGTTACAAAGCAAAGTTGTTGCTGGGAAGATAGTACTTAGTAAAGGTTTTTCTCTTTTAGTATGTTTGGTGTGAAAGATAATGGCTATGAATAAAAGCATCTTATGCAGCTGTGTATTAGGGGTTCACTGCCTACTTAAGCTCTTACTATTCCACTAATATTGGTAGGAAAATAAAAGCCTAGGTACTTGCTTGATTATTAAGTTCCAGGCCTGCTTGGGAATGAGGCAAAGTACATTTTCCTACTCATCTGCTATTCCCTCAACTCTCAGGACAGTAAGTACAGCTTATACCTCAAGGATGACAGGAAAGGATAGCTGATTATGTGCCCCGTTTTCAGCCCTTAGAGTGTTGTAGAGCATATTGTCTTCTGATGCACCATGCTGCAGACTGTAACTAAATGTAATGTCTGAAGTAAGGACATGGGAACCTAATAAGGTTTACTGTCCTCTCTTTTTTGGGAGGCATCTCAATTCATTCCATCTAAATTTCCAGCTTGATTTTCAGCATCTTCCACTACGTAGCACAGTCTTATGTGACATCTTCTATAAAATCCTGTTGTTCCTAGTTATCTTTGCTTTCATTACTACAGTAGATGCTACCAAAAGAAATGTGATCAGAAAGTTCAGATAGCTTTTAGAAATAACTGCCTTAAAGAACAAACTCAAATTTTATTTAAATACTGTGGCAGTACACAATCCTTACCTGTATGTCTACTGAAGCTTAACCTGACCATCAAAACCTTTACAAGACCTAGGACAAGAAATGAAAATCCTTACTGAGGCAAATGAGTAGTCATTACAAATAATTTTCTAAAAATAGCATCGTTTTAAAGAAAAATATGCAGCAGTGAAAAGGGAATTTCTTATTAGTGTTTGCTTACTAATTCAGTTTAGTTACTCCATTAGCTTTAGTTGAGTTTCACTGGGAGTTTTGCAACCATCAGTATGGAAATGCCAAAACCAAAAATGATTATCCTGCTCTTTGTGGTTATCAAAGCTATCACAATAGCATTACTGAGAAGTAGACATTAAAAAAACCACACAGTTTCGTGAGTCCTATATGAACAGTTGTAATTAATTGTAATCAAATATTTAGAATACCAAGGGAAATGTTGAATATTAGACTATAGCCAAAATTTAGCCCCTATTTTTTTAAACCTATAATACATCTTACCTCCTTTTCATTTAGGGAAGGGAAAGGGAGTTTTCAAAACTACTCGTGTTACAGCTTACGTTTTTCATCTGCATAGATATGGTCTTTCAAAGATATTTTGAATTTAAGTATGTATCTTACTGACCTTATCTAAATTAAAAATTCTGGCAAATTAAAAAGTCTGACTTTTTTTTAGCATTCTACAAAGCTTTGTTCACAAATTACCATTTCAGTCATCTGTATTTTCCCTCTATTGGCTCAGTTAATATTTTTATAGTAGTTGGAATTAGGCAGAACAAAAAGGCAAATGACTGCTATGGGTTTGACTTGCAAGTGATAGGTATCCCAGCCATCTGTAACCATCTTTAGAGAAAATCCTCATGTATATTACTCCAAAACCAAAACTTTAAAGCTGTAATTGATAGATTTTTTTTGGTAAGGCTTTTCATAGTTATGAAGTGAATTTTAATTCTTTGTGCCTGCATGTATGATAGTCAAAACATAACCCTGCCTTCAGGGATGCATGTATTCTGAGGGCACATGCCTGTCATCCGTGAATAACAATTCTCTGTTTGCACTGGCCAAGAGCAAACCTTTTACCTTGATGATAGAGCAGATGTAACCTTGCCTTGCACTGATATGTGTCCTCTTAACTGACTGTCAGCCTTGCGTGTGTGCCAAAATAACTACACCTTTGTGTATGTTGTTTGTAGTGTGACTATTATGTTCTTGGCTTGTCACTTAGTTGGTATTAAGTAACGTAATGCACAACACTTGTGTAGGTTTGTATGTGTGTACACATGCTCTTTGGATCCAGCTTAAGTAATTAAACTGTATAAATCTTGATGAAAAACTTAAATTTTTCCAGGGCCAAGCTCTAGTCCTGCAGCCAATGCTGTTCAGCTTGGCTGGTTAGGGACGTTGTCATTCTCCCTTCATAGCATGAAGGTAAAGATCTAAGGAGGCTTTTATGGTTTTACCTGTCTACCCTGTTCTGAGAGAAATCACTTTTCAGCAATTCTAACATAGACTTAGTGTGACAAGAGGAGTTTGTCCATGGAGAGGAAGTAAGAGAAAGAGAGTTAGGGTGAAAACAAGCTTTCCTCTTGAGTGCTCTTAAGAAACCATTTAAAACTATGCTCTGCATGGGCCCTGTTCCTTTGTCCCAGCTTTGTGAAGCAAGTTGACACTCAGTGTATAAACAGACAGTCGTTTGCCATCCGTTAGTAAGTATAAAGCTGAGGTATAATGAGATGGGAACAGGAAACAGGAGTGTCATACTTTGCCTAGGGACTCGAGTCTTGCTTGGACCTTTATATAAGTAAATACCAGAAGCATAATGACAGCTCTTAAACTTGTGTGAGATTCTTAAAGTCTAGAGTACTTCAAATTAATACATTGGAGTGTTTACCTATAAAATATCGTTTAACATTCAGTTGCTCATTTTGTGCAACCCCAAACTGCCCATTTGGCTTATTTAATACAAGCTGGAAATGATCGTCAGGGTTGATCTTTTTCAGTCTTCAGAATCCTAGAACTACTAAGAAACCTGTAGTTGCATTCATGCTTGCTCACTCAACTCAAAACTAATGTTTTGAATGATGTCCCAGCTAAGAATAATTCTTCTGGAGTTAAAATAATACTGCAGATAGAACCTCCACGTCTTACTTGTCAAAGTAATATATTTTTGCAGGGAGAAATATCTGTTAATGTATTTGTTATTTTTATCATGTTTTTCAGTATATTAACCTTGGTATATTGCTTCAAAAGCCCTATGGAGAAGGTGGATTTGAAAACAAGTTTAAGATACACCTCTTGACTTTGCTGTCAGAAAACATTTGAATTGGCTTATTTCATTCAAGCTAATTGATCATTCACTCAGAGTAGACTTGGGCAAGAGTAAGGCTGATCATAAATAAATGGGGGAAAAATCCAGCCTCTTGGCTGAGCATTCTTGACAGACATTTGCAGTTCTGATAGTCTGAAACAATTTTTTAAAAAAGAAGTTATCTTTTGTATTCATGCCACATGCACATGTGCATGCACACAGGCACTACTTGAGGGCATGGATATACATGAGGGCAAAACTACAGAAGAGACTTTTTTTTCTCTTTAAACTTTGCATTTAAAATTGACATTGAAATGCCCAACTGACTAACCTGATTTGGAAAAATGATAAGCTACTATCATATTCCATTGCAGCTAAATAGCCAATGAATTAATTTTCAAATACAGTTATACAGCATCTCTTTCTTGTGAGTTACTTTAAAGCTTATGGCACAGTACAAAGTGATTTTTGATGTGAACATTTGGAAAGGTCTCAAAGATAATGCACATGATAATTTTCCCTTACCTCCAGTTATCTTTATGCAAGATTTTTCTACTATTTTTCACACATTTTTCAGAAAACATCAGAAACATGAATAAAGCTAGACTCAACCAAATTAAAAATGTGGCCCTAAAAGTACATTCAGTCATTCGGTTCATTCATCTTTGCATTTCAATCAGGAGCTACATTTAGAGATGAACAACAAAATAAGGAAAAAAGATGGCAGTCTGAATCCCTACAGTGGTGAATTATTTGAAGTTCCAGTTTACATCAGATGAGTTTCTGTATGCTTGCATTTGCTCAAATGCTATTTTTAAACAAAATAATTAAATAATGTGAAATAATGCAGCCTGGGCTCTGTTAAATAGGATTATATTAATGCAACTGAAATGCTGTGTATGTCTGTGATATTCAAGCTAAATATGTACTAGATCTTTACAAAGACTTTGTGTAAAGTTAGTTAACCTACAAACTGATGTCCTGTATAAAATTGTGTTGGCAAACTACTTTTGTTAGCACTGTAGTGTATGAAAAGGTAAGATTATAGGCAAAAACAAGTTATAGGGTGCCAAAAAGTGTGTTTGTTTTTAATCTTTGTGCTGGGTTCAGAATATATCAGCTTTGGCAAATTCTTGCAGCAGGGAAATTTTTTTGTACAATGCTTATAATACAAAGTAATTTTTCTTTACATTCTTTAAAGCAGAGAAATGGTCAATGTTGGATAAGTATATTGAGATTTATTCTTCGCAAGGTGTTATGTTTCACAGATTTAAATATTAGAGAAGAAATATATATTTATACAGAAGTATAATTTTTGAATGAGATTGATTTTTGTTTCAGTCATGAACCATTTATTTATCCACATTATGCTTTATTCCTTTGATAGCTTGTTTATCAATCCATGCTGTTCCAACATCCATTTCTAATTCGATTTAGATGTTTTGATTCTTCATTTGCACAAATCTGGATGTGCATGCTGTCAGGACCTGATCATAAAGGGTGGAGGCAAAACTGTTTTGTCTTTGATTACCTAGAGCACTAATTAAAGTTTAATCATGAAACAGTTGGGATATGGAGATAGGTCTTGACATAGTCTTCCTTGGAGCACTGTACACTATGATAAAAACCTTCAGTGAAGCTTACTAGTTTTTGTTCTTATTTTCATTTGTCTTTCATCAACCAGGAAGCTGCTGTGTGCTAATAATTACCTGCAATATTTCTAATTGCAGGCATTGCAAACATTAACATGCAGCTGTACTAGCCTACTGTGTTCACTGTGAAACTTTCAAGACGGTAAAAATTTTTACATGATCATTTAACCTTACAAGTTTACTTTTTCTCACTAATTTAACACTGAATCTTCTTTTCATTATTGCTAAAGATCAACTTGAGCATAGCGTCTAAATCTTAACTATAGTAGATAAACATGTCCTAAGCAAAGATTTTTAACCACTTGATAAAGGGGGCCAGGCACCATTCAGTGCAAAGCACACTGGGCAAAATCTTATCCCCACTGCAGCCAGTTCCAAAATTCTAGCTGGTATTAGCAAAAATAGAACCACCATTACCAAGGGGTTAATAAGCTTAGTAACCAGGACAAGAGGTTATGGGGGAGCACAACAGTGATTCTCTATTTCCATGTCTTTGTTTCTGTTAATTTAAAACTACTACTCTTCAATCTTTAAAATAAGTAAAAGAAACTTGAAGGGGGGAATCATATACTACTAGTTTGTACTAGGTTTTTTCAGGAAAAGGAAACAAATTTATATATATATATATATATATGCAATATATTTTTACACTGTTTATTAATGCTAGAAAGTATTAAATGTATCACTTTATCTGTGTGAATGTTAAAGTAATGACAATGTTATGGATGTTTTAAACCTTTTGAAGTTGTCTTGTTAAATTCTAAACCCACATTAACAATGGAAAAGCTACTTTGTCTGCAACATTATTGTTGATGTTTTAGGGAAAAAGTTCAAGTGCAGCAGTTGTTTTAATTAGCACTGTAAAAGCTTGGCTTGACAAGTTATAGTGAAATCCATATTTTAAACACCATTTTGTTAAAGCATAGCTTCTCATAAAGTATGTTACTGCTGTTGACTGACTGTATAAAATTGTATTTTTAGTTGGTAAAGTGATCAATAAATGTGTTACTACATCAGTTCTGGGATTTATTGAAGTAAATGGTATTTGCTGATAAACCTTGTATGCTACAGTTATTTTACAGTTTAGATGTTAATTTAGTTGCTGATGAATTTATAAATTAAATCAAAATACTCTCTGAACATCCAGCTGTCTGGTTCTGAGCAGAATCTATTTCTTCTTTACCATTTATTTTCCTAGTCTGAATAATAACTAAAGCTGACCATTAATATTTTGAGGATTCTTGTATGATGCTTGAATAGCCATTATAATGGTGATCCACCAAATGAGATCTGTCAGGGATGAAGCCATTTGTTCTTAACTACCTACCTAAGATAAATTGATCTTCAGTGCAAAAGCTGGAGTTACTTCTCTCAGTTTCTTTAAGTGGTGTTGAAAATATTTTACTCGTAAGGAAAGAAAGTCATCTGCTACATAGACCATTATTTTACTGATGTTACATCCAAAAGCAAATGTGGACCTTTTGTTTATAAATAACATCACTCAGCTTTCCAGTAACAAAAATAACTATTTTATTCAAGAAGCAGAAGACTGAAGTATTTAATTCACAACATTGTAATAGCATAACTAATAATGTGACCAAAAAAAAGTCAGAGTCCTGTTCTAGAAATGTAGCAGTGTTAATTGGCAGTTTGCCAATTGCTGATTGACAAAATGAGCAGTCAATGGCTAACCCAGTGATTAGCAACTGCAAGGAAACGTAACTAAACAGCTTACAGCTACCCTGTCTCTTCTCCAGTTGTTCTCAAAGTGGAAATGGTATTCCTCGTTCTCACACACTAGGCAACCTTCTTTAGAACTGTCATTTAAGTGAAATGTAATACAGCTGTGTCCTGAGATAGCTTTCCTTCCTGCATAGAGACCATAGATTCTCCCCTCCTGTACTCCTTTTAACTCTTTAGCCTGTATGGTAACTGAAACTGCAAAAAACATAGTGAAGCAGAACCTATGGGAAAAATCAAATCCTTTACCATTCAAAAAGCCTTTAAGATAGAGGAAGATAGTACTCTTCTGGCCTATGAGAATATAAGACACTATGATCTGTATTTTCAAAAGAGTTAAGGATTTTTTATTATTTTCCTGTAGGACTTCTAGAAATGTCCACTCACCCCTACACATCACTTGTACACCATGACTTTAAAATGGAAATAACTTCCCTCTGATAGGATATGTTCTCTTTACTCCAGGAATACAATTATTTGGGCTAGTTTTCAGTCTGTGTAGCTACTCTTGCAGTAGATATGCACTCCTGCTCTCGTGTCCATACGTCACATGCAGGCTGATCTTTCCTGGTTCTGTCAAGTGTTCTACCATAGCCAGGACTGCATGGATGGAGGTGTGGAGGCAAAGGCTACCTCTGCCAAATCTGAGTCTGCACAGGACTTAACCTGGTCTTCTAGTTAGCCTTTTTTTTTTTTCATTTCCTCAGCTTTCTGTTTAATTCACTGCACTGATTTATTAATAATATAAACTAACCCAAGCACACGGAAGGTTCACATACTTATTGATTAAGTATTCATTAAATCCCCTCTCAGTCATCTCTTCTCCACAACAACAGTGAATATATATGGAAGGTACCAAAGGCAGGGATGTAGGTGGTCTGGGGAGGAACAAGCACAGGAAAATAGAGGGATAAGAGACTAGTCTCTGGTCTATGCAGTTATTTGGTGATGCGCTGGATCTCCTAAGTGCCAGCTGCCCCGTCTTATTAAATTTAATTTCTTACTATTTTCTTGGGTGAGGGGATTCTCTTTCTGTGTCCGTTTGGCTGCCAGGAGATACTGAACTGAACCTAGACAGAAAGCAGGGGCTTTAGCATCAGTTACCAAAGCATTCAAAAGACTGGGCCAGATACATGTATGTCTCTGAGACAGAGACCAGGCAGTCCATAACAACTGCTTGGAAGGCTGCAAGGTCTGATGATGTGTGTCTCTACACAGGAGATGATAGAATTTCTGGGATAGTTACTCAGCTGGCTGCACATCTAATCCCGGTTACTCAAGGGATCCAGTGTGTGCTGGTCTGCATTAGGTGGGAAGGAAATGATGACATGGGACTGTACCAGCAGATGAAGTGTAGCTGTGATCTTCATAGACAGGCATGTCCAGATTCCAGCAGCAGGGGAAAATAGGGATCTAGGCACTAGCCATTGGATAGGAGGGAATCTCTTTAAATATATGCATGTTTCCTACTAGCAGCCTTTCATCATGGTCAGCCATAGACAGGTGGTTGGAACTGATTTTGGTTTTGTTGGTGGTGCTGGCTTTGTTTTTTTTAAGTGTGGAGGATTTCTGTCCATCAACACTACCATCACGAAACAACTTTGCCTTCTTTGCAATGGTACTAACATCTATTGTTACCTGTATTGTTACAAAAACGTTGATTTGTTATGTTTCTTAGCTGATAATGGCTCCTATTAAATTGCTCAAATTTAGTCTCAAGGCATAAGCATGTCTGCTAATTCTTGATAGAAATTAAAGTTCTTTACATTAAAACAATTCAGGCAACCACTTTTGTTAATCACCCCAGCTAAATTAAATTGTTTTTTAAATATTTCCTTTCAGTAGTATTTTGGTAGGTTTATTCTATTTTAGTACTACTAATTTGAATTTTTACTACTAAGCAAACTCTTTAAAGGAACATTTCTTATATGTTTCTTAGTGGAAAAAATTCTTGTAGTCATGCACTGACATTTATTCAGTGAGAGTAGGTTTCATATGTTGATGTCACTGGACCAGATGGAGTATAAAATATTAAAAGTATAAATGCAGGTTTTTTTCGTATAAGATTAAAATTTATTTTATTTTTATATGTAAAACATATATATATATATATATACACATATTAAAATTGGTATAAAATGTTTCCCATTATTTGAAATTCCATCTGTTGTTAGGTACTATCAGCAGTATGAAGTGGTGTTGTGTGTTAATTTTGGGATCCTGCTTTAGCTAATTGCTACGACAGACATCCTGAAGGATGTAATCTTTTACTTAAGTAAATCTGCCTTAAAGCAGCATCACAACATTTTGTCCTATGTGCAGTCTTTGCTTATTAGTGCCTTCTCATTCTCATCATCCTCATAAACAGCACTTAACAATGGCTTTCATCTTGAGCTGTGTCTCATTCTGCTCTTCTCAGTTTCTTGTCTGTCTGCTCTGTGTTGTCCCACCCTGTGGGGAGACAAGCACCCAAGACTGCTAAATGCTTGTGGTCAAAAGGAATGGCAAAAGTCAGAGGGGCCACAAAGTTTTTTTAGTCAATTACACACTTGGCATGGAAATCGATATATTAGTCCCTGACCTACTCTGTAAGCCAGCAGTGGGTTTTAGGGTAAAGGGGTAGGGTCAGAAAGGAAGAGATGAATTAAAGAGGGGAAGAGAAAGAGAGAGATCATGTGTTTAGCCAGTGGGATGTGCAGAGCCCTGGTGGCGTGTGCCTGGGCTTGATGGGAGTTTTACCAATCAGTTTTGCCTGCCCTGAGGACAAGTTTCTTGCTTTCTAGCAAATTAGTTATCATTTGCAGTCTGTTCTTTCAGACCTATCTGGACACTGTTTGCAGGGTCACAGGAGTCCTGGGTGGTCTCATACCCTCCGCTGGATTGGCCCTTGGTTGACAGTTCATGCCTATTTCTTCGCTGATGCTGTCTTTTGTTTGTTGTCTTTTGTTTTTTGTCCCTCCAGGGACTAGAACTAGAAGGATGTTTGTCCCTGCTCTACCTCCACATGGTCCTCTTCTCCAATCAAATCTTGTTCTTGGAACAAACACCCATGGCTGTCTGTTTATTGGTGTTTGAGACATACACATTAGCCCCTTGTCGTCTGGGCTACTACATACTCCTGGGCTGTAGCTTGATTTCATTTAATCATTACCTGAGATAATTTTGGACCAAGTGGTGTTTCTAATTCTTTTTAGAAGTAATATGGGATTGTCTTAAAAATTTAATTTTAACTTCTCTGCAGAAGGCAGACCATAAAACAACTCCTGTTTTAATTACTGAATAAGTAGCTGTTTTCCTCAAATATTTTACACGAACCAGAATGCCATTAATTAGGATTATTGATGCCATATGTTAAAGTAAGAACACTTTATGATGTTGCTAAATACAACTGGATGTTGAACAGAAGACATGAATTAAGCTTTACTTGTGGTAAATTAAGACATATTTTTCCACCAAAGTAATGGGGTTGTGAGTTTTCTTTTTGGAAACGAGTAAATCCGGTATTTCATGGACCTGTGACAGGATGAATCTTTGGCGGGATATCAAAAAGAATCCAGTAGGTGGTGCACAAGGCATGGGAGAGACAGGAAATGCTCTGGAGACCTAACTGCCACCAAGAAACTGTTTTCAATTAAAAGAAGTCATCACAAAGAATCAAAAGTTGATTCTCTTCCTCAATGAGAAGTCCAGGATACAAGCAAATTTAACTTTGCCAGTGAAAGTCTTCTTGCATTTTTATGCAGATTCAATGATTACATCTGGAAGAAAACCAAATCTTACTGCTGAAAAGACAGACCCTTTTGTCCCAAAGCCTGCACAATATGATATTGCTAGAGTAGAGCAGGACGAGTGTGAACTACCAAATACCTAATGCATGGCATTGAGCTGAAACCCAAAGGTCACATCCATTTCTCCTATCACACAGGAGGAAGGAAGCAAAAAGGCTTGTGGATCAGTTCCCTGTCATTTCCACTGCAGGATACGTGTCCATGATGCTCAGTATTAGCTCAAGATACTCCTCTGTACAGCCCGTGTGCATGTCTCCCTCCACAACACTACCTCCAGTTATTAGCCAAATTCCCTTATGTTTACCTCCCTGTGCCCTGGAAGCACTTTCACACACACTGCCTGCTAAGCAAGAGGCAATTTTTGGCCAGCTTGTACAAAACTCAGCCAGCCACCTACCACAGGTATACACAAATTACTAAATAACTAAAGGCTGCAGCCTTTTTTCTTCAGTAAAGACACTATCAGAAATTTCTAGGACTGTTCTTGACTGTGTTGGTCATCTCTCTGTGTTCCAACTTCCATTTTATAAATTGGAGATGTCAATCAGCATTTTTTCTGATTTACAATCTGTCATTTTTCATCACAGTTCTGCATGCAACTCCACTAATCCACATTGCAACTTCAGAATAGGATTTAAATGAAAGACAATTACGTATTTGATAATTTTCCACCACCATCTTTAGAGAAGAAATATAATTTAAAATACTACACTGTATATAACTTGCTTGTATCTTAGTTAGAATCATAAAATAACTCAGGGTGTAAGGGATGTCTGCACATCCTCAATTGTCCAACTTATGCTAAATGAACTCTCTGACTTCACTGTCAACAAAGCTGCTGCACAGTGTTCTGTTGAGTCATATTTCAAAAGTCATCCCTAGGTGCTTGACCAGTGGAAAAAATCCTTCTTTTATGTGCAGCTGGAATTGTCTTTGTTGCCATGGAAATGTTAGCTGCCTCTTGTAATTTTACTCTGTGTGTTGGTGAAAACCTGGTTTCATCCTCTCCATATGCCCCCATGTGGAAGTAAATAGATTCTCCTCCTGCTCGCTCTTGCCCAGTTCTTCTCCAGAGTAAACAAAACCGTATCTCTCAGCCTATTCCTAGTATATGTTCTAGCCTATACCATCTTTTCTGGACTCTTATGTTTTATGATCTCTTTTTTACGTGGGGACCCCCTAAGTGGAATACAGTACTGCCTCAGAAGTGTTGAGTAGAGGGAAATAATTTCTTCTCTCAATCTGCTCTTGTTAATAAAGCCCAACTTGCACTACAGTCATGTTCAGCTCGTTACCCAGGAAAAGCTCAGATTTTCTGCAGAGCTGGTGCATAACCTGTTACATCCTGCACCTGCTGCAGGGTTTTATTCTGTCTAAGGTACCATTTTGCATTTATCTTTGCTGAGCTCAATTATGTCTTCCAACTTCTCAAGCTTGGTTTAGTTCCTTCCTAACAGTAAGCCATAATCCAGTTTGTTCTTTGCTGTACATTTGTATATATTTGTATACATTTGTGTTTACATTTGTAAACACAAAACTCCTTGTAATTTAGAAATTATCTTGTTGCTTTGGGATTGGAATAGGAAAAATAATGTAAGTTTACCCAGAATACATTTATTCAGAATAAATTGTTCTATTGACTCACCTTTTTAAAGATATCTATAGATTCACGTGATCATATAAAAAAAACCAGTTATAACTGAAAGTGATGGCCCTGAATATAAGTTGATGGGTCCACTTTAGACACCTAAGTTTGAGCATGCTGAGGAAGTTATTAATTTTAGTAAATGACAGTGGTTATTTTTCTTGTTCCACAATTTTCTGGCTGCACATCCAGAAAAACAAGTTGTTAAGATGAGCAAGAATAGGGATACTAGAGTCCATGGATTCTCCATGTGAGCAAGTCCTACATACAACATGTTCTGGAGAGTCATTTCAGCTGAATAGAAACAAGACAACACAAGTGTTTGTTTTAAGGTTTATATTAATTAACTTTCTGTATGCTATCCATAGCTTTACAGAAAAGAGGCTGATAAAAGTATTTCAGACAGCGACAGGTCTGGTAAAAATGATGTAAAGCCTTTTTTTTATTTACAAGTAAATCATTGTGAGAGCTTTTAAAATTTAAAACTAAAAGCCTGATGAGTTAACTGTCTCCACAATTAAAATCAGATGGCTAAAATAAGTCTGCTAATTTAGACCAGTTAATGGCAGCATAGTTTGCCTGAGAACAGTTCCAAAAGCTGCAATCTGCTAGGTAAGGAGACAACAGAGCACTGCTGAACTGAAAAACGCTGGGCAAGCTAAAAGTTATGTTGTGCCTGTATTTATATGAGCATGCATATATTAAAAAAAAGGATAAAGTTACAAAAAAATTCACAGAAATACATTAAAAACAAAATATTAAAATTAGTCTAATTGTAATTACTATATTCTAATACTGTATCTTGACATAATGAAACGATAGTACCAAAGCTAACATTCAAAACAAAAATATGTTTTTTATTGCCAAAGGGGTGCTTAAAAGCACAATATGCAGTTACATAAACACAAAGAACCAATAGAATGGAAATTTAAATGTAACCAAGGAACACTCAAACCAGGTATTTCTAAACAGCAGACCCGTTCTGAATTCAGAAATCCTTTCTCCCCTATGCTAATTAGTGATACTCAGTTCCCAAAATGCTTGCAAACCCATTCCAAGTTTCGAAACAAGCTAGCACGAACATAGGGTGCTAGTGTTGAAAATAAATGTCTTAACAAGTCCACCAGTGATGTATGAATGTCACGAGACTGATGGCAGGGGATGCCAACTGAAAAGGCGCCTCCAAAGTGAATTAATGCACAAGAAACTGACGAGATTTGTTAAATATCTCTGCTATATCTGTGCTGCTGAACATGCTACAAAGCAACAATTTTTAAATGAGACATGTGATGTACCAGAAACGTTCCAGCCACTGAAGCATGAAGGTGTATGTAACCAGTTCACCACACTGCAAGGCTGCAGTGCTATATGTGTGATTATCTTTAAAACAAAAAATATTTATGCAAAATTCAAATGGTGAGTGAATTCTTGTAGGTTTTTTCAGTGTTTCACTGTAGGTTTTTCCTGAACTCAGCTAACTGTACTATTCACTTTTGAATGAAGCTCAGACTTCTGTGAGAGCATTGCAATATCACTGTTTCAATTAATGCATTTGTATCTTTGATTGTTTGATTCTGTTGCTCAGGAAGACCTAATTTTAATGCATTGTCTGTACTAAATTGCACCAAAGATACATTTCACTCACTTATCACTCAATGGACAATCACCTAAACAAGGAATTGGTTAAATTAGGACTTGTACAAGTGTTTAAGTCAGGAAGTATGAGCACTGCCACCAAATCTTTCAGATTTGATTGATAAAATGTCTTTTAATTCAATAATGTCATGAATCAATAGTGAGGTGGGTAATAAATGTTAATGAAAAAAGTAAGTGCACTCAAGATAGTATTGTAGGACATGAAATCAATGCTGAGATAGTAACTGTACACAAAACCTTGACGAATCATGTAAATCTAGCCATTTTTCAGAGGAAAGAAGATTTAAATTTCTTTCAAACTTGTATTTCAGAGAAAGGTTGCTTTGTGGTGGCTATTTTGAAAAAATACATTATGTTACATAAGTTGCTGAAATTCATCTCCCATTAACAGCACATTTTAGAGCCATAGAGTAAGCATTAAACAAACTTGCTGACTTTGTGTTAATGATACTTTTACAATATCAAGGAATATAAAGAAAGCATGACAAATTTAGAACAGCAACATGCAACAGCAAGGCATGTAGAAAATTTAGTTTGGTATTGAACAAAAAGAATTTTTGACAATAGGCTCTGTGGCCAAAATTTATGACTAATGCCAATAGCATTGGGACTTCATGTACAACTAGGAAAGCTGAATACTGTTTGAATATGATGACTATTCTTTAACTAAGTCTTACACATGAAATGATGTGATTTCATTCATACAAAGGTAAGCATGTAAACTGCTTTGAAATTTGGTAACAGGGAAAATTGAACAAATAAGTTTACTTGCAAAAAGTAGTATAGAAATAACTCCACAAAAGTCACAGAAAATATAGGAAGGTCTCATAGTTGACTTCCATTCCAAATATACTTCTTGCTATATTGTTTAGTCAGTTAATAGTGTTAGTTATACTAGTAACTATTAATAGAAGTAGCTATCTTCACTGTGGCCTTTGATATCAGTGATAAAGCAATAAACTACAATATGGATGACAGATGGAAGTTTACAAAGCAATAATATGGCAATTTGTTTTGCAGCTCCAAAGGCGATTAAAAACAGCACAGCTTCCCAGGGGAAACAGAATCTAGTTTTCTTCCCTGATGCTACTATGAGCACAAGAAAAGACAACATTTCCAAGGAAAAAGAAATAAAGCCATCTTCTCAAAAACAGTTGTGTATACTGTCAATTTGTAAGTGGGATTTATGTATACCTGTGAATACCTGTGAACTAGTCAAGTCATATCCTCATAGGGCAGTAATATAAAAGCTTAAATGCAAAATATAGTACTGTCTTGTATTTCCTGAGTTTCACTTTGATCCCCACTTCAAAATAACAGTCTGAACTAATTTTATATTTCCAAAATACAGTCCAGACTGATAGAAATTTGATATTTTACAGAATCCAGAGTAGCTCAAAATAAGAGTCTTTTAATTTGGATGAGCATAAAGTTAGGAGTAAGACTAAATTACAAATTCTGTTCGACTTTAATATTGGCATTCATCAACTGTGACATGTCAAGATGACCTGATCTAAAAAGCTCACATACCCTGAAAGAAGGGAGATGACAATCCTTTTCCCCTGTTTTTTCATTCTTTTTCATGTTTACAATCAGAAGTTGCCAATGCACATATTTTTTTACCTTGCACAAACTCCTGTGTTCTCTGGATTCCTCTGTGAGCTCATGTCATATGTCAACTTGCCAAAAAACAAGTTGATCAGGAAAAAGAGGACTCTCTTCTCTGCTAGATTAACGAACTGAACTGACTTGGAGAATTGTCTGATGAGTGCCAGAGGGAAAGAAAAGGAATGTACAGGACTCTGTGGCCAGGAGCTATGGATGAGGAGGTGAGGTAGGATCTCTGCCATGACAAGAAGGATACAAGAATAAAAGCTATCCTTTGCTGCATCAGCAAGGCATTCATTTCATGCCTTTTTTTTCCATGAAAATATTCTCATTGTTACAAACCTGGAAAAAAAATACGATTTTGTTTTTGTATTACCATTGCAAAAAACTGTAAAAAGTAGAAGTAAAACCAGCAAGTTTCATTTTAATTACAAAAAAAAAGCCTTAGTGTAATGCATGACAACCAGCTTTTAAAGCAGCATGTGAAACCTAAGTACTATTTCTGCTTTGCTGCTTCCAGTCACTTGTTCAAGTTCTCTTACCATTTTCTACATTGTAGCTTTTGAATATGTCAGGTATTACATCACTACAATTAACCAAACTGGAAAGCTGATCTGGTTGAAAGATAACCAACTGGGGTATTTTTTCGGTGTTCAACTATATATATTAATTCTTTTAGATTTATTTCAGCATTCAGCCATACAAACATCTTAGTGTTTGTGATAGGGAAGCAGCAGATATATTTGTTTTTGCAACACTACTGCTCAGCTTCAGTTCACATATAGACTTAATTGCTATCCCACCTGAGTCAGAAAAACTTCAAAAGTAGTAATATACTAATGCCATTTTTTCAATAAAAATAATTAAGTAGCTAAAATAACTCTAAAGCAGAAATTGATGCCTTTTCCTTGGTCCTAAAAATTAAGAGTCAGACACGGGATAAGGGATAAAGGGTTTTTACTTTGGTATTTAATAAGGATCTTTAAGGTGCACCACTTCACCAATGTGGAATGCATCAAAATGCACACCTCTGGTAGATCACATATGCAATTTTATAGACCTTTCAAATTAGCATATCTAATAAGGATGCCTCAATGAGAAGCTTAAATTAATAGTGTGATATTTCCCCATCCCGAAGAATTCCCCCCTGGAGGGGCCTAATCCTAAATTGCAGGGTGTATTTTAAAGAGGACATTGGTTTCTCAAGATAGCATAGGGCTTTCCAGCCTCTAACTGCCAGGCCTCTGAGATGTTTGGTCTTCTGGCCTAATAGAATACCAGGACTAAGCTGTCAGACTTAGGGAATTACAAGTATGCATGCTAAGAGCACTGAAGATACAAAAAAGGTATATAAAAGATACAGAAAAGATATAGAAAAGGCAAAAAATCATCATGGCATCAAAACAACAATTTAGGTTCCCCATGTGAAGCACCTGGGATTCCCATGATGCTGCCCAGAGTTCTGTGTTCTGCTGTGTTTGAGTTCCTGTGAAATCACAGTTGCTATTAAAGAGAAGTTCCTTCAAGTGTTGTCAGTTCAACATGCAGAGGCAATATGTTCTTCTGCATACTCACTCACTGGTGCAATATAGTCTTTGTGAAAGAAGAAGGTTTGAAATACTTATCCAAGCTCTAAGTCTGCTTCATATAAAAAGTCTGACTACTGCCAAAGGTTGGTTTGTTCTGGCTGCTCATTTTGAAATAGACTAAATCCATGCATGCATTCTGAAGTGCCTCTGAATAGCTACAGGAAAATATGTTTCAGATGCTGTTGCTCAAGGGCAGAAGTACAGTTACCACCTCAGCATGAAGCCTACCCACTTCTTAGGATACATGTCTCAGGAATCTCCACCTCATTTACAGTGGTACGTTGTAACTGAAATTAGGCACTGAAACTGCCTCATTTCAAAAATGTAATATAGCAATGTTGCTCTGCACAGCTGACAGTCCTAACCTTGTCTTCCATAGGCTTTCAAGACTTGGTGTATATTGGTAACATCTTTCTTAACCCTAGTTGTTGAGAAAACTCCAACCAACCAACCAACCAACCAACCAACCAACCAACCAACCAACCAACCAACCAACCTCCTTACCTCCAAAATACCCAATGCATTATGAGAAAGATCTGGGGATTTCAGGTGACTGATTTTTTTCAGAGAATTTCAAAAAGGAGTAATTTTTTCCTGTCAGAAAGGAGCAAGAATGGCACATCACCTACTTCAGAGCAAAAGGGCAGGCCGGGTGGGAGCATGACTGGGAACATCCATAACCTCAGCATATTTATAAGAAAGGCAGGTAGTATCTTCTACACACTTTAAGACTTAATTGGGTTAGTACAAAATGCATGATGAAGCTGTTCTACAGTATATCAAGAATTTGGTATTAAACAAAAATAGGAAACTTTAATTTCTTGTTGCTGCTCGAGGGGCTTTTTGGGTGATTTTTTAATGGTAGAACTAGTAATATTAATTACATGGTAACCTTTGCAAAAGCATGCTAGAAAAAACTATTACGTCTTTCAAATGCCACTTAATATAAAACCAGTCCTTGCTCAATACCCTGCATATCCACTCTCCAGGATAAAATAACCACTATGCTTCCAACTCTTCCTCGAAAACAACTATATATAATAAGTGCATGTTATGCAAATTGAATCAGTCTCATATACATGGAGAACACACATCAGGTACACAGATCTGTGTTTGATTTTCCTTAGGAAATAAGCTACAAAACAATAAAAACTCAGTTTCTAAATAGATGAGAAAGAACAAATAACGTTTTAAATGTGTCATATGAGTCATAAATATATATATATATTTTTTAATGTAGAGGTCTTTTTATGAGAAAGAAAGTGGATTGTTCATTCCCTGGGTTTTGTGGTAGTTTTGGGCCTATCTCTGCTGAACTCTATGACAGTATTTCTGTAGGAACAGCTGAAAAGAAAAGGTATTAATACAGTGCAGGAGGCATCCAGAGTAAAATCTAGCCAGGATACAAGAAGCAAAGTATGTATTTCTAAACTGGGAGCTCCTACTCTCAGTCTGTGTATCAGGCGTTAGTTATCCTTATCTCTCCCCAGATTTAACTCCACATGTAACATTTTCTTTTGTGAAGAATTTATAAGCTTTAATGAACTTAGTTTTCATATCTGAGAATGCTGTTTCCAAGTACCCTGGGATATTAGATCATCACATAATTTTCGAAAACTTTCAGTTTTCAAGCATTGAATTATGAAAAACACTTTGTATTTCACATTACTCAAAGTTGAAGAAATAATTCAAAATTGACTAAAGTATGTCAATGGCACATCTAAATTAAGTTAGCTCCTAAAGTCAGCTGAATCCTGGGTTGCATCAAAGGTGTTGTGGCCAGCAGGTAAAGGGAGGTGATTCACATGCTTTGCTCTGGCAAAATCCTACCTGGAGTGCTGCATCCAGCTCCAGAGACCCCAGCACTGAAAAGACATGGAGCGGTTTGTTGGAGGGATTCCAGAGAAAGGCCACAAAAATTATTAGAGAGGTGGAACATCTCTCCTCTGATAAAAATCAGAGAGTTGGGGTTGTTCAGCTGGAGTAGAGAAGGCTCCAGGGAGAGTTTTTCCTGGCCTTTCTGTACTTAAAGGGGGCTTATGAGAAAAATGAAAATGGGGACAGACTTTTCAGCAGGATCTTCTGTGATAGGAGAGGGGCAACAGTTTTAAACTAAAAGAGGATAGATTCAGACAACATACAAGCAAGAAATTTTTTATGATGAGGGTGGTGAAACACTGGAATAGGTTGCCCAGAAAGGTGGCATGTGTCCCATGCCTGGAAACATTCAAGGCCAGGTTTGGGTAGGGCTCTGAGCAACCTGGTCAAGTTGAAGATGTCTGTTCATTGCAGGGGATTGGACTAGATGAGTTTTAAAGGTCATCCTTTATAGGCCCAACCATAACCATTCAGTGAGTTTATCATCCATAATCTACTAGTAGAGATAAAGGGTTACTAATGTCAGCTCAGCTGAAAGAAATAACAGCTGCTGCCACTGCCTGCAAACAGATGAAAGGGGGGTGGGAAGCAATGCAAATTCGTATGCAGAAATTCCAAGCCTTCTGGCATACATAAAGGAAAAAGATAAGGTAACCTGGGGATTTTCTACCTACAGCCTACAGTTGGCAACTTTTAAATCCTATTCCTCCCATATCAACCTTCCTTCCATGTATGTTCTCCTGTTGCTTTATTCTGCATTGACTCTGGTAGTAATTTAATCAACTTTCATGGAATAACAGACAATGAAACCGAATTATGCAAGAATTTTTTGCTAGATTACCAAATTGAATTATGACACTGCATGAGATAATAAACACCAGAGATGGTTCAAAGTAGAAAGATGCAGCACTAGAAATGAGGAAAACAGAAAGAAGAACAATGAGGAAAGACAACGAAAGCAAAACACCCCCATATATCAACCACCTTTTAATTAACCATATTAAGAAATCAAATTTAAGTGCATGTTTCTCTGTTCCAGTACTTTTATGTGATATATGTACATCTGAAAATGAAGTAAAACATTCTGATTTTGTAGATATATATCCCTTGAGCACACAAAACGAACTACCACCTAAAATGCAAGATGAAAAGGGACTTAATTATCAAACTATAGCTATTCTGGTGTATTGTGTACACAGCAGATAAAAATCAGCGTGTTCTTGTGGAGTGGTGGGCTTTTCTCCTGGTGACTCTTGACCAACAAAACACTATCTGCATTTTCTTCTACTTGGGAGCGCGTTTTACTGGCTGCGTTTGTAGGCAAAACACAGAACAGTGCTTGTGATTAAATATTCAGAGAGGACAATTGTCTGTGGTGCCGAAACCTCAGACCTGGGTGAGGTGGCCTGCTGACATGAGCGGCTGGGTGTCGTTTTATCAGCGCAGGAATTGTTGGTCAGGGAAAGCGACACCAGTTACATTTCCCGCATGGCAGTGGCTGCGGCGGCTCTGGCGGGCAGCGAGCGGGGACCGAGGGAGGGCTGGGACAGCGCGTCCCCATCTCCGCTCCGCTCCGCCCGCTGCCGGGGCGGGCCCTGCCGCCCCGCTTCCCCTCCCGGCCCCTTCCCGGCACTCCCGGCACCGCGGGGCTCCCGCTCCCTGCGCGGCGGGACAAGCCTCGGTGCGCTCGGCAACGGGCCCGGAGCGCGGCCCTGGTTCCGGGAGGGAAACCTCAGGGGCCTGGGATCGCGCCTTGGGAAACTGCCGGGCCTGGGATCGCGCCTTGGGAAACTGCCGGGCCTGGAACAGCGATTCCAGCCCCACCAGCGGCGGCTGCCAGGCAGGGCGGGACCCCTGCGCTTGTCTTGGCTTCGGCACACGGGCGTGCAGCACCGCTACCCCTGGTAAACTGCGCACTTGAAATGTTTTATGTATTGGCGATGAGAAAGGAATCGCGTTCTGGTGTCAGACTGCATTGTGATAGAAAATAAAAGTATGTTTTAGCTTGATGGCCTTCCGGGATTTTTTAAACTGCTGTGGGGACATTTAGAACTGTAGTATGAGAATGGTCTGGATGCAGCCGATCAGTTTTTACAAAGTTTCAGTCTAAAACAACAAACTTACACCCAGGATTTGCGAACAAGTCCCTAAAGTCTTCCAAAGTGTAACTATGTTGCTTTAGTATCTTCAGCCTTGAAAGTGCCTTGTCTTTTTACCTGCCTGTACTGCCAGCCTTTAAAAAAAATGATATAAACTCTCTTGAGCACTGATTGTCTAACCGGTTTTATTCTCTGTTGATCTTTCCAAAATATTTACATCATGTTGACTAGGAGGTCTTTCTGTTGGTTTAAAGGGAACTGGATTAATGATAAAGAACAGATAAAAAGTCTGATTCTGAATAGTGGTGAATTTCTTAAAGAGAAAAGAAGCCAAATCTCCTCACAAGATCTGATCTTCTCACATTATCTTGTGCCTTAAGAACTGGTAAGTGTAAAATCTGTACAGGTATTGTGAACTGGGACAGAGGGCCAGGATGTATGCAGTTATGTTAATGTGCAGATGGACTATTACTATATTCCTCTGTAACTTGAAGTGCAGGTTATATAGTGTATATGGTTTATGGTTTTTAAGGAGTGTTAGGAGGAAGGAAGAAAAGAGACTCAAAGAGCAAAGTAGTTGCAACATTAATATCCATCATTGTGTTAAACATCTGACTTGTGTGCTTGTTTTCTCTTAATTACTATACATTAAGCAGCACCTTTATTTTCACCTGTCTAGTGAATCCAAGCCCACAGAATCATTGGATATCTTGGTTTGGAAGGAACCCACAACGATGGTCACAGCTCCCGGCTCCACTCAAGCAGCCTAGAAGCTGACCCGCCTGTCAGAGCGCTGTCCCAACACTCGCTGAGCACTGACAGCTTGGGGCCATTCCCTCCTCCCTGGGCAGCCTGTGCCAGTGCTTGGCCACTCTCTCGCAGGGACAATCTCTTTTCTAATACCCAGTCTGAACTTCCCCTGACACAGTTTTATGCTATTTCCTCACATCCTGTCTCCTAGCATTCCTTCTGCTTAGTAGGGGATGTTTTTTTTTAAAGATTTTTTTCCCCCTTCATTTCATTTTTCATTGTAAACATAATTGTTCCCTGTAATATAAGACTTTTTGTAGCTCAAGCATCTTGCCTTTTTTGTTTGATCTACATTAGGCTGCCTGCCATTCTTTATGTTAACTGTTCAGGGCCTAATTTTGTCACCATTATAATATATGGCTGACTGTCCATCTAGGCTTTTTTCAATGCTTGTTCAGTTTTTGGAAATTGGATAGTATTTTATTGCTAACAAAATATACTTATCAATCTATTAAAGCCATTATCAGTTACTTTGAGATTAGGGTGAAAGACAAAAGCTCAAAGGTGAAACCTGAAAAATAGCAGGGTCAAATAAATATAATTGCCTTTAAAATAACTTCTAAAAGTAGAGTCAGGGTTTTTTTTCATGTGATCATCTTTAAAGCAACCAATCCAACAGGTTTTTGCTAGTAGGATTGGGAAGGATTTCTTCTCTTATGCTCAGGGAAAAATTTCAGATTGGATGACAGTTTTAGACCACTGTCTATCCTAACTAAGTCAGACAGGACTTTTGGCATAGATCCGTCAAAGCTTTCTCAAGGTTTTATCTAAATGCTATTCTCAATTC
This sequence comes from Acridotheres tristis, assembly GCA_037013685.1. Taxonomy (NCBI): domain Eukaryota; kingdom Metazoa; phylum Chordata; class Aves; order Passeriformes; family Sturnidae; genus Acridotheres; species Acridotheres tristis. Next base: position 56,561,184 of record CM072886.1, on the reverse strand, counting down.
AAGTTCTGTAAGTATTAAAGTGGATGAAAATTATAAAGTATATTTACAATGTACATTGCCCATTCACCCTAAATTTAAGTGTATTTTTTCCCCCATTTTATTCTAACCATATGAATTTTGCCAAGAATGAGAGGAAACAGTTCTATAAAGAAATGGCTAGGAGTGAATACACCAAATATATTGACTATGGTAGTCAGCACCATTTTCCTCTACAGAGCTCCTGATTTTCAGCAATATTTGATCATGTAATGTAGCCCATCTGAACTATTTTTCGTCAGTGGAAATGCTAATCCAGTAATTTTTTTTCAGGCTCAGTGTTTCCATGGTTCATCGTAGTGATGGATATGAAGACTAAGGAATTTGCAGATCATTAATATTTTAAAAATTAATATTGTTTAGACATACAGAGGATGTTAACTTATCTCTACCGTTATAGAATTTTGCAATACAAGTTTGTTAAAATGAAAGCTACTCTCATAAGTTAGTTAGTTCCCAGAGTGCTTTCAACTGGACATTAACCAGGGGAAAATGAAATTTCCCAAAATCTTTTTGACATCCAAATCCTTTACATTCTTATTAAAAACAAACCCCACTCCATATAAAGCTGCTAAGAAGTCCCTGCAATGAATCAGTCAAAAGAGGATTTTGAGTAGCTGTTGAGAGTTGCTGATAGGAAAAGCAAGGTTCACAAGAAAAGGAAGGGGTTTTATGCAGAGTTTTTCTTTTATTTTTTTTCATTAATCAGAGTTGGACAAATAATTCAGAATTTAAAAGAAATTAATGCTTGTTATTCTGTGAAGGAAGCACACAAGAAAGTATTTTGATGTTCTGCCAGTGTTCCAAAGTTTCTCTTTAAATAAAGTTTTAAGATGATAATGTCTCGGACTGTTTATATTATCATTAGTAGGATTTCTCCAACAAATACATACCAGCCAAGGAGAACTCATCATGTTAAAATAGTCATTGTAATGTATTTCCGTGCATTGGGAAGATTTTTTTTTTCATGGTGGAGATGTGTTTTTGCAAGCATACACAGTTCTGAACCAGGTGCTAAATGCTAGATTTTTCAGAGCAGTATAGACTGTTTGTGTCAAAAATTTTTATTGCAGTCAACATGTTATCTACTTTAAATAAATTATGGCAAAAAAAGGAACAGATGCATTATATTATCAATGAAGAGATTCAACCACAGTACTAAGTACCAGAATTTTCACCATCTGAACATCTCATTCTAATGTCTGTTATCTTAGCCCCAAAACAGCTGGCTGTTGGTTGTGCTCATGTTCCCTCTGCTCAGGACAGCTGCTGTTCATGAAGTGCATATTTCTTATGTGCTTAATTTTTTGTTCAGTCATCAAGAATGATGCATAGCCATTAGAAATGAATCTCTGTGTGTTATTCTAACGTTCATTTGCAGGTCTCATGCAAGTGTATGCAAGGAAATTTCCAAAGGCATTGCTGGAAGATGGGACCCAATGGACAATATTTTTTCTTGATGATTGATTACTTACTTGCTGTTTTTGCTTTTGAAAAATGTGCCCCAAAGACTTTCTTCCTGTGAAATGCCTACAGGAAAACAATTTCTGAATGTAGTGATAGTAAAGCTAGAAAATACACTGTATTCAAGATAAAAGACTACATTTTTTTTCTTAAGAGTCTAATTTAGGGGAAAAATTAAGAAGATCCTAACCCCAGATTCATTGACTTGATGAAAAAGAGAGAATTGGAAGATACTGGGTAAGGTTAAAAAAGTCTACAGAATATTTTTGAAAATATCTGTGGATTGAAAGTACTGGCATTAAAACAGCTACAAATGTGTTATCTCGGTTTCAAACTCATTAAAATATTTTTGATCAGACATCTCATGTTCCAGGAAACAATTATCAGTATGAAAAAGAAAGACAGTAAGATTAAGGACACCTAAAAATATCTGACACTACATAATCATAAAATCATGCTACAAAGTGTAACAACTTTGAGGACTGTGTAAGTGAATGGAATTCACTCTTGTGTCTATTTCTGAGGTTTGCCCTACCAGACTAGGAGCCAGTTCTTGCTTTGTGTGAGACTCTTTTTTGGATGTCATGGAAGAGATCTCTTGAGGCCATGTGCCCAGTCCCCATCCCCCTGGTTCAAGGCATGGTTACTTAACAACTTGTCTGGTCATTTCTGAACATCTTCAAGGATGGAAACTCTGTAGCCTCTGTGCAGCCTTATCCAGTGTTTGACCTCATCATAACAATGGGGTTTTTTTCTTATGTTTAAATGGTGTTTCCTGAATTTCAGTTTATGCCCATTGCCTGTTGTCCACCCACTAGATGCCTCTGAGAAGAGTCTGGCTGCAGCTCTATATACAGTGGGATTCTCACTCACCAGGTCTGCAGATGACACCAAGCTGAGTGGTGCAGTTGATGCAGAAGGGAAGGGATGCCATCCTGAGCAGTGGGCATCTGTGAACCTCATGAAGTTCAACAAGGCCAGGTCCTACAGCTTGGTGTGGGCATTCCCCAATATCTACACAGACTGGAGAATGAAGGGATTGACAGCAGGCCTGTGAAGGAGGATTTGAGGATAGATACTGGTAGATGAAAAATTGGACGTGACCCAGCAATATGCACTCGCAGGACAGAAAGCCAACTTTGTCTGCATCAAAGGCAGCATGGCCAGCAGGTTGAGGGGCTGGTTCTGCCCCTCTGCTCTGGTCTCATAGGACCCCACTTCTGGAGTCCTCAATACAAGAAAGACATGGATCTGTTGGAGTAGGTCCAGAAGGGGGCATGAAAATTATTAAAGGGAGGATGCAACACCTCTCCTGTGAAAAAAAAAAAAAAGTCTGAAAGAGATTGTTCAGCCTGGAGAAGACAAAGTTCCAGGGAAACCTTATTGTAGCCTTTCAATATATAAAGGGGTTAATAAGAAAGATAGAGAAAGACAAGACTTTGAGCAACCAGATCTGGTAAAAGAGACCCTTCCATTGGCAGAGTGGTATTGGATCTCTGAAGGTTCCGTTCAACCCAAATCATTCTCTGGTTCTATAAGTCTGTGATTTTGTACAGGCAGCCAGTTACAGGACAAGGGACAATGGCTTTAGACTAAAGGAGGGCAGGTTTAGACTAGATGTTAAGAAGAAATTCTTTACTCGACGGGTGGTAAAGCACTAGAGTAGATTGCTCCCAGAAGTTGTAATACCCCATTGCTGCAAGTGTTTGAGGCCAGACTGAGTGGGACTCTGTGAAACCTGAGCTGGTGGGTGGTATCCCTGCCTAAGTAATGTCCCAGCCAGCCCAAACCATTCTGTGATTCTATTATTGTATACACAGTTCAGATACACATAAACACTTGATAAGATCTCCCTTGAGCCTTCTCTACTAAACTAAACCCCAGCTCTCTTGGTCTTTCCTCATTTAAATATCAATATATTTCCTTGGCTCAAGCCTTCATTTCAATAAAAAGGATGTTTTTGCAGGTCAATGATACAGTGTCAGAAATAATTTAGAGATTTGAGAAGTCATTTCAGAATTCTAAAATCGTCTTCCAGTTGCAAAGCCAGGTGTGTAGGTGTATAGCTTGCTGTGTTGTGTTAGGTGACTAGAAAGAAAATAAGTCTGGAATGTTGGGGTCTAATTCTCAGTTCAGATCTGTATTCTCCATTATGATGAAGAATTAATAAAAAAAATCAGTCGGGTGTTTTTTTTTTTTTTTTTTTTTTCTATTTTTATTTTCTTTAGTTCCTGTAAGTTTAGTGTGCCTAATTCCTCTGAAAATCTCTTAAAAATCTGAATTTCATTACTGAAATCATACAGGAAATTAGAATTCACCAATTACTATTTAATTCTGACTGCATATATATTTTATATATATTTGTATGTGTAGATGTATGTAAATATAGATCAATAAAATCCTTATATTTTTCGTTGTTATTTTCTCTCTTGAGTTCTTTGGCAATTTCAGTTGCCTGCCAGAGATAATGCTTTTCTTTGATAACCACTAATGGAATTCTATATACTTTGGTGAATATGAAGTCTGAATTGATTAAATTGCTTAAAGGACTAAGTACATTTTAAAGAATGAAGTGTAAATAACCAGAAAGCAGTGGTATAACTGGAGTATTTTAACACCTTTTTTTCTAAATATTTCTTCTAGAGAAAATCCAAAGGACTGGTTATCCAAATCAGCAGCAAACCACAGTTTTTACTCCCTTTTTGAAGTGATTCAACAGAAGCTGTAGGCTAATTAAGGCTATTTTTAAGAAACTAAAGCAGGTCATAAGACGTTTTGTGCCATATTGCTTCAAGATAGGATGGAAAGGGAAAATATTTCATAATGAAATTGTGAAATAGATGGTTAGAAACAAGTGTCACCCTAGAATCAGTTACCCTAAAAATGCTTGGATCATGTGGTCCTTGTGGCAAGGATTTTCTGTTGCAAACATAGGAATCTGGACTTGACGACCACTATTCTTCTCTTGAAAAGTTGTGACATTTTAAAAGTAAAGTCACATCTAGTAATTTCTTAGAGCGCAGTAATAAGATTTTACAGGTATCCTGTGTTGTGCAACAATCAGAAATCCAAAGTAGGTTCAGATAAATGTTTGTCATTTCTGTTTCTTCATGCAAGTTTCACCATTCTACTCTACAGAACTGCTACACCTACCATCTAGCAAACACAGATATAGTGATTTGTGAGTAGTGAGTCTCACCTTCCATGTGAGAGACGTGTTTTTCTGATGTTTGCTCGAGTGGTATGCTCACACCCAAGCCAAGAGGACACCACGTTTAGCTCAGTGTTGACATCATTACCAGGAGTGTTAATACACTTTGCCTGTCAGCACTGCCTTAACTGAAGCTGCGCAGCATCAAATCTGTCATCTGAGCTCGGAGCGGTATGCTGACTTCAGTGTCCTTTGTTTTGGAAATGAAAATATTTCACACCGCTGCATTTAACCCTTTGGTGTTTCTGGTGTTTATTGGGATAGCGAATAAAGATCAGGCAGGGTTGGGCTTTTGTAAGGAAATCTCTAAATACCCTTAAATGCTGTAGCAAGCAGTGGTGGTTACTCAGCAGATGCTGCTCTTTTGTTCCAGTTAGTTAATAAACACTGCCATGTCAGGACGCTCAGTTGTTTTGGGTTTGTTTTTTTTTTTTCAAGCAACACCAAAGTCTTGGTTAAAAGCCTAATCAGAGAATGGAAAGTGTATCTTGAAAAATAATAATAATAATAATAATAATAATAATAATAATAATAATAATAATAATAATAAAAAAATCAGATCTTTATGTGTAAGACTGACAACTGGAAAATTTCCACTTATAGCCAGAAAGAAACCAATTTATGAGTGTCGTGCAACGAGTAAATTAAGAACTTGATTTCCTTGGGAATATTGTAAAATGAGATACTTGAGATACTGCAGCATTTCATTGCATAAATTTAGATTCAGAGTGTCACAAGTCAAGTGGAAGCACAGGGATGATCGGCAATAGAGTAGCAGTCAGCGCAGCTGCGTGGGGCGGGGTGTGGGCATGAAAGCAGATACAATCACTTGGTATTTTAGAAGCAAACTTTAACAACAGTTCTGAAATTGAGCTAAGCTAAATTTCTTTCATTTATACTTTCATACCTGCAATGTATCTGAATCTGAGCTATCAGCCCCGATAATATTCTTGGAGCTGTTTTTATATGCAATAGCGTGTTGAGAATTTATTTCCAGAAAGGATATTGTACTCCAGATGCCTTCCTGGCAGTACAATGTAATTTCTGTATTTTAATAATTTTTCCAGTAGATGGCAGTAGCCGCTTGTTGGCTGATAAATGAACACCATCAGAGTGCGCCGTATGAACATAGAGCAATAAAACCCAAATATCTTCCTATGCAGGTACTTAACACCTGTAATTGTGTCTGTTACACGTGTGTCACCTCTTTGCTGTATCTGAGCATGTAAGCTTTTCTGAATACTTTCCTTTTGAGTCTGTTGGTTTGCTTAGAAATATGTGATAGTGTAAAACCAATAGAGCTGCTACAGGGCTACTAAGAGTTAGGGACAAATATATCTCAAAGTGTGCTTGGCTCTGAGGTCATTGGATTATGCCTACATTTGAAAACTGTTGTCGATTACTCTGAGTTGATTAAATTTGCAATGCCACTTTATTGTAAATTATCTGTATATTAAGTATTAAATGGTGCTTTTATGATTGGAATTCTACTCAAATAATATTACAGGTTTTCTTGTGCCAAAATCAGTATGGATGATTCTGCATTGCGAAACATGTCATGTTGCAAGACTGTCAAAAACCTACCATTGTTTTTCTATTTTGTTTTGCTGATTCTAGGCTTTCTCTCCATCCATGTTGCCTTTTCTGTCCTGGAGGCATGTTACAAAAATTGTTTTTGTGCTGTTTAAACACTGATCTGAAGACTCTTATGTGGTCGTGCCAAATTCATAGGGAGTTCACAAACCAAAGCTCTTGCTTCATCTGCCCTATATGATGTTGGATGGAGTCATACTCTGAGAAGCTTGGAGAGAAGACATATTTCATCAGAATAACCTGCATTACTTTAACTGATCTGCAGTTGTATGAACAGTCACCATTATGCAGATGAAGGAAAACATGGGATTAAATCTGGTTTTGCCAAATATCTCATAAGTAGATTTTGGATAAGAATTATGGTGATCCGGTGTTTTTGGGAAAAGTTTGATGATATCTTGGTAACTGGGCATTAGCAGTCTCAGTAACACAAATATGAGAATGTCAAATGCACTGGATCTCAGAAATCCCTAAAGAGATATGAGGACCTAGAAGACCCTGGAAAACACTGAAGAATTCACCTGAAGCACAAGCAGAGGACCAAATGAGTGCTTAGGGTCAAATCCAGTGAATAGAAATTGATACAGTGGTATTCAACTTCAGTGTAGGAGAGTGGGGAGCTTTAAATAAGTAAATGACCCTAACACATTTTTCCAGCCTTTTTTTGTTTCAGGGATTAAGTGCCTTGTCTACTACCTTGCCAGCATCCTGGCTTCTGTTCAGCTGTCCTGCACATGACCTGTTAGCTCTTCTTCTAAGTACACACTAGCAGAAACAATGTCCCACTCTGTCCCAGATCATGGTGCTTCACCTCTTCCTTTGTGCCAAGTTCACTCTGATTCTCTGAGAAGGGTGTTGTTCTGGTGACAGTTTTAAAGACAGACATAGAGAGAAGGGTGAGTGAATCATCGAGAGGATCGAAGAGCACCCATAACCCTCAGCTTTTCACTAATACACTGTCAGTATGTGTCTACAATATTCACAGGAGCATCCAGTTTATCAGTGGGCATTAATTTCTCTGGCTTGGCAGGGCCACCAGTTTTTACTGTGAAGCTTCATATCGCACCTGGAGAGCTATGCATGTGAGAAAGGTAACTTTTTCTCCTTTTTTCCTTATAGCTCCAATGCCATGGAAAAGAAAGGGTGGGGAGAGGAAAGGGGTAATGAGTGATGATGCAAAGGCCACCAACTTCTTGACATACATACCGAAGTAGTCACTTGAATCTACATAGTGCTATAAAAGCCTATGACAAGATTTTTATAAGATAAGATAATTTTTTTAGTGTTGCTATCTGATGAATGAAAGACTTGACATTTTCTTCTTACTGTTTTGGATCAATGATTCTCCTTTTACTTCATCATCATTACATACTGAAAGACTCTGAAATAACATGGAAATGTCAACCTTGTTACAAGATCTGGATTACAAACTATGCACGAATGTGCAGAAAAGTAACATTAAATGTGGTAACACTTATCAAATCTGATTAAACTATGGTAAACAGTACACTGAGCCAAGACGACATATAGCATTCCTAAGACATGTATTCTATGAAAAAAATGTGTGCTGATGAAAAGCTGAAATTTGTATCAGTACCTGAGTACAATATATTTCTCATTTTTTGATTTTGTCTCATTTTACTGAGTTCTCCTTTCTGGCTTACCAGGCCTGCCTTTCTCTTACTCCCTTTGCAAAGTTCTTTCTTACTTGCTCTCCTGAGCTTCTGCAAAACACATTCAGCAACAATCAAAGGGAACATGTTTTTGGTTTTTTTTCACTTCTGGAGTCTTGGTCTTTCAGTCTTGTAGATGTGGCACCGTGTTATGTCTTGGTCTTCCCTATATATCTCATTACTGTAGGCAAATTTTCCATGTGCACACCAAACACTGGTCTACCATAGAGGAAGATTTTTCTCTGTTTCTGAACCTTGGGGTATAGAGTTAATTAAAACCTCAAACATTTTAACGATCAATAGACTTCTTTGATTCAGAGAATGTCAGCTCTGTAAAATGTTTTGGTTTTGACAGAGCCTGAAGCCACTGCTTTCCTTTGCAGGTTATCCTGATTCACAAGTTACTCTCCACTTAGTATATGTTGGCAACAATACCTGTATTCTTCATAATTTGCTCCCAATTGCCTGACTTCACTGTGAAAAATAAATAGGGTAATAGAACTAAGAGGGCAATAAGACCAATAGAAGGGAAACACTTCTAATGACAGAGGAGCTTCAAGGTTGAATGAATTTGTCCCACTGGGCAGAGCGAGTGTGCACAACAAGCTTTATACAAACCAAGTTAGACAACAAAAAATGAGTAAAAGCCCAGCACATAGCCCATGTTGTCCTGCTCCATCTGCTAAGCATGACAGAAATAAGGTGGGTCAATGGTGAGCATCCTATAATAGGTCATTTCCATGTGGACACTGCAATTGTAAAGGTAAAGTCTGGCTTTGGACAGTTGACTCCTGAACAGTGACCAGCTGTCCTACTCTCATAGGTATCTTCCACATCCACAGCAAATACGGATTTTTTTGCTCCTACTATTTCAGGCACAGTGCTGAAGATTTTCTTCTCTGACTGGAGAGATAGAGAGGAGGTAGAAAAATTGTGCTGGCCTTGCCTTGAACTCTCCCTGCACCTGCTCAAAACAGACCTTTAGAAAGCAAAAATTTTTCTAGGCAAGACCTAGCAAGCTGCCCAAGACGTCAAAATGATTTGCTGTGACCCTGCTCCACTACAACTCAGTAAGTTCTAGGTCTTGTGCAACTTGCTGGTCTGGATGAATATTTCAGCGTCAATGACATATTTCTAGTGATCACTGTATCTTTCAAGCTGTTGTTGGACTAAAGATATGACAGGTAATTGGCTTCTAGACTAATCCTTTCACACACATTCTACACAGTTGGCTGTCTGACCTTCCTGACGCTGGTAATGTCAAGTTCCTGAAACACAAGGAGAACTTAAGCTTTGGCAGACACCAAGAAGTTATGCACTGCCACAACAAACTGACCTTTCCCACTCTAGGTAAGTGTTTATCTCATGGGCATGCACGTCTTGATTTCTGGAAAGGAATATTTAGAATACATGTAAACTTCGTTGGAATGCACTGTTATTCTGGAGATGATACATCTCTCTAGATGTATAAATCCACGTTTTATGTGTAAATCACTTAGCTGCTGAGATGGACAAGTAGGTTACTACTCCCAAACAGTAGTTGGCTCCTGTTGCCGTTTAAAGCCTCTAAAATCTGTTTACAGAGCTGTTTGTATGGTTCCTCCCTATCCTTTTCATTCATACTTTTTATCCTGATCCATCTGAGATTGTTTTACTGTGAGCTTTGCACTCACTGTGAACAAACATACTGCTCCAGGGAAGACAGAATTTCTTATTTTCCAAAGATTGGCTGTGTGATAAATATTACTTAGTTTGAATCAGAGAAAGAAATTCTGCCTTAGTGCAGGAATGGTATAAGTGCAAAAATTCCATAGAAGTTTTTCATTATAGTAATTTGAAAAATTAATTATGGTTCTTTTTCTTTGCCCTAAAAAAAAAAAAAAAAAATGACACCTCTGTGTAGTTTTATGCTATAAAAGGATGGTTTATTCCTAAATGTCACATGGATGGTTTGGCTGAACAGGGATCTTCTCTTGGAAATAAGATGGAAAAGGAAGGTTATGTCCAGTGTAAGTCAGGTAAGTAAGGCCAGGTGAAGAACACAGGGTCAGGGAAGAATACAGGGATGTTACTTGCCAGTGTAGGGAGAAATTTCATGTGGCCTAGGCTCATTTAAAGATGAAGCTGGAAAGAACTGTGGAGGGGCAATAAAAAGAGGTTTTTTTCAAATATGTTAATGGCAAAAGACAGTTACAGCCCATTGCAGGATAAGGATGGTAATTTCACAAGCAGTGACAAACAGAAGTGGTTAATGCATTTTTTGTTTCTGTCTTCAGTATGAGCCAGGAGTGGGACTCCATGACCCTGATGGTTCCCTTCCAACTCTGCATTTTCTGTGATTCTATGATTCTAAGTTATTTCTGTCATTCTGTGTATCCACCTAGCCCCAAGGTGGGGAAACATAATGAACAGCTCTAGCAGCAAAAAAGACTTTACAGCGTTTTTCAGTTTTTCTCTAATATATTTTAAGATGAGGAAAGGGCATGAACATACCAGAGTGCTATGGGGCATAAGTGGCAAAAAATTGTGATCTGTGAGAGTGATTGTGAGGCAGACAAGGGTCCTGTGATGAATCTAGATCCTCAGTATAGTCTGCTGCTCCCTGCTATGATATGTCTCAGTGGGTGGAAGCACTCAGTATTGAACACTATGTATGTGTTAATTGTGCTATTTGCTGTCACATAGTTCTTTAAAAACCTAATCAGACGCATTGGGACCAGCCTGAAGAGTAATTAAGATGGTATTGTTCCTGCTTCATTGTCATGAACTCTGGAGGTGCTTGAGGTTGGGCCAGGAAACTGATAATTCCTAAGGCAGAGCAACTGTTTTGTTCCTACAGTCCTTGCAAATGGATCTGGAGCCTTATCTAATCCCATTTTTTTTCCTTGACCACAGAGAATTCACTTGGGATAGTTCAGACATGAGCATTGTCTTTCAGGACTGTGCCATTCAGTTTGAATGCAGATTCGGCAGGTGTTAAACAAGTGAAAATAGCTCAGCTGACAGCAGTTGCAGACTTAATGAAATAACAGGTGGGAAAAAGTAGTATTTGCCTCAGTTGAAAAACTACATTTCACTAATCAGGTAATATAACTGTGAGGGCATGGTATTTTGTCAGCAAAGAAACTACTGAGACAAGTATCAGGCAAGTGCTGACTACTGAAAAAATAGATTTATCAGGTATGTAGACATGTCACTAACTTGTATCCTTTCAGAAGTTAAGGAAAATTCCTGCTTTTGTTTTTTCACAAGGAGAGCAAAAGGTTATTTTATTTAAAAGGAAAAAAAAGTTGAACTTGTGTTCAACTCAACTAGTTGAGTAATTCACTTAGTTTGTGAAATCAAAAAGCAGCTAAGGACTTCTGCTTGAGCAATAAATTAGAGCTTTTCTTTAATTGTAAGATTCACATGTTCACAATGCTGCAACACTAATTGGAATTCCATTAGAGTTTAAAGACAGTCTCCATCTCTATATGGATGTGAAATGTAGGATTTTTAGTTTTGTTTAACAAAAGGCCTCTGTTTAGCAAAATATTTTTTTAGCAAGATCATAATTACAGAAATGCTGAATAAACCTGGTTCAGAGTTTTTAATGAGAACTTGAGATTTAGACCTTTATTTTTCCATCCTTCAACAAGAGCTAAAGCCTTATTAACATTTCTATGTGTCAGATGTCTGGTTTCGAATCATGACTTCTTGCTTTGGTAATCTGAGGCAGAAAAGATCCAGCAGCCGAGACATCTCTCCTAATAGAAACATGGGATCCTAAAGGAAACATTTCACCCACAATGAGATTTGATGAATCACGGTGCTGCAAATTTGTTGGTCATCTGCAGCCAGAAGGCATGAGATTTGGAAAAGGGGGAACTGGTATGCTTATCTTTGCTTATCTTTGCTAAACAAGTCTCTTCCCTATTATGTTGTAATCTTATAAAATAATTTATTTGAGGAAGTTCTTATTCCCATTTGCTAAAAGGCCTCCTAAAGTACACAATTCAGTTCCATTTAATATATGTTTAGCTAGCTTGAAAAATAATGCATTTTTAAACTTCTACATGAACTGCATTTAATAATTGCCAAGTCTGCACATACTGATCCGAGGGTTTAATTGCAAGCTGTACCAATTATTACAGGGTAACTTGAGACTACAGTGTATGTTGAGTAAAATGTCAACATGAATGTGTTCTTACAGTCTAGTATCAGAAATATAATTTACTGATGTCTAGTAAGATAATTGACAGCACATTCGGTGATTCAGACAATAAAACCAAGATTGTCCCTTTAATACCTTCAAGAAGAAAATACATAAATACCAGTAACAGGAAACTGCTGTTGTGCAAACACTGTAATAACCTCTGCAACAATTAAGAGGTAGGAAGCACTTAGGATTTTACTTACATGTGCACATGCAGACACTGGCACATCCCCTTGTGTAAGAGTCTAAACGTCTTAAGAATTCTTGCGTTTTTGGCTCAATTTGTTTCAGATGCAAGCTTTGAATACCCCACCTAACTTGCGGGAAATCCTTTCTCTGTGTTTACAGATGGGGTTTTTTGTGTTTACATCATGCAAGCCAGAACAATGGTGGCTTTTTAAAAATTCTTTTTATCTCTTGGAATTGTTAGAGGCCCCACAGCTCTGCTGTCACTGGGTCACTTAGATAGTTTAGCTTTTCCCCGTTGTGTGTGCTGTGACAGAGCACCTCTGCTTCCATACTTAAGATCAGACTTCAAAGGATTCATCCAGTTCTGAAAGCTGGCTGAAGCATTGCATTTTTATAGAAGAAGTAATAAATAATTTCCTGTTCTGGACACAGTTTTTCAGCTGATATAACTTTACCAAAATACCTTGGCTTGTTCTCCTCAGGTGCATAGTAATGGCAGAGGGATGTGGTTTCACTTGCATTTGGTGACAGTGTTTCCTGTGACGAGTCCTGCATTAAGTTAAATGACAGGGACATGCATCTGCATTGCTTAAGACCGCAGACACATCCTGATTGCAGCCATCCCTCCTTAGGACCTGTAGTTTCATAAGCAATGACCAGGACAGGGAACAGCGCTGATCTGCTTTCAGCTCAGTTTTTGAGTGAATTTAGGCAATCATCTTTATGTCATTGTATCTTGATTTGCAAGCGATAACGATTAGATCTCTTTTCACAGCACATTAACCAAGTCCATGTAAGATCTAAGTGAGAGTATTGTTTAGTTTCTCTTTTTGTAAAAACCCAGGGTCTAAGTATTCTCATCCTGGCAATCACAGACTTTTTTTTTTATCCCAGGGACTTTATGTTAAATGAAATAGAGGCATAGGTAGAGACAGATACATATCACTCAGACACTTATATTCTTTATTGATCACTTTTTAAAATTTTGATTTTTAATTGGACTGTAATGTGAATTTGGCTAAAAGCTGATTTGATGTGTACAGATCTTCTATTCAGAAGAGTTTATCATTTATACAAGAACATTTACAAGCCATGGCATACATATAACCTTGCAAGAAATAATTTGTTCAAGTTTAAAAATCATTTATTGCTCAAGCTTAAAAAAATATATATTGTATACTGCTAGAACCTGGACCATGAAACAGAACTTCAAGTTCTTGTTCATTCATGTGTTGGTGAGCAGTATTGTGCAATTAATCTAGGAAAATGGAAAGTGATCTTAAAACTTTCCAAACTATTAGTAACTCATGTACTTTCTAAACAAGTGAAAAATCTAGCTACTCAGCAAATGTGTAAAAATGACCCATGTCTTTTACTTATACTTCAACTTAGTTATTAAAGAAAAGCATCGTTCTGAGAGATGGTATTTAAAATATATTGAACATAATATACATTCTTTCTCCTGCATAAAACCATAGCTTAGTAAATGCTGTTGCTTAGTTTTTTAAACCTGATGTGTCGCCGTCTTTGCTTGTGTGTTAGTGCCTGGCAAGCCTTTTTACTTTTGTTGATGCATTTCCCTTTAGATATGATATTATGGGGGTTTGAGTGTGTCTTAACTGGTTTTGAATCTGGTCTGTTGTTTCTGACACATTATTTTTCCTTTCGTGTAGCATCTCCTAAGTGTGCTTGATAGACCAAAAATCTGGGTCTATTGTGGTTTTCCTGGTGTTTCTGTTATCTTTCCAATTCTTCATCATAAAGTTTGCAGCAATGCTAAACAGTAGTGAAGAGATGTATTAAGTTGGTGATTTCCCATGGAAATATCCTGTTATGAAGTGGTTAAAACCCTACAAGTCACATCTGAATATGATGATATTGATGGACTGGAATTCCACAGACCTGAAAGTCCATGCTCTAGGACTTCACAGGATAATACCTTCGGAAAAGAAACAAAAGAGGTGTTGGGATTAGCTGCCTGTTCTGTGCATACATCTTTGAATGTTCTTAGTGTGAACTCCTGCAAATACATGGGCTGTTTAATTTGCGGTAAAAACAGTGACAGTGTCTCTGTTTTCAGCTTCTTGTGAGTTTTGTATCCTGTACATTATGCTTTTGTGCAACAGGGTGCACAATGAGATCTCCTTAGCTAGATATTCCATCAAAGCTTCCAAGTTTGGTTTTGTTTTTTTTTTTCAATGAGCAGTGGGCCCCTTTTTTCAGATTTTAGTCAACTAAAACTTTAGGTGTTGACTAAAACAGCAACAGGATAGCTGCTTTAAAATCACCTTTCTCCTTTTGCTTCTCTGTTTATCAATTTATTGATTAGAGTCTATATCTCTATCTCTAATATTTCCACTGGACTGATGGTTCAGGCACTTTACCAAAACCAAGTAATGTGCTGAGCTGGTGGACTATTAGAACTCCTTTGAAATGCTGTGCCCATCCACTTATCTGTTTTATCTCAATTACGAGTAAGTTAATGCTGACTGAATAATTAGTTATTACCAGTAAATACATGCAACATGACTTCTCTCACGTCTAGTGAGTCCCTGACTCCTTTAGGACTCTTTAGGACTCTGTTAAGTGCTTGGGTTATACTGCTTCAAACAGCAAGCAGAGATGAACTTGCAACATGGTGCTTTCCACGGTGTGCTCAATAAGTGGCTCGTTCTGCGGGCAATGGGCTCCCCCAGGTAAGAGTGCAGCACAATGGAGCCTTGTTTGGAGGGTAAAGCAGACCCTTCTGTCCAAAGCCTAGTTCTGAGTCAGCTGGTGTATCTACAGAGGGAAGCTGGGTGCCATACAAAAATACAAGCCTTGACTGACATCAGCTCAGACTCCACTCTCAGTAACATACCTTGCTTCACAGTTAGAATAATTGCACAACAACAGAGATTTACACTGAGGTAGCCACAATGATGATCCCTTGCCTAACTAGTTTTCAGTTAGAATAAATATCTTGGAAAGTCTGTTCCTTGTGCTGCAGAGGGGAATTCCATACTGCAATTATATATTGTATCACCTTGGTTTTTTGAGCATATATACCAGAAGGATATGGGAAAAAAGTGTAAAACTTCCCTAACTAACCCAAATCTGCTTGTAATTTCAGACTTCAGATGTTTCCTGGAATGCATCTCTTAAGGAACATGCTTCTTCATGTCATGCTAGTAAATAAGTAATTATTATTCTTCTCCAGAAACAGCATGGAGTCAGCTATCACAACCCTGGAAGGGCAGAGCCTACCTTAATTTTATTGTTGCTCAGCACAGGTCTGTTCTCTGCTCTTTGCCCTGAAAATAGCACTGCAGTTGTGCTATATTCTGACATATATAGCACTTCCAAGATTCAAAGGATTGACCTTGACCTCAAGGCCTTAGAGAGGATTGAGCTTTAGGAAGTCATATGGGAGAAAGGATAATGGGCTAAAACTCCTCTATTTTTGAAAATTTTGTTTTCAGTATTTCAGGAGACACACTTATTGAATATCTTATTAACTGTTATATTTTTACATGCATTTATTTAATAAGCCAAGGGAGCTAGTGGGTGCTTTGGTGATTTTGTGTAACTCCATGTTGAATATTTATTTTGACAGTGTCTCCCATTAACAATAAAAGCTCTTTCCCTGTGCTTTTCCCTGTCTGAGCTCTTTCTAATCAGCACAAATGAATACAAGTTTTTTCCCATTTTTAGGAAAAAATACTGACAGCACTGGATTGCATGAAGTGTATTACAAATCAACTGGCAAGGATCGACTTGCATGCTGTTGGCACTTGTTGAAAAGGAAACTAAACAAATTCTATCCAAATCTAGACAAGATTTTTTTGTTGAGAAAACGATGTAGCCATGATGTGTGACAGTAAAATCAACAGCAACACAGTGCCTTGCTGAAGTAATAATTTTGCCTACAATAAGAAGTTCGGTAATAGTCAGTTTTCGTGGAGAGAGTGTGTATTTATGTGCGTGTCTAAATTGGCATCACCTTGCAGCTGAGATCTGTGTCTCTGCTCTCAATTGTGTAGTTGCCACATCCCAGCTTTTGGCACTACTTCTTTGATCACATGCTAAGATGACTCAATTCACTGAGCAAAAATATGCGTGTGTTTAGCTGCAATAAGTTCACAGTGTAAGCAGACAAGTGCCAGCCTTAACAGAAGGTGAAAACAGTGTTTTGATTAGACAAAGAAAATGGAGGAAAGGGGAACTGGGATCTCTCCTTTCAAATGCAGAAAAAATACTAATTTGCTCCCTGTAATAAAACCCCATGTTTAGCTATACAATGATTGCAAGCACAGTGATTATTCTACAGACAAGAGAGAATATGCTCTAATGCATGTTTCTCATTTCTTTAACTTGCATGCTTGAGAATTGATAAAAGAATTTTGCCGAATGGCACAATCTTTATTAAGAACAGGCCAGTTTGAAGACAGTTCTTCTAATGGAGGGAAGCTACACATCATTTCAGTTATTATGGTTAAAATAATGTATTTTCATCTACATCTACTATATATAGCACTGCAAATATTGCACTCACCAACACCACTTGGTAATGAAAATAGGCATGAATTAAATGCTAATAGCCTGCATATTGCCATACTCGGTTTCTAAAGAGTAAATACAGTTTACCAGAAAAAGGAAGAATATCTGCTGGAGTTCCAGTTTTCTAAAATTGATCTCCAGAACTTTTTTTTTTATATATTATTTTCATGTCTGAAGTAGAGTAATATATAGACATTTCTTTAAGTAGCCCTACCATTGACATCAGAATAATGATCAGAAAATTCTGTCTAAATAGAGGATGACTCTTCACTCAAATCTTGCTCAAATTTTGGCTGTCACACAGGTCATGCTAAGGCCATGCTGGAAGCAGCGCCATTAGCTCAAAATGAGGGCAACATGTAGGCAGGATATGATTGGGCAGAAATTGCTAAAGGTAATTGTGCAGCCACTATCACCTACAGCTTATGATCTTCTGCAGAATCCTTGCATTAGCAATTTTCTGGAAGTTTCCTCAGGATCCAGTAAGAATAGATGGAAATAGACTAAACTGGAAGGTATAAGTACATCAGCTTACCCCCAAAAATTTGAGGTGGATCTAGCAGCAGCTGGGCTCCCAAAGTAGTCATGCTTTTTGGTGGAATATAAGGAGTGCCTGCTTCATGGGGAAGGAGGAAGGACGAGCATTCTCATCATCAGCTAGGTAACTACTTTGTTCATAGGTGCATGAGTTACCAGTTATGATTTATAGAACATCTGAGTTAGAAACTTCATGCATCAAGTAATGAGTTAGTGAATTCCTGCATTGGACTAGTCTATACAAATGGGATTGAGCCCTTGTTGGTCATGTTTATTAGTTTTCTTTCATTATGAGCTTATAAGATAAGGTTTGTTTTACAGAGTATGTTTTCCCCTTACATGTGAGAGATCTGGACAGACAGTGACAGATGAGCTAAGTAGAACTCTGGGACATTTGGCCTTACTTCAGAAAAATCCCTGGCAAGTGAGGGAGAGCAGGCAGATGTTTCAAAGCAATGTAAATTTAACTTGAAATGTGCTGGACAGATCTGTTTGAGCTGACCAAGTCCTGCTGTGAACTGGTGTGATCTTGTACCCTGCAGGGCCAGGTAAAACTATATGGAACACTGCTCTTTCCGTTGGTGGAATTACAGGTCAAATTCCAATACTTCCAGGTAAATCCCTTTAGGGACAGCATGTCTGAAAATTCAGAAATGAGAATTTTTAAAAGTCATCTTATCTTTTAAACACTAAAATGCACTTCATCCTAGTCTGATTTCACTTTCTGTGTGAACCCAGATTTTCAGTATCTTAGATCAGAAAAAGATCTCTTGCCAGCAAGACTTTACTTCTTTTATCACCATAAATTTTAATTTGCCATCCCACTTCTTCTCAAGCATAGTCCTGCATGGAGACATCAAGATTCCCTGCAGTATGACAATTGTCAGCAATACAGCACAGTAATCGTTGCAGGCAACCTAATACATACATTCAGCATAAAAGACAAACTGGTATTTATAATTTTTTTCAGTCTTTTTCTCCCTCTGGCCTAACCTCTTCTACTCCAAGCCCTTTTTCATAGAAATGTGTAGCTATAGGTGCTTCTCCAAAGCACTATATTCTGTCAATTTAGAACGCTCAGTGTTGAATTTTACTTCTTCTTCTTCTTCTTCTCCAGACGTATGTACTTCAGGTATTTCAACTTAACCACCCCCACCCCCCACAAAAAACCCAAACCCAAACAGTAGAGTGATTATAGCCTGTCAATATGTTTTCCATTATGCATGTCTATAACAGAGAAGCTTTAAAGCAGAACAATAATGGTTGGAGTTTGACATCTGCTCATGGCAAATGAATAAAGAAAATTCTGTCTTACAGGAATTTGAACTAGGATATGATGGTTTACCTAGTGGAAGAATCTTGGTTTCAAGATTACCAGTCCATTGTGTGCTATCAGATTAGGCAAAGTTCAATATACTACTTCCTGTCATGCACCAAGTCTGGTATGGGGAAAGAATTTAGGTGCTTGTAGAAAGGCAAATAAATGTAAGAACATTCCACTCATCCAGATATACTTTTTGTATCTAGATTTATACCTAGAGTGCATTAGATATCAAAATAAAGACTATTTTGTACTTTTCTCTGGTCACTAATATGAGCATAATAAAAGTAGTGTTAGTGAGCCCAGATGAGGGCTGTGCAGATGATCAGAGGCGTGGAGCAGCTCTCCTAAAAAGGCAGGCTGAGAGAAATGGGTTTGTACAGCCCTGAGAAATCTCCAGAGAGAGCTTTGGTCAGCCTTTCATTATGTGAAGGGGGCTACAAGAAAGGTGGAGAGGGACTGTTTCCCCATATTAAAAAGAAATTATTTCCTGTGAGGTTAGTGAGGCACTGGAATACCTTGCCCAGATAAGCTATGAATGCCCCATCTCTGGAAGTGTTCAAGGTCAGGTTGGATGGGGCTCTGAGTAATCTGGTCTAGTGAAAGGCAGGGGGTTGGAACAAGGTGATCTTTCAGGTCCCTTCTAACCCAAACCATTCTATGATTCTGTATTGCACATGAATTACAATAGTAATGTATTCTATACATTTTGCATTCAGAAAGAGGTTTTATGCCCATGTTTTACTTGAGAAGTTCAAAAGTTTCAGAACTGGATCAATTAAAGGTGCATTTCTTAAGAATAGTCCTACTCTAGCAATGCCCAGGCTTGTAAGTTCTCCCATTTCAGCTAAATTGGTAAGCTCTTGAAAATAAATAACAAAAGGTGTCCTTCTTTGATTGTTGTTAATGGAGGTCAGCAGCCTACAGAAAAATTAAAAAAAAACCCCAAGGTTTTAAACTACCTAATTATAAAGCCTATCCTAACCTATTGGTTACAAATCACTTCATAACTATTATACATATATATAACTTTCCATAACTATTGCAGTGCCATAATTGTACTGGTTATCCAGTTGCCATGAAGTCTGTATGATAGGTAAAACAGCAGTTTCAATTAGTCTAAAATATATTTTGTTCTAATACAAATATGAACATATATATGACTAAACAAAGGCTTATTCATACCAGTTAATTCTATTCCTTTTACAGATATAGAAGGAAATTAAATTGTAATATCAGACCATATATTTTTCCATGTATTGTTAGGTTAAAGCTTTAACACATCCTTCCATATTGTATGTGAGATTTCATGCCCCCTCTGCATTATTTAGCTCATCATATATTTTCAAGTTTCAAGGGGTAAAAACAAGATAAGGAAGAGAATGAAAAGGATCAACAGAAAGAACAAAGAAAGCCTAAATCCTTCTGTACAATTGTAAGAGTGGGTGAACACAGTGCATCTTGAAGGGAGCCACATCTAGATGAGACAAGATCAGTATTCCAAAATTTCAGAAACTACTTGGGTTTTCAAAAGAATCATAGAAAAATTTGGGTTGAAAGTGACCTTGAGAATCATCTAGTTCCACCTCCCTGCTATGAACAGGGATACCTTCCACTAACCAGGTTGCCTTGAAACTTTCCAGGGATAAGGTGTTTGCAATTTCTCTGAATAACCTAATCCAGTGCTTTGCCACCCTTCACAGCAAAGAATTCCTTTCTAATATTCAATCCAGATCTACCTTCCTTCAGTTCAAAGCCGTCAGCCCATATCCTCTCATTATCCCCTTGTAAAAAGTCCCTTTCCAGATTTCTTGTAGGCTCTGTTTAGGGACTGGAAGGCTGCCACAAGCTCTCCCCAAAGCCTTCTCTTCTACAGGCTGGACAGCTCAAATTCTCTCAGCTTTTTCTCAATGGAGATGTGTTCTGTCCCTGTGGTCATCCTCGTGTCCCTCCTCTGGACCCACTCCAATACACCCATGTCTTTTCTCTTCTGAGGGCCCCAGAGCTGCAGGCAGTACTCCAAGTGGGATATCACAAGAGACTAGAAGCAATGACAGTTTTGAGTCCCATTGTATTTGGGCCCAGGAAAGGAGTTGCAGTTCAGGAGAATGAGAAACTCTAAAACTAGTGGCAGGTGTTGAGCTCTATCAAAACTTATTGTAGTAGGAAGAAGTCAGAGAAGCCAGTTATTTAGCTTAGTTTGACCCTGTCGATCAGTAAAACATGATAGAAAGGGAGTCTAAAGTCCACTTTTTCTTAAAGGAAAAGGGAAATTTGTGTATAACTGTAAGACTTCTTTGCCCTATAACTTTATTGAATGGTTTTGCTTTCCCTTCTTCAAATTAGTTTAATCCTTTACCTTAAAGATGGACTACAGCAAATTAAAAAAAAAAAAAAGAAAAAAGAAGAGAGAGAGGAAGTAATCCAGGTTGAATAGAAAGAATTGAAGTACCTACACTGTATTTTTGGTAAAATAGAAGTAAGTTTTTCTTTATGGCAGGAGAATTTTTATGGGTTGATGAGTTTCAAAGTGAAAACCAAGCAAGGAACCAACAAAACAAAAACTAAGGCAAATTTCTAGATGCCAAAGTATCTGGCTGAGTTTGGGAAAAACTTTAGTTAAATCAATACTTTTAGGATTCCAACTATTTCATGAGTTCTAGTGACATATGCAACCATAATAAGCTTTCTCTTTTATTTCTCAATAATTATTTCTTCCTAAGGTATTGCAAACTATTTTTTTACTATTTTTACGTGTAATGAAGTCCAGCATATAAATTCTTTTAAGGTTATTTTATATAAAAGAAATAAAAGGAGCAGAGCAAGTATGCTTTTCTTCCCTCCAAGCCTTATTTGATCATCTTTTTCCAGGGTGTAAGTACTGCTTTCTATTCTTTTGCCTACAGCTAGTTAAAATAAGAAATTACAAAGAAGCAGTAAATCTAAATTATATAGAAAAGATGAATGAGTACCATAGGGAAATGCCAGATCTTGTGGAAAATGTCTATATAAATTCAGATGGAGATTCTGTTCCCTGCTGATTTATCTGGACTAGGCGCTTACAAAAGTAACTGTGGAAGAAAGGCTGTCTCTTACACACTTCCATTCCTTTCTGTGTGCAGGAAACCTTGCATGGCAATATTCACAGCCTTCTCAGAGCTTGGGGACAGATAGAAAACATGGAAGAGAAGCAGTCTAAGCCTCACATCACACACGCTACAAGGTGATGGGCAATGCTACTGATTGAGTAGTAAATTATTACCCCCCTGAAGCAATGAGGAAACAATGCATTTCAGTTTGGCCCCTGAGGTGTGGCTCCAGGACGTGTGACTGCCACTGGGAGGTTGAACACCAACCTTTGCTTAGGGCTGTGCCCAAGGGCATCTTTTGGGAGCAAATTCAGGCTTTTATTTCTGCTCTCAGCTGTACGAAGGCAGCCAAGAAATGGAGTGCTGGCCCTGTCTTCCTCTGTAAGGGTGCAAAGCAGAGCCTGACTAACATTCCCATATTCCCGAATCAACTTTACATCATTGTACTTGGTTGTAGGTGAAATAGTGAGGCTTCTGGAGCTCTAGTTTTGTAAACATGCAGATGACATTTAGTTTAATGATGTATTTTTTTGGCTGCTTTGGCTTTCTCAGAGGTGGGTTGAACTTTGAATATCAAAGAGGCAGATAACGGCATGCAAAATGATGGTGGTAACTTGGGCTGCAGAAAACTTTCCTTTTATAAGACACCTTCTCTATAGGATTGTATATTAGTTAAAGCTGTCATGATTTGGGTGATGGGTTTTTGATTCTACTCTGCTTCCTGGATGTAGGTGGTTGTGGAGGCTAAATATAATTTAGTATCTTGACTTCTCCAATATTTTCTCAGATTTTAATTTGGCTGCTAATGTGGATGCTGTAGTATATCCTAGTGCCATTATATAGTGCCATTAATTAATATATCACATATGAGGGAAATCCTTCTAGGATTTTTTGATTGACTATACATGTGGCCAAATAAAGCTCAAAAATAATGTGAATGCATTCTCCTCATGCTATTTGTTACTTAGAGTATTCAGTAATAACTACTTCTTTGCCATAATTTTCTACAAGGTTTCTGTGGGGCATTTCTACATTATAGGAATTTTACTGTGTAAAACATGTCTGCCTGAAACTAGGAAGCAAGTATAGGCTTCTGACTTGCTTCAGCACTCATTTTGTCTTGGTTATTCTGTATTTCAAAGCTACTGTATGGCTTGGGGCAAGCATTACAAAGTCCTACGTCTTAATATCTGCAATATCACTGGCAATTTGCTGGATGTCCTAAACTGATGGTCATTGAAAGCAGTGGAGTGAATACATTGTATTTTTCAGTTTGCATATCTCTATCAGATGTAGCTGTAAGCTTTGGGGCACGTCCTAAATTTTTTTCTTGAGGAGTAGGCTGGAGAGGATTTCACATGTCTTCTGATACTAACAATTAAGGAACTTACATGATGCAAATAGACATAATGAATATGAAAATTAGCATCTATGAACTGTCCCAAAGTCATTATTAAGCCTCCACATGTATTACTTTAGTTAGTTTATTCAGAGAGAGATTCCCAGGTAGGAGCCAAAGGTCATTAAATGGTCCTTTGCTCTCCCTGGTTAATGATAGGCTATGGCCAATAGAACTCCCTGATTCATTGGCAACATTAATATTCCAGTGTCCTGAAACAGAGAAGATAATGAAGTGGTAAACAACTCTGCACAGTGGTAGGTGATAATACATTCCTAATAGGAATATCCATTAACGGATCTTTTACAGTTGCCTGGGAACAATTTCTTATTCTTTTGTCTCATTTTGATGTCAGAATAATTATTAAGCAACTAAGTACCCCCATTTGGCAAACGGTCTTTACAGGAAATCTGCCCATAGATACAAAAGGGTGAGCGTGAATGACAAATACTATGTATCTTGTACCAGTTTTTGCAGATTTGCTAAAATATGGGCAGAAGCCCACACGAAAAGAGACTGTAAAATATCTGTTAACAATCCTGTCACAAGGAAGAATGTGTATGTTTCTACAAAATGGGAGTAATTTTTAGAAGTGACTTACTCCACAGGAGTCTTGAAAACAGATAAATGTGGTTTAACAACAAAGACACTATGGTTTAATGTCCTCCTTTGGTAAGTTACTGACCAGTTACTAATGGGTGCTGAAAGAACACATTGCATCTGCCAATCTTTAATCAAGGGTCTGGATACTAACTTTAAGAAATGTAGTAATGTGTTTTGTCTGGTTTATGTGTTCTTCTGTTCCTGTAGAAATAATGCACTGAAGTGTTTTCCTCCTGGGCACGGTATAAATACAACCACAGATGTTCACAAGTAATTCCCACTTGTTTGTTAATGAGTGGTTCACAGGAAGATACACGGGCACCAGAGAAGAAATATAGCACAGGACCCAAATAAATAGACCCTGCTTGTGCCGGAGTAGAGTTCTGCTGTCTGCACCCAACATTGCTGGAAGCAGATGTGTTGAGCAGCATAGTGCAGGGATGCAGTGAGAGTTCTGAACGGCATTAGCTCATCCAGTTTGTTTGGCCTTGGAAGCCAGGAAGTGACAGCCTGGAGCAGTGCAAGGTAAAGCCTCACTTCAGGAGGCTGATCTCAGTGAGATGCAGAACCCTGGCACTTGCTTTCCTGTGCCACAAACAGATTCAAAAACCACAGCCTGAAACTGTGCTGGTGTTACGTGGTGTTCTAAAGCAAGGACTCCGTGTGGCTTGTCTCTCTGACAGTAATGATTTTTTCCTTTTTCTTTCTGTAAATGTAAAAGCACTCTCTGTTTTTCTCTGTTCTGCAGTTTGAGAAAATGTTTCTCCTTCTCAGCTGCAGATTCTCCCAGCACACCTACATATGTAAAGACACTTTTACACATTATTTTAAAGCAAAGGTTAGAGTGTACATGAACACCAACAACGTGCTTTAATTTGTCTAGGCTTATTGGAGTCAAAAGACTTGATTTGAAGTAATTCACTCAAAATCTCAGTCCAATTAGAGTATTTCCACAATATCCATCTAAAGTTGTTTTAAAAGATAGATTTACTTAGATTGTGGTTAGTTGAGCTCTTAATCTGTTACAGCAACACGTGGGAAACATTACCACTGCAAAAGGTTTAAGTGAATGGTTCTCAGTGCTATTTCATTTCTCTTGTAGCAGACCACGTACACACCTCTCTTCAGTGACAACAATTTCTTTATCTACTGCTATTTTTCAAAATTCTGACTTGACTATGATGAATAGGAGATGTCAGATGAATAGGAGGAGTTCCAGGAGCAACAGTTTGCTTATGGAAAAGCAGAATCATAGTGCAGGTTTTGCCTAAGTAAATTTAAGCTAGTTTTTATAAGAAAAGCCATTAGACTGAAATGAATGGGTGAATAGTGACTGGCAACAGTGCTTAGCATTGTTTATGCTGTAAGACCCCTTTTTATTTGATCAGTGAGTAGTAGAAGAAAGTAATTTTAATTTTCTAATGTTATTGTTCTCATTGCAGTTTTCAGTTTTACAATTTTTAATAATCCTATAAAATTTATCCTTTCATTGTCTTGATCCCTTTATAATTGATGCTGTCCTGTTTTTGTTTTGCTTTGTTCTTGTGGAGAAATCGTTTACTCATGTAATTTTTTTCTGTCCAAAAAATGTTTACCTGACAAGACCAGATTCTTGTAAAGCTGTGATACTCAGATATGCAGTTTGAACTATTCTGGGAGTGGCAGCTAAAACGAGTTTGAACAACAATACTTGCTAAAGATGTGTTCTTATGGCTATGAGTAAACTAGCTGAGAAATCCCAAATGCAAGTAAGCCATTCAAAAAATACAATGAAGTGTGTGAATGGGATGGCTGAACCACCTTGCTTTCATTAATAGCTGCTCTTAATGCTTTAATGGGCTCCTGAACTACCTTAGATATGAACCACAGCTGTAGAAGAAACAGTCAAACACAGCCTACTTGCCTAATGCAAACAGAAGCAATTCAGTTCCGGGAGGATGTTAAACAGGGGAGAAAGACTGGATGGAAAGAGTATCAGCTACTGCTGCTAAGAAATCAAGGACTGGAAAAATCAGTAAAAAAAGCCATTTTCTTATAACATAAAACAGTAGGTTGATCCACCCTCTTGAAAATAATGAAGTTACAGTAAGCTCAAATTAATATAAAAATAAAGAATCAAATATGTATGTATTGACTTTTGAGGAAGACTTTCCTTCCTGTAGACTATCAGAAGTAGTATACAACGTTTCCTAATAGAAGACTAGTTTTGGTTACTGAATCCTGCTTGCACCTTTAAAAGGAAGTATGATTTCTAGGCTCTGAAGAGAGTTTGCATGGATAGCATGATTCATCATATCTGCTAAGATATTCACCTCCTCATTTACATTCATGAGAAAGTAAAAATCAACAACAACAAAAAAAATATTTTTTTGTTCGCTGCCCCATCGAAGTCTGATAATGTGATATGCTCCTTCAGCTGTAATAACTGGACAACAGTATCACAAATCTTACAGTGAAAGGAAGGGAATGGCAAAAACCATTTCTTCCTGTTGTGTCTGCCTCTGTTCTCAGCTTACTCCAGCATTGCAAAATCTACCATCAGTGACCTACTGAGAGGCTAGGGATCCATTCCGGGTATAAGAATCAGTATAAAGCTGCTTCCCAGTGAGATCAAGACATGAAGTGTGAGCCATCACCTCTAGGCCCCCACACACACATCTTTCTATCTCAGGCCATTTTCTTGCTGTCCCAAGCAAGTGTTTTTCTTTTGCCCTGTGTTCATCCCTGTTTTTCATCTCAGGTTTTTCCAATTTTCTTCACTACTCCCACCGCTTATACTGTACCTTCCCTTAATACCTGAAAACCAGGTTTCTGACTTTCTCTCATTTGTATCTTCTCTCATTATTGGAAGTTTTGTAAATAAGCATGCTGTAGCTACATCTTGACAGCAAAAGCCAGGGTCATTCATGCTAAGAACTACTCCTAAAACCTGGGATGTGTGAAAGTGAGAATAATTATACTCACCATTAGTCCCATATATCCAGGCTGACAAAATCTGAAATGCCAGCAAAGCCTTGCCAGCCCTTACTGTACCATGTAGTTATTTAATTGTTAAAAAATGCCTCTGTGATTGTTTCTGCACCCCTATCTCATAGAGATCTCACTATTCATAGGCGATGTGCTGTGGTTTTTCAGTGTGTGAAGAGATGCAAAAGAAAAAGATTACTCTTCAACTTTCCTTAGTAGAGAGGAACATGCAGTGTTCTCTTTTCCTGGGATGTCTTGAAGAAATTTCTCGCTCACTGGCAAATCCTCTTCATACTACAGTCAGCAATAAACATTACAGTGAAACAAAAATTTGTCAGAAAATACTGATTTCTTGGTGAAGAACATCAGTTGGCTTTTTTTTTCTTTGGCACTGAAAGTCCTGGGAGTCTAATCTCCCTCTGCATTCTGGGGGTCATGAAGTGTTAGTGTGGGTTTCATGGGTCTGTCTGTGGCTTTTGGGCAGCCTGCAGATGGGGTCTACCCTGAGGACAGCTTTTGATGCCCACACAGGTTGCCCAGAGAAATTGTTGCTCCTGTCAATTCTGATTATTAATTTGTTAGAAGAAAACTGATAGCTACTGAACTTTAAATTCCTTGAATAGCTGCAAGGCACCTGGGGCACTTTCCTTACAGCTTCAGGTTATGGGAATACAAGTAGCTGAATAGAATGTCAGACTTTTGTCAGCCAAATGTAAATGAGAATAAACAAACTCTGCGTTTTAGGGAACTTGACAACTCCTTGTACTTCACACCTGCTTCAGAACAGACTGTGTTTTAGTAGTCTGGGCAGCAACATTTTGAAATTAACTCATTCTCTATTACGCTAAATCTTAGCTCACTTATTTCTTCACATAGTACTGTACAAGTTGTACTTAATTAAGACCTATCATAAATTGTAAGACTTATGTGATATGTGTTGGGGGATCAACGTTTGGAATTAATATAGCAGAAGTTTGTTTTCCAGATATTACTGTTCCTATTGATTAGTGCAATGTCATTTATTTTCCTGTATATTACAATCAGTAACAGGAAAACTTTGTTTTCTACTATATCCAGTGATATAATATTGGAACGCTTTGATTCTTTATCAATTTTAATTGCCAAAAATGAACTCAATACAGAGCAATCAGCTTCAGACCAAGTAATCTCACAATGTTTATAAACAGCTGGTGAAAATGAAAATGGAATCTGGGTCCTACTCAGGTGTGAGTTTGTAATCAGAATCTGTCTTATTAATAGATAGGTACCAAAAAGATAACACTCATGGCAGGAAAAGAATAAAAAACAATTCTGTTTTCAAATTATTTTTTAGGGCAAACCAAGAGAATGATTATATATGCTGAACGTTTCCATATAGTTAAATATGACATGGGTTATTTTTTAAGGGAAATTCAAAGATAACCAGAAGAGAAAAGCCAGAATTTCTAGATATATTTATGATCCCGGGCAAAAGATTGCCAAAGGCTACAAGCAAAAATACTGCTGTCTGCCTTCACAGAGTCCCAGGTGCAGAATTTGCTTTCCTGCCATGAACCATCAATCTGCTTTCAAATGTATTTTCTATAAAAAATATTTTAATGGTCATGATGGAATATATGTGTGTGTGTGTGTATATAAAATATAAAATTAAGTGCAATAAAACAATTCTTCTGAGGAAAAGTCATAACAATTCTTTTGATTGAAATCTTTCAGTTTCTGCTAAAACATTTCAAATATGCTAGGTAACAATATAGCTTCAAAAGGATAACATGGATGAGGAAAAAGAAGTCCCATGAGTAAACATATTTTTTTGCTTAGTGTGTATTCCCCACTCCTCTGTGATATCTTTGGTGGGGTAGTCACTGTATTCAATTTCCTAAAGCAATACAATTTACAAAGACCCCCAAGAGGGAGAAAAATGACCAAGATTATATTAGGCTTTGTGTTTGATATATGGGAAGTTACTCAAAGCTGCAAGGAAGAACAACATCTAGAAGTGCTTTGTTGTTGTAGCATTTGTTACGTTGCCAAAATCTGAGTTTACTGAGGACTATGATTCAGTTTGCAAACGAAAGCAATGTCTTATTTGATCTAAAATAGGATCATCAGTTCAAAAGAAAATACAAGTAATTTTTATATAACTATGAAAATGCAAAGAGATTTTAGATTTTCAAATAGTGCTTTCTACTTCAAGTTTTCAACTGATATGGTTTTCTTTGTAGCAATTGATTAAGAACTTTTGAAACCATAGAAATTAAGCATATTGAAATAGATCACTCCTTGGTTAAAGATATATTTAAATATATATTTAAATTTTAGCAACTTCCAATTTAACGTTTTAAAATACCCAAGTGACATTATGTTACAGAAACTAGTCAGGGAAAGACATAACTGTGAGGAACCACTCAGAAAATTCTGAAGTAAATCTTATCATCTTCTGGACAGGTCGTATGCAATCATTTCTTGGCGACCCAAAACCCAAAACCAACAAATGAAACAACCCTGGCAAGCATGTAACAGAAATTAGAATTACTTTAAAAATTAGAAAAATAAAAAGAGAAATTACAATCTTGTTTGGAATATTTTGTTCACTATCTTTAACTTCAGTCCACATTCTTCTCACGTAGTATCATTGAGATAGCTGAATTATGAGAACAGACCACTTAACCCTACTTTTAACAGTAAGAGGCATCTCCAGAAAGAAGTTAATTTTTATTGTGGAATATCCTGAATTTCCCTATGGACTGCTTGTGTCTTTCCATTGATGAGGGAATGCTGAAATGAGTATAGTCCTAACTTCAGTGAAGTATATAACATAAGGTTAAATTAAGTTGTATCCCACTCCAAAATATTGATGTAGTAATTCAGAATGAAGGTACACTGAGCAATCTGGGAAGCATGGCAAAAATGCCTCTAAAGAAAAGGTTCAAAGCACTATATGATTTAAAAGAAAAGTGAGTAAGAGTGCATATGCTAAATATACATGGTAGAATAACACAGGAAAGAAGACGGCGGAATTTTTTGTTCTTCCTATCAATAACAGGAACAAGGAAATATTCTGTGAAATTGTAGGATAATAAACTCAAAACTCATGAACAGGGAAAAAAAAAATCACTCAGTCCATAACTACAATCCTAATAATTAGAGGTAGGAGTGGCAAAGAGGTTAGTCAGTTCTTGTGGGCATGAGTCACATGATTTTAAGTAAATAATGAATCAATTCCGAATAAATCACTGAATGCTCTGGTCTGTAAATATAAATCCTGTCTTTTTTAAGTGTTATTATTTTTTTTAACAATGCTTCAGGCTTTAATGTCTCCTAATTTTATTAAAAATTTATCTTGCTTATATAAAGTCTAATAATTCAAAATATTGTCTAGACTCAACCCCTGTTGATGATTTTAATTTTTTTAAACTATTTTGCTCATACACTACTGCTTTCTATTTCAGAAACTTTCTGACCTTTCATAAACCTCTCCTATAATGAGAAAGTGACACTGTTTAGCTTCTTTTTCCTTTGCTAGATTATTTTCTAGGTCATGAAGCTTCACATTAAGTGTTACTGTTAAGCACACTGCTAGAGCTAAATGAGATATGAACATAAGAAAGGTCACCCTGATTCAAACCAGTCACCTAGTTCTCTTACAGAGGCAACTACCTGTTGCTTAGTAAGGAGTTCAAAACAGGATAATTAAGCCCCTGGTATTTCTTGTTGGAAGGAAACTGTGTGTTTATTCCTGGAGTTTTGTTTGAACGTTGTTTTCCAATTCCTATTACAATTTTGAGCAGCCTGCAGATTTTGAAGGTGCTTTGGTAGTAGTTGACTGGGATTGACTTCTTTTTCTGCAGCTTGTAGTCTAGAGAATAATAAAAGAATTTCAATTATGTGCTTCTGCTGAAATACATTTGGGCCTTTTCCTCTTTCTTCTCTCCCACAGCCTAGAAATCATTATAAACATACTTCCATTGATATAAATTAAAAGTAAATATGATTTGAGGAATAGTGCCCCATATTAATACCATCAGCTAAATTATGATAAACCTATTTATATATAAAGAGAGCAAAATTTAATCTACCATAATTTATTGTGTGAGAGGAAGAAGACATATTTGTTCAAGAGAAAAATAAGAGGCAGAGATGTTTACTAATATTTCTTGTAGATCTACCACCACGGATGATCCAGAGATTCAATCTTACCTAAAGACTAAATATACCAGAAGAAATAAAGAGTTGATATGACAAGCAGTTTTGTTCATCCTTAGATTTGGTGATCAGCCTATAGTAGCCAAGGATGCCTTGATGGGATATGTTTTGTAACTAGTTGTTAATACATATTAATTAACACATATTCTTTGATGTAAAAGACATATATCTTTTATCTTATGCTACTTAAATTTTGATATCTGCTTTCTAGAGCCACTAAGGTTGTACATAAGGACTCTCCCAAAGTAAAACAACATACACATTGGGACATCATCATTTCTCTCAGCAGTTTGAGGTGTCAGTGCATGTAGGGCCAGGAAATCAAAGAGTGTCCTTTGATTTACAAATACGTCATCCTTGAGGTTCAAAGAGATTTAGCTGAAGAGTGAGAGCTTTAATATGCAGCTGGTATTCATATCTATATGGGACGACAGTTTATAGTGCATTAAAGATCCTGAGCTTGCTTACTTGATTGCTTTAGAAGTTACTTGTTGCCTCAACATGGTTATTTTTCACCCCTGCTCTGACATGAAGGAGTGGGATAAAGGTACCTGTTGCAAGGTCAGTGGCACAGAACATGATGATGCAAGGTGATGCAAACTGATTTAGAATAAACCAAGATTTATTGCCTGACCTAATCGGCGACTGTCATAGTGGTTGTACAAGGCAAGAGGGAAGTAAAAATGTGTAGCTTGTCTGGCTTCCGCAGATGCAGAATACTGCAATGTTGAAGTGGCATTCTCCCTGTCTCTCTGCCTCTCTCAAACAAATAGTTCAAAAAGAAAGCACGTAAAAATAGATTAAGGAAATTTTAAATTTGTTTAAGAGAGACGTAAGTAAAGCACATAGAATATTGAGATCATAGTTTCAAATGTTTTAAAATTATTTTACTGAATCTCAATAAGGAATTTTAGCTGTACTTCTCATGATTCCTCTTTCCACAGTAAAAGTTAAGTGAATATAAACAAGCAGAAGTAAAATTGAAAAGTTTAATTATGCTCTGTTTCCTATTCTGTCTTCATATTAATATCATGAACAGTAAGTCTCTAAAGTAATGTTTGATGTTTGCTTTGATAGACACTTAAGAGCTCTAGGATTCAGAGAAGGAAAAATTAAGAGACATTTATGAGGCAGGAGGCATGGGGAAAAGTGGAATTCTGTTGATGCCCAGGTGTGATTTCCCACTCTTGCAGGGAATATGCCTAGGACATGTGAATATTTACCTCAACTTGATGCAGGTACACCACATTCTCCGTGTTCATCTTGTCAAGCTGCTAGGCTACTTTTTGTAGACTGCAAGGATCTATGGGGACAGCTATTGAACAAGCAGAGAGACAATCAGGCTGGAAGAAGGCCAGAAGAGAAATACCTCAGCCCTACACTTTGCAGACCGTCTTGTTTCATATTTTCATTTGTGCTTTTAGCATCCACAACTGATTGCTGGTAATGCAAAGTTTGGAGTTGCCATCCATATACAGGATACAGAGGACTTAGGAAGTTTTAATATAATGAAAAGAAAGATATACAGTTGCAATACAATAATCAGTTCATTCATTGGAATCCATGGAAAAGAGTAGGGCTTGGGTATATTACTGGATTTCTGGGTGAGCATTGTGATAAGTTCTGGGATGTAGCCATTGAAAATAATACCATTCACTCTTGCTTCAGGCCCTATTTTTATGATGAGAAAGCATTGTTGCCAGCCTACAAAGCTTAACAAAACTTCACTTGTGTGTGTCCTGGTTGGCTTGTTCAAGAAGGATTAATTAAAACTTCTTTTCAAGTGTATGATTTCTTTTAAAGGGTAAAAAACAACAGAAGAAGAAACAGTGTTAAAGGACAATACTCACATAAAAATAAATAGGTTGTGAACTTTCTGCTTAAATTTAGGCTAGAAATTATATGAATGTGCTTAACCAGCAGAAAGTGGTTTTCCAGACAATGTGTGGCAAACGTATGCAGGAAATATGCAACCTGGTGTCTGTAGTCCCAGGAGACTGGATTTAGTGACCAGGGCAGACCTCATAGTCTCATCTTATTGTATCTCTCTTGAGTATTACCTGCATTTCCATGTTTGTTTTTTGTTCACAATTTAAGATGAGAGTACAGTCCATAAAGCTTGATGATGTCCTGATTCAAGATTAGGCTAGGGAGGGCCTTTAAGAACAATTACTTCTGATTTTAGCATCACCTCACTTCAGCACTGCAGTGAGAAATGGCTTATCAAAAGGTCCAGCAAGGAAATAGAAGGAAAACTGTAGGAATGTGCACCCAGGGGCCAAGTGATGGGATTGAATCCTTAGTCCCAAGAACAAAATTTCCAGCAGCTCCCAAAACCGGATGCATGCCTGGGTGATATCAAACAGAGTTAACAAGGTGGTACCACAGTTAAAATTTAGAAAGGTTTCCCAAATTACATGTCTACTATGTCGATTCTTATTTTCATGTAGGAGATGAAACTAATACTTCTAGTCTGCAACTGTTCATCTTATTTTTCTGTATTTCCAATAGTGCGACTTTGTAGGAAACAGCAGTTTAAAATACATTAGTCTGACGAAGCCTGGATCCACTGCTTAATTTTATTTGTGTAGCTTCATGAGAGTAATGTTCTCATAATTTCCTTTCTTGTTTTCACTTTAAAGTTATCACATTCTGATTCTAAATTTTATTCTTGAAAAGTCATGAAAAATATTTCTGATCAAGGCTTCCAGATGCCAAAAATTTTTTCAAAGCAGTGATTTATTTAGTAATAAAATATAACAGTGTCTAATTATGTTGCATATATGGACAACATCCCTCTTCCTGTTTGTTTACTTACTCATTTACTGACCTTAGTCAGTTAGTTTATGGCTGCTATTTTGGTAATGTGGAAGTGCATGCTATGTATACTCTGCACCTTGTGGCCTTTGGAACTGCAGTGAGATAAGCAGCAATCCAGTTCAGATTCTCTCAATTCAAAGTGGAGTGCCCTTCGACTTCAAAGAATCTCTGTCACCTTTTACACCAGTAGCGACAGACAGACTGTCTCTTCCCATTCCGCTCCACTACTGTCCAGTGCACTGTAAAACAAGTACTGCACTCCTTCTAAATTAACGATTGAAATAACACCTGCAGACTTCTCCAAATTGAGTGTCACGTTAAGTGAAGATTTATGTTATAATTACTGTTTTTAATAACCCAAACTGGAGGAAAAGCAGGTTTTTTGGTTTTTTTTTTTTTGTTTGTTTATTTGTTTTCTCACAAATTGAAGTTTCAGCAATTTCTTTTGCTTCAGTGCAGAATAAAATAAAATCAGAATCATGCTAAAATCTTCTGACTCATGATCAGGGCATTCACCTTAAATATATGAGATTCAAGGTTATATCTTTGCACTAAATTAGGAAGATTCTTGATGTTGTCGGTTCTGAAGTTTCTCCTTCCTCTGTGGCTTTAGCCAGGAATGCCATTCTGATCATGTGAAGACTTCCAAAAAAAGGATCCTCCTAAATGTTTGGATTTCAGTAAACTAGAATTAGCTAACAAAAATTCCCACTAGATCTAATGCATCCTTCTTAAATAGGAACAGTTTTTAAAGTACACGTCAACAACAAAGTAGCATTGTCTGCCATTTATGTCTTTTGTTGCTGATAAAATTGCCTCTATCAATACTGTAAACCATAGATTGGGTTGGCAGACATTTTTTTTGGCATCAATTAATTTAATTATCAGACTCTTCGATTTATGTTATGCAAGTTCAAAGGAATTGGTAATTATTAAAAATTATTGCTGCTCCTCAGCCAAGGTTCACTTTTTCCTTTATCACAAATTAGATAAAGAAAGAACACACGAAATGATGCACTCACAAAATCTCAACTGCCTTGTAGAAGTATTTTAGAGGAAAATTTCTTTATCTGCAATGACAGAGGCGAGGCTTAGGTTGGGCATTTTGATGTTGGGAAGCATCCTAATGTAGGAATAGCTTTAAACTATCATCAGATCCAAAGTGCTTAAAGAAGCCGTGTCCTCACAGGTTACTGGGTGCCCTCAAGCCCAGGCAGACCACCTTCTGCTGGAATTCACTTTGGATTGCAAGAGGGAGGTAAATTTATTCATGTGGCTGGGTTTTCACATACTGGGTAAACTGTCCACGTCCACCCCATGGCCTACCAGTGGAAACAAGAATGAATCACAGCAGGGCAGTGGCTGCTGCCAGATGAGCAGACCTCAGCAGGTAATTCATGGAGGGCAGGGATGGCAGGACACGCTTTGGGGAGGTGTCACAGGTGATTTGGAACAATCAATCTATGTGTCTGCCAAAACAGGAGCGCTGGGGATGGCGTATTGAATCTGGAGCAGCTTTGGGTGAAATCAGCTGAACTTTCTCATTTAGCTAGGCAGGGGAGGCATGAATGATGGATTTCACAGAGGCATGGCATATGGAGAACCAGGAAAAGGAAAGATCCCCTCTCTGTAGATCAGCCAAAAATTAAGACCAAGAAACATCGGAGCCTACTTAGAAACATAAGAAACAAGTGTAAAATGATCATGTTAGCAATTGAAATTTTTCTTCTTAGCTGCCTTTGTTATTTAAGGGTCTTTCTGGTTTTCCTAAGAAATTAATCTGTTTTGCTTTTCCTTTCAGGTTAAGCTACTGGAAGTTTTGGTACACAGAAACAATGCCAAGATGCACCTTTATTTTCCTTCTTTCCCCTCTGGATCTCTGAAATCTGTGGTTGTCATTTCCGTCCCAGTCTTCCTCCAGCTTTTTTAGCATAAAAAAAATATGATGATTTTTAAAGATCAGCAAATACAATCTCCATTATGGCTAGAGAAATCAGTAATCACTTGTGTCTTGTGTCTGCTATAAACACTTGTGTTGGCCAGACTGATGTGAGTACCCAGAAGGAATATATGTGGTGGAAACTGACAAAGCTGAATTGGAAGGGATAGAGAGAGAAAATCTTAAGTATTGGGTTTAAACATCATACACAAATTGCATTTTGAGTGTTGTTAGGCTTCACCACTAGGGATTTTTGGTGAGTATTGACAGAAGGCATGCATGAAAAGGAAAGAGAGCAGTGACATGGAGAACAAAGAGAAATATGAGTGGGATGCAAATAACATGGGAATACAGTGAGTACAAGATGGACTGTGTGGAAGATGCAGACTGTGACAGGTGGAAATCTCTGTGGCCATCTTTAACTAGTAGCAAGCCCAGAAGAGTCCTCATAAACAATAATTTTCCTTGAAATTGGAACTGAAATAAAGAGTACTTTTAATACACATGGCATTTTGTATAAATGTGTATTTTTTTCCCTGAACATAAATGATAAAAAGTATCAGGTGTTTGGTGACATGTAAGAAATTATTTTTCTGTCCCATTCACTTTTCACTGTTCGTGGCACTGAGAGCTCACACAGATATAATCCATTATGGGGAGGACTTTCCTTAATGAAGGTTCTAGGCTGTGCCAATGTGTGCTGTTCATACTGTCCCACTCCTACTAGATTAACTTCTAATCTAATATAAATATCACAATCTCTCAATCTGCTCAAAATATCTGCCAATTTCAAAAATATTCGAGGCTAAAAATGAAGGTTCTGGTAAGAATCCCCTTCACTTTCTTTCCTTAAAGTGAATCTTGTCTTGAAATGAGTCATGAAGAATTCATCTTATTTCCTCTTTCACCCTACTTCCCAGCCAAATCTATTTCCAACTACCTCTCTTAATTAATTCATTCTCACCCTAGTCTTCATCTTATTCACTTTTACTCGTAGTAATGTGTGTGGGCTGAATTAATACACTTTCTAATGTAATTTCAGAGGTTTATATTTATAATGTTGTAACACAGTGCTCTGCAACATCACTTAGTCCAGCAACTCCTTGCAGCATCAATTTGCACAGCAGCACTCATTTCACTTGGAGAGTAGTTGGCAAAAAACAGCTGACAAGCTGTTGAATCATTTAATTCACTATAAATTTCTGTGGTTCTGCATTAATCTGCATATAAACCACATTTACTTTCACCAAATTGTGCAGTTTTATTGGTACAATGCCATTCACAATAATTATGTTCTATTTAACTTTGTATGCAGTTGGCATCATGGCATAAAAATATA
The DNA here is from genome assembly GCA_037013685.1 of Acridotheres tristis. Lineage (NCBI taxonomy): Eukaryota > Metazoa > Chordata > Aves > Passeriformes > Sturnidae > Acridotheres > Acridotheres tristis. Next base: position 56,524,067 of record CM072886.1, on the reverse strand, counting down.
CACTGGAACTATATTCCATTAAAATCTCAGCCTGCTTATGCATTTAATAGACATTAATATAAAAAGAGTGCATTTTATTGAGGAAAAACAGGAGTGATGATAAGTGATTTATTTGGTTTATGTTGCATCAGGAGATTTTTCATGCTTCTCTTGCCAAATATTTTGGTACTTTTAAATTTATTTTTCCTTTCATGAGAGTTCTCAGTTTGACAGGGATGGGCTTCTTAATTTCATATCACCTTAAACAGATTTATGGCAAAAGCTAGTATTAAAAGTTAATTGTAGCTTCTGCATCTAAGTTTAGCATAACTTAAATACTGTGTGTGCTTTCTGGAGAAAACAGATACAATTTTAGGGATTTTTTAAACTGAGATTGTCTTTTACTTCAGCTTTGAAAAAATCACTAAGAAATAATCTTTACAGGTCATGTGAAGGGTATATAAGATACTTACGTAACACTTATACTAAGATACTCATAATTCTCTTCTTAAAGCTGTTATGTACACAATGTTTCCAGAAATGACAATGATGAAGTTCAGTCAATTGCTAAAAAAAAAAACCAAAACAACCCTACCTCAGGACACAACACCATTGTTTTTACAGTAAGTAGAAATTTTCCTTGTGCAATCATTCTGGAAGTCAGGAAATATCAGCTGTTGTGTGATATGATATCTTTATTGCCTGCATAATACTCAACCAATGTTTTTTGTCACTGATACAGAGTCAGGTTATAGGAAACTATGTAAGGGCTTCCATAAAGAACGAACAAGAAAATGGACTCTGATAAAAAATACATGTATGCAAATGTATTCTCGTACAAGTACATATTTTGTACAAGAGTTCATGTGTACTCAGTGGACTCTTGGTTTAGCATGTGTTTATAGCAGGTTCATGATTGTCAGTCCTTTCCTCTGTCCTCTCTGTGTCCTGCTGAAATATAAATGACTTACACAATTCCCTGATATCTACAGTCATTTGATACACTGCCAACTTAAAGAAATTCCATAAGCAGTCACAAACATACTTTGAACTATTAAATTGTTGTGGTTAAAATAAATAGTGTCGGCATTTTAATAGTGTTGTAAACCTTGTTTTTAGAAGATGATACAACTTTTTTTCCCTAATACTGTTTTTCTCCACCAGCAAACTCAGAATTGGCATGTAACTTTGGTTACTGTTGTCATGGGTAGAACATTGCCTAAGGACAATCAGAGGCATGATCTCAACTGCTGCTCCTCCTCCAGCCTTTGCTTATCTCTAGAAAAGATCCACTGGAGAAGGCTTTCTCATTTTTCTAGCTCTGCTGCAGGTATTCTTATCTATGACACATTTAATTGTGACCATCTGGACAACATGCCCTTTCAATAGAAAGATTTTTCCTAACCCAGTCAGCATTTTTAGGAACTAGATTTGGGAAGAATCATGAATATAAGATGGAGCACTGGCAGTTGCAGTTCCTTTTTATTTGCTGCAACTGAAATATTTAATTGTGGTATGAGGACACTTGGAATAACTTGTGACAGTAAAAACAGTGCTGACAGCTTGTCCCTGCTCAACTTTGTGGTTCTCCTAATAGTAGCAAATAGAATCCATGTTAATGCCTAGGAACTACTACCCTCCACAGGGCTCAGCAACAGGTTAGACAGATGAGCAGCTACCTACTTCCAGCTGCAGTTTTCTGTCTCGAGTGGCAATCCACAAAAATGTTATTCAGGCTACAGCCATTTGTAGAGCAGTTACAGAACTTAGGAGCAAATTCTAAACAACATTTGGGTGCCCAAGTCATGCTCAGAAAAAGAGAAAAATAATGTGGATAGAATTTATTGTTAGATACTGAAGAATTCTTCAGGTGTTTGTCTACATAATTTACTGAATGTGAAGGAGATATTTTGCTGTCTGTCATGCTTCCTAAAAAAAGTTGCCAATTCTGTCTTCAGATTCACTCCTACTTAAATAATTCCCACATAATTTCCTTTCCTTTGAATAATGAAAAAGGAAATTAAGCCCCGAAGATGTTTCATTGTTTGAAGACAGTTGGTCCGATTTGGGGCCTGCAGTTGCTTTCAGGTAATAATGACAATAATATTCCATGGAAATTTATAGAAATTTAATTAACTAGCTAATTGATTTATAGAGTGCCTGTGCAGGACAGACGATTATGAAAAAAATACGTAGCTTTTCTCCTTAGTGATTAAAATAATCAAAATATTTTCTCTGTTTCCCAATAATTTTAAAGGAGAGCTTTATCCTGTTCATTTTTTTACCATCTAATAAAACCAGCTGTCGTGTTAGGAAAACAAAGGGGAGTGTTTTTCCAGAGAAAGTCGCAGGAGGAGTGGACCGCACACAGATTGTTTTGGAGCACCCGAGAGCGGAGAGGAGCTGCTGCCGAGGTGTGTGTGTGTGTGTGTGTGTGTGTGTGTGTGTGTAAGGGCGCCCTCGGCTCTGCCCGTGGGGAGCAGGATGCTTTGCTGCCCTTTCACTGCAGGGTGGTGATTATCATGGGTCTGCCTGCAGCACCATGCACCCGCGATGACACGGACCATCCAGGAGAGCAGGCAGATGCTATCAGCAGGAAAACAGGCTTTAGGGGGAGAGTAGAACCTCCCAAGAGGAGGTCTCACCGTGTAAGAATTAAAAGGAAAAAAAAAAAAAAAAAGGCCAGATAGCGTTTTTAACATGGCACATCTTAACAAGCAGCTGCAAGCAGACCTAAGTGGAAAGCCGAATGTTGCCTGCTGGCGTCCTTTCCCCGAGCACCGTGGGAAGAGGTGCTCTCTGGTGGACAGAAGGAAAAGCTGGTCCAAGAAACATGCTGCTGTGCCCTCGGTGAGCCAGACCGAGCTCAGAAGGGGACTCGAGGCTGAGGAGCGGAAAGAGCGCGTTTCCTCTGAGATAACCTCAGGGAGAGTGGTGCTGAGGGAGACAGGCTGACACAAAAGCATCCAAAGCACTAAGGAGCGGAGACCTGTGGATGTCCCGCGCACCCGGCTGCGCTGTGGGCTCGGATCCCGGGCTCCCCTAGGACATGCCCACTGGCGTCCCGGCTCCGAGCTCCAGCAGCTCCGGGCCACCGCTGCTCGCTGCCCAGCTGCCCGCGGCCGCACGGACACAGCCCGGACACAGCCCGGAGCCGTGCGGAGCCGAGCGGAGCTGCCCGCCGACCCCGGGCGCTCCGTCACTCCGTCAGGGCATCGCCGGCCCCGCACGGCGGCCGCTGCGGGAGCGGAGGGAGGCTCCGCCTCCGCCCCATCGGGAACAGCCTGATAAAGGCAGGTGCGGGCGAGCAGCGGGACCCCAGCTCGAAGCATCCGCTTGTGCACGGAGCCCCTGACCCGCCCTTTGGCACCAGCAGGCCAGCCGCTGCGGGACACGGGCGGGACAGGACGGGACCCCGCCGCCGCCGGCCGCCCGCCGCTGTCCCGCCGTCCTCAGCCGACGGGCGCGTCTCCGCCGAGGGACAAGGACCTCGCCCCCAAGGACCTCCGAAGAGGCGGGATCTCTCCGGGAAGGGGAAGCAGGATTGTGTTGTGTGGCTTGAAGATGAGGCAGGTATCTGGAGTGGCGCTCCTCCTGGGGCTGATGGCTCTCCCAGCGGCGCTGGGACAGAGAAGCTCGGAAAGCCATAAAAATAGCAGCCAAAGCTTTGCCATCGTCTCTTTCAAATGGGAGCACGTCAAGGAGCCGTATATCATTGCACTCTGGATACTTGTGGCCAGCTTGGCCAAAATCGGTGAGTCTGGAGTTACATATTAATACATGTCCTCTCTCCCTTTCCCTTCCCCCTTGCCCTTCTTCCACCCAACGTAGAGAAAGAAAGCTTATCCTAGGTCCTCTGACCCGTTTTCAGGGGGTTTACTGTACTCTGTCCTGATTTCATAATACTGCCCTACACGGCGCTTAGCGGTGTGATTTTCAGCAGCCTCGAGGGGTTACCTAGTTCATTTTCACCGCCCACGACAGTGGCTTCCGCATCTGACTCCTTGTAAACCCTTTCAATTCCTTGAGACCTTACGTTCCTCTTGCTCCCAGGAAAAAAAATTTTTGCAAAAGTGAAACAGAAATCGGGGCTTATTGGTTACACAATATCTATTCCACTTTATGATATGGTTTTCTCCTGATTACAATTGTTAGCTATATCAGCTTGTAACATCAAAAATAAACACTGCAAACTGCACATATGAACTTAGCCTTCTCTGCTTTGAAGTGCACTGCTGATTTAGTGAAAGAGCACAGTTTATAGTGAGGTAACATGTGTTATCAGACCATCTGATGTAGCTGAAAAAATACAAGCTTTAGAGCTCCCAGAATTTTCTTCAAGAAATTGGAATAAGTAAAAAGCCAGGACGTAGCCTAACTTCATTGTAGTTTAAATGAATTTATATGAATGCTCCACCTCTTGTGTTCTGAACTTTGTGACTTTTCCAAAAGCAATCTTCTATCAATAATGCAATTTGCTGAACTAGAAAAGTCACTGTTTAATTGGAATGCATTTTACTTGATTGATGCTATTACGTTCAGACCTTTTGCCTTTGGGTCTAAAAACTGACCTCCAGTTTGGCTGACACTATAAATGCCATTTTCATTTAAAAGAAATATTTTCTATAATCAGTCTCATCTAAGATGGTCACCTGAAAATCCTACTGAAGACTTTCCTGAACTTGTACTGTTAATACTAATTTGGTATACCAGAATCACATTCCATGGATTTTTCCTGCCACAGAGAATGAAAGATGTAAAAAGGTATACTTAGGTATATTCTGTCTAGCACATAAGATAAGCATAGTAAGACCTGGATGGAAAATGTTGTCTCCAAACCCAAAAAAGCATTTTAAAAAGAAGTAGTATGTTACAAGTTGGGGTGATATTGTACATAATTTTCCAGCGATATTTCCATCTTAGCTTTTATTTGATTAACCATAGATATATAACTAAATGCCTTTATCTGAGCCTGTTTGACTACACTATGCAAATTGTTTGTCTTCAGACAGTTGTTGCATCACGGAGATTACATAAAAGGCGATTATGTTTTGACTTTTATAGATGAATTATAGCAATTAGAAAGCTGGAGAAACCATATACAGGAAAGAACTGACAACACTGAGTACCTATAAAATTGTGCTGAATTAAGTAATAAACAGACTGCTCGTTTGAGCCTTCTTTTTGGGATACTCTTCTAAGTAAGTATAGTTATTAAGGCCTTGTGCTATTTAGGCTTTGCTGTTCTGTACACGTGGCCTAGTTGTACAGTGTAATATTAGTGGTGCACAACCATACCAGTTTGTGTCCAAAGCCATTGAACCCAAGAACAGGACAGCTAGATTGTACTATATTTAAATTGCAATGGCCTGGATTGAGATTAGTTGAGATTAATATGAGTCATTTTACCATGAAGTCCTTGATATAAACTCTTGATAAAGCACTTACTGTCAAGAGCTGAGTGGTGCTGATTCTGTTTTTAAATTCTTTGTACTTCTTTCACAGCTGCACTGAGCATGTCACTTATTAGTAGATCATACCTATCATCAGCTACATCACTTTTCTTCTCCAAGCTCTTAAGCTTTGGTTTTTTTCTCTCTTCACGTTTGTATTTTTGATCCTATACTACTCTGGATATGGTTTCTGAAGAAGCAATGGATAACTGCTGACATGAGGACCTATGAATGTCTCTGCTTTCCCCATCAGTCACAAATAACACACAGAAAAGCAAAAACATACATTCACTGTTCAAGAGCTTCTTAATGAAGAAATCATGAAGGTGTTCTTGTAAGTCTGTGAGAAAGGGAACTGAAAAAAATAGCTTTTCAGCCTTCTGTCTGCCTTGGTGTGTCAAGGGTTCTGGAAAGTAGGTCAGAAATCTACGATAAGATTTTGAATTGCAAAAGTTTAATGCTGGATCAAGGAAGGTTTACACGATCAAAAAGCAGATAGAAAAGAACCGAGAATGAAACTAGAACATCTGTCCTTGGGTTTCTTTACTACCTGAAGCAGGTCAATTGTAGTGGAGTGAAAGTGCAGCTTTTGCTGTGGGTTTTTCAGCAGGGGAGGAGCTGTTTCTTACACATGCAAACTCACTTCTCCATGGCTACAGGGATTGGGAGTTATTTTACTGATGGATGATAGACAACTGGGTCAGCAGAAAGTGTTCTAGGAATTGCAGTTGGCACCTGAGGATAAAGGTGTATGAGAATACTTGGCTTTCTCTTGAATTAGAATAGCCTTAGTGGTTTTGTGTTTGGGTTTTTGTGTTTGTTTTTTTTTTTTATTTTTAATTTGTTTTGTTTCATTTGTGTGGAAGTTCAGGTTTTTTTGTAAAAAACAAATTTCAGTTCATGATGTTTTATGACTGGGGGAAGAATTTTTGTATTAGGAGATTTTTGCAGATTTTCTGGGGTTTGATATTCAGGTTGTGTAGAAGGTACTCTGCAACATAAACTATTGTGTTAAATCTCCTAAGTATCCCAAATACATGAGGAAGTGCCTAGTGTTTGGGACTTTTAGAGAAGGAAACTGCTCTTTTAGTTTTAGTTATCGGTTAACTCTAAATATTGCTACAAATGAAGCTGTGAAAAAGAGTCTTCATACAATTGGCTTTCATGCATTATAGAAAACAAAAAAAATTATGCCTTCCATGAAATTTCTAAAGTATCTTGGTCTACTGTTTTACATATTCTAATTAATTTGATTTGACCCTCTTCATTTGAAATATTCTAACTCTCCATTCTTCCACTTCAAGTGGAAAATTCTTAAAGTTCACAATGTTCTACTTTGGCTAATGATCTTTATTTCCTCTTTTGATAGGCTGTCTTATCACTACAGAGTAGTATCCTTGTGGGATAGGGCCAATAAACTACTTACGTTTGTAAATCTAAGCCAGAAAATCATCTTATCTACATGAAGAAGGTACATGAGGTACAGCTGAGAACCCTCCTAGTGGACTTCAGGTGACCATGTCCTGGTATCTCAGTGCTCCAGATTAAATAAGCAATACCACTGAAAAAGAATAACCTCCAAATGCATACATGTGTGCATTTGTAGCTACAGACAGTACAGATATTTCCTGCTGTAGGTAAAGGATGTACCATTTTTAAACAACATGCTTACACAATATAGCTCTGGTTTAAGATGAAAGACACTTGTATGCTGACCAGACTCTCATGTTCTTTCCAAGTTCACTTGGCCATGTGCTCTACTTCTTTATGTGTCTGTCATGGATAACATCTTGAAAATAAACTCTGAATAAATAGATGCATAGAAGACACAAACAATATTTTGGCAGGAAAGTCTCTACAGAAACAGGTAGAAACAGGTGGAAAATCAGAAAACTTTGGAAACAAGTAGAAGGAAAGGAATAATGACCCCAGAAGCTAAAAATGGCTAAGAGAAGAAATTTTTAACACTGAACATTGCATGCAATTTTTTGGAGGGTATTTCTCAGGCCATGTCAATGCAAAAAAAAGAAAAAAGTATGCTTTCTACTTGGGGGATATCTAGTACATACTTCTATACTTGTTCAAAATCCTAGGAAATAGAGACTTCATTGGTGGTTATGTTGGGAAAATTGTGAAATTCCCTCTTGCAGTTTAAATCCTTTTCTGTACTATAATATTTTTTCAACATTTTTACAGAAGAATAGGTAATTGTCCCAAAGTAAAAAAAAAAGCCCCACAAAGCAGCCTTTCTGTCTTTCTGGCCCTCTGGATTTGCTCAGTGTGTGCAGATAAGCAACTGGAAGAAATGGTGGGAGAGTGACTATGAAGAGGAATGAGGAAGGGTACACAGCCTTTTCATTATCTTGAGTCAAACCTCTTGCCAACTGTTTTTGTTGGTATAGATTATGCTGACTCTAAGAATCTCACAAAGGCTTTTTTTTTTTTTTTTTTAAATATTTCTTTGTAGTCGCACACAAATTCTAAAAGCTTTTATATAAGAAATTAAAAAGCGGGAGTGAAATTTGAATCCAGGGCAGCAGGTAAATCTGTCCTCAGGAATGCCACAATGCTTTGGAGGAGGGGGAAGAAATGATTCAATAACAGTGAACAAACACTTAGGAGAAAGCTGGTGAAGATACTGTGTCAGATGGACTTGTTGAGTCCGTCAGCTCTTGAGACCCCAGGAGGACACGAGCTGCAGAGCACAGTGCATCTCTAAGCTTAGAGGTATGGGTCCCCACACACAGTCTGGTTTCTGCATGCCTGGGCTCCTTCACATTGTCTCAAACTACCCTGAGAAAGGAGCTCTTTGGAGTATTTTGTTAACACAAACAATTGCTGTGGAGAATTTTAAGCATGTTAGGGATGGGCTAGGGAAGGAACTGTGAAATGCAGGTCTAACCGCCCATCCAATTTAGACTCCTGGGGCAATATTTTCTTTGAAGAAATCAATAACCCTCCCTCCAAAGCAAACTGTCAAAACAAAAGCTCATTTGACTCCAAAGTTTCTCCTCCTGGCACTCTAGCTACTGAAAAGTGTCAGTTACATAGAGAAAGTGATTTAGGGTATTGTTTTAATAAAATAAAAAACGTGAGACTACTTCTTCTGTTGGCAATTCTTCAGTAAATGACATCGTTGGGAAGAAATGTTGAAAGATGCTTAGCAGAACTTTACTGGGCGCATTTAACTGAAACTGGAGTCAGAGATTCAAAGGTGAGGATATCACCAGATCCTGAAAAGTTTAAACCACCAGCCTCCTCATCACTGTAGATCTTGTTAAAAGCTGCTTTCATTAGCAAGTGATAATATGGGAAAAGTCTTTACATTGTGACTTAAGAAGTCTGGACTTGGCTATGTTCCCCCATATCCTGACAAAGATAAGAAGGGGAAAATGCTTCTTTTAACTATTTTTTTTTTGTGAAGTCAGTAGAAGCTGAAACAGGTTAGCACACTTAAAACAGAGGTATATGCATTTCCTCCCCGGATACGCATAGATACACTATAAAATTGTGCTGGCAACTATTATATATCTGCGGTGTCTTCGGTTTTGTAAGATACTGTATTTCCTTTTGCAAAGTGCTGTTTAGAATACCTACGAGCTAGGAATCTTAAGTACTGTAAAATCTCTATCTTTTGAAGAATTATCTTTTGTATCTAACATTTTATAACTTTTAGGCGTCTGAAAAGAAAATTTCCAAAACTGAATAATAGCTTTGAATTTCCAGTAGCAGGAACAACTGTGTAAGCCATCTTTTTATTAAATTTATCAACTGTGATTGCCTATTTCCACATTTTATTTCCATTTTACTCTGGTGCCTTACTCATCCTTTTCCTGTACTTCCTGTCTCCCTGTAACACGCATCTATCTTCTTCCCCCTCCCCCTCCAAGTCTTGCAAGTCTCAAGTCTTAATTATTTAGAGCAGGGAAGAAGATATCAGGATAGTATAATTTGACAAGATTCAGATTACATCCCCTGGCAAATAGCAAATGTACAATGGCAACTTGTGTGAATTACATAAGAAAACAATGGTATTTTGAGAATGGCCCTGAATTGAATACAGTTCAGGCATGCATACCTAAGGAAGGATCTCTGCCATCAATTACTTTCAGGCACCTGTGTGCAAAGTGCTCAGCGTTCTCTGCAGAACAATGGAATCCTTTTAATACTGTAGTCTTAGGATTGTTGAAACCATTGATTTACTGTCCTCAGAGCTCAAGCCACTTATTACCAAAAGCGACTCCAAACCCCCGAAGTGACTGTAAATCTCTCATGTGGTAATGCAGCAGACCACAGCCCCACAACAAATAAGAGCAAGCAGCAAACCCTTCTAGAGGTTCTTCAAGTGAAAGGCTCTGAGGTCCCCCTTTGTTTTTGTGGACCTTTGCGTATTGGAAATACTTAGCAGGGAAGCTGGTACTGGAAATCCTGAATTATTACTTTGTTTGACATGTACTACCAGAAGCCTGTCAAAAATCAGTAGTTTTACCACAAGTTTGCTGTAAGAAATGTTTGGAATCCAACTAAAAAGAGTTCTTCCTCAACCCCCAATTTACCAGAGTTTTAATTGCTCTGAATTAAAGGGGTAGTGATTACTTATTTCTTTTCTATCTTAATATGGCTCACTCTATTCCAAGATGAAATCTTGAGTCCAAAGTCATAGAAGAATATTTCTTATCTGACTATTCTTTTTTTCTTCCAGGAAAATGTCTCTGATTTTTCTCTTCTCTCTGCAGCACTGCAGTTAAACTAATTGCCTGAAGAACTAGAGTCTTTAATTGTTATTCAGTGTGTTGACAAGTGGCAACCATTTAAAACTAGAAGCCTTTAAAACAGTCTTGGTAAACCACAGAGCACGGTGTTGCAATATTTTGTTTCCTTTTGTAAAGCAATTTGCAGAGTATTTACCCCTGTGGAAGGAGTGACTTGATACCCAATTGGCTGCTATGTAAAGCATTGTAAGGTCATAAATACTGAAACTACGGGCTGACAAGGAAGAGCTGACCAAGATGGAATGCAAGACATCAAGTGGAAACACTTTTAATTAAGGCACGAATATTTAATGTTCATTCATGGAAGAAGAAAACTGCAAGGTATTCTGAAAGGCCTGCACAATAACAGGGGTTTTAAATAGTTGGATCTGGAGAGTTTTCTCCTTCCACTAGCTGAAAATAGAAGCACTAATTCTGGATTCACTAAAATGTGCCTAGGAGAGAAATTCCGCTTTTATCTATTGAAAGAAAAAATGCCTTGGTTTTTGTCAAAGCTAAATGTTAAAATAGCAGTAGTCACATACCAAGGAAGAAAATCTCAATGTAGATTGTAGACTGATTTTCAAAAACATGTGGTTATGATTCTTTCTGCTTCAATTACAATTTTTTTTAAATGGGGAAAAAAAGTTTAAACTAGAAGCCTTATGGATTCAGCCAGTTTCATAAGTTGAGCTTTGAGGAAAATATTAAATATATAAGAAACGAGGAAAAATCTTGAGACAGTGAAATTTCATAGTGAAAATCTCCCAGGTACAAACAGATTGTAAACTGATGGAGAGACTTGCTAGCTCCTTTATTAGAATTGCTACATTGGTTTGGTGATATAATATTCCAGGGACTAGGTGATACCAGTTAGTATAAGACGGCTTAATGTTATGTTAATGTTACTATTGATACACTAACAGTCGCACCGGAGGTAGAGTTGTTATGTGATCATACAGAAAACTAAATATAGGTATAGTATGGAGATATTACAATCCTACTCCAGTGAAATACCAAAAATGGTGAATATCTAGATGTAGATTTTCAGACCTTGGCAGCTTAGATATATGCTTAGGAAAATCAGTTAATAAATGCTACTTACTGGTTTAAGTGGTTAAAATATTCATTCCAGAATGACTGAAGCAGTCTTTGAGTGCTTGCTCTTCTGTCTATGCACAGTCTAGAGTGCTCTAAGACCTGGTTTGAATTAAATATCCAGATTTTTCACTGACATAGTTCTGGCCCTAAGCCATTTGATCCTATTTAGTTATGGGAATGAATTCGGGACAGTAGTGAATTGGGGAAAACCATTGTATACTGGGTCTCCTACAGAGTTCAAAGAATCATAAAATATCTCACAGGCTTGTTGAGGTTGGAAGGTGCAACATCTGGTTGGTCTTATGCTCCAGCTCACCCAGGGTGACCTACAGCTCATGGCCAACTATCATGTCCAGACAACTTGATTATTTTCAACCCCTCTGGGCAACCTGTGCCAGCGTTTGGCCACCCTCACATCTCTGCCAAGCTGCTCTCCAGCTGGGTGGTTACCCCAGCACATACTGGTGTGGGAGGGTTGTTCCCCATCCAGGTGCAGGACTCTGAACTTCTCTTTGCCAAACTTGACAAGATTCCTGGCAGCTCATTTCTCTGGCCTGTCAAGGTCCCTCTGGCCTATCAGCCACTCGTCCCAAATTTGTGTCATCAGTCAAATTGCTGAGGGTACTCCCTGCCCCATCATTCAGATCATTAATAAAGATGTTAAACAGGACTGGACTCAGTACCCCCGGGTTTGCCTCTAGTCACCAGCCTCCACTATACTTTGCACCACTGATCACCACCCTCAAGGTCTGTCCATTCATCCAGCTTTCAGTTCACCCCATTGTCTGCCCATCCAACCCCTACAGCAACAGCCTGAGGCTGTTCTGGGAGGCAGCTGTCAAAGGCCTTACTGACGGCTCGTTAGAAACTCCTCTGACACTGCTCTCTCCTCATTTTCCAAGTGCATCACTTCACTGTTATAGGGTTAGTTGAGCACTTTCATGTAGTGAACCATTCTGACTCCTCCTGAGAAATTGCTTGTCCTTCACGCATCTGTTTACAGAATTAGTTGCTCTATCAGTGAGGTCTGCAGAACTTTGGGTTAGCAGTGGTTGTACATGGGTAGACCTTTATTTACATCTTACCTGGTCAAAGAAAGCAAAATTTCTTTGTGCAGTTGGTACACTTTCGTTAGCTGGTAGAAAATTGCACACCACAGAGGAGAGAAGAATACAAGGTGGCCATATACTGGGCACAATGGTCATGCCATCATGAATTAAATAAAAGAATGACAAAGTGCCAGCATAGAATTTATCTCTCCTGTAAGTTAGGTGCTCTCTGACCAGAGTGGCTTCAATTTTCTATTATGAATGGCTTTCACTCATATGGCATTCACCCTTCTGCCTTCTCTTACCTGATGCAGCGTGAGTTTCATCTCTGATTTTAGCCAAAGCTTTCTCCTGGATGAACTGATATTCTAATGAATAGTATTACTTGACGGGAACCTGCAGTGAGATCTGTTAACTGGTAGTACCAAGCCCAAGCAGCAGCTAAATGAGTCAGCAGGAACATGTGTAAACTCGCAGGTGGTGTTTGTAGTGTACCTTATTTCCTACAAAGCTCTCTCCTGTGCACAAGCTGTATGCCAGAAAAGCACACCTCTGTGGGTTTCCTCTCTACTGTGCAGCTATTACTTTTGCATCTTCCACTTGCAACACTGGCACTTTGCAACCTCGTCTCAGTTTGTCCATTTTTAATGGGCTTTTCTCAAGAAGACTGCCTTTGTCCTCCTAAAAAAATAACTCTAAAAGTTATGGCCATAATGGTCTTCTATTCCTTCCCAAAATGATACCCATTTGGCTAACTTAATTTCACTTCACAAAGGACTGTGAAAACTGACTCTGGAGAGGAGGACATTTCAACTATTGAATGGTATTTTGTCAAGAAATATTATTGAATTGTAGATAAAGATATTTAGTGGAGGACAGTGTATTTTTTTCTAAGTAGAACTACTGCTTAAATGCTGTATTTATTCTCATATTTCTCCATTGTTTCACTTGCTACCATAGAAGACACATAGAAAAGCGATCACAAATAACTTTATAGGCAAAAAACTAATTGAAGTTGCATGCACAATCTTTCTGGTGTAAAGAGCTGCAAAAGATAGTCTATCTCTAGAAAAATGAACACTTTTGAACTGAGCAGTGCCCTGATCAATAATGAAAAAAGTACAATAACAAGTATGAGAAGAAGGGCAGGATGGAAGCTACAGATGAGAGTGCTGTTACATAAACATAAAAACATTGGAATTAGATTTTTAAAGAACAAGAAAAGGAGCAGAATCTCAAATCTCATTCAAAGCCTAACAAACACATAAATGTATTAATTAATTTCTCAATTTCACCTGCTTTGTTATCACAAAGATAAGGATTTGACTGTCATTAAAGGTTTTCTGTTAGAATATTTTGTATTCATTGAGAGGATTTTGCCATAAACTGCCGCCTGACAGATTCTATCAAGATGTCTGTTAATCATAATATCTTATCAGGAGTTAGCAATGTAAGATTTTTGAGACTTTGCTCTATAGAGCTTCGAGAGGATTGCTTTCGTTCTTGGGCAATCTGTCCTCAGGAGGACTCATCCAGAAGCTCTCCATGTTATCCTGTGGAGTACAGTGTATCTGCTGTACAGGCAGCATTTCTTATTCAAGATAAATAGGCAGTATCCATTTTTTCAGCTCAGGGTCATGCTAAGTATTCCTTCAAATGAGGGAACCACCTTTCTACCTGCTCCCAGATATTCTATAAATCTTCTGGTCTATTTGAAGTTGGATCTGCCAATTGCTGCATGGAGCAAAATCTGATGATTCAAGGCAAGAATAAAAGATAGGTTAGTAGCTCACTCAGGCCAGATATCTAAGTGGTTGTGTAGCATGTGTAACAGAGACTGAAACTTGTACCAGTGAAAACTTGCATTGCTTATGCAGTAGAAGTGTCTGGAAAAGGAAGGCTGGTTTTGTAATTTTCTCCTTGGCAAAATTTAGGGAAAAAGTCCACAGTCCTCCAAAATTTTTGTTAGAAATAAAGAAAATAGCAAGTTCAGAAACGTCGTTACTTTTTTCCCCAGTATGATAGATACAGTACTGAAGTCAGTGAAAAAAACTCAGTTAATTCAGTCAATTTTCAGACATTCTCTGATCTCAGAGTGAGGTTATTACAATTTACATAAGTTTAAAAAAAAGGACTGTCACATTTACCATGGACTTAAGGGGAGAACCAATTCCATAGTACATAATACCTTAATCTTATTTGAACCTCGTGTTCTCTAGCCTTTCAGTAAACAGAAGAACGTCTTGTTTTCATGTCTTGAATACTTGTACTGAAGAAAATGATAATTAAGGGAAAAGCTAAGTTTTTTTGAACCAAAATTATTACTTTCGAGCACTCAATAAAGCATCTTAATTTTTCAGCCTTTCTTAAGGTATACAGAACAGTTGACCTTGCTAAAAACCATAATTTTTAAGGCATGTTCACTTGAATAATGCTGTTTGGTGTTTGAAAGTATGAGGATGTAAAAACAGCAGGAGGAAGTATGAAGTTCCCTTCTGTTTATTGTGATTTATGAGTAAAGATTAAAAGCAGTCCTGGACAAACTTGCCACTGCAAGTGGAAATTCAGCTTGTGTGTGGGTACTGAAGTACTTGTGTCAGCAAAGACCTATGCAAATGTAAATGAGGATGGTCTTACATTTTCCTGTTGCAGCCTGGTGTAGCATGTGCTGTCTTGCATTTTGGAGCACCCCAATGGCTTGAAAGTCAGTAGAATCTTGTCGCTATGCCCTCATGTGATAAATGCTTTCTGATTATAGGGAGGCGAAGTACTACTGCCAATGGTAGGGTTTCTGCCATAGTGCCTAAAACAGAGTCCTGGATCCAGCCAGGACAGGGTTAATTTTTGCAGCGGCTAGGAGAGCATGGCTATACCCCTCAGGTAATTTTCTGGGGAGGGTGGGAGGGCTCCTGCTCAGTATTGGGTTGTGAGGCAGCGGGGGGTCAGGGTATTGCTGGAGGTTTTCTGTGAGAGGTGGACAGCAACATGTGAATCAGTCACCTTTTTTCTTGTATTGCTCTGGCATTGGGATTGCTCCTTGTTTTATGTTATTGTTGCTTCCTGGGCTGCATCAAAAGCAGCATGGCCAGCAGGTCAAAGTAGGGTGATTCTCCCTCTGCTCTGCCCTGGTGAGAGCCTGCCTGGAGTAGTGTGTCCAGCTCTGGGGTTCTCAGCACAGGAAGGAAAGGGACCTGTTGGAGCAGGTCCAGAGGAGGCCACCCAGACGACCAGAAGGTTGGAGCACCTCTCCTATTAAGACAAGCTGAGAGCATTCAGGTTGTTCAGTTGGAAGGGAGAAGGTTCTGGGGAGACCTCATTGATGTCTTTCAGTTCTTAAAGGATGCCTGTAACAAAGACTGGGACAGACTTTTTAGCAGAGCCTGCTGGGATAGGAGTAGAACTAATGGTTGTAAATGGAAAGATTCAGGCTACATAGAATGAAGAAATTTTTTATGATGAGGGTGGTGAAACACTGGAGCAGGTTACACAGAGAGGTGACAGATGCCCAGTCTCTGGAAATATTCAAAGCCAGGTTCGATGGGTCTTTGAGCAACCTGGTCTAGTTGAAGATGTCCTTGCTCATTGCAGGGGATTGGATTAGATGACCTTCAAAGGCCTCTTCAAACCCTAACTACTTTAAGATTCAATTGAAGTTTAATTCTTATATACGTGCTAGTAAAAGTAAAAAAGAGGCACTACTGTGGATAGTTTAGTAATATTTCGTTCATACTGAGTTCTTACTGCTCCCAAAGTTTAATTTCTGCACAGATATTTTTAGGAATATATGCAAAATCTCTCCCATGCTGGAAGGGATCTGACTATATAAAGTGCATTCTCGTACAAAGAAAAGAATCCTATGTTGATATGACTTTTTACTATATATCATACAATAGAATCATGCTTAGTCTATGTATGTGGCATTCTGGGATTTTTTTACTTAGAGAGGGATTTGTGTCTGGTTTCTACCTTTATTTGTTCTCGAAATAAACAGCCATCTTAAGTACCCAAAATGTTTGAGTTGTGAGCTGGGCTTCAAATACAGCTTCAGCCAGTTGTTTTGTTCCCTTCCTTTTTATTTCTCCACTGTGGAAAATAATATTAAACTAATCTCCTTGTGAACTTCTTTTTGCACACTATCCATTCCCATTTTGCCTGGGTGTGTACTACAAAACAGAAATGCATAACTGAAAAAATCAGCTGTCTTACCACCTTCCTACTGCATTTCAAAACATCAAAGTTATTTTTCACGTACTACATTTTGCAGTATAAGGACACTAATTAAACTACAGTTCTTCCTACAGCTACCATTGTGTACATCACCTCCCAAACGAGACAATGAAAACATGAGAGTTAACGTGTTACTTAACTGGAGAAGCTGTAGGGATGAAAATCAAAAGTCATGCTAAAACATATTAAATGATAGCACTATCTCAGAGCGATTTGCAGGAAAAAATTAGAGTGATACAAACTAAAATGCACCTTGCTCTTAAGTCTAAAGGAAAATAAATCACATATCTAGATTTCTAAGCAAATTTACTTTCTTATGGGCAGGAATGAGTACATTCAGTAACAAAGCATGCCACATCTTCTGTTTTCTGTTGCCGAACTCTGAAACTCACAGGCTTGATTGGTGAAAATGGTGTTTTCTTAATAGACAGGGTACGGTGTAACTATCGTAACATGAGAATTGTTGCTTCTTTCTTTCCCACATACCACCTTGCTCAGTTCTTTACCACATTCTTTCTGACTAGCACTACTACTGTTAAAAGAGTTATTCTGACATGAAATAAATTCCATAATGTATTCTCCACAATAGTATAAGGAGAAACAGGCAAGTGACAAGTTATGTCCAGAGCATTCTAAAAGACAAAAGTTTTTACTTGCTTCTCCATTTTCTGACAAAGCTCTGGGATCATAAACCATTTATACAGCCCTATAAAATTAAGAGAATCATGGAATCATAGAATGGTTTGGGTTGGAAGGGACCTTAAAGATCATCTTGTCCAACTCTCCTGCATGGGCAAAAACATTTTTCCCTATACTGGGTTACCCACAGCCCCATCCAGCTTGGTCTTGAACACCTCTAGGGATCGGGAGTCCACAACCTCTCTGGAAACCTGTTCCAATGCCTCACCACCCTTGCAGGAAAGAATTTCTTTCTGGTATCTACCCTCCTTCAGCTTAAGGCCATTTTCCCCTTGTCCTTTCACTGTGTGTCCATGGGAAAAGCTCCTCTCCAGCATTCTTGCAGTCCCCCTTTAGGTACTGGATGAGGCTATGAAGTCGCCCTGAAGTCTTCAACAACTGAACTGAAGTCTCTGAACAACTCCAACTCCCACATTCTGTCTTCACAGCAGAAGTTCTCCCGCCCTATGTATGATCAACTTAGCTGTCTCCTCTGGACCTGTTCCAACAGGTCCATGCCTTTCCTGTGCTGGAGACCTCAGAGCTGGCTGCAGAACTGCAGGTGGGCTCTCACCAGGGGGGAGCAGAGGGGCAGAATGTCCTCCCTTGCCCTGCTGCCCACGCTGCTTTGGATGCAGCCTGGGATAAAAGTGGATTTCTAGACTGTGAGCACATACTGCTGAATTGTGTTGAGCTTGGGAAGAGACTTCATCTGTTGTCATCCTGGACACCTAGGGAGTGTTTCTCTTAAAAGTATTTCTAACTTGGTTAAAAACCTCAGCTAGAAAATCTGAGATGACCAAATTTCTAGCACATATAAACAATATATTTGAGTTTCTGAAATTATGGACAGGAATTGTAGTCCACCATGAGACTCTTCTCTAACCAAGCTGCTGGAGACTCTCCTCCAACATGACTGACAAGGCTTTGAAGCTTTCCAGGGGATGCAGTAGTATTTACTTTCAATGGAAACTAACCTGGCATATTTTGTTAATGCTCTCAAATTACATTTATTTTCAGTTTTAAGCAAGGTCTACTTGACATATGTGTGTTTGGTTGGGTTTTTTTTTTTGTCTGTGGGCATCGCTAGTGAATTTGAATACCCTAATGTTTACTTAATTTACTGCTGTAATCAGGAATACTTCCACTGTAATTCCATGCTATTCCACTTGTATTCATTAAAATCTTACCAGGGTGGAATGTAAGGGGCAGGAAGCAAGCCAATCTGCCAGTGCCTGAAAAAAGTACTTTCCTACCCCATGACTTGGAGCAGCCTTCATAGCTATTTGCCCTAGCCCTTAGGGTTTAATTATGTCCCTCATGCCCTTCCTAGGAGCAATAATCCTTATTATGCCTTGCTGGAAGCAGTACAGGGAAAGAAGAGAAAGTCCCTACTGTATAAGAACAATTTAAGTTTCAGGCTACTATCAGTATTCATTAAATATTTCTTCCTCATCTTCTTTGTGTACAGTAGACCTCAATCAGGGAGAACTGGTTCTGTTTTTTTATTCAGCCTTTGGTCATTCCTTACACAATTTATCATAGAACAGAACAACTGCTTCCATATATTACTAGTAATCTATTCCTGTGCAGTTTTTTATCTGTATGAGCAGATGCCAAAACATTCCCATGAGGATGTCTTTGTTTCAATTAATTTATCGTATTAAAATGGAGGTTGAAAGGAAAAAAATCTAAAATTTGTAGTGTGAAACTCAGTTCTTGGCATTTCTTTATTTAACCCATGTTATTGGAAAATAGTTTGGTATTTTAAAAATAAACAAATTCTTTCACTATCTGTCAATAAATTTCAGTGAATCTTTGAAGACAATTTTAAAGCTGGAGCAGTTGCAATATATTGCAACTTAATTTTAATACCTTTACATAGCAAGTGAAGTAGTTTTATGGTTCTTTTACTGTCCTGTTTTATATCCTCTACTATACTTCAAGGTGTTTCTAATGTGTACTTTGCTCTCATTTTGAAATATTATTTTTGACTGTTCCCATTTTTCTTTCAGTGCCTTTCAGTTCCATAAGGAACTGAATGCTACCACACTTGCACTGCAGTGGGACTGCTCCTTCAAAAAAGAACTATTTAGCATAATTATGATAAACTGTGCTTGTTTAAACTTCATTATGTTCTAAGTGCTTATAGAGGTAATAGTTGCTTACTCACACACTTCTTTGAATTTGACTTGAGGCTATTTTATTAGGTTATGACCTATCAGCTGGGAACCTTGACCTGTATGTTGGTTACATTTTTAATTGCTAACATATTTTGTTAATTGTTCACCTACAGAGAACAGCTACCTAAAATCTCCTCCTTAATGAGCTCATTACAATGCTGTACGCTTTGTAAATGGTGATCATTACATGTGTGACAAATAAAGAAAGCTTTCTTGAGCTGGATTAAACCAAACTCAAACCAGTCCTTCCATATGAAGGACTTTTGTGCCTTGCTTAGGAAAAATGTCCAAGATTAAACATGAATAATATTAATAGGCATGGTCATGTAGTATATTTTAAGGCACTACCAAGATCCAACACCAAAAGTGTCTTTTACCCATTGTGAAATATATTACATCTCTGAGTTTCTTCAGATATAAAATAACTCCCAAGCTTTTTTTCAATAAATCTCTCATTTTTTTCTAGATTGGGTAAAAGCATAAGGTACTGATTAATAAAATAATTTCATGTTTGTCTAAGGATTATGGATAGAAGATATCTTTAAAATCAGTTTTCTTAAGAGATTTTTGCCTGTTTTGTATAAACAATTCAAAATGGCAACATCAATTCACAACACTTGTTTTGTTGTTGCAAGGTCCACAGAACAGAATCCAAAGGACTATAAAATATGCTATCAGTCCTCTGAGCAGGAAAAAAAGAATTGAGCACACTGTTGATAAAGATTAGAAGGGCAAATATAGATAATAATGATCAGTTTCTGTTCTGACGAGTCTGCCCAAACACTTCCTGGACAGACTAGAAATGCAGTTCTCTAATGCTTTGAATCCTTGCTTCAACTGCACCTCTCTTAGAACGCAATGGAATATTTTTTTTTTATTTAAGCCTAAATTAATCTGCAAATAAAACAGAGTAAAATAGTTTCTGTGTGGATAAAGAAAAGATGAGGTAAAAGTATGAAACCATAAGAGGATTATTTTTCAGTCACAGGAAGTCACTAGAGTTTAGTTTTTGGGCTGGTGTTATGCAGGTCTTCGGGTTTGCTCTCTTTTTGATTTACCACTGCACAGAAGTGGGCCTTGCTACTGAACGTTTCTGGTGACATATTTCTGCAGGCATTATCAGCATTCATATAGATCTGGCTACTGTACAAGGAAAAATATATAATCCCGAGTACTAGGGAAAGGGGTGTAATACAGTAATACCAAGGGTAGTTTCACTCAGAGGCCATGGCAGGAATTGACATGAGAATGGAAAGGGGAATACAGGGTGACTGTGAGTCACCAGTGTGATAAAGAATCCAGGATGTAGCTGAACTATAGATTGTGATAGGAAATTATTAATTCTGTTGGACCTGCTTCCACTATGACTCATGCAGAATGCGGTCTATATTTCTGGTGGCTCTGAATCCACAAAGGTGAATTCAGATTGAAATAGACAGCGTTGAAGACTGAGAAGAAGTAGCTTACTTTAAAAAAACAGAGACAAGAAACGAAAAGACTGTGTTTTTCTCTCTGCTTATATAATAGGAAATGAAGGAATTAATATTAGGGCAAACCAGCCATTTAAGAAAATCGATATCACTCCCACAAATGAAAATGGACATAAAATAACTGTGAACAAGTTCAGGCTAGAAATCAGAATAAGCACTGGTGGAGTACCTTCATATAGACTTAGTTGGAGCAATAATCCTCTGAGATGAAGATCATTAAATATGATGGTGTGATAATGAAGGTCTGGATAAACAGACAATTAGCCCTTCCAGTACTTATGGTTCTTGATGAGAACTGCCAGATATTTTGTGCAGGATACTTAAGCAGTTGTAGTTAGTTGAAAGGTGTGCCTATGGCTATGCAGGCAAGAAACGCTATGTTTGCTAAAGTAGGAAACTCAGGAAGTCAGGTTATGAAAGACATCTTAACAAAGAGATCCACTACAATGGAGGGCAATATGCTGAAGAATGCAAAACTTGTGTATCTGTGAGAAAAATAAAAATTACAAGGATAGACCAGAAAGTGAAAGACTCGAGACTATTAAGAAATCAAGTCACATGCTCTAGGATGTGCAAGAAGTTTATTGGGGAGCTAGAAGGTGGGCATAACGGTTGAGAAGTAAAGGGAGCCATAATAAAAGATATGAGAACTGTAAACAAGTAAAACTTCATTAAACAGGAAATGGTATCAAAAAACTTCTCTTAGTAACGAGTGGAGTAAGTAGAGATTAGCCTTATCAGCAAAATTTATGGAGAAATTTGAGATTGAAGTGGTAGATGTATAAATAAATTTGCCCGATAAACAGAAGACAAAGTAACTGAAGCATGCAAGAGAGCTACTTATAAAACCCACCCACATGATTAGAAAGAGAAACACTAACAGTCATTATTGTTAAGCAATTTTCTAAACCATTGCAATGGGGAAGTTTGCTAAGGATTCTATGCTGTCCATTTTACAAGAAAAAAAATCACTGTTAGTCTGGTCTGAGTGATGCAAAGACTGGGACTGACATACACTGCCCTCAGTATCATGAGAGATACGAGCACATCCCAGAGGAAGCCAATTAAATCAGCCATTATATGAGACTCTTGGTAAACCAAGAGTGAGAAATAATTTTAAAACAGTGACTGCTCAGCTGCTTTTTACATGTCAGGGCTCCTACTTATATAGTTTAATGGGAAACAATCTCTAAACAATCTAATCTAATCTAATCAAATCTAATCTACATTAGTCTTTTAAAGGAGTTTGCAGATTAAAAAAAAAAAAACAAGCAGGGGAAAAATAATATAGAATAAACAATTGTCTCTATCCCAGCATCTACACACAGTTCCTACACCATGAAAGCTGCAATCTCTTGCAGGGGCTTGTCTAGGCCATGCAGCATCCACATTTCTACAGTTTCTCTCTTGGTATGGCAGATGTAGCTGGTTAGTCTGAGCTGTGACCCGCTATGTGCAACTAAAGTGTGGGGCTATGGAGCAAGAGAATGCCCAGGGATCCATGCCTTTTATGCATGGGAGAAGCAAAATGATAATTTCTTGAAAATCCATGCTCTGTATTGTACTTTAGAGGGTTTGCATTGTATTTTAGAGGGTTGGTCTAAGTCAGGTAGACCGACATAATAGCAATGGATTGGGGCTTTCCAGAGTTTTTTGAGCTCCATTTGTGACCAGCTACAGTTGATACAATTTAGGTCACAAGCTGGTATTTAACTATACTTTGAGCTATTACACAAGCAAGATAAAACATATTTTTTCCCAGGTATGCTATCGGATTTTATGTGTGTGTGTGTTTAATAACACGTATCTGCAGAAGGCACCACTGAAAAAATTGCAAAAAGAGTAGAACTAAACAGTTTTTGAATTGAATTCCTTTATAATGCTAAGGAGAATGTGAACAGGTAAATAAGGTAAAATACAAAAATTTCGTGCTTGCCAGTCAGTGTCCAACTACTGGAAGATGTTTAGAGGAAAGAGTTCCCTTTGGGCAGAATATTCTTCTGTTCAATTTATTATGCCTTCTCTTAAGAAGTTTCTTTGTTGCACTATTAAAAAAAAATTTGTGTGCTGCTTGGAGATACTGTTACTTGCATTTCTGAAAAGTAAAGAAGTAAAGAAGCACAAAGGAGCTTGCAGTGTTTTGCTCTCACTTTGGTCAATGGCGAGGGTTTTCATCAGCTACAGAGAATCAAGTCTTGGAGCACCAATCAGAAGCACTCACGGCTTGATGAGGTTTGATAACTTCAACTTTATAAGTGAAAATAAAAAGTCAGAACTGGAAAACAGACTAATAAGGTAGTGTCAGTGCACATTTGAACCACCAGTAAAAATGCATATGGCAGATGTCACACCTGCCACTAACCCTGGTAGGAGGAGCTTGGAAATGTTTGCAGATTCATATCTATACTTTCACAGAAACTATGGAAATTTTAAGACAGATAATATTTTAATTTTCTAATTTATTTTTTTTAGTCCTTGGATTTTATCCAAAGATACATGGAAAACAAATCAGCAGAGAATTATCATCATTATTATAGGTCAATTCTTGATTTCTCTGGATGGCACATTGTGTACTGTGCATGTGCAGTAGGCTTTGTGATTGACTGGAAAAGGGATACTAGCTGCAAAAATACTTTCACTGTTTTTAGAGACTTGATTTTACACTATCAAAGTTAATGGAAATGTAATTATTCATTTGAAATAGTGTTGAAATGACTGCATGAATCCTGAAACTTTGCAGTAGCTTCAGATTTTTGTTTCTACAGTGCTGTATTTTCAAAAGGTTGTAAATCTATCTTGACTTGCTCATTTCAGCTGGAAACAATGCAAAAAATATCTACATCTAAGTGATTAAAATATTTCCTTTGATAAGAAAAAAATCAGTACTGATTAAAAATAGGTTTTGTTAAGGAAAATTTAAAAAAAACCATGAAAACCCTACTTTAGAAAAATTTTTAGCTGTCTACAAATATTACAAGTTGAAAATGAATTGTACAGTATCTCTTCTTTATTATTTTTAAATTTATTTTTTCTTTCTTTTAACCAGTCTTCCTGTCTTCATTTCTTTGAATAAGTGAGAAAAAGCTTATTCTGTTGAATCACATCTTCCAAAGCAGTCAAAGATGGCTTTAGAAAGCAAGAGATAATTCACTGGATGCTGCAAATTCCACCAAAAGATTTAATTTAAGTTATTTCATTTATAAAAGGCCATCAATCCCAACTTACTTCTTAAAGTGTGTTTCATTCTTTGACTCAAAAGAAAGTGGTTCCAGCCACCACATCATAGATTGCTAATTTGTTTTGTCTTTCTCATCAAATAGCTTAAATGCCACAGTTCCTTTTCCTGGATCTCAAAGGAAGCATCTGAAAAAAAATCACAGGATGTTTATACTGTGCAACTGTTTCCTAATTTTGTAGAAAGCTTCTAATATGGTGATGCTCAGCTTCAATTTAAACACAGTTTACCCAGTAGCCAGTCCAACTCACTTTCAAACCAGATATAGGATGTACTGGAAGAGAGGCATATGCTTAACTTTTTCTTTAATATTTTATCTAGACTTAGGTAGAACTTCCAAATGCTAAATGTTAAAATTTATAGATCACAAAATTGCCCTGGGCACAGTTATTTCTTTCGTGCCATGAATTGTCTACAGGTGCTCTTCTTTTACCCTTTGCCTCTTCATATTAAAATATATGAGTGTACTTTTCCTTATTAACAGCAGTGAAAGTAGACAATTTCATTTCTAGGTCCATCACAGAGTAATTTATCTCAGCAGCACTGCATACTATCCTCCTTCCTGATAGTTGAAATTTCTTTCACATCAGAATCAAACTAAACTTTCTTGTCCATTAGGAGTTTACAAACCTTGCTGGATTGTATTTTGCTCCTCAGTCAAGTGAAACACCTAGTCATGCTAGACATTTAGGTG
This sequence comes from Acridotheres tristis, assembly GCA_037013685.1. Taxonomy (NCBI): domain Eukaryota; kingdom Metazoa; phylum Chordata; class Aves; order Passeriformes; family Sturnidae; genus Acridotheres; species Acridotheres tristis. The sequence goes on along the minus strand of CM072886.1, from coordinate 56,499,227 downwards.
CAATTAAAGCTTCCGGTTCCACATTGTCGTGGGGACACAATTCATTTTATGACCCAGTTTTTTGATCTCTTTTAGACAAGTAAAGGCAAACTTTATGAAAGGGAAGTGCTATCATCATGTGAGTTTGTAATTCTCTCAGAATATATCGGAGACATTGCTTCAGAATAATGAATTACAAAAATAAACATTAAGGAGTGAATTTGGAATTAATCTATTTCTATCAACTTCTACAAGTGTAATAACTGCTCATAATGCACAATCTTGATTCAATATATTTTATACACATAGCCAGAAAAAAATTAGTCTGTGTAGATACAAATATGAACTCAAACATTAAGTTCCAATTGCATCTCAGTCCAAAGCTATTTTATTGCATTTCATCAGTTGTGGTATTTTCCTTTTATATATTTCTATGCTCACAGACATATTTCTGATAATCATACAGTATGCTATCTGCCTGCAGAATTAGCCAGGCAGTTATCTTAAAACAAATACAGTCTGGTTTTCAGATTTTCTTGGGCCAAATAGAAAAATGAAGAGGCTTCTCTAGAGCCCATTCCAGCAAAAACTTTCCTGTCCATGGCCTGCATTCTTAAACTAACAAAGTAGAAGAATTTATTGCTGATAGTATTAAAATCTGGTGCAGATAATCAGTGGGTTGGAGTTAAAGGGGACAGAGACAGATAAGACAGAACTGATTCACGGGGAAAATGCGACTTTTAGGTGGAGACAATGTTATAACCAAAATCAGATTGACCTCCCAGCATTCAAAACTGGTTTTGGTTTTAAAGGGGAGAATTCTACAGAAAATGAAATTTTAGCTGGACATTGTTTTTTTCCCAAATGCCTAGTTTTAAAGTCTTCACAGGTTCCTTTTAAATTTTTAACTTCTTCTAGTCATGGCTAACGTAAGAGTAGGAAAAACAGACTTTGGTTAGTAAGACTAGCTCAGCAACATTCATTTTCAGGGATAAGGAGATAATCCCCTCTCTGTGAGGTGATAAATTAGTTGATAATTCACTGACTGGAAATTCAAGGAATCAAGAATGACTAGCAGGAAAGACTTTTGAGAAGCTAAATGCCACAATTTGTACACATGGAATAGTAGCTAGTTTATTTTTCTTAATTTAATTTCCTCTCTCTTCTTCCTTTTTAAATGCAAGTCTAAGGGATTTTATAACAAAAAGAGGAAACTGACAGAAAAACCAGAGTATTTGTTTCTGTGAAGTGTTATTCATCTCTTGATTACATGACAATGATGACATAGAAAGCTGGCATGGTTTAGCCAGTTTCACTGAATGCAGTTTGTTTTCATGCCTGATTGCTTTTGTATTAATCCCACTTTTTAGCTGTGTTCTAACATGTTTTCAAGTATTGTCTGCAAACACTCAGGAATATCTACATTCATGCTCATGATTGGCATAGTTAGGCTGTGATCATTTTTCCTTTCATGTTTTCTATTCTGATGAGACCATGAAGGTTCTATAGCTCAAGGAACCACATTATTGTGGGGCTGCTGTAATGATGGATGGTGCCTGTGTAGATGCAGCCAAGGCAAAAACTGACAGTTCAGGAGTGGGGCCCTCAAAACACTCTATAAGGCAGCTAGTAAATGTTTGACGAGGACAAACACTTGGATGGGGAGAAAAACAATGGTCTTCTAGTTAAGTAACCTGGTCTAAATCTCTGCATGGTCATAGGAAAGATTCTTCCACTATAGCTTAAGAGCTGGAATTCATCATGATGGGTTCTTGTCCAAGCTCGTTCTGAGCTAAATTGCATTAGCACTGTAACAGCTTCAACACAGCTGATGTTCAAACCAGGAGAAACGTAGTGGCTTTTAAATTTTCTTCCTGATGTGTAACTCACATTTTCAACACAAAGCTGTGTAAGTAAAGCCACATTTATTGGGTCAGTTTCACAAAGTACCAGGGTTCAGGCCATCTGGGACACATCATTACTTAAGATAAACTGAAGGACAAGCTTAAGGAAATCCCTAGAAAGTAAATTAAACCACCTGTCCTTATTATCAAACACTTCTGCCTCTTCCTCCAATTTTATATTCCATCTTTCTTTGTAGATTTGACTTCTCTTTGTACTTCTCTCTGCTTTTTTATTTTCTTTTATCTGATACCTAAGAAATGCATTATAAATATATGTTGCCACATGTATTTGCTGTCTTATTTGTGTTTCTGTTACCTTGAACAGTCTGTTTTTTCTGTCTGGTCGTGCCATCTCTCAGTCTCTTTAGATTTGCTCATGGCACTCAGTAATTTTCCTTCCTTCAAATTATTGGCTAGTTTAATAGTTTTACCACACCCTACCATTATATGTTTTGCTGTGATAGATACCATATACTGTTTGTTTTTATAAACTGATTTTACAGACTTGTAACATACGAATTTTATGACACCTTATACAAAAAAAAGCAGCCTGTTGCAGAACTATTCCCCACAAATACATATTTGAAGGAACTACTAAAGCCTCCATTCCTTCAGAAACCCTCTGAATTATGAGAAATTCTTATTAGGAACATCTTGAAGAAAAGGCTCGAAAGGGATCTCCTATGATATTAGTTTCATTCTGTTCCTGCTGCAGGCTGCATTATCAAAATAGTCTTCATAAATTTAAAAAGAGTGTCTTGAAACTAGTTCTTCTTTCAGCACCCTTATCACATCTTCCAATAAGTCTGTTAATAAACTGATCATTTTTAAAGACAATCATTAGGAGACTGGATGTGTATTTTTAGATACAGAAATAATGTCATACATTTCCAGGACTTCCCTGTTGCTTTTCAGCCTTGCACTTACTGCTTTGCACAGAACATCATCTTTCCCTAAATAGATCTTGTTAAGAGAAGATAAGCCAATGAAGGATATGTCATGGAATACTGGTTTCCTATTTGTTAAAATATGCTGGATATAATCTGAAGACTGACTTATTTTTTTTTTTATTCTATAAGGGTCTGTATCCCAAGCATTCCATGCATGCTTTTGGGTCTAATCACAATGAAAGCAAAAAGTTTGTGTGGAGTCAAAATTGCCAGCTAACAACAGCTGTTGCTCAAATTGTTTCTCCATTTCATTTCTGACTCACTGTTTTTGTGTTTCCTTGCAGTTTTCCACTTGTCCCACAAAGTCACTCGGGTGGTTCCAGAAAGTGCTCTGCTGATTGTCCTTGGTATTTTCCTCGGTGGCATTGTATTGGCAGCAGATCACATTGCCTCCTTCTCCTTGACACCAACTGTATTTTTCTTCTACTTGCTGCCTCCCATTGTTTTGGATGCTGGATATTTTATGCCAAATAGACTGTTCTTTGGAAATCTTGGCTCCATCCTTTTGTATGCTGTCATTGGGACAGTCTGGAATGCTGCCACAACAGGTTTATCTCTCTACGGTGTCTATCTGACAGGAATAATGGGTAAGTTTGATCTGTGAGGGCACACTTATAATAATGCCACTGTATATACTGTTAGATGGGTGATAAGTTACAATTTAACAACTCTTTCCAGCAGAAAAATTCAATTTTAACGGGAGCAGTTTGTAATATCTTTGTCGAATTTAAGAATGACCTGAAAAATCTTCCCTAAGGAAAGTATAAAAGCTACGTGAATCCATTTCCCTTATATTGTCCTGCTCTAAAAATGTGTGTACATTATCAGGATAAAACTCAAGATTCTTTCTGCTAATGGACATCTGGACAAAATATACACTAAAGGGCTTGCTTCTTTCTGATGTGATAGAAACCTTAAAAGTTGCTCTGAGATGGAAGTGTTTTCCTGAAGCCAGCTTTAGGTTATGAGTTATATTTAGTGTTATTTAATAATAAATGTTATTATTATATAATAAATGTATTTAATGGTATTAGTGGAACAAAATGTTATTTATAATAAGTGTTATCCAATATTAAATGGCCACTGAGTGGGTATATATACATGACCCATCTACACATCTCTTTTGCATTTTCTGAGCTTGGAAATCGTAACTGAAGAAATTTTACAGACTGAAGTAGCAGATGTCTTACTAAAAAAAAGAAAAAAAAAAAAAGAAACCATTTCAATGAGAGCAGTCCAAAGGGCCTTGAAAGGGTGGCTGATGCACAATTTCCTAGACCACAAATCCAAAAAGTGAGGATTTCCTTCTGCTTGTGCTCTTGCCAGAGAAGCTGTGGATGCTCCATCGCTGGCAGTTCAAGGCCAGGTTGGATGGAGCTCTGGTCTAGCAGAAGGTGTCCCAGGCAGTGGAACTGGAGGGTGTAAGAAGTTCCTTCCTGCACAAACCATTCTGTGATTCTAAGACACACTTTGTCTTAATTACACGGCAATATAAGGGCACAGGGCTGCTAGAAGAGGCACAGAACAGCAGTACTTAATCTCGACAGACTTCCATTTAAGACTCATGTTATGTAATTGCAGATGTTTATAATATAGACAGCTATGATAGATACATTTTAGATATTTACCTTATTATAGCTCTTATTTTAGAAGGAACAATATTTTCTTTAGAAGATACGAAAGTGACAGCTCAGATGCAAAAATCTTTGGCTTCTTTAGGTAGATAAGAGGTTTACTGTGCTTTAAGCAAAATATTTCATCTGCAATATCACATTTATAATTAGAAACAGGTTTTCAGGAAGAAAATATATGACAAGGATATTGCTACTGCAGATTGGAAAAGGATTTCTTTACTTAAATATCCAAGATGCTTGAAACAATTTTAAAAATATGACCAAAAATATTTTATTAAAATCCTGTTCTGGGAAATATAATGTATGTTAATTACTCTAAAAAGTATGTTGCTATAAATCATTACAGGGAAAGGATTGATTTCCTTATAACATGTGAAATGGAGAAGTTGATTGTTTTCCAAAAAATTTTATTTTATGTGAAAAATTCACCTAAATTATTCTTCTCCTCCCAATCTGTAAACAACTCTTGACTAACTGTGAAAGCCGGATTTGATAGTTACATATTCTGCTTCATTCGTATGCAAATCTTTTAGTGACAGTGTATACTAGAACTCTGAGCTTACAGCTACACAGGAGAATCATCTCCTACCACAAGTCACAGCTAAAGCTCTACAAGAGAAATAAGGGGATGTTAATAAAGGTAAACAATAAACTGACATGTCTGACGAAACTTGAATGTTTAGAAAGAGCCTTATTGGTGTACTGTGGGTGCCTGTCTTTGCCACAAAGACCTACAAGAGTTCTAATTTCAGCTGTGAAAAAGGCCAGACAAAGCTGTCCCTGATTCAAACTATGTCATTCTCCAGCAAAGCTGAGGAGGAGTCTAAAATATCTACATGACACAGACTTACTAATCCACTAAATCTATTGTGTTAACCTCCAAGAGGTCAACAAGATCTAACCACCACACTTTGTGAAAAATCTTGCTGTTGTAACTCGCTGAAGATAAGAGAATGCTGAATTTGTTTCTAGAAGAGTTCATAGCACCTTCTGGTTGAAGTTCTATGGTTTATATTTATATCTAGCCCACTTGTTCTACAATTGAAGTGAATAATGCTAAAAGTAATATAATTAAAATGTAGAAATGTAAATCCACTAGACTAAGACGAACTAAAACCAAATTACTTCTAGCTTTGCCATTCAATGGGCCTGTAGTACTGTCCGCCAATATAGAAGTGCATAATCTAAACTGGATTGCATAGATTTCCTACATAAATAAACATAAAAATATCTCTTTGTTGGCATTCAAAACCCTTGCAGATATTATAATTTACAGAAGGAAAATGGAGAAGGTGATAATGACAAAGAAATCCTTCTTTGGAACTGAAATAAAAAGATCAGAACATTAACTGTTAGCTGTCAGTCCTATCAGGCTGCTTCCACAGAATAGGAAGAATTATGTAATACTGTAATACTAGATCTTCCAGCCTTACTGCAGCGAACTGTTCACCGTCCACTGGAGAACTAACACTTTAAGTACTGTGGTTGTGACTAATGCTTAGAACACTTTTTCCTGTACAATCTAGGTCATAGCTGCAACATGCTGAGTGTGCCTAAAAGTCTTAAACTGGGCCCAGTGCACTTATGTTGGTCAGGTGTCACTGACGAGCTGGAGGAAGCCATGGTCGTGTACTAGTTGAAAATAACTGCTGTTATTACTCTAAATGAAAGTCTGATTTAGAAACTCCAGGCCTCTTAACAGTGCTTTGTAGGAATTATAGATGTGTCCTAATCTCCTCATAAATATTTGCTTACTAGCTTTGCAAGTCTTCAAAGAATGTACCAATGATTATAATTGGTAACACATAAAAAAGATAAGCAATCTCAGTGAGCCAATTTATTTTCAAACCTTACGTTCTATTATGCCCTATTATCTGGTAGTTATTGTCATTGGGCTTGTTCCTTCCTTAGGCCTGCCTGGGAAGGACAACATTTGGTGGAACCATTGCTTAGCTTTAGGTTCAAGGCTGTTCTCAGAATTTTTGGCACAAACTGAAGGTCACTGCCTCAACCCCACTTGCATGCTAAAACTGATAGGCTCAGTCTTTGTTCACAGCCCAGTATGTCCAAGAGTGAACTAGACTATTTATCTTCTTGAAAAAGTAAGGTAGTTATACATATGTGCAAGCTATGAATTTCTGTTTTCAGAAATTTCAGAAATTTTTTTGGGCCATACCAAGATCCCTACAACCTGTATGGAAGCCTTGTAGATATTCTGATTGGCAGATAGCAGCTAAGAGAATATATACATCTGCAGTTCCACCAGAGTATTGGGCATTGTCACATATAACAGAGTGTTGTCTACTCATTTCTCTGACTGCCCATATCAGTATCTTTTCCTTGGGTAAATAAGCCTATGCCATTTTGTATCAAAAATATTTGGAATCTGGTTTCTGTTTCAATTACATACTAAACACAAACCATTTTGAATTTGAAAAATTTCCTTTTAGAGGTCTTTCTGGAGGGGTGGTCATGTTGTTCTGGAAGTACCTTGCAGGCACTACTGATCTCGTGGCTATGGCTACTGACAGTCGTTTTCTGGCTCATGCTTCAAAACTATTTCATTAGATGAATTGCTTCTTTACCTGCAGAAATCGTGCCTGATAATTTTGGGCATGGGCCTCTGCATTGTGTTTTAATGAATGAATTCTCAACCTATTTCTTTTTTGCTCTTCCTTATATAATTTTTGGCACCATGACTTCTTAATGAACCTTGCTTCCTCCTCCTTTGAACACAAAGGGAATTTTACTGCTCAGAAATCTTTTCCCCAGAAAAAATGACTGGGTTACCACTCTCGATTTCATGAAGAGGGTAGATTTTGCAAGGTTTTAGGAAGGTGAGCAAAGTGTTTTTTGTGGCTCTGCCTTTTCTGCTACTTATAAAATGACAGTGAATGCTTGCCTCCGTCTATTTGCATAACTGAACAAAATAGCCTTAATAACTAAGAGAAAGTTAAAAAAAATACCGGGTTACACTGTCACCAGCGTTTTGCAGTTTCAAAACTTTTGAAATCATTGCCAAAATTCCTAAGGGGCTACAACACAAACATGTTGAGGTACATTTTGGTCCTTCATCTATTTTTATGGTCCACTTGCAGACAATTTAACAGCCTCATGAATCCTAATTTGGGAACAAGTGGCTTAACCACACCTATCAGTGAGTAAGGAGGCCACAACTGGTATTCAGCTGTTCTGAGTGCAGTTGAACGCCACTGCAGCAGTTCTTAGTGACCAAAAGTCAAATTTGACCTGTGACACGAAATATTTTGGAACATTTACTTCAGAAGTGCTGGTATGATCTTAATATCTTGTGAGTTCTCACTTATCCTAGGATAACTTAATCAAGTTGGACAAACCATGCTACACACAAATAGAAAGCCAATTTAGATCTGTATCTGTCTCGCCACAAGAACAGGCCAGTACTGGTCCTGCTTCCAGAAGCAACTTTGATCCACATGGGCCAATCCTGAACCCAACAAAACTTGTAGGATACAACATGACTCAGTGTAGAACTTTTTAAGCAGTCACTGTAATGCACTTTCCGGGTGATACCTTGGCATCTCTATTTTCCAGTATTTGGCATTATCTAAAATATCCCAGTCTGACATTATTATTGATAATACAGAGATTATTCTACTTATAAATTGTTTGCTTTGTTTTTTAAGGTGAAATGCAGTCTGGGCTGCTGGATTTCCTCCTCTTTGGCAGCTTAATTGCCGCTGTGGATCCTGTAGCTGTTCTGGCAGTGTTTGAAGAAGTTCATGTCAATGAAGTTCTGTTCATCATTGTTTTTGGAGAATCACTTCTGAATGATGCTGTAACTGTGGTAAGTAAATTATATTTCCTAAAGTCAACCTAACTCAAGGGGATTTCTTCTGAAGTGCATTTTCCCCTTTAAAGAAATGGTGTACTCTCTGTGTGTATCTACTAGTGGGCTATTGTAGTGCAGCTCATGGTGTTTTCTGTCTTGCTTAAAAACATTAGAAGTTTGAGCATGAAAGATTTTGGAGCTGGTAAATGATGTAAAACACACAGACCTGGGTTGAACACTTCAAATGAAATTCAGGACTGCATGTTTTATTTGCTTTTGCTGCTTAAGTAGGGCATTCATGACTTAATGAAATTAGTTCCAGGGATTTTAAGCTAACTTCCTTTGCTGTTATTTTTTAATACGCATACATTTTTCTCCATATTTGTGTTATGCCCATAATTTATATGCATACCTCAGCCAGTGAGAGAGAGAGAGAGAGAGAGAGAGTGAGAGAATACTCTTCAAAGTGTTTGTGCCTGCTCCCTCAGTTTTACTTTGATTACATGTTTATCAAGCAGATACATAACAAAGAGCCAGTTTGGAAAAAAAATCATGTGACATTTTAGAAAATTTCTGTTATTCTATTTTTGTTTTGTTTTGGTTTTTTGTTCGTTTGGGGTTTTTTTTGTGTTTCTTTTTTTAACAATTTTTAATTTAGAAAGTCTTTAATAGACTTTAAAAAATCCCAGATTTCTTCTGATATTTTTATTTTGATTGAAACACGTTTTCTTTTCACATGATTTTTTTTCCTAGAATAAAATTGTCAATAGTTTTGTGGTGCAGTGCTAGTGGTCAGGAACCAGGAAGTCCTAAGGCAGAAAGATGCTATGCAACTACATTGCAGCTTCAGTTCACTTTTGGATCGTTTTCTGTTCCTGCCCCTGCCTATCTTCAAGGGAGGGTAAGACATGTTCACGAGGCTCAGTGACTTAACTTTTTGCAGCCAAGGAAGCAAAGCACTCCAAGGTCATTGGCAGCAGCCTAACTGTTCACATGAATTTGAAAATGATAGTCTGGCTTCCAGAGAAACCTAATTGCCCTTGGATACCTGTATCATTAGTACTTCTGGGGTATTGCCAGAAACAAATATTAAGATAAACCTCTGATGAAGTCAAGTATCAACATGACTGGCTTTCAGAAGGTAAGGAGCTTTTGCTACTGTGAAATGAACAGTCTACAAATAAAAGAAAGTTTGATTGTTCATTGATGAGAAAACGGAAGGGCAACTATGATCCAGAGCTAGAAAGTACAGCCTGTGAGGAACTTTGAAACAGTGGAGTTACTACCTTGAAACAGGGAAGACTGGAAGACAGAAGAAGATGGATGGTATAGCATTCTTTAAACATAAATATGTAAAAGACTACTGTTACAGCAAAAAAAGTAACCTGTATACTGTGACTGAGTGAATATAAGAATAAGAATTATCAAGTTTAGCTGCAACAAGAAAAGCTGAGAAAGCCATAATAAGGTTCTCCTTCTCCACTGGAGGAATTAAGAGCAGATTAAATTGGCATGTCTCAAAAATTATGTTCATATAAACCTCCTTAGGCACAGGTATGGATAAGGTGAATTCTTTACTTTCAGCTCAATCAATGTTAGTAAATTATTTCAAAAGTTTTAGCACAATTATTACATTCTCTTTTATGTTCAACTTATATATGTTCAACATAGCTCAATTCAGTATCTTATTATTAGCATCTTATTATTTTCTTATTATCGTATTTATCTTATACATGAGTAAATGAATCTTTCAAATACCTGGGTTTCAGAGTAAGAAGTATTTTAGAAAACACATATATATGTAATAATGCTTCTTATACATAGGGGACATATTGAAGTGAGAAATGTCATGTATGTTGTGTGAGGTGGTTTTTTTTTTAATTTTTGCTTTTTCTTCACCCACTGCAATTCTTTTATTTTGAGAAAATATAAAATTCTCCCTCCAGACAGAATTTCCCTCAGTCAAACAAAATTTCAGACTTCTTAATGTTGATGCCCATAAAGAGATTATTTTAATAGGCTCAACTCAGGAGCAATTATTAAATCAGTCTACTTTTCTTTCCAGGTGCTGTACAACGTGTTTGACTCTTTTGTTGCAATAGGTGCTGCAAATGTGACGGGGATTGAATGTCTCAAAGGCATAGGTGTGTAGAAGTGAGCTCTGTATCACACAATTGGTGTATGTATGCAGTATTGTAAAAAAATATTATTATTATGCTATTGGCAACTGTTATTTTTCAACCCTTTCCATTATTACTAATATTCACACACCTCTATGGTATAAGCAAATGTCTTAAGGAAATAATTAAATAAATACTCCTGAATATTTGGGAAGCTCAATCAGATCTGTTTTCTGTTGAGGAGACTCAACAGATGTGGAGTGCTTTTGTTTTTACCACCAAACCTGACAGCTATATATTTTTTCTTTGTATTTAATAGTATATCCTTAATTTCAGCCTATATTCTCCCTGCATTCCAGGGAAATCGAGATTGCATACAGGCATTGCAACTCCTTACAACTTATCATCATCAAGTAATGTTTGCCAGTAAATATCAGGAAATTTTGCTAAAAAATTTAGTCACTATTTCCCATTCCAAGCATTGCATGAAATGAAATTATCTTATGAATAAATGTTTTAATAGTGACTTTGTCATATTCTATAATATGCTTTTGTAAAAACATTTGTTTACAGAACATGGGAAAAAATAGTACAAAGAAATGTAGTAGGTTTGAATAAAAGTAAAGTGGTGAGGCTTAACAGAAGTAGACTTGTTTTTCTACCTGTTTGCTACATTAACATACCAAGTGCTCAAAAGCCTCGAGCCTAGAAATGAATTTGACATGTCCTGCAAATTTTTCTGTGATTCACTGGCCATTTGCTGTCCTCTCTCTGGAAGAGAACTAGTTCAAACCATTATATTTCTATGTTTTAAGCTGTGTTAGGTGTTTTGTTTTTCAGTGTCCTTCTTTGTGGTGAGCCTTGGTGGGACACTGGTTGGCATTTTCTTTGCGTTCCTGCTCTCCCTGGTCAGTCGTTTCACCAAGCACGTGAGGATCATTGAACCTGGATTTGTGTTTGTCATTTCCTACCTGTCCTACCTCACAGCAGAGATGCTTTCACTTTCTGCCATCTTAGCGTAAGTCTCTTTATTACTGCCTCTAAAGGGAATATGGTTTTCAAAAACATTGAAAGGAAAACCTAAATTATATGGGACTATAATACGACTTATGGGAGCTATAGAATAAGGCACTCATGAAGTTTGTGCTGGATAATACTATGTTCACACTGCGCTAGATTATAGTTTGCAAATACTGTCATTCAGCCTTGAAAGGGAATGCAAGTTTTCCAGTATCTGCTGAGCAACATGACAACTCCTTTGCAAAACACAGACATCCCTCCTTCCTCTCTTATTAATAATACTTCAAACTTAACAGTTGTCCATTGTTTCCCCCACACTTTGAAACTAAAGCAGTATTTTTCTAAGGCACTCTGTGAATGTCACTATTCTCTGTTCTCTCTCTCTGTCTTGGCTGGCCATTAAGGTTTGCCTAAATGTTACCTGTTTTGGCTTGGGTACCTCTGTGGTCTTTCTTCTCTTTGTCCCCATTTATTCCTGGCATACCTTTCTTCTCAGTTTTGGTTGTCATGTTTGTAGATGATACAAATAAGTGTATTCAAGTTCTGAAAATCTTTCTGCAAATTGCTAATTAGTTTAAGATAATGTCTAACATAAACAAGGTTTAAAAATTTGCATTGAAAGCAGTATGGTAATCTGAAGAGAATTGTAATTGCAGTCTATTATGTTATAATGAAATGCTGTCTTCAGGCCACTTGAGGTCACATCAGCATGTATGTTTGAGATATACTTTTTACCTAGGGTGGACTCCACAAGTGCTCGTGAGTGTATCTTTTCTTAGGAATTAATGACAGATTTTTATCATTATGTGACAGGCAGATGTAAATAATATTAAATGTTGCAACAGATATTTTCTGAACTTCTTTTTCTAGGATAACCTTTTGTGGCATTTGCTGTCAGAAATATGTCAAGGCTAACATATCTGAACAGTCTTCTACAACTGTAAGATATACTATGAAAATGCTGGCCAGTGGAGCAGAAACTATTATCTTCATGTTCCTGGGTATTTCAGCTGTGGATCCAAACATCTGGACTTGGAATACAGCTTTTATTCTGTTGACTCTGGTCTTCATCTCAGTATACAGAGTTATTGGTAAGTAGGTGACATTCCTCTTCTTTCATTGTATTGCTGATGCAATCATATATTCTTTAGCCCTCTCTCCAAAAAGTATTTGGAGTTCTAGATTTGTTCCTTTTAAAACATTCCATTTATTTCAGTTGAATTTATTGTTGGGCTTGGGTTAGAGTAGTAGAGTTAGCTCTACTTAGCTTTACTTAGTAGAGTAAGTTCCGTCATATGCTAAAAATATAGCAGGATTTCATTTTTGATGATGTGTGGGCATATGAGTAGCCCAGCAGTTAAGATGAATCATTCAGTGGCTAACTTTGTTGACCCAAAAAATGGAATTGGCAAAATCTCCCAGTAAAATGGACTTTGTTCTTTAACTTGCAGCCTAACAAAAGATGTGACTCTTGTCAGCCATATCTTTCCTTCAGCTCTTTCAGTTTGTCACTAAAGAGATTGTCTTAAGCTAATGCTATGGTTGACTTCAGGTCTTAGGCACACAGTGATAGCAGACTCGTAATTACACTGAAGGTTCTCTGGCTTAAGAAAAAATTCTCAGGGACTGATGAAAAAAAAAAATGAGTAAATAAAGCTGTGGCAGGTAGGGATTACCTACTGTCAATTCACTGGGTTCATATAAGTTTGCAAACATTTCAAAATACCAGTGATGATTTGCCCAGCTATGTAGTCCTGCTGTAGTTCTGTTAAAATAGCAAAAAAGGTGTAGAATGAAGTACTTGTAGAGAGCAACACATAGACAATTTGGTGTATGCACTTACACCTGGGAATAAGTTAAACTAGCTTATTTGCCCATTTGTCTTGATTTAAATTCAAATGACAGGTCACACATCTATCTAGCTGGCAATTTTCCTAGATTCTGTGTTCTTATTCTGTCTAGAAGCTCCTGATCTGAATGAAGTGCCTAGCTGCTTGCCCTCCTTTTCTAAATAGTCTGCAAGCATTGTTCATTTAGCTGCCTCTCAGTAACTGCTAATGTGCCTGAGGTGTTTAAAAGAGCTTTCCATGTCTTTGTCTTTTACACTTTTTGTATTCCTTGAATGAGTAGTTAACAATCCCGTAATAGATGTGACAAGTAAATAGTAAATATTCAGCAATAACAACACGCACCCACTAAAGGAATTGATCTTAGACATTGACAAATTACTAAATACCTGATGATATTGGACCTTACATAATTGCAGTTCTTATTCCCTGGAGGAGTCAGATTGGTAGCATTTCCAAGGTCCCCTCCTCCAGAGGCCCTCCTTACAGTGACAAGACACTTCTCTTGGCACAAGTTCAAAGTTCTTTAAAAAGAGAAGAATCTGTTTTGCAGTGGTTAACAGCCCTGGCCTGCTGCAGTGGGACACACATGCAGTGCCAGTCACAGGAGTGGTGAAGCTGTTTTCCCTCTGTATGGTGGGAGTTCTGGGATGCATTGAGACATCTAGAGCCTTAGGTCTCCTGCAGCAGGCAGCATATCACCTGTAGGTCTGAAGACAGCGTTAGCATAACTAAACAACCCTTCAGAAAACAATGACTTAAATGTCATTTTCAGTCATTTGCAAAAAGTATCACACTCCCTAAATCAGTGCTGTTTTAACCCATTTCTGTTAACTGACCCTGTGCATATTACCGCTTACAGTGCTAGAAAATCTGATCTTTCTTAACGAATTTCCAAGGTCAGCACATGGCAGAACTTTCCCTGGGGTGCCTGTGCCAAAGGGCAGCACTCTCAGAGGAGCTGCTGGCTCACAGAAGCAAATTCACCTAATTCCTTTGGCTCGATGTAAAGAGAAGGCACCAAGTGGGCAACACAGTGATAAGAGGCAGAAGCAGATGGTGCAGATTGTTGTAAAGGCAGTCTGGTGGCACCATTTCTGTTACACACAGCTAGGATATTAACATTCCATATGGGTATTTCTAGACAATGCTGACATTTGTTTGTTACAGGTGTCATTATACAGACATGGATTCTTAATCGCTACAGAACTGTCCAGCTGGAGATAATAGACCAGGTGGTGATGTCCTATGGTGGACTACGAGGAGCAGTTGCTTTTGCTCTTGTTGCACTTCTGGATGGGAATAAAGTGAAAGACAGAAACCTGTTTGTCAGCACAACAATAATTGTTGTGTTTTTTACGGTTATATTCCAGGTAATTTAACTTAAGCATGCTTCTTGCAAGGAGAAGAAGTCCCCCAAAAGTACTGACTGCTTAAAGCAGTTCTCAGCTGAAGGTTGCATATTGTTTCACTGAACTGAAAGCATAATTGAATTTGTAATTTTAGTAACAAAAATCCTATTTTATGTTTTCATGTGGAACCACATGGGGCAAAACACAATTTCCTCTGTGCTAAAAATTGTTCAGTCTTAGCTGCTTGGTATTAATAGTGCCAAGTTAATATCTGATTAAACATCCTTCACCTCATGTGAATAACTATAGGGAACAGTGCTTTTAATGGGCAGATACAGTCATTAAGCTGATCTACCTGAGCCTCAGTCCTTGTTTTAAAATATAGCAGCAAGCAGTGGGTCAAGAAAGTATCCAACATCCAAACAAAATAGCACTGTCTGGAGGAAAAAAACCTGTAATTTAAATGAAAATATGTCAGTAGATAGCAGCTTACAATATTTTCTGAAGTGTATTACAGAAAGTTCAGTTGTGTTCACAAACTTCTCCACTATTTGTGGAGAAAATACCACATTCAGTGGCACAGAAAACACTTCTACTCTTCCACTACCATATTTTTCCTATAGGTGGTATATTTTTCCACTGTTGTCTTTTCAAACCTCTGTAATAGAAGCCGAGGATACTGCATTATTTTGTCGTCTAGAAGGAATAGAAATCAACTGAGAAAGTATGAGAACCACCAAATAACACACAAATGTGCTTTATTTCTGTTTAACCAGATGGAGGAAAGTCTAAGAGGACTTCTAAGTGTTTATTGTCATGTTTCAATCCTTAGGGACTGACTATCAAACCTTTGGTGCAGTGGCTGAAAGTGAAAAAAACTGAACACAGAGAGCCAAAACTGAATGAGAAACTTCATGGCAGAGTAAGATATTTTTTAAAAAATTCATGATATCTTTTGGATTTTTACAGAGCACCTTAAGAGAAAACAAAATTGTTAAGTGAAAATGTCTTTTTTTTTTGTAAGAGAGTGAGCTATCAAATTTCAAGAGCAAAGTCCTTCAAACATTTCAAAAGTTATTTCTAAGTTGTTGTTTCTCTTTGGTTTGAGTCCTGTGAGAGGATATTCATATGAAAGTTCTGGTCTTTCACTTCAGAATTCAATGGGGCTGGGAGTACTGGGGAAACAGCACAGATGGAATATGCTTCTTTCTCTTAATCTAGAGAATGATTGATGATTGCTAGGGCAAAGCATGTACAAAAAGATTTAGTTTTCCTTCTCAAAAACCGTTAATTTTTTGAGAAGGTATGAAAGCAGGCTTTGTAGCTTGCATATTACATAGATAGTCTGCTGCCCAGTACAGAAGAATTATATTCTGAAATTCCAGATTAATGACAACAGTTTTAATTCAGTGTGAATGTTGTGTGTCCCTGTACTTCTTTACCCTTTTAGCATATTTTGAAACAAACTCTTCCAATTCATTTTTACACCATATTATAAAGTTTTCATTAAGTAAAAGAAAACATAACTTTTCAATATAAATATAGGTTAAAGGATGAAAGACTGTAAGACATCACAGAATAATCAAGGAAGAGATCTTCAAGAACATCCTGTCCAACCATCACCACCATAACCACCCCTAAATCATATCCCCAGGTGCTACATCCAGACAGCTTCCAGAGACAGTGACTACACCGCCTCCCTGGGCAAATTATTCCAGAGCTTAATCTTATTTTCAGTTGAATTTTTTTTTCTGATATCTAATCTGAGCCTCTCCTGGCACAACTGAGGGTCATTTTCTCTTGTCCTTTCACTTGAGACACGGCAGAACAACCCAACCTCCACTTCACTACACCCTCCTTCCAGGCAGTTGTAGATAGTGATAAGGTCTCCCCTGAGCCTCCTTTTCTCCAGGCTAAACATCCCAGCTCCCTCAGCCACTCCTCACAGGACATGTCCCAGACCCTTCCTCAGTTCTGTTTCCCTCCTCTGGACACACTCCAGCCCCTCAATGTCCTTTCTGAAGTGAGGGGCCCAGAACTGAACACAGGACTAGGGACACAGCCTCACAGTGCCAAATATCAGCCATGCTGTTCCAAAACAAGCACCTGTATATTCTGTAGTAATCAATGCAATGTTGGGAGTGAAATGTTAATAACCATATCCAGAAAAAGACCAAATTGTACCTGCAACTTGGTTTCAATCAAGAATTATAAGCCTCCAGATTTCTATCAGCCATCTAATATACTCAGTATGAAATTTTGCCGTAGATATTAAAAAGAATGGTGCCTACTTCTACTCTGAGGAGAGTATGAACTCCTGAAACATCTAAAAAGAGTCACTGGGGAAATTGTTCAACTGAAATAATCGCCTACACTAATAGTGGCAGATGTACTTCATAGGGCAGAAATGGAGATGGTAAAATGAGTCCAAAAGTTTTTTAAAACTGAGTGTTAAAATGGGGGTTTAAGTACCTTCTTGTTGAGACCCTTGTGTTTAAGAATACTTAGTGAATTTATAAAGAACTGGTTAGAAAGTTCAGGGCCTTTGAAAAAAAGCTTATAGTAGTTATTACTTCTATAAATGGGAAAAAGAAATTTTAACATCCATAAAATTATTCTGCATAGTCACCTGGTCTAACTTGAAATAAATTGAGCTATTTTCTAATTATGCTTTTTTATTTCTGTAAAGATATTAATTCCACTCTCACTTTCCTAGGCCTTTGATCACATCCTTTCTGCTATAGAAGATATTTCTGGACAAATAGGGCATCATTATCTGAGAGACAAGTAAGTAGTAACCAATTTAGATTCTGTACATTATAATTTTTTAAGTCTGTGAGCTTAGGGAAAGCAAGGATGCTAAATGTAGTTAAAGAGGTTACATATTGAAAATACTGGAAATACAGCAGATGGCAAAATAGTGCATTTTTGTCCCCTTAAAAACAGAGTCTTTCTCTTCTCTTCCACAGTTCAAATTATGCCTTTGCAGGGGCCTCAGTTCACATACAGGGCTTGTTCTCTCAAGATTAGAGAACTGACTATTTGAGAAGTTTTAACATAGAATGTTAATGTGGATTTTTCTTTGCAATACTACATTTCATGAACACTGTTTATGTGTGGAGGCACTAAAAAACCTCAGCTACAACTATGCTAGCTGTTTATCCTATCTCTACAAGGATGTATTCAACACCTCTGAAAGTTATGGCAGAGGGTGCTCTGAAATTGCTCTGTTTGCTTGTTAGTCTGAAACCATCCCCTCTGTTTATAGTTGATTCATCTTGAGAGAAGCACAATTACTCAGCTGAAAGATAAGCCATTTCCTGTAAAGTACATGTGCAATGTTACCCCTGTGATGGACACACTTCCACACCTCGATGAATAAATGTGGGAAAAAGGACATAAAATCTGGACATCCTTTAGAGTGTTATTTCAAGTTAGGTCGTTCTCTCCCTGGAGTCAGGTCATTTCATAGGTGCAAACAGTCACAGTTTTGACCTGCTGACCTCCTGCTGACTCAACATGCCAATTCCAATCCAAAAGCCATGTGGTTGTGTTAGCTTTCTGCAGAGCACACCCCTAATGCTTTCTGAAGAAGCTGAGTCTGTTAGCTTAGGTTTAGCATTATCATGCAAAACAATACAATTCCTAGGCTGAAGCTAGCCTATACTGGAACTCAAGCAGAATTTCTCACCTGCATCCAGTCATAGAGACAATTTCCCTCCTTTCCTTTTGCTCTTCATTCATGTATGCAGTGAAGAATTTTCCTGAGGCACTGCAGACAGAACACCTTATTTCTTTCGGTCTACGTTTGTACTTTACTTTTTGGGAATAAATTTCAGTAGGCTATATATAATATCGGCAAATACATCTCCACTTTTGATATATTGCCTCAAAGATGGAGCTATATTTTTAAAGTGGCAGATTAGCATGGGACTTCTTGCATGTCAGAAAGTAATCCCCTTGAGTAAAAACTGAAGGAACAGCTTAATATAGATTCGTGGTTGAGTATGTGGTTTGATGACTAGTGTGCTTTGAACGAGATCATCTTAAACCTGCCTTTTGGACTCTATGTACATGAAAGTGCTGCTTCCATAAAGAAATGGAAACCCTAGCATCCTCACTGATGCATTCAGGTGTGGCAGCCTGAATTAGAACCTCCTGGTCAGATGTTCTGGCAAGAGAAGAGGAATAATCATCAATGATGTGAATAATATTTAACACAAAAATGTTCAAGAAATCTGAATCAAAAGCTGCAAACTCAAAATGGCCATTGAGCAAGATGGATACAGTCATTCTGAGCAACAGTCTCCAAAGATGCCTCATGCCCTTTAGATGAAGTGTTGAGGAAGTTAGAAGAAAGTACAACAGCCTTTTATCTTTTGGACCCTAAACATGACAGATACGCTACTATCAGACAATCTTGGAAGAGTAAATAATTTAAAATACACATGGCTACTATCCCCAGAGCAGAGTACATCAGTGGCATGAATAAGACCCTGGTAGAGCTTCTGGAAGGGCACTGTTACTCTGAATTGATTTTCTGGTCTGGCTGTCCTACAATACACCTGGGGAAAAGCAGATTACTTTTCCAACAAGGGAAGAAAATTAAACATAATCAGAAGTAGAAAAATAAGGTAGCATGATCTCCCAAAGTATAAAATGTGTTACTGACTCTGAAATGGGATACAATGTAATCATAGCACTCTTAAAGTAGTGTTGGGTGAATGAACTGATTAAATGTTTTGTGACAGCTGCATAAGTCTGTAGCAGGCTTTTCCTTGACTTTCTTTATATGCTAATTGAAAAGCTTCAAGATACAAATCCCTCACATTCCACTGTTCACCCTTTTTTTTCAAAGTGTTTTGCTCAAAAAATATAATTTATGCTAAATTAAAAATGCTTTGAAACTAAAAATGCTTGTTGCCATTAACACAGTTTGTTTAAATTATCAGGTGGTCCAATTTTGATAGGAAATTCCTCAGAAAAATACTGATGAGAAGGTCTGCTCAAAAATCAAGAGACCAAATCCTTAATGTTTTCCATGAGCTCAACCTGAAGGATGCAATTAGCTATGTGGCTGAGGTACTTATGAACATTTGTTGACATATTAGAGCATCACTTGGAAACGGATTTTTTAACGTTTATGCTATAAAGTTGATATATTGCAAGAGATGCCTAAAGGAAAACGATTTCCATGTCAGCTCTGGTTTTTTTTATTTTTTTATTTATTTTTTTTTTTAATGTGCTTTGAGTATTGGTGTTGCTGGTAGCTCTCAATATTGCGCCTGATCACCAGATACCAGTGTATTGTATTTACGTCACTGTACCTTTCTGTTGCATTTTACTGAATATCTTTGTTTCTATATTCATTACATGAAAAAAAATGCTGTAATTCTGGAGGGGTGTTGTCTTTATAAATGTGTCAACAGGGTCTGGCTCCTGCAGGATAGTGGTTTTATGTGATGACAAATCTGATTTGAAGAAGCTCATTTCCAATTGATGTGCATGTGTGGCCAAAGTATGGATCTGCTAATCTCAATCTGCCAGATCATTGTAACATGCAAAAAAAAAAAAAAAAAAAAAAAAAAGGGTAACTTTAATTCAATGGAATCATAACCCCCATGATTCAATAATTAGGATGAAATATACTACAAGTATCAATTGCAATCAAAGAATTGTGAAGTTAGGGAAACTTACGACTTGCAACAGGAGAAATTTTTAAAGGAGATTTGAAGAAAGTTTCTGAGTACTGCAGCAATGTTGCCTGATTGTGTAAGAATTCCTAATCTTCTTCAGTATGAAACTAGTCACCTTAGTTCAAACAGCCAGAATGCACAGCGTAAAGGATAGTTTTAAATGTAATATTTTTAAAAGTGGTCTTTGAAATCATAATCTGTTCCTGCCCATAATCTCCAATTCAATTAATTTCCACAGTTAGGTTATATATCAGTTAATTTCTAAAAATTATTACTATGATTGATACTGCTACTACTACTGCTAAGCTCCTTTTTTTTTTTGAAAATGAGCTACAGCAGGCAGTCTTCTTCTAATTAAACATATAATTTTGAGGATTGAATTCAGAAAACAAGATGAAATTCAGAAATTATGTTAGTATAGAAAATAGAGAATAGTTCACAAGACAAGCAAATTCTTCCTTTCGAGGTTTTGTAAATTATCCATTTGGTTTTTAGACCATCTGAGCTCAAGAACTAATTTTCTTTATTGTGATACTTTCTGGGTCACACCTCAGAGGAAGAAAGCTGGATAATGACTTTGAGGTGGATGACCATGAAACTCATGTTCAGATTCATTGCTGAATCTGTTCAGTAGATTCATTACAGTGTTTCTTCTCTTTAACAGAAGCAAAGGGTTTTATAGATCACTGACACATGTAGATTTAAGATCAGATTTTTTTACTCAATGTCTTTGATCCCATATGGTAAAGAATACTAAATGTTAGATTAATAATTTTTTAGGAGACAAAACACAAGGGAACTGCTTTTTGTTACTTTAGTGCAAATGCTATTTGTGTATATTGTTTCTTGCAGATAAATTCTATTGGGCAAATGTCTACTGATTTGATAACAATAGAAAAAAAAATAGAAAGTTCTCCAAGTTCTACAGAAATTTTGCAAGACATTTTCTTCCAGCAGAAATTAATTATGAATTGTGAATCCTAAAGTAATTTTGCCTTTCTCACCTTAATGATACACTGCTTTAACAACTTTTTCTTCACTTTTCACTTTGAACTAAATATTGCAATTACAAGCTGACATTGAAATTAAAGCCATTTCTTCCAGGACAAGTAAAAACCTGCCTCCCCCTCCTACTCTCCTCTTACTTGCAAGAAATGGAGGAGTTTAAAAATGATTTTCTTTTTTTTTATTATTATCTTTTTCTTTATTCAACTCTGCTGCTATCCTGCAACTGTATAATAAATAAGAGTTGAGAGATTTCAGTCTCAATCAAAGTAAATTCCTTACAATTGAGAGGGGAGAACCTAAGCCAAGAAAAATGAAAATAATCCCGAGCAACTGAAGGAAAGTGACTTAAAATATTCATGGTTCATAACTTGTTCTAGATAAAATTCTTTCACTGATGATATTGTATGATGCATGTATGAACCATTCAACTTGATTTGAAAAGAAAGTCACATTCACTTAAGAAAATGGATGGGATGATGTTCTCCCAGAATTCAATTTTATTAACTTCAAATTTTCTGCCTGCAGAGGCCAGAGTGTATTTCTTAATGTCATTGGTAACCCACATACGTATGTAATACGTATGTGGGCTACCACAGCAAAAGAAAACATTGATTTGGTTTTTTTTCCCATGAATATGAAAATGTAAAGGGAACCCAGTGCAGTTAAAGTTGGAGAAAGGTAGATAAAATCTGTTCTGCAAGGGAGATGATTTTTCTTGATTATTACTGTTTAAAATCTAGAGACCTGCTATGTGATTTCTCTCCACTGTGATTCAAAACCGTAGATGGTTTCAGCCAGTGTAACCACAATGTCACTCAACAGATACCTTTTAGCTAAGCAAGAGATTACTTAAGGTGTAGCGAAAAGTATGAAGACACAAAACTGAGCTTTTCCAGCAGTTCACTTCTGTGATACTAGTTTTAAAACTGAAAAAAATAATCTCATCTCTTCAATATCTCATCTTGTCATGCCATAACCTAATAGTCTTATAGACTTCTATCAATACTTAATATTTGTTGCTTCCGGTCTGGTAGAGAACAGGAAATTTTGTGTTGGGTCTTTGAAAATGCTACTGATAGTGTAGTGATGTGTTGATACATGAACATCTGTATGTATATCCCCATGCTCTTGGCTTGCAACATTGTGCAAAGTAAAATTGCAAATCTATTGAGGCACAGGAAATCATTCATCTCTTCAAAATCAGTTTCTGAGAGTGGAATAGAATTTGTCATTGCTTTGTTTGTTGGAATAATGTCACTCAACATGAAGAAATCATAAAACCAAAAAATAGTTTTTATTTGTTACCTAGATACAACTCCTCCCATGCTTCTTGTGCCATTTGCATAAATACAGTCTCACAAATTGTCTGTATTCTGATACACATTTTATCCTAGGTTTTTTGCAGCTGTAATATGTCTTGTTTCTTTCCATCACAGGGAGAACGTAGAGGTTCACTGGCATTTATACGTTCTCCAAGTACAGACAACATGGTAAATGTGGATTTCAGCACTCCACTCCCAAGCACTGTGGAAAGCTCTGTCTCTTATTTATTGTAAGTAATGTGGACTGACAGGGTGGCATATGAGAGGAAATTGAAACACTGCTAAAAGAAATTGTAAAAGGCAAATTACAGGGGTTTCAGTCACTGCTTTTTTGAACTTTAATTAATATTTTCTCCCACAGAAAATGGGTATATATGGATTTATATGTTGCATTTTACACACAGATTTTTTTCAGTAAAGGTTAGTAAGATGAAGCAGACATCCACATTAAAGTTGTTTCATTTGCCTCTGGTTCACCAACTGGTACATACAGGGCTAGATGTTATTTCTGTGTTTGCTCCAGAAAAAGTAAGGAGAGAGCTGAGGAAAAATTTGCCCCTTCTTTAACTTTTGAATCTGTCACTGAACAGACCATGTGTCATGTAAACTATGAAATTAATTAATGCTACATCCTCCTGAAAGACAAAAACCAATGATCTTTTCACATTTCCCATTAGGCATTTACTCACCCATTGTCACTTAGCCAGTTCTTACTCTTTTTTTTTTTTTTTTTTTTTTTTTTTTTCCTCTTCAGCAATCACTGATTTTAAAAACAGCAGTTTGTGTTTTTCTTCAGGAGAGAAAAAGCTGGACCGGTTTGCCTTGACATGCAAGCTTTAGAGCAGAGGAGGAAAAGTATCCGGGACACAGAAGATACCCTCGCTCATCACACCCTACAACAGTACCTGTATAAACCCAGGCAGGAGGTGAGAGCAAGAGGCTAGCATTGGACTGTTTTCCAATCTAAAACTAAGAGGAAATAGGAACCAAAACTCGCAAGTGAAACCCAAAAGGAGAGAACCCACTGCAAAATCCACACTCTTGAGGAAGACTGGCTCTTTGTGTGATTTCTCATTTAAGAACATGGCTTTTTAAAAGAACCAGTGCCTTTGAAATCACTGGGGCCAGTGGAATACAGAACTGTGTCCAGCAAAGGTTCTGACGAGGATTAAATAAAGTGTATCAACAGAAGTGATTCAGACACTTATAGGGAGAGGCTTACTTTGAATGACTCTTATACACTTAAAATTCCTAGACTTTTTTCATGAA
This sequence comes from Acridotheres tristis, assembly GCA_037013685.1. NCBI lineage: Eukaryota > Metazoa > Chordata > Aves > Passeriformes > Sturnidae > Acridotheres > Acridotheres tristis. The sequence continues at coordinate 56,475,315 of CM072886.1, read as the reverse complement.
GAAAAAAAAAAGGGAATTTCATTAATGCCTTCAGACTAGTCTTTAGTTCATTCTTTCTTATGGAATTGTTTACATTTTCATGACACTGATTGAATGCATTGATTCAGGGCTTTCATCTGTATTTCTAAGTAAATGAATATTGTCTTCCCTTCCTGGCCACAGCACAAACACCTGTACAGTCGACATGAGATCATGCACAGTGAAGATGACAAACAAGACAAGGAGATTTTCCATAGGACAATGAGGAAGCGCTTAGAATCTTTCAAGAGTACCAAACTAGGAATAAACCATTCCAAGAAGCTCAATAAAATCCACAAACGAGACCGGGGCCAAAAAAGGGTAAAAATACTTTCACAAGGACCCAGATGTAGCCACCTATTATACAAACTAATGAGTGGGAAGGGTAGGGAGGACTCTGAAGGGTCCTATTTCCTGCATTTATCTCTGTCCTATAGAACTTTATGAATTTAGAGGACCTAATTAAGAAGAGATTAATCTAGGAGGTTTAAACTCAAGGGGCTTCTTCTGCACTTCTCTATGCTTTGGGACTCTTCTTCTGGGTGAGAGATTTCTGAGCTCTTGGCAAACAATAGACCCTGAACCATGCTACTACACAGTGGGGAGATTTTGCAGGATAGAGGTAGCAGGATAACTCTATATCATGGAGCATTCAACCAAATTTGTGTGAAACTAAGAGGGAACACGCACCTTTAAAAGACCTAAAGTTTCCTTTTTCACCCTGTCTGTACACACTTCAAGTGTAGGTGGGAAATTAGTGGCATCCATATTGAGTCTGAAACAATGACTACAATGGATTTCAGTGTTATTCTGCTGGACTCATCATTTCAAAGGGTGTCACTGCCATTGCTATCTGATGACATTAGCATTTTTGGTCACTTTTTGCTTTCTTTTCAGAGAAATAGCAGTGTCATACCAAATGGAAACATTCCTCCAGAAAATCCAGTACAAGATTTTACTTTGAAGGAAAAAGGTAAAGACTCTTAGACTGTTTTCACTAACTGAATTTTACCAGTTACATTGCCAGTAAAGCATTACTAAAAGATCTTGTGACATGCCATAGCAAATCTGATAATAAAAAGAGACTTCTAGTGGTAGTTCAGAACTTGGAGTGGTGGTCTGTTTCATGCTTAAATGCAGTGTTTAGAAGGGGTTTTTTTAGGAATCTGGATGACAAAGAAAATTTTAATTGGCCTTTTTGCTCACATTTTAAAAGTATCACATTTATATTTTGTAAACAAAACAATGCAGTGGCTACAATATAAATGAACTTTCAGCTTCTGTTTCAATAAGGTGCACAGAGCTGCTAAGGTTTTTTCATCACAGCAGGATATGTCTACCTAAGACATCAGGCATATAAAATTCAGTAGCTGAGATGACATTCTTATCTGAGTTAAAATCCACTGTTTTAGAATGGTGTGAATCAGAGCTGAGGCTAAGCAAGCATGATATAATTCAAGGAGGGAGTAGCTTTGGGAGGAACACATAGTCAGAGGTCAGTTCCAGCACTGCTTCACCCTTCATGAACAGATCTATCACATGGGTCAGGCTTGGAAGTGTAATTGGAAGCTGACCAGCCTGGGGACTATTCCTAGCAAAAGCTGGTTGTGCATATAAAGGCCCAAATTCTTTCCCATTAGCCACTGGCCAATGGTCTTAGCCACTTTTTTGGGCATTGGTGTCAGGCATGGAAAGATGTGATGGGTGCTAACATGTTTGTTACACAATCGTAAAATAATAAATGTCACTTCAAAACTGAAATGTGGTTAAAAGCCACTGAACTAACTTTCGATTTGTGTTCTTCCCTCTGCTTATGCCTGAAACTCCTTGATCTCAAAGACAACTCAAGTAAAATAGAGAGGGATTTATCTTTTCTCAGTATCTCCAAGCAAACATATTTTTCCTTATACATCTTCATTGAATCATTTACTGAGTGTTATTTTTGTTTGACTGAGAGGAGCAGTACAGGCTGGCTCCCCAAGTGTAACAATCTAGAACTACTTTGCTTGGGAAGACCTTTCTGAATACTCATTAGTAGGTCATTCAATATTGTCTTATTAAAGAACTCTGCATATAGATGTCATCATCTACTTCAAAACCAGAAGAGTTTAATTGGAAGGCAGTTTTAACAAGTGGTTTAGCAGCTATTGCAAAACTTACTCTACTGCAGTAAAAGCAGCAATGACCTCATTAGGTTTGAAACTTGTCATTACACTAATGCCAACCTGTGTCAAGTGATGAAAATCCTTGTTAAGGATGTAATTTTGATAACCATGACATCACCAAACCAGCAGGAAATAACATTTTCTATCAGAACTGATGCAAATCTCTAATGAAATTACACTTTCTTTTTTTCCCTCCTAGATTTGGAGTTTTCAGAGTCAGAAGAAAATAATGATTATGAGACTTTGCATCTAGGCAAAGGAGTTGATTTCCTGGCTAATGTGACGAAACAAAATTTCACAGATACTCCCGCTGGTAAAAATATTTATTACCTACAACTTTTTTTTTTGTTCCTCAAATATAACAAAACATACTAGAAATGCTGATGAGTTAGTTTTTTTTTTTGTTTGTTTGTTTTTTTTGTTTAATTGCGCAATTTTATGTGTTCAATATGAAAATACATTTGCTTAATATTAATGTTAACATAAAGATTTTAGGATATTTGGAGGTATGGAGACCATCACATTTGAAACTGACAGCAGTTGTGAACATGACTACCTAAACCAGTTTTAAAGCCACTAATTATTTCTAGCACAGTAAACGTTATTTTAGAATTGTCTTACTTCACAAGACCAGTCCTCTGGAATTGTTTTTCACTTGCATTGGGACTTCGTTGTGATAAATTTTGTTCTTCTTATTTCAGGCAAGATTTCTCCTTTTATATTCACAATCCCATCAGATCCTTACAGGCTTATAGAATTCACTGGAAAGGGCAGATTTGCAGCATTGCAGGAGCACTCAATGCCCTTGATTTCCAGCCCTGAAAGACTCCAAAATATCAGATTGGAAGCTTATAACTATACAGAACAGAAACCATATCATCTTTAGCACTTTTGTGTTTAAATTTTTTCAGCATGCCACTGTTTGCTTCATGTGTAACTGGTGCCTGCAATGAAGAAAAACGCTTGTGCCCATACTCTTGTGGCAGACCCCTTAAATGCAGTTTATGTGTGACACTGTTTCATGACAAATTCTATGTTTAAGTATGTATAAAGACACCCACAAATAAGTGGATGGCAAGATGCAAAATGTTTGTGTAAAAGCTTGTCTAACTTGATAACTGTATGAACAGGCTCCAGTATCTTACTTTTGACTGGCCTGCCATAGCTACCTCACACGCATCTGTTTATGGAATGGTGAAGTTTTTTTTTTCGCATTTTTCCCATATCTTATTTATTTTTTAAGGATTTGATTTTAATTTTCTGCAGTTATTTTATGTTGTGCTTTTTTTTTTCATTAATTAACACCTGTGGACTGATTATTTTATTGATTTTATTTTTTGTCTCAAGATATCCCTAACATAATTGCAAATTTGACGTCACAACCAATTTTTCTTTTTAATTGAAATCCAATATATGCCTAACAATCACCAAGGTGTATGTCTGTGTAATGGTCTGTATATTGGCTTAGTCACACCCATACCAGCGCATCAGCCTATTTTTTCCAAAAGCCTTTCTCCCTTTATAAGGCATCTTACTGCATAATCAAGAAATTATTTTAATCAGTTTTATTTGTCACTCGCGAATTCTTTTTTTAGGAATTGATAACCCAGTATTTTCAGCTGATGATGACCAAAGCGTCTACATGAAGTTCTCACCATGGTTATCTAGTGAAGACACTGTGGTACCATCACAAAGGGCCCGAGTGCAGATCCCATACTCTCCAGACAACTTCAGACGGCTCACTCCAATCCGGCTCAGCAATAAATCAACAGATTCCTTCCTGCTAGCAGATGGCCCAGAGGACCGACCCAGATCTTTTCTCCCAGAATCAACACATATGTAATATTTTAAAAGATATTACCCCCTTTACTTTTTAACCAGACTTCTTATCAATTCTGAGAAGTAAACTTATTTTTCTGTTTTTTCTTCTTTCAGAAAATCTCCTTCTTTCCTGATTGCTTTGTACAACTAAGCATCTTTTATTTCCCTCCAACTTAATTAACAAAATGTTTTCCTATTTTCCTTCTGCAGAAGAGCTGTTCAACTATTTGGGGTCCAATGTCTTGCTACTTTTACAGCAGATAAGGGTCCTTCTCTTTGTTTTCACTTGAATATTTTAAATGCCAAGAAAATAGTATTCCAAGTACCAGAATATTGGGCATACATTTTCAAGAGGTTTCAGGTTTCCTGGTTAGTCAGTCCTAGATGATAAAATTGGTACTGAATTCCCTAAAAGGAATAAAACTTTTTGACTGTCTTGCTAAGAAGCCTTGAGTTAGCTGTGAACATTTATCCAGATTATTTATCCAGTGTCCAGGAAGCAAAAATGCCCCACAGCTACAATACAACTATTCAGTGACACTACTGATGTACCATTAAACTACATAAGAAAGGGGTTTAAAATTAATCATATTTACTAAAATGCGGCAGAATCTCCTTCTGGGGATAATTATGCAACAGAATTGTGGAGAAGCAGAATTTCATTTAGACCTTTATCCTTAAACTGTGAATCTTAATCCTTACCTTATTTTGAAACTAGAAGAAGGCTTAGCTTTCTTCTTGCAGCAAATAACCTGTTGCTTCTAATGTGTTAGAAGCTTAAAACTAAATTGACTCTGGGTTTAAACTAATATCCCAGTTGCCCTTTAACTTCTGCTGTGTGGAAATTTTCCACACCATAAAATCGGCCTTCATTTTTATAGTCAAGTCAGGCAGTGCTTCAAACGAGGTGAGTCAGGTCCACAGTTCAGATATTATAATTGAATAGAACACAGGGCACTACTGGGATTGTGCAACGAAATGCAAAAGTCAGTGTCACCGTGAATACACTTTTCTGGAATCCATGGTCACAAATGTACGTCTTAGTGTCCTCTGTGCATCAACAGAAAAAGCAAGCTGAAAGTATTCTATAGTTGGTTGATGCAACTTTGTTCAAACACCTCAAGCTAAGAGTGAATATTGCTAATTTTGATATAAGAAGAATTTCACAACCCCTTGAGAAAAAATAGAAAAGGAAGTTCCATTTTTCTTCTGTTCTGACTTCTGTCCCTTCAGAAGATGTGCTAGTTCAATTTAGAGGAAGCACATCACTTTCCTTCTGGAGTGGCCTGTAGGTCTGTCTGTGTTTGGTTTCAGTACTCAATTCCTTAATAATGCATCTTTGTTTATTTTTAAATGATGTTTTAAAATAAACATTGTGTTAGTTAAAGGACCGTGAATTACAGCCCAATATCCTGATTAAGTGTGAACAATGAATAGTGTTCCAAAAGGAAAATTTCACCTTGACACTTATGCACATTGAAATTCTCTTCACTTTTTTTCCCCAATGAGAACAGTGTCACAGAATATTGACGTATGACCTGCAGAACATTTTCTTGCTAGCCTTTGTTCTTTTCCTCCATTTAATTGCTTTATTTATAATTCACTTAATTATTAGGAAGTGGTATGTGTAAGTTCATTTGTGGTTATCTTTGATATGTCAAAATCACTAGATCTCTGACTGCTGTATTTCTTAGTAAGTGTTTTGCAAAGTTAGATTTCCCAAGCTAATAAGCATACACCTTGATTACTGTCTGAAACAGTCCTCTGAATGATCTCCTTAACAAAATTCTCCCAATAAGAAAATGATACTAAAATTTCAATTAAAAGGTTTTAAAAAACAATGGAAACTGGAAGCCAAGAGTGGAAATGTTAAGTTTCTCTACATACCTAATATACACAGAAAACTGATCATAAGTTCTCATCAATAAGAAATTGACTCCCTGGAGTCCAACTCTCTGCTATTTATTGAAAGAGTACAATTTGTTTCAAAAAGTTCTGAAATATTTCCTTGCTGAGCCTCAGGACTGTTTCAAGATAAAGATACACCTTAGTGACCAGATGATGGCTCCATCTCCTAACTATCTGAAACAGGCAGTTCATCCTAAACACTGAGCTAACTTTGCCAGACATTCAGCAAGAATAAGATGCTTAATTAACTCATTTCAGGTTGTCCAAGATAGAATTTCATACAGAGTAGAGTTCTTCAGGAAAAAAAAAATCTTAAACCACTCACTTTCATAAGACTTTCATAAAAATAGCCCAAAGCAAAGCCAATAGCCAGTATACCAACAGATAAAGTGTGTACAAATAGAAAACAAATGTTTCTATTTAATTGTGTTCTCTAGGTGATATGGACCATGATGTTGAAATGACAGAATACTCCTCTTCAGATGATCAACTAAACCAAAATGGAAGTGTTTCAGTGAATCCCCTCCACTTCTTCCCCTCTTGTCTTCAAATGCCTTGGACACAAAACTATTCTTCATTGGAAAACAGAGGGAATATATCTCTTTCTGCTGTCTCTGAGTACATTGCTTCCTGTGACCCAAATGTACCTGATCTCTTCTGGGAATCAGGTACAGATATGAATAACAAAGAGACAGTAAACTCAGGTTATTGCTCTGAAGTTAGCTTCAAGTCAGAGAATTCACAAGAAGAGAATACTCTGCTTATGTTTGAAGGGCTGGAAGACTCTTACATAAAGGAGCCCCAAGAGAAGAAAATGTTGCTTGATGTAGAAGGGAATTACAGGTCTGCTGCAGCCAGACGTGTACAAAGCCGACGTTCTTTCCACAGGCCAAAACCCCTGCATCACCCTAAGCTTCAGAAGCTGGCATCTCTTCCAGCATCTTGCCATGTCCCTCCACATTCCTTGGAACAGGAAGAAACACAGTTGTGAGCCAGGACTTAATTGAAAGAAGAAGATGAACAAAGGGCTTTTATAAAAATAGAGAGCAACCTATTGGTTCATGGGATCTGCTCTAGGATGGATTCAGATGGAAAGGGAGTGGGGTCCTGTGATGTCAGAGCACTGGAGCTTTTCTGCTGCACTTACATTTTTAAGTTCCTATTCACAATGAAAGGGTGCATAGTGAGAGGGAACTATGACTCCTTGTTATTTTTTCATGTAGACTGTTACAAATATTCTATTATTTTTGGAGGGCTAAACCATGAATCTTTTCAAATGGTAAATCCTTGGTGTTTTTTTACATGGATATGGTTTATTATGCCATTATGCCATAAATACATTTAAAGGAATAGGCTGCATTTGCTGCTTCAGTAATGGAATAAAGTATTTATGCTATATGAAATTAAAGTACGAGAAGCCAACGGTTAGCCTCATCCCTGCTAAGTCTACTCTGATTGAAATGGATCAGTGCCTTTTACAAGTGCAAGCTAAAGAAAACTATTTTCCTGCTGTTGAATATTTGTGTCACTGAGTAATTGTGGAATATTGACTCTTGTGTAAAACTTTCCAGGGAGAGGAAAGTCTTGGCATCTTGAAATTTAATCAAGGACTTCAGGAGGGCCATTTCCTTCCTTCACTTTCACTCCCTCAACTCAGTAGCACTGGAATGAAAGAACATCCAGAATTAGCTCAGAATTTTAATTTGCGTGGTCACAAGCAATTAATTTCATACTCTTAATTAAGCTGCTGTATTTTAAATAGCCTCACTCAGACAGAAGTGTAAATATTTGTCATTTTTACTGCTGCTTTGGAAGACACCTTCCAAATACTGTTAGATTATCCTGTTAATTTATGTATCACTTTCAATAGCTGATTGGGATAGTGGTCTCTCAGATGGTGTTCTGTATTTTGCCACATGGTTTAAGTGCCACAAAGACTCAGGATGTTGATGGATCAAAGTACTGTACAGAGGCAGTTTGGCTACTGTGCATGTATATACCTACTTGTATTAGGAATGTCCTCTTTTTTTTGTCCGTGGTTTTCTGTCAAACGATAGTTATGATTGCACTAGTCACTTACTGCATATGAATTAGACCTACATCACCTTGAAGACAGCTGGAGACATCAGTGAAAGCCAGATGAAGAACAGTGAAAGTTCAGATGAAGAACTAAATAAAAGTGAAAACTCTGAGACCTGTCATAGATGTATAATACTACATGCCTGGTATGTAATCCTCTGGCCATTCAGCCTTAGGTGATTCCAGTCCTGAAATTTTGGCTTGAAATCTTCAGTGGTATAAACTGTAAAGGTTCTATGACATTAATAGAGGGAGAGTGTTTTGCCACTTCCGTGATCCTAATGTGTTCCTATTTTCTATTTGATATCAGTGTAAAACATTTGTAAATGAGCTGTCACCTTCAGGGAGGCATGTGAATTGTTTAAGACTGAATTCTGGACAGTGGCTTTATGTGGTAAATTTTACTTTATCTGTAGGAATTAATGATTGTTTCTCTACCTACCCAGATTTTGAGGTGTTCTGAGATGACTTTGTGTCAGATATCAAAATTGAGATTTACCCAAGTGTGAAAACTCATGCCCATATCTTTTCTCCATCTTTGTCCTGGATGCTAAAACTGTATGTTAGGTTGGTGCAAGTTGCAGAGATATGATGGCAAATACCATATACAAACTTAAACAGATACAAAACATACACCTCTAGGGACTAGATTCAGAGAAGTGGTTGTTTTGGTTATCAACCCACAAGCAGCTGCTTGTTTGGCTTCCATCCTGGGCAATGATTCAAATCAGTGTCCCTAACTGGAAAGCTTCATCACTCAGAGCTAGTCTTGTTAAAATTCAATTATGTAAATACAATTTTTGTGAAACCAAGTAAATGTGAACATACTATTTTGATGAAGTAGAGCATATTAATGCTGTTCTAGATATTATAACTGGAACAAGTATTTTAGTAATTGGGCATAGATATGTAACAGGACCATGACTGATCCCAAATGTTAGTACAGGTAAAGTGCAATGTGCCAAAATCTCCCATTCTATCTCATAGCATGATACTGAAGTACCAACACTAAAATGGGCAAGATGCTCATGAGGTGTTGGCTTTGAAGTAGAACTTTCATTTCTTACTGGTGTCACACAGAGGTCGTTGCTGTGCTGCAAGTCAGAAAGAGAGCCACACTGTGAACTGCTTTCTGCATGCTTGTTATTGTTAGACCATTACCAATCTGCTTTTGTACAGGCTACCTCAAGGAAACATTTGTGAATTGTCATCAGCAGATGGGAGTTTTCACCACATAAATGTTGCACAGGCAAGAGTAAGCAATTTTGAAAAACACAGGATATGTTTTTATTGTTCTTGTAAGCTTTTAGGCTAAAGAAAAGAGGCTCCATAGATATCACCACATTTACAAACACAGCAGTCTCTGTGAAAAGTCAGCAGGACCCTGTATGTTTTTGAGAGGGCTGTGGACTGCAGTATTCTAAAACAGAGCAGAACATCACACCATTTCAAACAACACGAATGGAAAGACACTATATACAAGGGCTTACTTCTCTGTTTCAAAGGCCTTAGGCTTCTTCTATGTTGCATCACTACAGCTGAACAAATGAAGGATAAAAAGGGCCATTCTGATAGTGAAGAGACCTTTCCCTGGAATATCTCGCATAATTCCTGAAGCTCTTATGTCCCGGAAGAGGTTTTCTAGTGGAATTGATTCTACAGCAAGGTTTTGTTTGTTGTAATTTCTCAGTTTGAAATGTGATGAAAAAGGCTTTCGTGTCCACAGTTTCCACATTTGAGAATGCACCCATAGCTATAAAATAGTGGATTATAGTTTCTTCTTTTATCGAGGGCAATTAATAAATAGACACTCCCAGTATCTACCAGGGTAAATACAAAAACTGCAGGTTATAACAGTTGATCATTTGTTGTACTTTTTTCTTTTTTTGCATACTCTTTCATTGTACATTTGCATTTCCTGTGGTATGTGTGCCTGTGGGTGAAAGTGCTTCAGCACACTTTAATTAGTCAAGCACCAGTAATTTCTATCACAGCAATATAAATTCAGAGCTGCTGATGATATGGCTGTAAGTATCAGCTTTTTTTGCCCTTATTTATTAAACTGGAATGATCAGTTGACAACTCATTCACCTCTGATGAGGCCAGTTCAGTTCTTACTTCCCTGAAAACTTTGTCTCTAAATGTTTTTGGTGACATGCTCTGTCCGATAAAGATAAACTGGACATTCCACAGTTGCTATTTATTTAATAAGTAACTATGACCTACCTTGTTGCAAAAAGATAATGACGAAATATTTTATGTTCCTTCTACATATTTTGCTCCATTAATAAAGTTCTTTTTAACAATGTTCATTATGCTGCACTACGATCTAGCAATGTTAAAAAAACCCAGAAGTGCTGCCTCCATTGAGATGAATTCTGTCTCTCTGAGCTGTGAACCTAGTTATTGAAATATATGAAATTATGTTTTACAAATACATAGTCTAGTCAGAGATTTATGTAACAAAGGTTGCAAAACAATCACGTGCCTTAAATTGTCACTCTTTAGAGTGCTGTTGTTCAGAGATACTTGTGTGTACTTTACAAAAGGTGTCAATTTACTTCATATATTTTTAAACAAGTCAAGTTGTTCTGCTAATGTCTTTATAGAAATGTTTTAATAGTATATCATAATGAGAAGTTTGGCAATAAATCGTATCACTTTGGTGGAATCACACTGCTTTGGCAAGTGATTTAGAGAATAATTTATTTATTACACTTAAAAAATACTTTGCATTCAAGACTTCTGAGATGTATTTCTGCTCCCAAATCAAAGTTAAAAAAGACAATAGAGTGCTGCTGATAATTCACATCTTTTATAAAACGCAAGTCATTAAAAGCAGCAACTAAACTGGTAGATTTCCCGAGGCTCATTCTGACATCTATAACACTTTTTGTACAGTTCTAGCCCTGCTGTAATCAATGACAGAATTCCAATTGACTTTATAAGTATTGTATTTCCATCCATAGAGCACAAAGGGCACATATTTTGTCAAGTTATATACAGAGATGTAATCATAACAATTACTTATAATTTAAATTTTACATAAATAACATACAGCATCTCATAATGCACCTGGATCTGGACAATTCAACATCATAGAAGCAAAGATCTGACCAGTCTTAGAAAATGATTTCATTAGTTTCAGCAAAGATTCAGAAAGGCTAAGTGATAAACACAAAACCCTACTGGCTCTAGGACATATTTATAGTTTATTTTAAAGCGTAATCCTCCAAGTGTTATCAACAAGGGAAGAGGTTTTTCAGAGCCATTACTGAATACTGCAGTGCTTTCAGGAAGCACGTGTGTGCATGCATAAAAGGGATCCTAGAAGGCAGTGTAGCTGTACTCATGACTGAAATGAGGAAAGTGAAGCAGAAGGATCACTTTAGTGCTGCTAAGTTGTGAGTAGCTAAGAATGGGAAAAAAACATCTGTGGGCTAAGTATGTGCACTTGAATGCTCACAATAGAAACAATAAAAACTGAAATGGGTAAAACTGACCTCCAAAGAAGATAAGGTAGAGAGGTGCAAAACACCTATATCACCTGCCTAATAACCAATGCTTAATTCCTACCCACACATACATATTTTCAAAGGATAACTCTATTTTAGAGTTATTTTTAACTATTTTATCTATTTTTATATTTATCTATTTTTAACTCACAATTTTAGCTGGCACCTTAATATTAACATTTCCTTCAGTGTAAAAGCAGCGGAAATGTCAAATAATGTAGTCACAAATAATCCTGGATCTACAACCCAAGATGTGAGAAAAAAAATTCACAGAAGTTTAACGAAGACATAAAACTCACTTACCCTGTGACTGCAGTAAGGTACCAAGAAACAACATGATGATTACACAGCTTGTGATCATCTTATACTCACTGTCTCAGATCATTACTGTATAGAGACAGTTTCATCCAGGAAATAGAAATGGATTTTGATAAGAAGACAGGACAGACTGCGGTGACCAATTGCAGGGCATGACCAGATGAGCAGACTGACCAGCAACCTGTTCACATCCAACCAGTCCCCTTAATACCATGATCTCTCTCCTTACTGTTGTTCATCCTCTAAACACCTTAATCTCCCTCTTTCCCTGTCTTTGCTTCCTATTCAAAGCATCTTATACAATCTCTTGCAGAATTCCAAAATGCATCCCATAGGCAGTAAGCTTCCTTGGTCTGTAAAGTGATACAGAGAGCCCATCTACCTGACTAACCTCGATGGCTTTCACCACAAAATGAGCTGATTTTCCTCCTGTGACAGCCCTGGAAGAAGCCAGATCACAGTGCCCCCCAGTTTCTCTTACTCAGTTGTAAGGGTTTCCTGACCACCACTGTCTCTCTGTGCTCCTTTATGTGTGTCAAGATGAACTTTGTGTTTCATAACCTAACAGTTTCATTGTAGATTCTGGGGGAAGTAAAAAAAAATATTCTCTGTTTTTACTTTTATAATACATGATTTTAAATCTGTCACCTGCTCAGGTTTTGTGTGTGATAAGAAGTATTTTTTGCATTGCTGGGATTACCAAGATAAATACAGTTACCTGCAACAAACTGGTTTCTGCTAAAAATTTGTGGATTCTATCTACCACCTGACATGCATAAAGAATAACAGCATCATTACAAAATGGCAATTATAATTTAGTCAATTAGCCTTTTCAGATAAAAGTTTCATTAATACCATTTATAACATCACTACAACAAACTCTTACTTCTTTGACATGCTTAAAAGCCAGATCAAACTAACAAGTAATATACAACCCTAGATTTAATCCACTGAACATTGCCTATATTTCTTAAGATAATGGAGCTATTCAGACATTCAGAATCATAGAATCATTTAGGTTAGAAAAGAGCCCAAAGATCAATGAGTCCCACTGTTAATCTAACACTTCCAAGCCCACCACTAAGCCATGTCCCTAATCACACATTCAGATCTTTTAAATGCCTCCATGTATGATGACTCAAACACTTCCCTGGACAATGTTTCAGTGCTTGTCAACCAATGAAGAACCCAATGAAGAAATTTTTCCTGTTACTCAATCTAAACCTCCAATCTGCAGCCTCTTGTTTCTTGAGGCAATTTGTTTCCTCTTGTCCTGTCACAGAGGAATGAGGCCACAATGCTGACCTAAAAATGGTTTGAGACATAGGTATGTTGGAGAGCATCAAATGTAGGATGATTGTAGAGTCTCATGCCATAACACAGGTATGTCTGCTTTAGAAATATATTTCACAGGACAAAGAGAAGACCCAAAAGTGTCAATGGAAGATTTGTGTCAAATTCATCATTGGGGTGATTGCTGAAACACACGGGACAGGTAACCTTTCTGGAGCATTGTAAAATAGGTTTTTTTGGTTGCATTAGCATATACATAGTCTAAGAAGAGATATAAGCGTACTGAAGAAACAGCTGAAGTGAAACAGCTTTTATTATACAACAGTAGGCAAAATATTGAGAATATATATAATCTTTATCATATGGATACAAAAACGGACCTAATTTGGACTGAAGATAACCCATTTATCCAGTGCTGCAGGTCTTTTTACTGTTCTTAATCCAATTTTTACATTGCATAATTCCTTCTTGTTTTAGAATAAATATACCTTTCTAAGAAAGTCTATTTCTTATACAAATCATTAGGGGACAACCTTGTGTTGTGAATATTTTATTTCTTTAACAGGCTTGCACTCTAAAAAATTTAGACATTTTTTAAAATGGTAGTTTTGAAAATACCAGAAACTGGTTTTGCTCATGATTTTTCTTAATGAATGATGCTTGATTGTAATACAAAATAGTCAGGAGTACAGAGATAGTTTAACCTATGATATATCTTCCCATGCAAGCACTGCCCTTCTAGGCAACTAATTTTGTAAAGTGGAAAAGGAAGAGGTGGCTGTCTTCCCCTCTTTTACCCTCCCCCATACCTTGAAACATGTAGCTAATATCTTCAAGAATTTCCAAATCATTTGGTGACTCACATCTGAAAAGAAATCTGAATGAATTTGTCCTGTTGTGCTGGATCTGGATACACTCTGGACAGACCTAGAAGAATAGAAAGTCTATTATGAAGGAAGGTAATTGTATTTTTGGTATGTATTTGGTAAATATGTGAAAAGACAAGCAGTTACTTTTCTGGGAGCAACTGAGTGTGACCAAAAAGACCCTTTTTGCTAGATTTCACTAGGATTCCTAATACCTACAGCTGTTAGCAACACCACCAGTTTGCAGGAGTGGAATAATGAGTTTGAATAGCCAGTGACCAGCAGATCAGATGTTGTGACAGTTTGTAGTAACCTTTGTACAGCAGGGTCAGAAAAGAAAAAAAAAAAAAAAAAAGACGAACTGAACACACAGAATTACTTTGTGCAAAATTATCATCTTAAATACCTGTCATGAAAGAATACAGGCTCTTGTCTACATTTCTACCTAATGAGGAAATAGTGACATATTTCAAGCATTCACCTGACCCACCTGAGCTCTGAGTTCACTTCATGTTACATTCATGTTCAAATATCCTTGAATAGGTAAATAAGAAGTTATGTATTAAGAAACTACCTGCATGTAGATCATGTAAAGAAATGAATACTTAGGCGTTTCTGTAAAAAATGAAGCTAGTTCCACTTCCTCACTGTAAGTATTTTCTTTAGCTTTATTGGACTTTTTAGTTAGGCTCACTTTTAATGATGATAAATATGTATTGAGCAATTGGGAGGGCCAGACAAGATTCCTCGACATGGGAACATTGCACAAGCACAGAGTACAGCATGTGACAGATGTTAGCAATCCATGGACAGACAACTTCAGAGAAACATGTTTCGAGTAGTTTTACGAGTTTATGTTTCAGTTTGCCTTGCAAGCAATTAGAATTTTACTACAGGAGACTGTATGAAAAAAACTATTAGACTAGATTACAAGATTAGATTAGATTAGATTAGATTACAGAATCACTAGGTTGGAAGATACCTTCAAGACCATCAAGTCCAACCCGTGCTCTAACACCTCAAATAAACCATTGCACCGACTGCCACATCCAGTCTTTTTTAAAACACATCCAGGGATGGTGACTCCACCACTTCCCCAGGCAGACCATTCCAGTACTTTATCACTCTTTCTGTAAAAAATTTTTTCCTAATATCCAACCTATATTCAGCTGGGTGCAGTTTAAGACTGTGTCCTCTCATTCTGTCAGAGACCAAACCCCACCTGACTACAGCCACCTTTCAGGAAGCTGTAGAAAGTGATAAGGTCACTCCTGAATCTCCTTTTCTCCAGGCTAAACAACCCCAGCTCCCTCAGCCGTTCCTCACAGGGTTTGTGTTCCAGGCCCGTCTCCAGCCTTGATGCCTCCTCTGGATGTGCTCAAGCGTCTCAATGTCCTTCCTAAACTGAGGGGACAGAACTGGACACAGCACTCAAGGTGTGGCCTCACCAGTGCCAAGTACAGGGGAAGAATCACCTCCCTGGTCCTGCTGGCCACACTATTCCTGATCCAGGCCTGGATGCCATTGGCCTTTTTGGCCATGTGGGCACACTGCTGGCTCATGTTCAGTCAGCTGTCATCAAGTACCCCCAGGTCCCTTTCTGCCTGGGCACTGTCCAGCCACACTGTCCCCAGTCTGTAATATTGTGGGGGATTATTGTCGCCCTCCTACCTTCCAACAGATCGACACACGCTCCCAACTTAGTGCTGTCTGAAAATTTACTAATGAAAGATTCGATACCCTCATCCATGTCATCAATAAAAATATTTAACACAACTGGCCCCAGCACAGACCCCTGAGGGACACCACTAGTGACTGATCCCCAGCTGGATGCAGCACCATTCACCACCGCTCTCTGGGCCTGGCCATCCAACCAGTTCTTAACCCAGCAAAGAGTGCTCCTGTCCAAGACATGGGATTAGATTAGACTAGATTAGATTAGATTAGATTAGATTAGATTAGATTAGATTAGAAGCATTACCGGACCTGCTGCTCACTGATACAGATGAGCCCTTTAAAGGGGGCAAAGCTTTACAGGCAGCCTGGGCGGTACCCTGGGACCGATCGCCGGGCCAGAGAGGTGGGATTCTGGTCCGGAAGGGTTGGGCTGGGCTCCAGGAGTGGCGGCAGGGGCAGGGGCAGGGGCAGGGGCAGGGGCAGGGGCAGGGGCAGGGCTGGGCTGGACTGGGCTGGGCTGGGGCAGGGAAGGGCAGGGCAGGGCTGGGCTGTTCCGGTGCCGGCGGCTCTCCTCGGCGCTCCGGGTGCTCCGGCTGTGAGCCCGGCATTCCCCGAGGTGAGGGCATTCCCCGGGATGAGGGGATCCCCTGGGATGAGGGGATCCCCCGGGCCGGGCCCCGGCCGCTCTCGCCGTGCAGCTCTCCCGGCCTCGCCTGGCCCGGCCCGGCCCGGCCCGGCCCGGCCCGCTCCTGACCGCGGCCCGCTCGGGCTCCCCCGGCTGCTCCGCGCCGGTTTCCTCCGGAAGGGCGCTGGAAGGGCTGCGAGTAACAAGTTTTAGGAAACAGTCTTGTCCTGGCTGGCAGGGTTTCAGACCTGCAAAGCTCCGACGGAAAAAAGGGATGGCAGGGCTCACACCGCCCTGCATTCCGGTTTAGCAGTTTTCCTAGACAGGGTTCTCCAGGAGCTTTGCAAAAATCACTGTCTATTTAAACGGCGCTCCCTGCAGTCCTGAACACTGCCGTGTTCTCACGGAATTGTTAGGCTTTCCCGAGGTCTTTTTTCACTGGCCTGAACATGACCTCACTGACAGCTAGAGTTTCATTTAGTGAAATATTTAGGAAGCCCTTTGCACTATGGTATAATGGCCTCTTGTTTGGGAGAAAAACAATAAGGGCATGTCTTTCTCCCATGCTCCAAGTGCTTGATGGAGAAATAGACTTCAATTATATAATATTATATTATGATATTCAAATAGAGCCCCATGCTATGATTATGAAGTCACAATGTGACTTCCAATCTTTATGCTGCCATCGCTATAGAAAGCAAAGTTCTCTTCATACTGTTAGCCCCATGAAAGGTATACTCTGGGGAATTAGCGTCCTGTGTTCTACAAAAAACATTGCTCACCAACTGTTAGTTAATAACATTAACTTTTTCTCCCCTTAGAATGGTAGAATCATTCAGAGTGGAAAAGATCTTTTAAGACCGAGTCCAGCCATAAACCTAATACTGCAAAGTCCTCCACTAAAACATGTAAATAACCACACTTACGGGTCTTAGAAGTACCTTTCAGAGAGAGCGACTCCACCACTGACTTCCCTGGGGAGCCTGTTCCAGGGCTTGACAACCCTTTAATTGAGGAAATTTTTCTTAATATCCAATCTAAACCTTCCCTGGTGCAACCTGAGGCTGTTTCCTGTCATCCTATAATTTCTTATTTGGAAAAAGACCCCTACACCTGCCTTGCTCAATAGTTACAGAGAGTGATTAAGATCTTCCCTGAGCCTCCTTTTGTCCAGGCTGAACAACCCCAGCTCCCTCACCCCTCATCAGACTTGATTTCAAGACCTTTAAACGATTTTGTTTCTCTTCTTTGGACACCCTTCCTCAAATTTAACATACAGATTCAAGGCTATTAGTTCTTGTGTTTAAACTATGAAAAAACAAGAAATCAGAGCATGCCATATCTCGATTTTCTACATTCTATAACCTGACTATTTTCATTTTAATCTCTTTTCCCCTTTGGCAGATTACCTTTTCTTTACATCTCATGCCCACAGGTTTCAGTCGAATCACCTCTTTTGAAGCTGCAGAACACACACCTTCAACTAGTATAAATATATATTTTTAAGCAGCAGACCAGGGTGTTAATAGTTAACTAAGCTGTCAGTAAAACGCCACAGCTCCTTTTGACACACAAGACTTTTCTGTACTGCAAGAATTCCTGCTCTGCTTCAAGCTTTTGCATGCCATGGCTTATTCTAAACTCTCCTTGTCTTGCTGAAACTTTATAATAATGAAGTTTATTAATCACAGTGCTTCAGTCTGCATTCTGAAGTGATGCAGTAATGAGATAATCACTTTCCTCCCATCTTTTACACCCCTTTTCATTTGGATTTTTCAGTTTTTATAACCTCTTTCCAGGTAATAAGGGATCCTATGTATGTGATTGCTTTCATTCAAATAAATCTTTTGAGTGTCTTCCAGTTACTTGGAAAGTAATTGTAGAATATGCCTTTAAAAACAATCTAAAAGTTTGAACTATTAAATTGCAGCTGAGCTTTAAGATTTACTATATATGGATTAACTCAAAGGACTATCCAAAACCCGCTAGAATTTGTAGATTTTTGTATTGCGAAATGAATATGTCCAGTGATTGACAAAAAAAAAGGGTATGATCTGAAAAAACTGAAACATTTTGTGCCTTGAAGTAACCTTAAGTGGTAAGTAGTGAGTGGCAAAGTGTGAAAGACCAAACAGAGATACCTATATTGTGAAAAATCAGATTAATGGAATAAGATACTAGGCTAGGAGCTGTAAGAGGTAATTATATATTACTTATTCATTCACACACTTGATGCGGAGAGGGAATATCTTAATTTTAGTATAATATAATTCCATGTGCTGATTTGCAATAGGCTTTTTTAAAACTCCCAGACATTTACTTCTTACATAATGTACCTTTGGTTCCTGAATGGTAACTTTGAATCATGGTTTTGCCAACAGGTTTGACTTTGTTGCTGAATTCTTAAAAAAATACTAATCAGGATGAATAGTCTAAAAGAAAATTTTAATTTCCTTATCTGAAAAGTAAAACTTCATAGACTAATTTGATGTATATTTTTAGAATGAGTGTATATTATGATGCAAATCTGTTTCTGTTCCGTACCATTGACTGTCTGGTGCTTTTTATGTCATAAAAGAGTAAAAATTTTGATGAAGGGTGAATTTTAGCTGTCCCTGACCAAAAGAAAATGTGATACGTGTAGATATAATGTTACATAGTTTCAACAGCTTAAAAGTGGAGTTACCTTTGTCAGTTAGATGTGCAAGGGAAGGAATCCAGTCTTATATGCAAGTAGTTTGTTGAGGCTGTAAAGGAATACTAACAGAATTTTAGAATAACTAAATTTTCAGTGGTAGATTACAGATGTGATGTAGATTTATTTTATTTTTATGTTCTAATATCAAGCTTCTAGCTAAAAAATGTAGAATAAATTTGATTAACTTTGGTGCCTTCACATAAAAGAAAGAATGTAACTGATGTATAGCCAATTGCTACAGATACTCAGATTTGCTCAGATTGTAGACTGGATAACTGGTTTATAAGGCTGGACAAGTTTCTCAGCTGAAAGTTTGTCATATTTTGATAGTATAAAGTCCAACTTGCCACTTCATGCCTTAATATTAGTCATCATTGTAAAGTGGACAAAATCACACGCTTATTGATAGTGAAAACTGTTATCTTCCATTTTCTGATTGGTATCTTGCTCTTGGATCATGGAAAGATTTTTGTACCATTCTCACCTGAGGCCATGTTTAATGCACATGGGTATCAAAGGTCTCAACAGCAAATTCTTGTACATCTGCACCCAGTTGGTGCATGTGCAGATGCATTTCAGATGCATTTGCATTTGAGGCTAAACTCATTCTTTTATCCTACCCATCCTCCTCAGCTTTTCTTACCCTTTCTCTTTCACACTCCCCTTTCTCTATCCCTTTCCCTTTAGCCTTCCCCTACCTTTAGCCTACTATCCATCCCCCAATGGATCTTTTAGCTCCTGGCCAGGCAGTAGAACGGCTGTTTGCTTTATCGTTGTTGCTATCTTGTTTTTGTTTGTCTGTGATGGTTGATTTTTTTGGTTTTTTTTTTGGTTGTTTGAATTTTTTTTGTAACTGAGAAAGTTATCTCAGCATGCATCATGAAGATGTAGAAGAGCATTTTGCAGTATTTGGAAGCAGTTACGCTAATCTAATGGAGGTTTGTGTAACTGGCAATGAGGAATGTTTCCTGGGAGCACTTAGTGTTTATAAAATTACATAAAGAAGAGTGGTGTAAGCTGAAAGATATGTCAAGTGAAATATAGGGTGACATGGATGTCAGTGCTTTGCATTGTCTTGACCACGTACCAATTATGCAATTGCTTTTTGCATTGAAATCAGGATGGAGGAAATCCCAAGATGCATCACCAAACCCAAGCTCCAAAGACAAGTGTTGATAGCTGTCGAAGCATAAAGGTAAATATGAATGTAAGTGCAGTCAGGGAAGTGATAGCAGATGTGTGTGCCCATAAAAAAGACCTTGAGACAACAAAAAGTGTTTTGATGGATGTAGGTGATAATTTTATGATAAGTAATCAAGAGGTTCAGGTAGATTTGGTAAATCCTGCATTTTGTATCCAGGTTTCCATTTTCCTATGAGAGACAAACAAAATAAATATGAGTAAACGTTGACATTTTTCAAGAGTAACTTGGTCCCTGTATGTAAGTTATGAGGGAAGGGGCAACACACCATCTTTCCTTCTGCCTTTTTTCCTCAGCTTTAGAACTGAGTGCATTCAACAGGCTGCACTTTCAAAAAAGAAAATGGTGATTTTCACACTTCAGTTATAGCCATTTTGTTTTGCTATTTAGGGAACTTTGCATTTGGCTTAACAAACAGGTATGACTTAATGAAGCAGAACAATACAACAGCGTTACTTGCATACAGGTTTTTGAGAAAGGCTTGGATTGGGTGACATTTCGGTAAATGAAGATAGCTAATCAACAATATTTTATATGCATTCCAAATTTGGAATATAAGAACAGATGCATTTACAGACATTTGTTAGAGAAAAGTGTGTGCTTTTTTTCTCTCTAAAGATTGTGTATAAAGTGTGCAAACAAAATAATGCCAGAAAAATGCTTGAAATGAAAAGAAAGTGCTGGTAATATTGAAAAACATTGCTATTAAAGAGGAAGTTTTAAAGAACAAATTTGTTGATTAGTTAGGTGGTTTGAGTTGCCTTGTAGTGCAACTCTATTGCCCCGTAATTCAGAAAACATTGTTAGTGTTCAGTGCTCATAACTTGTCACATCAATAGTGAATCCAAGCCTGATTCAGTGTATATTTTTGCTACACAATATTTGCCATGAGGAAAATTCAGGCTCTTCTTTTGTGCATAAGCAAATTTCTATTAAATAAGACTGCAAAGAATATCTGCAGTGATCTTCTGTGGGGTCACAGGGAAGCTCAGCAGCTTTGGCCTTCATCTGGTAGACGATGGGGAAGACAACATTTAGCAAGTTTAGCAAATCTGTCTGTTGTACCTGTTGAGAAACATTCTAGGTATAGCAATACTTGGTTCTGTGGTTATACTCTGCAAGCCCTCTGTTCAAAATCAGTTCAGCATGGGGGACAAGTTAAAGTTCAGTAGATTGTTCAAGAGAGAATTGGAACATTTTGAACTTTGAGTTCAGCAATATCTTGCTATGAAGACTGAACTTACCACCTTATTTGTCTTACTTGTCTTTGAATTTTAATCAGCAGGTGAACCAAGTTTAATTTGTACTGCTTTGACACAGAGACTTCTTGTGGCAGTAGGTGAATCTTATTCAAGTGAATTGTATTTGATAGACTGTTTTTTCTGTGTTTTGGTGCTAGTAGGTAGAAACAACTAGATATCCAGGTAGAATGGAGGCTAAGTGGACTGAAAAAGTCAGGCAGTCAAAATCTAATTTTCTCTCTCAAATGTAATTTCTATTTTGTGCATTTTCAAAGTATGTGCTGAAATAGCTGTAAAAAAGACTTAAAGATTTAACTCTAGAAAAGAGATCAAACTATTTATTTTGCCTCAAAGGACCTTTCCTTTGGAAAATACTATCTCAAGATCAAGCCTGGTTTTAAGGTTCAAAAATGACTTCGTTGCTCGCAAAGATACAGAATTAACTCTGAGATAAATGCAGGCTCTAAGATGCAGCTGATGGATCCAAGGAGTCAGAAGTACCTGAAGCACTGTGCTTAGAGAAAAGCTAGGTCTATGTAGCACACTAGCAAGTGTTTCTCTGACTAGTACTTGGTATATATCTATAAAGGGTTTTACTGAAATATGAGGCTGGTGTAATCGTGTGTGATTATCTCCAATCAGTACACTCCAATTGTGTATAGAATTCTTTGGCATGCATACCAATGAAAATAAGTACAATGTGCCAAAAGGAATTGAGAGGTCTGTGATTGTCTTGTTTTCCCTCCCAATTCCAGATGAGTGAGCTGGTGGGAAAGTGAGCTAAACAAATTCTTATCTTTTCCTGTGACTCTTTATGAGGCAGGCATCACTCTCAGGATCACTGTTTGCTGCTCTTTAAGGAAGAGAGATCCTGAAACTTAGCAACTGCTTAGCAACTGCTCTTTATGCTCTGTTTCCACATGAATAACACCATCCATACCTTTATATTTTAAACCAGAAATGGTGAATACAGAAACAGATTCTGGCATACTCCATGTGCTGTAAAATATTCTGGAGGATGCAACCCTGGCTCACTCTGCTTTCTGTGGTCCAGTTTTCTGACTTAATTTAAAACAGGACTTGTAAAACTTACCAGATCATTACTGTGTCAGACCAAGC
This sequence comes from Acridotheres tristis, assembly GCA_037013685.1. Classification (NCBI taxonomy): domain Eukaryota; kingdom Metazoa; phylum Chordata; class Aves; order Passeriformes; family Sturnidae; genus Acridotheres; species Acridotheres tristis. Next base: position 56,452,771 of record CM072886.1, on the reverse strand, counting down.
TCACTCTTCTGTGAAACATCTGTAAGGCTGGGCTGGAGAATTCACTATTTCTAGCCTGACCTGGAAGTGATAAATTCATTACTGGCTGAACAGCAGATCCTGGAGGGTCATAATCAGTGGCACAGGGACTAGTTGGAGGCCTGTCATTCGTGGTATCCCCCAGGGTTCTGTACTGGGCCCAGTATTGTTTAACTTGTTCGTCAGTGATTTGGACGTAGGGGCAGATGCCTCCTCAGCAAGTTCACTGAGGACTCAAAACTGGGAGGGGTGTCTGACACCCCAGAGAGCTGTGCAGCTCTTCAGGAGGACCTTGACAGGCTGGAGGGATGGGCACAAAGGAGTCTTCAGAAATTCAACAAGGGCTAATGCAGGGTCCTGCACCTGGGGAGGAATAAACCCCTGCTGGTGGCCAAACTGCTGGAAAGCAGCTCTGTGGAAAAGGGCCTGGAGGTCCTCGTGGACAGCAAACCATCCATGAGCCAGCAGTGAGCCTCTGTGGCCAAGGCAGCCAATGGGATCCTGGGGTGCATTGGGAAGAGCATTGTCTGCAGGTGATCCTGACCCTCTACTCAGCTCTGGTGAGGCACATCTGGAGTGCTGTGTCCACTTCTGTGCTCCTCAGGACAAGACATGGAGCTCCTGAAGCAGGTCCAGGGGAGACTACAAAGTTGATCAGGGGTCTCGAGAATCTCTCTTATGGGGTAAGGCTGAGGGAACGGGACCTGTTCAGCCTTAAAAAGAAGATTGAGAAGTGAAGAAGTGAGTGGTCTCCTCCTCATCAATGTCTACAGTATCTAAGTGAGGAGTGCCAGAAGATGGAGCCAGGCTCTTGTCAGTAGTGCCAACTGATAGGACAAGATGCAATGGGCACAAATGGATGCACAAGAAATTCCACCTGCATGTGAAGAAGAACTTTACTATTGAGGTGACCTGCTGAGCCACACTTATGTCTATGGGAGCAGATGGGATTAATCCAAGGATACTGAAGGAGCTGCTGGAAGGTTCACCAAGCCTCTGTCCATCATTTATAATCAATCCTGGTTAACCGGGAGGTCCCAGACAACTGGAGGTTGGCCAATGTGATGCCCACCCACAAGACGGGCTGGAAGGAGGATCCAGGGAACTACAGGCCTGTCAGCCTGACCCAGGTGTCCAGGAGGGTTATGGAACAGATCATCTTCAGTGCAATCACATGGCACATACAGGACAACCAAGGGCTCAGGCCTAGCCATCATAGGTTTAGGAAAGGCAAGTTCTTCCTAGCCAACCTGATCTCCTTTTCTGACCAGGTGACCCACCAGATGGATGGGGCAAAGGCTGTAGATGTTGTGACTGAGCCCAGAGAGATGTGGAGAATGGTGCTACGTCCAGTTTGTGACTGGTCACTAGTGGGGTTCCCTGAGGCTCAATATTGGGCCATTTCTTTTTAATATCTTTATTGATGATCTGGATGAGAGGATCAAGTGCACTCTCAGTAAGTTCACAAATTACATCAAGTTAGGTTGGGAGTGTTGGTCTGCTGGAGGGTAGGAAGGCTCTACAGAGGTGTTTGGATGGGCTGGATTAATGGATTGAGGCCAGTTTTATGAGGTTCAACAAGATCAAATGCTTGGTCACAGCAACCCCAAGCAGCTCCATGGGCTGGGTGAAAAGTGACTGAAAAGCTGCCCAGTTGAAAAGGACCTGGGGATGCTGGTTGGCAGCGGGCTGAACATGAGCCAGTGTGTGCCCAGGTGGACAAGAAGGTCAAGAGGGTGTGGCTTGAATCAGAAATAGTGTGGCCAGCAGGACCAGGACAGGCAGAATCCTCTTGTACTTGGTACTGGTGAAGCTGCACCTCAAATCCAATGTGCCCTTTTGGGCTCCTCACTCCAAGAAAGTCATTGAGGTGCTGGAGTGTGTCCAGAGAAGAGCAGTGGAGCTGGTGAGGGTTATGGAGGGTAAATCATATGAGGAGCATCTGATGGAGCCTGTGTTGTTTAGTCTGGAGAAAAGGAAGCTCAGGGATACCTTGTTGCTCTCTACAACTGCCTGAAAAGAGGTAACCAGCAAAAGGACAAGAGGACATAGCTTCAAGCTGCACCATTGGAGGTTTGGGTTGGACATCAGGAAGAAGTTATTCCTTGAAAGAGTTGTTAAATATTGGAATGGACTGCCCAGGGAGGTGGTGGAGTCACCATCCCTGGATGTGTTCAAGAAACAGCTGGACGTGGCACTTAGTCCTATAGTCCTTTCCATCCTAAATGATTCTGTGATTCTCTCATTGCTCTCACTTGGATGCAAAGAGCATTAGGAGATGCCATAAATGTGCAACATCACAGACAAACTTCAAACTCTCTGGATAAAGTATTATTAGGAAAGTTGTGTGTAACAAAATGGGTATTGTTTGTCATGCAGAACAAAGCCATATACAGGTGTTACCTTTAAAAGCAGAATCTGGTTGAAGAGAACTTTTTAAACTTGACATGTCATTGCATGTCTTTTGCTGACAGTGTAAGTGGGAATACAGCTTTTTTAGTAAGCTGGTGGTAAGACTTAGTGGCTATAAACATTTATTAACAGCCTGAGCCTAGACCATATGCTTTCAGACAAAATAGAAGACATGGATGATGAACTACTTTAAAACTTGTAGAGTTTCTTCCCTTGAAAATGTTTTCAGCATTTGTTTTGGGCTTGCCACCAGCTCTGAGCCTGGGAATCTTGTGAGCCTGCACAACCCATCTGTTCATTCTCTCTTTGATCCTTGGAACATGAAATAGAACAAGTTTTTCTGGCCAAATTAATTCAAGGTAATCAGCCAGTGTATCAGATTATTCAATGTCTGTCCTACTGCCTAGATGAGAAGACAGTTCATTCTACAGGTACTCAAAAAAACCCCAGAGACAGCAAACCTTTGCAGTCAGGGACGAGCTGTGATTCTTTGTGTTTTTTGCTTTGCCCTATTAACATTTTCAGGAAAAACTGTTTTAGTCCTTCACCTGTCCTCTGTTGCTCTTTTGCATTTAATTCATTCATGATCCAAAAAGAAGCAGGATGTGGAAGTAAGCTCAAAGCAGGAGAGAAGACAGTGGTCAAAGTAATACATTATCAAGACTCTTGCCCTGAACTCTTTGCACAGTTACAGACTGCTGTGCTCAGCTTCCCTTTGTTGCAGAAGACTGATCTCTGAAATGTAATGTACCATCAATATGAGGATAAGACTGTGTAGCACCAGTAAATATAACTTCTCTTCTGACTGGGACCAAAGTAGCACCCCAGACCATCTAGTAACTTGGAAATGAAGCACTGTGCACTTCTTGGACAAGTTACTATGGCCACTGAATATGGAAAAGCATTTTTTCCTGAGTTTGAAAACCACACCCACTCAAATATTCCTGTGCCAGCTAAAATATACCACTGTACATCAACTCTCTCTCAGTTCTCTTACTGGACGGAAGCCACATCCTGTTGTGCAGGTAAGCCAAGTCAACAAACTTAAATAAATGTTAGAGAAAAAGATTAATTAACTAATGCAGACATGTAACTGAAAAAAAGAAAAAGAGATGAAGTAAAGTACTGCAGATCTAGTTTTTTGCTCTACTTAATGCATAAGAGACTATTGTTGGAATGAAAATGCTCAGAAATGTGACATCTTTGTGAGATCTGACTAGATATCTTATTTTTGCACAGCTTCTAGGTTTTTCAGAGCTGCTGCATAAACAGCAGGAGCAAGGCTTCATTAGGAGTTAAGGTTCTGTCTAGCTATTCAGTTTTCATGGTTTCTTTCTACGGATGGATACAGCATGAAGTGCCATTATTTCTTCTTTGGTATTTCAGCTTAATGGGAAAGTGGTTTTCTTGTACACTGTTATCTTTCCCAAGATTTCCTTGAAGGATTCAGACATTCCTTGGCCTGGTTTTCTACAGGTGCTGCTTATATAATGTATTTTAAATAATCTGTCTCTTGGCTGCAGAAACATTGCAGGATTCCTCAGCTATGGTGGGAGTTGTATGTTGTCAGTGCAATCTGAAGTATTTATTGCCTTACTCTGAGATACTGAGATACTTTAGAACTGCAGAGCTGCAGGCAGATTTCTGTCTCTTCCTTCTCTGTGAAAACTGGGTTAACTTTGTCTCCCTGCATTCAGAGATCAAAAACAGACTTCTCTTGATGATGGAATGTTAACTGTTTTTACAGAACATTCTTCTCATCCTTATTCAATAGCTTATTTTGATTTACAAACACCTTGGTGTCATCACAGCCTGCTTGGAGTGACCAGCACTATCTTCGATTGTGCTACATGTAGCTGTCACCCTCTAGTGTTAGTATGTATTGCAACAGGGCCATCAAGATTGATACAGGATCTAGAAACTATTGAATTATCCTGGTAAGAAAGGAGGATGCTGGTGCACTTTGAGAAGGACAGATTTTAAAGGGCATGTTTCTTCTGTAAGGCTGTTGCATCAGTGATGAGTGACATTGTGAAAACATCCAGTAAAATTCCCAGTAGATGGTCAGGCCAAATGAAGAGGCAGTAACATGGAAAAAGAAAAAAGCAAAGCCTCAGGTCAGCACTTTAAGTCTCCTATGCAGTAAACTCGGTGCCCCCGACTTCCCACTAGTTAATGTGTAGCTGGAGCAATGTCAGAGCAACAGACTCTTTCAGAGACTCTTCACTGATTTGTACAGCCAGTATATGATGAGACTTATTTAAGCTTGGAATGCTTACAGAATCAGAAATGTTTGAAATACACTACTAATTATTGTTGACATGAATACCATGAATTAATTGGAGTCTTATTGTTAATATGCAAAGCGAAATTCCTGCATTAACACCTTTTTTCCTTTTCTTTTTTAAGGAAGAAAGAGTATTCTCTCCTGATCTGAAATGGAATCTATCTGTTCTTGTGCCATTCCATAAGCATAGGTCATAGTCTAATGCATAAATTAGCTCTAAAGCAACAAGTAGGAATAGGTGAATGTGTAACTATATTACAGAATCCCAGAATGGCTGACTGGGTAAGGTTGAAAGGGAGCTCTGGAAGTCACCTAGTCCAACCTCCCTGCTCAAGCAGGTTCCCCTAGAGCACATTACTCAGGACTGTGTCCAAATGGTTATGTAATTGGTAGGTGAAAAGATAAATAAGATCGTGGAGATATCAATTAAATTATTAGTTTACAATCTTTATTTTAAATTTTGCATTTAATTTTGCAAATACTTGTTTTGAAACCCAAGAGTGGTTTTCTAAAGAGGCTTGTGAACACTGGGTACTGCAAATATTCAGTATGGCTTTTCATATCACAGTATGGGAGTGTATGACATTGAAAAAACCCAAACATGATATACCCAGAGAAGAAATGCTGCATGTTGATGAACATCTGTTCATGAATATCTGTTATTTCAAGAAAAGTAAAATAAAAAAAGGTATCAGTAACAGTGGTGTTTACAGAAAACTAGCATTAAAAATAGTACTTAGAGTGATAAGTAAGATCTTAAGAGTAGTTCTTAATATGGCATTTTTTCATGGTGTTAACTAGTATTTAAATTCAGCTAAAACTGCATGGAGAGTTTGTAAGTATTTTTTTAATTTGTAAGAGGAGATATTCTAAGGTACTTTGAAATAATAAATATTAATTATGTTTTAGAATGAGTGAATTTATTTAAAACTTAAATTTACTTCCATAAACTGGCATAATTTTAGTAGGAATTATTTTAGCATCATGGACTTTACTAGAAATTTATGGGCCGAGGTGGTGTACTGAACAGACCAAGATTTTTCAGGTGAACAAAGTTGCTTTCTTGGTTTTATTCTAAGTGAGAATTAGACCCGGGAACTTCCTTCCGTTGCATCTTCGCAAATGAAAGCGAGTGTGATATTCATAATAATGAATGTACTCTGATTCTGAGGAGGTACATTTTAATTTGACAAGTTGAATAAAGTAATATATTTTGTAGTTACTGACTTGTTTGCAGTGACATTCACTAAAAAAAGAGGGATTGATGCCTCCCTGAAGGATGCAGTTTACTCCCTGACAAAGTCCACATCAGATAACTTCTGTTGATCTTTCCTCCCCATCTAAGAGATACCATGAATTTTATAACCAGCTTGTTAAGAAGATGAGATTAGACTGTTGCTGTTGTCCAAAAAATGCCTTTGGCAGCTGGGGAATCTTGGAGAAGCATGAAAATCTAAGGAAGATTATGACCAGGTCATCATTACTTTTTAGGAATTGTATTAAACAAACTACAGTTTTAAATTTATTTTTATTTGTTTAAATAGCTGAATTTAGCTAACATTACATATATTGCCGTTTATTGTTTAGTGCTGATCAGATACAATACGTATGCAGTGCTATTAATATTAATATGAGCAATTTATGAGCATGTAAAACGAATAATAGTCATCAGGTCAATGTGCCAAGCTGGCCCAATTCAGTTGTAATATAAGGAGGTAGAATTTCTTAAGAGACACATATATGAGGTAATACATGAAGTATATTAATTTACTTCAAACCATCTAATTTCTATGCACTATATCTGTGAATAGTGTATGTTTGATTTGCTGAATGGAGAAACAATTTTTTTGCATTTTTATGCAGATAAAGCTGTATTTTGTAAATGAGCAAGAGAAATATCTTGGCTCTTTAGATTGGGGAGGACTTTTATTGGAGGAAGTGAGAAAGAGGCAAGAAGATTTCCAGGTTTTGCTTGACAAGGCAAAGGTGATGTTCTCTATCCTTCTACACACCTCTGAATCCAAACTAAAAAGCCCAGCACAACAAAGCACTATTTAAAAAACTAGATGCACAAAAATATGGTTTGTTTTTTTTCTCTTCTTCCCATAACACTAATATTACAAGAAAGGAGTGCAACCAGTGCCAGATGATTGTTATTAAATATGGAAGAAAAAGATCAAATCTTTAACAAATACCTGATTAATACCCAAGTAACATAATCATTCTGAAAGAGGATGAAGATTGAGCTGACAAAACCAGCCAATTTGTATGAGTGACTGTGTAGTACTTAACTGCTCTTTTTTTTATTGTAATAAGTTTAATTGCATTTTTTGGTAGTGAAAACTGTTATTTTACTTCATTGCTACGATGTTCAAATTATGCTCTGTAAAATCTATGATTTTTTTCTATCATTAGCATTACTCGTTCTATGCAGCTATGCTTGCCATAATAAAATAACTTCCTTAGCTCTTTGTAGATGAAGCTGATATAAAATCTCATCTACATAGATTAGATTCTGAGACCACAAATGCCATGGACTTTTCAAATTTTTCATGACCACTTGGCAAAGCAGAAATTTTCTGTAGAAAGCAGCAGAGTGATGAGTTTCATGGTAGACACTCTCAAGAAAGAGATTAACAATATTACTAATTTACTTGCATATGTAAGCCTTATTTCTCCTCAGGGCTATTGCCCTTGTTCTCAGAATTGTGTTATGTAATAGCTTATTGGGAATGTATTCCCTGATGTGGTGTTTATTACCTTTCGTGCCTAGGCTGAGGTTATAATTTTGTTGAACTTTGTATGCATGGCTTATGAGGTGATTGAATCGCTGGTCATGAGCCTAATCCTGAGTCTACCTGCTTGGCACTGCATCACCGCTGAACCTCGGGAGCCATCTGGTGGGAACTATTAACAATCACACCTATATTATCCCACATCTTCTCTAGGCTAATTACAGTGGCATTTGGGAATTTTGAAAAATTTGAAGACTCTTGGGATGTTGAAACCAGCATGGTCCTATTGCTAGGAGCTGTGAATGTGGTTCAGATCTTCTATAGAGGTGGGGTTCTGGTTTTATCTTTTGGTTTAGTTTGTTTTTTATTTGCTTTTGTTTTTCCTTCTTTTTTTTTTTTCTTTTTACTTAATAAACTGTTTGTATCTCAGCCCATGGGTTTTACAAGTCTCTTTCTCAGCCTCCTGGGAAGTGGGGAGAGAGCGAGCAGCCACGTTGGAATTAGTTGCCATCTGGATTAAAATCACAACACAAGGTTAGACAGACTGCTGAAGCTGGATAGTTTCTCATAAAGAAATGCCTGGATAAGGATGTAAGGGCTCCTAGACAGGTAAATACTAAAAGTCTAGACTCCAGATCAGGTCTCACCAGGGGAGAGGGAGAGAATCTTCTCCTTTGCCCTGCGGACTTTGCTGCTTTTGATGGAACTCGGGATATGCTTGGCTGTTTGGGGTATGAGTGCACCTTGCTGGATCATCTCCACCAGCACTCCAAGTTCTTCCCTTCAGGGCTGCTCTCAGTCCTCTAATGCCTGTGTTGATACAGGGAATTGCCCCAACCCAGGTGCAGCACCTCACGTTTGGTCTTGTTAAACCTCATACGGTTCCCATGAGCTCACTTCCAGCTTTTCCAGGCCCTGCTGGATGGCGTTTCATCCCTTGCCCATGTCATGAGTGCCCATGTAGCACTCAGCTTGATGTCATTTGCAAATTTGCTGAGGGTGCACTGGTTGCCACTATGTCATTGATTGAGACAGTCCTTGTCTCAATATGGACCCTGAGAACACCATTTCTCACCCATCTCCATTCTGCTCTTGACCGATACTTTCTGGATACAGCTGTCCAGCCAATTCCTTATCCACCAAACAGTCCACACATCAAATCCATCTCTCTACAATTTAAAAAGAAGGATTTTGTCAGGGACCATGTCAAAGGCCTTACAGAATGACAAATAACAGCCACAGCCCTTCCCTTTTCCACTGATGCAGTCACTCCATGATAGAAGTCCACTGCGTTGGTCAGGCAGGACTTGCCCTTGGTGAAGCTGTGCTGGTTGTCCCAAATCAGCTCCCTGTTCTCCCCATGCCTTAGCAGAGCTCCTAGAAGGACCTGTTCCAGGATCTTCCGAGGCACAGAGGTTGAAGCTGGCAGGCCAGTAGTTTTTACAGATGAGTACAATATTTCCCCTTTTCCAGTCACCTGGGACTTCACCTGACTGGCATGAATTTTCAAGTATCATGGAGAGTGACTTGGCAACTGCATCAGCCAATTCCCTTAGGACTCTGGGATTCATCTTGTCAGGTTCCATGGACTTCTGGACATTCGGGTTCCTTAGGTAGTCACAAATCCAATCTTCTTTTACAGTGGGAGGGACTTTGCTCCCCCAGTTCCTGCCTTGAGAGGTGTGGGAAGAGAGATTTGTCAGTGCGGACTGAGGCAAAGCAATTGGACCTCAGCCTTCTCCTAGTTTGTTATTATCAGTTTCCCAGTTGTGTTTACCAGAGGAGTACAGTTTCTTTGACCTCTCTTTTTTGACTGAAATACCTGTAGAAGTTCTTCTTATTGTTCTTTCACTTGCCAAGTTCAGCTCCAGCCAAGCCTTGGCCTTTCTGACCCATCCCTACACAACCAGGCAGCATTCCTATTGCTGTGTTCTAATAAAAATCTGGGACAATAGTAGAATAGTTTATCTTGGAACTTTTGGCCCACAAGTCCAAATATATCAGGTAAGCAGATAAAGAGGTCCAAGTATACTAGGTTGGGAAATAAAGAGACCTAGATGTACTAGGTAAATGATAAAAACTTAATGACTAGCTTATTCCATTTTGAAAGGCAATAAAACTAAACTGACAAAAGTTTCAATCAATTTGTACATTTTTCTTGTTACACAGAGATCAGTTATCTGTGGCCATTTTCAGCTTTTATAAAGTTGCACAAAATACTGTAATACTGACATCATCATCATCATCTAATACTCATGGAGTTGAAAAACAGAGGAAAATACATAATAACTTCTCAAGTTCTATCTATTTCACCTTGCATGTTTTTTACCACTCATCTATTTGAAGACAAAATTAAAACAATACAAACCAAAAGTCTGAAAAAATAAAAAGCTTCTTCAGAATGACACAATTTAATAAAGATGTCCCTTCCCTGTAATTTAAAGCACATTTGGCAAGCACAACTTGAAAGTAAGTCTCCATCCCACTGGCTGCCTAGCAAACACATGAGAGGTAAGGGAGGTGTCCATCATTGAATCCTCTGGAAGTGCCAGACTGAAAGAAAGAAACATCATCTCTTCTCTTGTGATAGATGGGTGACAGAGGCTCTTCTCCTAGCCTAGATATATTTTGAATGTTTTCCCATTCAGTATCGTAATGGAACCATAATTTCTCAAATAACAGGAAAGAAAAGGCTTTCTATTGCTCAAAGTGAGAGCAATAAGATGCTTGCTTTGGAAGTTATGAGAGAGTTTTAACAGTGCTCTGTTTTGTTCAGCTTGTCTTGTAATCAACCTTCAGTCTCCTACCAGAAGCAGGTGTCCTGGCCACCAATGCTCTGAGCTCTTCTAGAATAATTTGTCTTTTCCACTGCAGCAACGTATCAGCTATTCCTCCCTGACAGGAAAGGCAAAACGGAGGAACACTGTTGTAGTTCAATGACTGTAGTGTCTCGGTCTTTCCTTATGGGTGCAGTTTTTAGGAGAAGCTCTATGCTAACTCTGGGAAATGATCCCCATTGAAATCAGCATGTGAATCCCTAGCATGGCGTCTTTCATGGAAAAAAGTGGAATACAGATCATGTTATATGTTTAAGTGGAACTTTGAGTGCTTTTTTGTATGGCATAAAAAAGATACAGCAATATTCTCATGTATGTGTGCTGCAATGATTTTACTGCTCCTTCTGGGTAGAAGTCTGTATTTACTTTTTTATATCTTTTATATAAATATGAGGGCTTAAAAGCTCTCTGGCTAAAGATCTCAGAGATGATTACTGCAGACTGACGGTATAGTTCTAAAATAGAAAGCAGCATGTGACTCTTCACTCTGGCTTCCCAGGCTTCTGCTAGCAGCAAACAGCAGCTGCAGATAAAAATACTAGGTTGTAAGCAACCAGGATCTTTAGTTAAATATAGAAGTCACTCTCTATGACAGTAAGGAGTCCAGGACAACAATGAAGTCTCTCCGATTCATTAGCGCCGAAGCGTTTGTGTCAAATGCAGAGTTTGCCAGGAAGAACCTCGGTGCCGTTGCCCATGATCTTTTTCCGCTTCTTTTTAAAGCCAGCTATTTACTGGAGCAAGGGGAAGTGATTCACGACTTGGTAGAGAACTGGCCACTTTTTGATTTTAACATGGGAAAACTTTTGGGAGCTACTATGGACTACCAGGAAGACCTGAGCCATAGAACATGCTCAGTGTGCTTGGAAAGCTGTTTGACAGGGCTGAGAGACTATGTGCTAAATCAGTCTTCTCCCTACATGAAAAAGTTGAAAGTGGTCGACCTGACGGGCATAAAAGATGTTGAAGTTCAGTTTTGTAAGTGCAAGAAGACAATGGGCAGGTGGGCCAGGACACAGCTGCTCTCTAAGCTTTGTTCAGAACTGCTGGTTTACCTGCAGCAAGCACAGTGCAATCCAGGTACCTTTGAAATCAGTATCAATGTGCTAATTGACTTGTTTGTTACAGAGAGGAACTATGATCTGGTCGTGCAGGCCCTGTTGAAGAAATGTAGTTGTCCACTGAAAATCTGCTGTGTGGCATTCAGATCTGACAACCTGACCTTGCAGAAATTCTTCTATATCATAAAGCTCACTGATCCCTCCTTGTTGCGCAAATTGGAAATTGTTCATAATGTTCACTTGGAAATGGAACACTTGGAAATGCTCTTCAACAGTATCCACTTCCCTCTATTGATGTCCTTGACCTTGCCAGCACGAACATTTAATGTGAGGAGGTTCACAGCTACAGATGAACAGATGCTTGCTAACGTTGGAGAAAAGATGGGTGAAATGACGCAGCTCACTGAGCTGAGTATGTCATTTTCTATACTCACTGGAAGAATACAGAAACTTCTCAGGTAATGTGGTCATCCTGCTTTCAGTCTAACTGTAAGAAAGAGCACTTTGTGCCACCAGCAAGCTGGGAATCTCTGAGAGTAAGGGAAGTGAGTGTATTTTGGGGTGTGTGTGGGAAGGGGCAGCAGGAAGCTGGGAAAGATTATTTGTTGGGGTGAATTGTCAGCCAATGTATACCTAATACACTTTGAAAAACTGAGAGTTTTGATTAGTCTTCCAGAGTCCATCTGGTGAGAATATACTTTTAGCTACCACATAAGAGACTAGTATAACCGCACATTTTTTTATTTGAACTTATGTATTAATCAGCTTGCATTGGCCTTTGGTGCAAGTCCCAAATTGTATTCCAAGTATTTTTTAGAATATGTAGTGAATTTTTGTCCTCTAAAGAACAGTCAGTAAATATACTTTTCCATAGATACTGTATTTTAAGGAGGGTAGATTTTCATTTGAGACTTCAGTTATTTGTTGTGTCGCTTGATGTCAAGGCAAGAGAGATCTGATGTTTTTCTGTGCTGCAAATTAAGCTGATATGTGAATATTCATTATGAATTCCTGTGGAAAATTGGCAATTTGCAAAAAGCTAGCAAACTACCAGTGAGCAATATTCATATTGGAACAGGAAATAAGTTAATTGTAAGTTTTTCAGAGCATCTTAAAAAAGAAAAAAAGGCAGATAAAAGTTTCATCCAGACAAGTCACCTTGGTCTAAAATTCTTCCCATACAAGAAGTCATTTTATTTAAAATCTGTGAGTAACATACTACATATATTGACTGATGCAATTGAAATGAATTGCAAGTTTCAAAGCTTGATCCAGCTGGGCCCTGTGGCAGAAGCCTCACTAAGATGTAGTAAGGATGAAAGCGATCTCTTGATTTTCATTTGTCAGAACTATTTATATTTAATGTGAATATCTGAGTATAATCTCAGTTACATTTCTTCCAACCTTCTTCATCAGGAGGTCTCTTTGCAACTCCAGAGTACTACAATGTGTAAACCTCTTGGGAATTTAAAAATGTAGCAGAAGAAAACCAGCTAGAAACAAAAGCAGATATCCTGTCAGAACACTGATTGGCTTTCATATTGGAATGAATCCTTCCTTAATGAAAATTATCTAAATCTCTGGAATAATAGCAGCTTTCTACAGGAAGCATGGTAGTAGTGATCTGCTGTTAATTCAGTAAGTCACAGACACTTGACAACATATAATTGCTTAAAAAATAGATGTCTAGAATGTTAATAAATTAATCCCCATTAAAATAGCACAGTGGAGTCATGCAAAGAAGGAGATAATTAATGGAACTAATTTCAGGAGGAAGATGTACTTGCTATTGTTGGCACATGCTTCTGTTTTCAAGAGAGGTTTAAAAAAATGATGTGGTAGATGGCTGCATTCATAATGTGGATAGATGCATGAAATTTTGTAAATGTAGCTTTTTAACATTTTGTACCATAAAAATCCTTTTTCTCTTTAATTCTGCAGCCGACTAAAAACTCCACTGAAGATGCTGGATGTTTCTAACTGCTCCTTGAACCATGCTGATATGGCCTTTTTAGCCAATAGCTTCCATGCCAATCACTTGGAAGCCCTGGACTTGAGTGGTCACGATATACCTGAGCTTTACCCATCAACATTCTTTAGGCTCCTCAGCCATTGCTCTTCAGTGCTCAGGAGCCTTACCCTGGAGGACTGTAATATCCAGGACACTCATGTCAACATGTTGATTTTAGGTTTAAGTCCTTGTCAGAAACTACAGGAGTTTAAGTTTATTGGAAACCCACTGTCATCCCAAGCACTTAAACACCTTTTCACTTTTTTCTGTGAGCTGCCAATGCTGAAAAACGTGGAGTTCCCAGTTCCAAGGGATTGCTACCCTGTTGGCATCACATATCCCATTGATGATGCCAGTCTTTGCAGATTTGATCACCAAAAATATGAAAGGGTAGCAGAGGAGCTTAACCTCATTTTACTCCAAGCAAATAGAGAGGATGTGAAGGCTTCAACGCCTCTCTTTGGGAGTTATGATGCAGCTGTTCAGGAGACAAACAATGAACTGGGAGCTTATTTGATCAAGTCCTTCAAGGAGACTTTAGAGAAGTTCACTACTTCATTTAACAAAACGAGTTAAAATTGTAAAATTGTAAAGTAGTGATGAGAGATCTGCCAAATCAGAACTTAATTTAGTCTTTTGTGGAACTGCACCTTCAATCATCAGTTGTGAATTTTCTTCAGTTTTTTGGCTGAATTTACTATTGTTTGAATAGCCTCTAATTACCTGAGGTATTGTAACTTATGCTATGACTATTGCATACACCTTACACAAACACTGCTTGATCACAAAAGAGGAGAGGACACTTAAGAGCACATTATTTTATACAAATGCACTTTTTCTCAGTAAATCAAATAGGTGTTTAAGCTTGGCTGATTCCTTATACAGGTTCCCTTAGATTTGTCAGCTGGTCTGGTAGCTCTGCATTAAAAGCAGGGAAGTCCTTTCCCAAGTCCAGCTGGATGTTCAAAAGACTGTGCACATGTCCTCATGTGTGGCTCCCTAAACTGTTTTTTTTTTTCCTGCTCATGACCTGAATTCACCAATCTGTGTTTTATGGTATATTCCCAGTAATGGAGGATATGTATATTCCCAATAATGCAAGATGTGTAATAGCCTCTATATGCCTGTGCCTCTTTCTTCTGCAGAGGCAAGCCAAATAAACAGAATTTGTCTTATACATTGCCCTTGGTGAGAAGTAAAATTCCATATTGAGAAGGCAGCAAACTAAATGGTTAGCTGACAGCAGGGGATCTCATCCCCCTACCCAGCAATATAAGCAGTCTGTGGGGACTCTGCTGATGTTCTTGCAACGTGTATTTTAGAAAGGCAGACCAGGACAGTGCTGCACAGCCATGCCTCCCATGTCAGCTGGTCAGGGCCTCAAGATACTCCCTCCTTGGAATCAGCTTCTCGGCTGAAAAAAAATAATCCAATGCCAATTTAAAAAATGTGGAAAAGGGACAAGGCTGGTTGCTGAGTAACTAGAAGTTCATATATTTAAAACAATGCTAGCCTTCCATTGGGACTCTGTGTTCTCTACAGACTTGGAACTGGTATCAGGAAAAATCATATTTATTTGTCAAGCTTTAGTGCAAGGAAAGTATTAGAGAGACCCCAGACTCCACACACGCAGCATGGGGGCACAGTTAAAGGGGCCAACTGGATGCCAGGACAGTAAGGGCCACGAGACATACATGTGGGCAGAGTGCTATAAATGGGCCCTGAGTGGTAAACAAGGGCTACTCAGCCTCTCACCTATAAAACTAGAGACTTGGTTAGCTTCTAGGTAATTAAAAAAAACCAAACCAAACCAAAAACAACAACAACAACAAAAAGAAAAGAAAAAGCCCAGGTTAGTGCACAATATTCTGCCATTAAATATACTTTAACAGTTTGTGAAAACTTGATAAAGCAGGACTGAAAGTCAATGTTTGTAGCAGGAGCTGAAGGTGTTTTTGTAATATTGAGGATCATCATTAAAATAACCAGGACAGTTTATTTGAAATAATACTGGGCCTCTTCATCTGAGGGTGAGGAAAAAACTTCCTTAATTTAGGCAGTGCTGATTTGTCAAGCTTTCTGTTTATCTACAGTGGGAATGTGCAAGCAACTCTTAACCTATGTTATTTTAAAAAATCCAAAATTTAACAAAAATTAATGGACCAAGTACTAAGCAGAGCTTACAGGTTCCACAGAATGCATTTAATTTTTTTTTATGCCAGCTTACATTCTAACATGTTTTATTGATTAAACATATGATGCTAAAATTGAAAGTGAATGGCCATGACCTGTTTATGTTTACAGGGCAATTAAAAAATAAAAAGATAATCTAAATCGCTAAGCTAAGAAGTTGTGAATAGTAAATGACAGAATTGGGTTCCATATGATGGTGCTTATATTTGGACAGAATTCCACATGCTCCTTTATCCTTGCTTCTACTCTATCTTTTCTTCCCTCTGACTTTGCCATTCTTTCAATCCCAGACTTGGCCCATGACTTCTTAGTCAGATGTAAGTTACTTGAATTTTGCTCTGGCAAATGTCTACCGCTTTGGGATGAGTAGTGGCACTTTTGCTGGGAGAGGACACTGTACTACAGCTGTAAAAGTGTAGTGATTCTTCCCCTCTCCAATCTAACAGGTTGTACCTGGAGGTGAAGGCTGACCATTTTGGAACCTGCTGTGCCACAGCAGTCGATCCTTGCCCTTTTCAGTACACACAAAATAGACAGCTCTTATTTCAGAATAAGTAGATGCCTTATAAAGTCTGGTGTCTATGTAGCTGTCCTTCTGGTTTCTTCTTGTCATAGTTCACTCCTTTGCTTTATTTCCTCCTTTTACTGAACCCCACAAGCTCCTGCCTTTCTTCCATTTTCAGTCTCATTTCTATATACTGGCTCCTGGGCCAGCAGAATTATGTAGGTTTTGTTTTTGTGCAAAGTGAGGGGGTCACCACTATTACTGTTTTAGAGCTTTAGCTCTCAGATATCGCACCTTCTTCATTTTAGTTTCTTTCTTAGTTATGGTTGTTGGTTTTAAACACAGGTCAAGCTTTAGCATTTTGGTGTTTGCCTGACATACTGCAACAAGGATTTCTGCTCTCTCTCTGAAGGGTTCCTGCATGTTTTCTGCCCCAGCAATGTGATTATGGTTTGGACCTGCTGTTTCTTCCTTTTTCCATGTGTGTGGGACTTGGATTGCAGCTATTAGAGAAGAAGGATTAATGCTACAATGACCTGGCCGTATAAAGTTACTTTATACTTTGCAAGTACAGACAGATATTGATTGAGTCCTGTTTGGTGTTCCCTTGTCTTCAGTGCGGGACTATTGTCACCTTCACTGGGCTCAGACCTGAGTAGATCCAAGTCCATGTCTATCCAGAAAGCTGTCTAAAACCTTGACTGCATGCCACCTTGAGGTGCAGACAGTCTTCTAAGCTCCAGTTAAGGCTGCCCAGACAGAGACAGGACAGGAGTTACCACAACACTGAAACCACACAGCTGTCAATGGAGTGAAGATGTCTGATGTGTTGTGAATGGAACTGTACTCAATTCCCTCCTACCACATCTGCTCATGATGTTCCTTTAAGTGTCTGAAGAAGAATACTCAAAGTCGCTTGAGGTTTATTTGTGAAAGACACAAAAGAGATGCATGTAGAAAAAATCTCTGAAAAACAAAACCAGAATAAAACCAAAACCATTCTCACCATACTCAAGCAAATGTTCTTAACACGAAATGCAATAATGAATATGACAGAGAAGCTAAGGGATGAATTTCTAGTTCCAATATAAAGAGACTGTTAAATTTGTATTTTATTCACCATACTTTATTTAGTACCATGTTTTATTCACCATATTGTGGTTTTTTATTCATTAGCATATTTTAATTTCATTTACTGGGACATATTTGACATACTGATCAGCAGCAGTCGCTTGCAAATCTTTCTCTCTTTCAGGGTAAGAATTGCCAGAAGGGCTTTCTGCTGTTGAAATTGCTAAACTCCCCTATTCAGTAACTGTAATGAGTTCAGTGAAATACCTAGTACATAGGAAATAAATGTTCTCCTTTGATAAACTTCATGAAACTGAAGAACAGGTAAGAAGTCTTTATGAACTACCTTTGCTAATTTGATCTCTTCATAATTTGAGTCTCATATTATGTTTTGGCCACATACAGAGCAGTTGAAAAAAGCAACAGGAAAAAAGAAAATAGATGATAGCACAGCAGCTACCTCAACAACATAAAAGCCTATCAGTAGAAAAAGGCAAGTAAACACTACCGTTGCAAGAAAGTTGTCATACATGAAAAGGAAAAAAGCTTCGCAATATAATCCTACACCTTTTAAATTAATATTCTTAAACTCAAAAGTTATGGACTACAGGTCAATTCTCCTGAACAAGCATGAACTTTGCTTACAAAGCTCTTCTTTCTCTCCTTAAGATAGGCATCAGTCAACAACAGAGCAGGACTGCATGAACTACCTTGCAAACAAACAAGGGAAGGAACATGATGCTTCTCTCCATACTGCCTTCAAATAAAAGTATCCTGTATGAAAATTACTGTGTGTAGGATAATAATTTATATGGAAATTTAGCACCTATTCCAACAATTGTGTGGCCAGAGATTCAAACCTGCCTCTGGCTAATCCAAAAAAGAAGCAACAATAGCTATTAAAAAAAATAGTCTTATACCTAGACAAAGAAGCTTTACTTTTGAAGAAAACACGTTGACTATAACTGATTATTACATTATTTTTTAAAAGTCCTTCAATAGCACTAAGGTACTAAGGTTAAAGATAGTTTGCTGTCTAAGGTACAGCTACATTGATATTGCTTAACTTTACCCAATAAATTTTCACAAAATAATCCAAAAGATAGTTTTAATCTCAAGTGGAATGTGCAGACTTTATGCAACACAGGATCACAGGATTTTAAGGGGAACACCACTTGTCTACACAGAAAAAAGATAAATTATTTCTCTATGTAGAAGATGAGCAAATCTCCACATTGTTCTCAATTTTAAAGTATTTTAAATCCCAGAACTGAGAATATTCAAACATCTAAAGGCACATATCTGTTCTGAGAATTCATATTGAAGATAGTGGTATTTTTTTTCTTCCTTCTCAGTCTTTCAGAAGTACTTTTTTACTTCTATTGCCTCTGCTGTGAACTGTGGGAAATCATGCATGGAGCTGCTTCTTTTCCCATGTTCTTCTTCACTGGGCTGAAGGTTCCTCTTAGCCTGAAATCCACCATACAACATTGGTTTTACTTGTTAGAGTTTTATTTGTTTGCTGTAGAAGTTTTTACAGGCTGAAAGACAACCTTGGCTATGCTTCTCATTATTTTACTTTTTATTTTGAGCACCAGCTAACCTGCTCCTAATGAAGCAGAACTATAAGCTTCATTAATGCTTAATAAAAGTAATATTTCTTTTGTTTTGTTTGCTTCTTTTTATTTTCTTCAGTGGTTTGATATTTTGGCTTTCTTGCCCATTGCAAGCTTGGAATAGAAGCGAGCTCTGCTATTCCCTTGGCTCCATTTCCCCAGCGGTTCTTCCTTGTGCAAAAGAGCCTGTGCTTGGAAGGGCTCCCAGCTTGCTGCACTGTTCACTGCTGCTGCTTCCCAGCTCTCCCTGTGCCCAATACAAATGCAGGGCAAGCACTAGACTGCTTTTCATGCATCACTGGCCAAGATACACAGTGGCAGAGTACATTTTGGAAGGCAAAAAGTGTGCTTGTCACTGACACATGACCTACTTTGAAAAACACCACACACTTCTTCTTTTGTGTGTGTTGGTATTGATCCTCACTCATACTTTTAAGTTCTCATTCTCTTTCATAAACCAACATAGATTCCTGTTTCTACTCGGAATACTTTGTGTCTTTCAAAGTGTTTTTGGAGCTGTTTTCTGCAGAAGTTTGATATTTTGGTATGGTTTATATGGGGGCAGTCATTCACCAGTGCAACATGTACGCTGAAGCATGTTGATGTGGCCTCATCACAGCACAACTGCTGCATGAAGTTCTTTAAATATTTAAATCCAGTGCATTCCACTGAGTTTTTAAAGGAATATGCAATGAGACTTGGCCACTTCCTCTATTATGATGTTGTGCTTCAGGGTAATTCAAGATTAGGTTCATAATGCCTGATTCCTGGATATCAGAAGAGAACAAGCTCAAAAACTAGTTCCTCAACAAGGGGGAAACAAAAATTAACTTGTCTTTCTTTAGATTATTACTGGGCTAAATCTATTTACTCTTTTTAAAAATTTATTTATTTTTTAATTTTAAATTTTTTTTAATGTTTGCACAGTAGAGGGAGAGCTGAAAGTTTATATATTTAGTATGTAACTGTTGCATGTAAAGATGAGAAATGTGGGTAGAATAATGCATGAGGTTTTAGCACTGAAGTTCAGGAAGATGATGGATATTTATTCCAAGCCTAAATTCAGTGAGTTAGATGATTTTAAGATGATTTTAAGTCAGTGGTGTTAATGGTCTTACCTGGAAGCTACCGTGTTCTACTACAATGTAGAACATAATACAGCAGAGGCTGCTCAACCATATGCTTTGATCTGATTTTATTACATTACAGCTTACCTTGATGCTATTTATGTTCAGAAATACTAATTTAATGGAAAATTTTAAATATATGTATTTCAGTTACCTTTTTATTACTTTGAGAATTAAATAATCTTTCCAGATTCTTTAAATGTTGAGGGTTTTTTTTTCTATCTATGTATTTCAGTTGCCATCAAATTGGTTTCAGCTGAGCCTGAGATTCAGTCCAGTAGAGTTCCCAAGATAAAGGCACATGTACTTGTTCTTGAGCCTGTTTCTCTGAACACAGTCCAGATTAACCTCTCCTTCTCCTGTCTCGATTAGATTAAACTATTTATGCTAAGCCCATTTTGATAAAACCAGGCGAGGGAGTGGCTGCGTGTTTAGCTGGCCTGGTAGATTTGGAAGAAAATGCAAACCAGTGTTATCTTTTGCCTTCCCAGAGCTACAGGCACCATACACATCCAATGAAAAGTTCCTCAATCAGTGTTTATTTCCAACACGCATGGGAATCATCAGGAAACCCTCTGAAGAATTAAATGTCCCATTTTCCCCACTGTCTTTTGACTGTATTAGAAAAATCACCTACCTTGCAGCAGCCCTACTTGATCCTCCTATTTCTGGGGCACCTGCAGGGAAGTACCTCTGCTCTGTTGAGGGCAGAACTTCTCTTGAGCAATTTGGCAGGGGTCCAGCTGGTTTCTTAATTGCAGAGAGGTGGCCAGTTAACATGCTGCCTCTTGGGGCACATCTGCTGCATGGCCTCCCCTGGGTGGAAGCAGCAGACCAAAGCAAAGGAGCTGAGCAGACCTCAACAGGCAGCTTGGGTACATCATCATACCACACCTGACCACAGCTGCAGTGACCTCTGTGGCTGTGAGTTCTTTAGGCTTTTACAGTTAGGAAAGCCTTGATTTTCCTTCATATCCTTTGTCTGGGAATTAGGAGGTTTAGCGTGCAAATGAAAGTGTACAAAGGTGTCAGCAGAAGGCAGAATAGGGAGGACTTTGAAGGATCTTTTCAGCAAAGACAAGAAATTTGAAAAAAACAATAGGATTTTCTCAATGTGATCAGATGGTGGGGGTGCCTGGCTCTGATGGCAAAAGTGTTTATTGTGAATTGAGTTAATAGAGAATGTGAGCTCTAGCTGCATGGACAGTCACACCTCAGGCAAGGGAAGGGGAAGGCATGAAAAAGATCAACACTTTGTTTTGTGAGCTTAAAGATGAGCTTAAATTTGTGAGTGGCATTTTGGAAACCGAAATTTCCACTTTAACATTAGATCTGTCCTGTTGTTACCTGTATTATTAAAGAGACGGCTTAATTGCTTAATCACTGTTTATGATTCATTCTGTTTTTTTGCAGGCGACTGCAGGAATGGCAGTTCAGGCTGTTTCCACAGGGTGTCTCTCCCTGCTAGAGCATGGCATCCTTTCTGCTGTGACCCACATCCTCTCCCCGCCGACAATTACTTTCTCTTATCTCGTGAAGAGAATTATCTTCAAAGGATTTCTTTGATTAAGGAAATTCATTAATATGATGTCTCGATAATATTAATGCTTTCCTGCTTAAGCCTTCTCACTTACTGTTTGAACAGCACATTATTCCATAGTTTCTTAAGGAAGATCAGCATCTTGGGAGTTTAACGGAAGCTCACTATCAATTAATTAATATTTTTTAGGTTCCAGAAGAAGATATTTGAGAAAAATAAATCTATGTGTTATTATTGCAGAAAACATCCCTGCCCATCTCTTACACATACGGATTTAATGTAAATTCTTGGGAGTCTTTACCTGAAGAACAAGCTCCCACTTGGGCTTTCTGAGCTCATCTCGCAAACTGTCACGTTCATACTCAGCAAAACAGACAAATTGAAGAAATGTTGAGGAAATAAAGGTGCTTTTGGGGCCACGAGCAGCAGCTAAAAGGTGCGGTTGTTAACAGTTCCCGCCAGATGGCTCCCGAGGTTCGGAGGTGATGCACACAGACAGCGTTTGGTTCATGATTCTATCATGTCACAAACCACTCCTGCAAAGAACCACAGTTATAACTTTAGCCCAGGCCCCACCGACGATCAGCATCACCACAGGGAGCATGTGCATCAAGAACAAGTGCTCTATAATGCGCCTGTGAGCACACATGCAGGGACCAAATGAAACAACATGGTGACCAGACGATTAAACCAATTAAACGGGCCCTCAAAGTAATTTGTTTTAACAAGCTCTGATCAGATCTTTGTTATCTCAATCCTCCGGGTGCTACATTGGGCACCAAAAATGTCTGTTGTGGTTTAACCCCAGCCAGAAAGTAAGAACCATGTAGATGATACCTTGCTACCCTCACCCCAGTGGAAAGAGAATTGGAAAGAAGAGGCAAAGCTAATGGGTTGAGATGAGAACAGTTTATTAATGGAAACAAAAATAAAATATACTACTGCTAAATATACTACTACTGATAATTGCAGTGGAAAAGGGAGACAAAGAGCAATAAAACCCAATAGAAACAAGTGATGCACAACACCATTGCTCACCATCCACTGACTGATTCCCAGCTCATCTCCAAGCAGTGATCAGCCTCTCCCAGCCAGCTCTCCCTGGTTTATGTGCTGGGCATGATGCCCTGTGGTCTGGACTGTCCTTCTGGCCAGTTCAGCTCAGCTGTCCTGGCCATGCTCCCTCCCAGGTCCTTGTGCAGCTCCTCACTGGCAGAGCACAGGAACCTGAAAACCCCCTGGCTCAGGGTGAGCACTGCAGAGCAACAACTGAGCCATCAGTGTGTTATCAACATCAGCCTCATACTGAATTCAAAACATCACACTGTACTGGCTAGTGGAAAGAAAATTAACTCAATTCCAGCTGAAACCAGGACAGATCCTTTTATTTATTTCTTCCAGAAAGGATGAACTATGACAAGGAATCTTTTAAATGAAATTTATTAATTTAAGAAATGGACTTTCTGTCTCAAACTACGAACTCAGTTTTCATCACAAGCTCAGTCATAGGCAGCTACTTTATTCAGAATTAGAATAGCAGTGTTCTGAAGAGTAGACAAAAAGTTAACAGTGATGGTTCTGACAGAAGAAGAGTTGGAACATATGCATAGAAGACAGAGCAAGTTTAAAATATTTGGAGGTAATACTTAAAAGTAGCTGCCTGATTTACAGTGTGAACAGGTTTTGTTTTTCTGACGAAATATTTAGGATTCTTTTTCCCCCCAACATGTGCTTTAAGCACTTTTGGGGAATTATCATTATGTAATATTATAATTATTTTTGTTCTGGATTATTCTGTTTGGAGTTGATTTTGAAACTCAAATTTATTTGAAGCTGTAGTCTATAACTGAGGCAAATTACACTCTTGCAATAGCAGTACAAAAAATACCCTATCTTCAACATGCTCAACACTGTTTGACTTCACTGTGAACTTGTAATCTTGGTCTGACTTTTGGGCTGGGGGAGATTTCATATTTTCTGATAGGCCTCACTTCTTCTAGTGCTGCATTGCACTATGCCTGCTAAGGTCAAGCAGTAAACTCCACCTGAAATCATTGAGTTGCAACTCAGTAGCTGATATAGTAGTTGGAAATGGTAAGTGCATGTGGGCCAGTGTTACACTACCTGCTTGCCTGTCACCACTCTCACATCCTTCCTCTGATGGAGAAGTGTCTGGACCCAATGGCAAATATAGCTCACCTTTGGAATATTTCCTATCTGTGTCTACCAACAAAACACCTGCCTATGTCAGTTAATCTAGGTTATTTAAAGCACTTTTGCTCATCTATATTATTTGTTCACTTCCCTTACATGGAAACATTTAGTATCTAGTAAATTTGTTATGGGAACTATTGCTGTCTCACTTTTTTGTTTTTGATCTTTTCTAAATTTAAAGCAAAAAGAAGTGATGGTAACAAGAGATCCTGAGTAAGATTTAACTGATACTTCCATGAGATGCAGATCATTCTACTATTACAGTAAAAAATAGTAAGAGGTGTTCACAGCAATTCAATTAAATATGAAGGGCTACATATTCTGTGAAGTGAAATTTTTGATGAACAAAGCCTTTCATAAAAAGTAAACATTTGAAAAGATAATATTTCCCTTCTACTATAATTTACACTTTCATTTGAGGACTGATATAATTTTATGTTAACTAATGCATAAATACACACTTTGCTTTTCTTAATTATAGGAATTTCCTTAAAATTTAGGTTGGCTCTCCATGAATCAGAGATTGAGCACACCAGTCCCAGCAGCCTGCAGTGCTGTTTGAAATAGGGCAAAGATAGTAAGTGCTACCAGGATAAATCTTCAACCCACTGTTCCCACCCGTGTCCTGTTCTTATTTTTGTGCTGCCCCAGATGTTTGAGAAAATAATTTTTTCAAGTAAGTTTTGATCACTTGTCACATTGAGATACTCTCTGTCATTTGAGGTCAGCAGAACCTGAGCAGATGCTCTCCTTTCTGCAAGTGCAATAAACTCAATTGAACCTTTAATTGATGCACTTGTAAATGCAAAGAGCAATTTCATTCCTATGTGTGGGAAAAAATTGGTCTCCATTACTGAGATATTTGAAGAGAATCCCAAGACATGAAAGTATGTGGTCAAATAGCGAAAGAACCCTTGTGAATGGATACATTTGCAATCCCTCGACAGATTTATGAAAGAGATGGAAAACACGAGCAATGGTGTCTCTGAAACACCACCTTTCCTTCCTCCCTTCCCCTTTTTAAATAGTAATGGCAATCAGTGGTGTTCTTCAGGCACACTGCCAACAAATTTTCTCCAAATTTCTCATTAATGAATGAAAGTATGTACTGTGCATTTCTTCCCAGTCAAGAGTAAGGGAGGTAGTCCTAATAAAGGGAATGCATGAAAAAGGGGAAACTCTCTGGGTCTTCTCTTCAAGTAATGAAAGCTGGGGCTCTGCACCATGGCGCTCCGAGGGAAACAGGTCAAGTAGAACAGCACCAAGAAATATCTGTGCATGCTTTCACATTTTATTCAACTTGTAGCAAACACTGTGAAATGTGTCAGTGAAAGAGGTGTGAGTGTTCTGTGCATGAACCAGGGTTGCCTAGGGGCTGTAAAGATGACAAGATTAAAATCGGATGATTTATTATGGTAGAAAGATGTGTGAGTGCAATAGCAGGTTGAACTCAGCCTAAATGAAAATATGTTATTATTTATTTTTTTATTTTCTATTTTACTTTAGAAGGACAATTACACTAAGAATTTTGGACTGGATAATAAGGAATGTTATGTATTGCACTCATTTTGTGCCACCAAATAACATTCTATTTACTATAGTAATATGTTTCATTTTATACAGTGCTGCATTTTTCCATGGAATGGAGATTTATGGAATTTCTCATTTAAGAAGTGTCCTAGGATCTGTCTTGCTCAGCCCTAAAGCCAGGAATGACAATTAGTCTCTTTTCATGTAAGGAGAGTCTGGTTCAGAATTGCACTGATCAGAGCTCACATGTGGAATCAGAAATCCTGTGCTCAGACTGAACTCGAGTAGGCTTTGCTACTTTCTCGTGCAACATAACATAAACCTACAGGTTTATGTTCCTATCCCACCAATCTCTGTGGATTCAGCTGAGTTAGGATGGTTATAAAATAATTCTTAAATGTTCCTTCAGTTATATCTCAGCCTTCAGCTCTGTAAGATTTTGTATGAAAATAAATTCTAACAGTGCTATTATTTCTAAGGAAATAATAGGAAAAAAATAAATGGAAAGAAAACAAAAAACCAAGCAAACCCCAAAACTCAACGGTGTGTGTTTTCACTTCTTTTCTTGTATCTTTGTCCCTGACTTTCCAAGCTGAGTTATTTCTCAGAGACACAACCAAATGTATGGGAGACAGTCTATATATTCTTTCCCAGCGTTTTCCAAACTGCTCAGCCAGCCTGTCACAAAAACCAAAATAAATTTCTGAGTAGAAAGGGCCTCTAGAATATAACTGACAATGAAGCATTTAAAACCTTTAAAATTAGTTTTGGCTTTATTTAGTCTAGAAGGAATAGAGGTTTGTGTGCCTTTTGCTTATGTTTACATTTACATTAAAAATGAAGGCATGATTTGTTTGCCACCCGTGAGGCAAATTACAAAGATTTTCTGTTATAACAAAGCTTCTGGCTAGGGTTGAAAAAGAATAGCTGTGCACAACAGGAAGAGAAGATCACGATGTGCATGATATACAATCACCAGTGGTCTTGGGATACTCTTGCTGGTAAAAGCACAACAAATAGGAATGAGCAAGACATCCCAACTGCTACAGATTTGCACTCGGGTCCTTTGATGGGAGTGTTTTGCACTGCTAGCTGTAAAACAAGGGGTGGGTGCCTTGGTGGAGTACCCTTGACTGGGGAGCTTCTGTCCAGAGAGAGGGAAGAGGCGTCTGCTATCATTCCATAACACCTGTCTGCTGTCCCTTGACCTGCATTATGACACTTGTGGTATTTTTATTTGGTAGGCGTTGGTGTTGATGGTGAAGGGTACAGAAGTTCCTTGGTTTTTGTGTTTTCTTTTTTTTCTTCTTCTTTTTTTTTTTTTTAACAAGACAATTTACTGTACTAGAAACTAGTGTAGAAACAAAATAATTGAATATTCCACTTCCTTCAAACAAAGCCCATATGCTGTGCCGTGGGAAGGCTGTCATGTCAGAACTAGGTGTATAAAATAAGAAGTGCTTAGAGGTCTTAGAGGTGCTAAATACTCACAGCTCAGCACTTTTGAAATAGAGTGCAGTCTGGAACACGTGAACACTCCCTAGAAGCTTCACTCTGAACATGGAAACCCTGCTGAAATCACAGAGCACATCCATACATGGCTTAAAATGTAAGCTTTAGAAAGCTGTCAAGATATTTGTGTGATTCTGTATTCCATGACTGCTCTTATGTAAAAAGGTCTAAGATCTTTACATAAAAATTTGTTCTTTTTCTCCTCCTTCACTTCAGGTAATATAGACATAAAGAATTTCAGCTCATCAGATCTGACTGATGTAAACTAAATTAGGTATTATGTGCAATCAATATACCACAGTGGGGCCTCTTGAGTTGCAGGAAGAAGCTCTTTTTTAAACTGCAGGGTTTATAATGCTTTTACATTTCCTATATTGATGGTAAAAAGAGAGGAATTATTTTAAAAACCTGCAGACCCTTGAAAAAAAAATTCTGGAGCAGGAATGGCCTGCTTCTAGGAGCACTAAATAGGAAGGATGACCTACTTTAGTTTAAAACCACAGGCTGAACCTACTTTTTCAAACCTCGGTCCAGCAAGTAATCCCATTAAAACGTGGTCTTGAAATCTTAATGTGTCTTTTATACAAAATTGCTATGCTAGGAAGAGGTGAAGAAAGCTTTCATCTGACACTGGGCACAGTCTCTCCGTACAGGCCAGCAGCCTCTCTGGTCCAATTCTTCAGTGACAAAGAAAGGCAGTGTTGTTTACCATAGTGCAATATCTTCAGCTTTCTCTTAATTTATTTTATTATTTTTTCAGTTTCTGTTGAATCAGTTAAACTCCGGAGCAGGAAAATTTATTACCTTATCCTGCACCATTCTGAACCCTGTAGTGCTGGCAATAATACCTGTCCTGGGCAGCTTGACTTCTTCCATCTCTTCTCACCAGGAACTCCTCAGGAACTTGCCATACTGAAACAGCTACCTACATGTCTGTCACTATATTTTCTTTTACTCAGTGTCTTGTTAACGGATATAAGCATTTGAGAAAAACCTGAAGTAATGTGATTGCAGCACTGTCTTCAGGGTACCTGAGATGGTGTCAGTGTGGTCTCTGGAGGCTGTGTGTCTGGAAATTAGAACAGACTATGGTTCTGAGGTCACTGCTAGTGTGTGTCAGGGATGGGATTCAGAGCTTTGTCCAGCTAAGGGCATTTATAGTATTTCTTATTTGAAGGTGAATTGGATTTCTGCTGCTGGTGTAGGCACATGATAATACTGAGGCAGATTTGCAGAACAAGAAGGTTGTTTGCAGTCATTCTGGGGTCAATCTGTTTGCATTACTGCAATACAAGGGCGTGGAGGGAGTGGGCAGTCTTACTGAAAAATTGCGAACAGCCGAAGTTTTTTAAACCATCTTGCTGACCGTGCTAATGCTGTCACGGTTTTGTTCAAATGTGAATCAGACTTACTCATTTTAGACCACACGGCTGAAGAAGCATAGCTGGCTTGTGATCCAATGCAACATGCTGCATTAGTGCATTTACCTATAAATTCTATCTGTTTTACCTCAGAAATACTGTTTGCACCTTCAAACTATCTGCTGCAAGCACAAAATGGGAAGTGCTTGCTGAATCCTGAAAGCTGGAAGAGAAGTAACGTTCACTTTGCCAATTTTTAATCTGAAACAGGAGAAGAAAACAAATGCAATTGATGTAAAAAGACCTGTCAGCATTATCTCCATGTGTGTTACAAAAAATATTGCCTTCATACTGTATAATATGCTGTACTTTAAAAACATTTTAAACATACAATATTGCATATAAAGCATGATGCTTAACCTCCTGGAGATCAGCCTAAATTATGGAAAATACCAACTATATTTTCAGATTTGCAAGAAACAGAATCTGTGATGGAAATCAAGATCTTACTGTTCGAAAGGATGCTATAGATGGTATAACGAGTCTGTGGTGTATGTGCCTTCACGCTTGTCACTTTGCTGCAGTTCCTTCTGGCAGGGGCAGCTTGCAAACACTCCTTACAAAGCAGAAATGGCAGCCCCTCTGCAGAAGGATGATCTCCCTGAGCTATGGTTTATTTATGGTTTATGGTATTTTACAAGATTTGCTTGCAGCTAAGTGGAATAAGTGGCACACAAGTGATAGGAGGTTCTTTCTAAGTGACACACTTAAATGTCTGCAGAGCTGTTTCAGCATTGCATTCCCAGCCTTCTCTGTGGTTTCCAAACTTTTCCATTTCCATCAGCCTAGATAACAGCATAAATCAGACAAAGATTGTGTCCTGAAAACAGTAGTTACAAAGGCACATACAATGCATAATTCTGCTCCTGTGTTGAGGTCCCACTCTCCAAAAGTGTTTGGAAGCATTGTGCTGGGCAAGCATACAAAGTCAATGTGAGCAACCTGACCCATACCTAAAAGTACCCTTTGTTCTCATGTGTGGCTTGAAAATCTGTTCTGAAATTGAAATCTTATGGCACATTTGCCCTTTAATAATGGCAGTGATTTAATGTTCTACTAAAAGGCAGTTATTGAGGTGGAGTGTCCATATAACCAGAAGAACAATCTAGGTCTTTGTTACCGAGCAATACTATTATTTGTAGGTAAGAAAAGTCGCCTTTAGCAACTTCCCAGTCTGGTGTTTCTTGATGGAGATGCTAATTTCCTAGAGAGAGCTCCAGGAGCACAGCCTTTAAATATTGATGAAAATTAGGAGCTGTACCGTCTCTGAAAAGAGACAAGCAAAGATGAAATGGCAACATAAAAATACACTTAGCATCTTAGAACTCCACGCTGCTCTGGGTCTGTGTGGGGTCAGGCCAGCTCGCTGCCCATGTTCAGCCGTAAATATTGAGCACGCCAACACGTCGGTGCCGTGCAAGGTGGGCTAACACAGGTGGTCCTCCAGCTCCTCATGCCTTCACCCCCTGTGATAGGAGGGGAGAAGCTGCTCTGGCTCCCAGGGTAAGGGGTGAAGAGTCCCTGAATGCCTCGGACGCTTAAGACCAGAACCTTCGCTGTACGGGGTAGGTGCCTTCCCTCTCACAGACCGATGGGTTGGGAGCGGCATCGTTCCTGGCGCGGCTGTCGGAGGAGCGGGAGGCACGGCAGCGCTCTCACGGAGCACACACACACCTTCACGGAGCACCTATACACAGGGCACACACACACAGAGCACACACACTCACAGGAAGCGCACACACACACAGAGTACACACACACAGAGTACACACACACAGAGTACACACACACGGTCACACGTGCCTGCCCGGCCGGGTCCGCCCCGCCGCGCTGGGAGCCCCCGGGGGCGGGGGGAGCCGCTCCCCTGCGCGCCCGCCCCCGCTGCAGCCGCCGCCCGGGGCTGGACGCCGAGGCATGAAGAGGAGCCTCCCCGGCGGGCGGGCTGAGGCTGAGGTGGGTTCGGGCCCTGTGCGGCTGCGGACCGGCCGCCCCATGCGGGCTCCGCTGCCGCCCGCGCCGGGATGGAGGAGCAGGGCAGCCGCCGGCGGCCGCTCCCCGTCCTGCTGCTCTGGGGTAAGTGCCCGGCGGGGCTGGCCGCTGCCGCCCCGGGACTGCTGCACCGGGACCGGCTGAGCATCCTCGCGTGTGCGCAGTCCCCGAGGGCAGGGCTTTCTGCCGGGGCGTGGGGCTGAAGTTCGGGGGAGGTGGGAGCGCCGCCACTTTGGCTAGAGCATCCCTCCGGGAAGGGGTCTCCGTGCGTCCCTTGCCGGCGGGTCGGGACGCAGCGGGGACCGCTCTCCCTCCGGGGCTCTCCATCCCGGGCAGAGCGGCGGCTTCGCAGCAGCGAGAGCCCGGGCGGGCAGCGGGGCCGGGCGCGGTGTCAGGGCTGCCGCTCCCCTTCAGCATCGCCGAGGGCAGTCCCCGAACGGGGCTCCCAGGCCCCAGGGAAAACGATCTCAAACTTCGAGCCTTAGTCAGGCTTTCCGTGTTGGATCCCACATGGATTCCGGGGAGGTGTGTTTGGCTGTTGGGGAAGGTTTGTCCCTGCATACTGAAAGGGCTGATTACTGCTAGTGGAGCTGCGTTCCAAGCACAGAGTTATCAAGCACAGGTATTCTTCAGATCTTTCACTTAGAGCGCCTCGGCTGGTAGAAAAACTATTTTATTGTTCCTTGTCAGGAAGATTGTTTTAGGGCTGTCAGATTTAATGTGTTGCAGTCATCTAAATTTGCCAGAAGCCGGCTCTGACTGTCTTCACTCAACAGTAAACTAAGATGTGTAGTTGATTCCCTGTGAGTCACATTTAAGGGACAAAAATTCAGGCCTGGTACCTTTAGAAGGTGTATCTGAGGGCTTCAGAACTTTGTTTGCTATTTAGACCCCCTCCAAAGTACAAAGAGCTGGTAAACACTGCACGTATTTCTATGAAAAGATCCACAAAAAAATGGACAGTTGTATCGACAGTGTTCAGTAGGATCATCCTCAGCTGGTCTGTCAAAAGAATGACATGTTACATGCACAAGTTTCTGATTCTCTGTGTCTTGAGGACTTCTAAAATCTTATCTTAGTTGCTCAGATTTTTGTTATTCCTCAGCTGAAAACGAATAAAGAGATGGCCAACACTTGTCTTGACACATGAAAGATTTATGCAATCTCGAACTCAGGGAACTAGGTAATAATCCTTTTGTACTGGGAGACGTCTTGATGTAACTGTGAGTTTTGCAAAGCAAAAATTGCCCACTGGAGATTTATTTTCAGAGATTTACTAGAGTGAAGGACAGTGTCCCTGTGGCTCAGGAAGCTACAGAAGGACATTTTTCACCAGAGAGGCACAGATAAATCAATTGTGCTAGACATTTTTAAGTGTGCTAGTTCCAGTCCTATAGAATAACACAGACACACAAAAGATTTTACGAGTATAGGTTAACTGATAATGCATTATTTTTGCTTGGAATTGTAAAGGGTAGATATAATCAAGAACTAATGAAATGAGACTGATTTCCTAGTAGAAAAACCATAGAGTTCAAGGATGTGAAATCAGGTTTTTTAATAAGAAAAGCCTAAAGTAGTAGAAAACGAAATTTCTTCTTTGAGAATACATACACAGTTTTAAAACCAGCTATTTTGGAAGAATTTTTGCTTTAATTGAATGGTCATTCCAAATGGCTTTTTTTGATTAAGCAGAGACCTCTGACCTCTGCCATTAAGGTGAAACCACCATCCCTCAGTTCTAAGCTCTCTGAAGGCAGTGGGGAGCCCATCTGTGTGGGGTGTGGGACTGTGCTTCTGTAACCTCAGACCACTACTTTCTGTATCTTTCTGCCTAGGGCTCTTGACACATTATCTCTGTGCAACAACCTGTTGTGTTGTTCATCCTCAGCGAGGATGGCAAGAAAAGGCAGTGTGTTCACTCTGATTGTAGGAGAAGTTGGAATTGCTGAGTGTGGAGGGGAAAGAAAGCATCAGCTGAGGTACTTGGTACACAGGCATGTCGTTAGTTCTGTGAAGTGCTGATGACATCTGGGGCAGAGCTGGAAACACCAGCTGGTTTGCTTAGCAGAGCTATAGATACTTAGAAGACACCTACTAACTGTAGAATCTAAGTATCTAAGAAATAGTGTTGTATTTACCATCATAGCAAATTCTCTTATTCTCCTTCTATGTGTGGAAGCTGAGGCAAGAATAAACATATGGGCTTGACCATGGCTTTTTAACAGACAACGTGTGTTTTCTACACAGGTCATTGTTTCAGAATTCCTGCCCAAATGTTTCTCCTTCACTCTTTATGTAACACCTGCATTTCAGTGGAACTATTTTTATTTGAGTTAAAAGATCCTACTGGAATAAAGCTGGGTATTTTTTAAATTCTAGAGTAATCTTTTTCAATATATTTGTATAAACCCATATCAAGAGAGATGGTGTCATCCTTATCTGGAGTAGTTCTTGTATGCAGATTTCAAAGATGGTAGGTTTTTGCATTTCATAATCCGGTTTTCACAGAGGTTAGCCAAGCTTAGTGCTTTGTTCACAGGTGATCAGCTGGACAGTTGGAAACAGCCTGGTCCCAATTACACTTAATTTCTGTTTTAAAGACTCTATCTCATCTGCAAACAATAATGCAAAAGCTGTGTATAGAAGCCCAAATTCTATAAGGTCCTGAGCTCCCCTCATGTGAAACATGGCATATGTAAGTCCTGGAGAGTTTGGATTCCAGTGATGAAAAAAAAAATACCCAACAGGAAACAATTTTAGTGGGTTAAAGCTTGAAAGCCAAATCAGGGGTTTTTTTTCCCCCATTATTTTCTTTTGAATATCATGCTGTTTTGCAGCTGCAAAGGGTGGAACAAAGAAAGGGAATACTGTCGTAGGAGTTCTGAATTTAATAGACCCAGGAAAGGATGTGTGTGTAAAATAAATAAACCTTTGCAAAACAGAACCTCTTATTCTGAGACAGACCACAGAGTTCTAACAAACACACTTCTCTACCAAAATGATGCTTCGTTTTCTAAAGACATGATTTTCGACATTAGGCAAGCAGGAAGATAGGCAGCAGACCCCACCAACATCCATGCTGAAAGCAAAGATCTGGTATAAATGCAGCCTGTGTTCTGATTTGCTGTTGGATCCAGGCATTCTTCCCACCATCCTTCACCCTGTTTTGTGTCTCCTGATTCTTTTATTCGGAAAGGTGTTGCTTCTTTCCTAAGATCTACACATGCAACAGGGGACAGGTTCATACCAGTTCCCTGGAGAGGTGAGTGGCAGGACTGTCCCTGTGGTGGCAAGTGGACTGCAGGTGGTAGCACAGGGCATCGAATGCCATCTCCAGCTGGCTTGGTCCCAGCCCCCAGGAGGAATGGTGCTCCATTTTTGAAGGTAACTCCAGGCTGAAAGTATGGAGGAGAAATTGGGCTTTTAAACCCTGATTTACAGCAATGAGGTCTAATGCTGGAAACCATTTAGCCAGTACACTCTTGCTCCTAAATTAGTAAGATCTCACTATCTACATCCTTGTTAAGGTTTTGAATGCCTTTGGTGTCTTGGGGCTTTGCTGTAGGTTTGTTTTGCCTGTGAAGCAGCCCACAAGAAATTATGAAGTGGACAATGAATTCCACACTGAGATAGACAGGTGCTGCTATAGCTGCAGATACACACAGACTGCATGATTTGAAGGAAAGGGTCTTGAGCTGAGTTCAAGGGGAGCTATGGGAGGTTTTGTCAGTTGAGCTGTGCTTAAGCATTGCACCACCAGCAGTTTTTCTCCTATTTGTGTTTCAGTTTCTCCCACCTATCTACTGGTAACTGAGATGATTCATGGCTTGAACTGCAGACAAATGAATCAATTTCCAGTTTACCATAACGAGGGAAAATCTGCAATGAGTGGTCCCTTACAAAACACCATTTGCTACCATCTGTGTCTTGGCTATTGAAATTAGTACTTGAGAGACGCATGAAGAAAGCAAACTGTGCTTTCATTTGAGGCTCAGAGAGATTAATTTTCACAAGCATAATGAAACCTGTTTTAATTCACACCCTTTTAGTTTAGTGAAAGCTGTCACATGAACCCTTTTATTTCAGAACAGAGTTTTAGAAGTGTATTATTTAGTGCTTTATGGAAACAGCCTGTCTTTTCTAAAATAACAATCTTCACAGCCAGGCTTGCATTGAGATAAACTGGAAAGTATAAATAGAAAAAATTGACATTATTTTAATATGAATAAATATGTAGAGCAACCTGAAAGCTGCTTGAAGGACTCTTAGGTCTTCTGTGGAAATGTGCAAGTATGAGGAAAGAAAGGAGTAGCAAAGTAGAATAGGAAAAAGGTATCCTTTCAGAAGTTTTGAGGCTTAATCTCCCTTCATATGTTGGCTTCCTTGAAACCAGTCTGAAAAGAGGAGACAGCTCTTTTCCTTGCTAAAAACCTCAAAAGAAAATGCAGTGGCACTGTTACAAATGGTCCAAAGGGTAGAGAGGATGATCCCTTGTTGTCTTCAGAGCAGCTTAACATGATCTACCATATTGCCTTGGACAAGGGGCATGCTTGCATAGCAGCCCTTGGCCTCAGTTTGTCTCCAGGAATACAGAATTTTGCCTGTATGGAGACAGATTGGTGGCCTTCTGCCACCAATGAAGTGTCACTTGGTCCCCCATGCTCTGAGCCAGGGGGACTCTCACCCGAAGAGGAAAATGTGGTAGGTGCTGCTGAGACCCTAGTAGAGCACCAGGCTGATGAAAGCACGTCTTGTTTGCATCTAACCAGATTAAGCCGGGTGAGCAAAGGACTGCAGAAGCACTGGGCCCTACAATAAAGTATTTGTCTTAAGATTTTTACACTGTAATAAGTGTGTCTACTTTGCCTTTATTTTGCAAAGCATTATCTGTGGGCAGTGTCAGAATAAGTAGTGTGATTAACATTGGTCTGTAATGACTGTCACTTATTATGTGAAATCATTTTGTTTCCAAATGTCACAAGTGACAGATTCCTTTTGCATCCTTTTGTGTCCAGATTCATGCTAGAGACTCTAATTGGTATAAAATATTATTGCATTGCTGTTGTTGTTGTTGTCTCAAAAGACATAGTTTGAGATTTGACAAGGTGTGCAGCCTTTTTTCTGAGTGGCCCTCCTGCCTTTAGCAGAAAGGGGAAGAGGTTTCACAGCTATAAAATGTTGTGAAGAGATGGGGAGATACTGGAACAGGAAATGGAACCTTAGAGAAGTCATTCAAGTGGTCATCAATGGAACACAAAGCTCAGGTTTCTGCTGAGCACTTGGACTAAACTTTGATCTGTGATCTTCTCTCTTGCTCACACTCTGTTGCTGAAGAGTGTCCTCAGGGCTGTTCTCCTGATGTGGTGGCATGAAGGCCACACGGATGCTTGCAGTTGGAATTGTCTGGGGAGCTGTGGCTCTCTGGGATACCCAGACAAGCTTTCTGTAGCTTTGGAGTGGAGGCGGCCCTTTGCTTGAAGGGGGTCTCAGCCTCCATGTCAGGGTTTTGCTGCCTGGCAGCCACATGGGGCTGTGGAAGAGATTTTTTCTTTGAGCTTGTTTTTGACAAGTGGCTGCAAGTGTAGTGCTGTCTTTCCACAACTCTTGAGTTCATGAGCTGTTCCAGCTTTATTCCTCAAGGATCTGCATATACCAAGAGCATAACTTGTCCAATTTAATATTAGATGAGGTTTCTTTAGCAATATGTATTGTAAACTTAAAATGATAAAGCATTAAGCTTATATTTTCAAGAGAACTAGGAAAAATAAATTTGTTTGGCTTTCAGTGAAGAGATGCTCAAAGCCTTTATCTCCGGGGGATCATCAATTGTCATTCAGTATGTGTGAAATCTCCTCTGTACCTGTTTTATTTTTAGAAAGCAGATCAATATTTAGTTTTTTTTCTAAGCTATGTCTGTATTTCAAGCTGGCATGAAGTCAGAACTGACTGTATCATGTTAAAAAATGATGTAAATCTCTTATTTTTGACCAGTGGACCTAGACAGATTTGCATTCAGGAATGGTAACCTTTGCCAGTAGTAAATGTGGATGCTGAGCATACTTGCAGGGCTATGTTTGGGGTGGGAATTTTTTACCATGAAACACTTAGTGATGCACAGTGAAATAGAGATAATATTGCTGGAATAGCCATTGGTCCAGTTTCTATTTAACTGTCTCCAGTGTAAACCAGAAACAGCAAAAAAGTCAGAGCATTGCGAAGTAAAGGTTGAAAGAAGATTAAACTCCTCAAAATACTTGTTTTCCTTCTGTATTTTAAAATTTTTGGAAAGAAGTGTTAGTGGTCTTTTCTTGGACTTAAATACTTTTGAAAATGGGGAGAAGAATCTCTCTCTGTGAAGTAATGTGACATTTTAGACTTCCTATTTTCAGTGAGTTGTAGTTAAAGTAAATTCTAACTCCTCTTTGTCTTACCTTTCTGATGGAGCAGTACAGAACAGGTGAAATGTGCAGCACAACACCATATGGATGCTTGATGCTATATGGCTCTTGCTGTTCCATGCCAAATATGCCTGTGAAATATTTAGGTTTTCTTTTCCTCACAGCTACTTCATACTTTATCACGAAGTGGTTTAGTAAACAAAAACTTGGCAAAGAAATAAAAACTGCTGGTAGGAACAATGTAAAATAAACACCTCTTGTAGGAAATCGGTGATTCTTGCAGTCTTGAAATGTACACTGGAAATCTTTATGAAGAATATCTCTCTTTGAGTAGATGTTCTAGGCTTGGTTCAGAAATTATTGTAAGACCTTCTTTACCTTGTTCTATAAAAGATCTGGAAGATGTTAGGGACTCCTTCTGGTGTCAAAGTGTACCACTCCACAGCTGTATAAATAAATTAAGCTTTAACTTCATGAGTAAAACTATTGTTGACACATTTGCAAAACTAGAGGGAAGGGAGTACTCATTCTTATCTACTCTCCTTTCTACTTATTTCTGGCATGGCTCCAAAATCCTTAGGAGGATTTCACTCAGGCTTTAGGTGTAAAAGTTTGCCTGCCATATGGAAGCAAAGCCACAGAAAATATCAGCCTTAGAACATCTCTTACACTGTAAAAGCAGGCAGATTTAGGTAAAATGTTTTGCAGGCCCACTGATACTGTTGGAGCTAACAAGCCCTGATCTATAGATGAATAACTTATGTTGTTAATTTGAATCTGCTGTTGGCCAAGGTCATCGGTGCCCATCAGTGGCAATGGGAACACTTCTGGGATTACATTTCTGGGGAAAAGACCTGCTGCAGAACAGCAGCTGCAAGTGTGGAGTGAGAACATGTGAGAGAAGCAACTGTGGTGAGTGCAAAAGGAGGGGGATGAGGTGTTGCAGGAGGCAGAGCTGAGATTCCCCTGCAGCCTGTGCTGAAGACCAGGGTGAGGCAGCTGTGCCCCTGCAGCACCAGAGATTCACCTACAGGCCCTGGAGGGCCCCATTCCCAAACATGTGGATGCCTAAAGGAGGCTGTGACCTTGTGGGAAGTTTGCAGGCTCCTGGCAGGACCTGAGACCCAGTGGAAGGATCCATGCTGGAGCAGTTCATGAAGAACTGCAGGAAAGACTCATGCTGGAGAAGTTTGTGGAGGGCTGTCTCCTGTGGAAGGGGCACAGCACTGGAGTAGGGGAAGAGTGTGACGAGTCGTCCTCCTGAGGAGGGAGGAGTGACAGAGACAATGCATGATGAACTGACTGCAGCCCCCATTCCCCATTGCCCTGCAGTGCTCCAGGAGGAGGAGATAGGGAAATTAGAAGTGAAATTAAGCTTGGGAAGAAGAGAGAGGTAGGGGGAGCGTATTTTAAGAATTGGTTTTATTTCTCATTACCCTACTCTGATTTTAATTTTAATAAATTAAATTACTTTTATCACGTTGAGTCTCTTGACCATCATGACAGCTATTAAGGGATTTCTCCCTGTCCTTGACCCTTGAGCCTTTCATTATATTTTCTCTCCTCCTGTCCAGCTGAGGAGGGTTGTAATAGAGTGGCTTGATAGACACCTGATGGAAAGGTTTACTCCAGTAGATTGGCCTAAGTAATTTCCTATGCCAGAATGTGTTGCTTTGCAGTTTCCTTTATACCAGTATACACCTAGGAAAAATTATGATGTGCAGGGATTGTGCTGCCGTGCAAGGATTTGTTTTCAGTGTTTATTCCTTGGAGCAAGGGTGCTGTTGTGAAAAGCCACTCACACCTACTATGAGCAGGTACATATACAGCAGTATAAGTAGGCATGTGAAGCTCTGAAGTTTTGTTAGTGTTTCATCGTTCTTGTGAGTTCTTCATGGCAACATGTAATTTAAAATATTCTGTGATCATGCAGGTGAGTATCCAGAGCTCTGGAACCCTGGTAATCAAGCTGGGCTGCTGAAGAGAAACAACCCACATTTGGATGGTCAGACTAATCTAGTATTTCATAGTAGGTATAGAATTGAAAGAAAACATGGCTTCACTGGAATCATATTGATGTAATGCCTCAGCATGGTATGTAACAGCATTAGGAATCTGTGAGAGGATTACATGTGACATCAAGAGAAGGTAGATGTGCCAGGAGGGAATTTTTGTCATCTGGTCAGAAAAGGAAAAAATCTTCCCAGGCCTTCTATGAGGGCAGTATCTTGATTTAAATGTTCTGCCTGTCAAGGGAAGAAGGAACTTTAAATGTCCTCAAGTATCCCATGGTTTTAAACATTTCCTCAGGAGGGAGTGTGCAGTGACCCTTGTCTGTGAAATCTTCATGGGTCATTTCCCCTTCCCAAAGTTATAAAAAAAAAAAAAAGAAAAAAAAAAGATGACTTCTCTTTCTGGCTACCTCACAGGAGCAAACTGCAGCCTCTATTGGCCTTGAGGGACTGGTTTTTCACACTCTTTCATAGGTAGTTAGGTATGGAATAAAGTCTGTGTTGTGCTGACTTTTTCCTTGTTATAGGGAAATCTTACATCACATCAAGTCCCATTTTCTTTTGTGTTTTCCTGCCTTTTTGACTAATGACAGGCATCTGGCTTGTAATAATGAGCAGCCATTAGATCAAATTTGTGTTTCCAGGTGATCAGGTGATGCAGTGTCAAGCTGAGGTCCTGGATGCAGATAGCCAGCTTCAGGGGCTGTCACAGTTCTCATGTGGTCTGGGGGGTGTGTGACTCTCAACAGTAATTGCAAGCTGTCTCACTGTTGAAGGCAGTGAATCAGAGTTATGCTGTCTCATTAGTTAACATACTTTCCCATAAATAGCACAGCTGACATATTTCACGATTATCTTTTGGGCTGAGAGATCATGTTCTTTAGCTGCTTTAGTAACATTTTCTGAGAGGAGATAGTTGTGAAATAGATACTGGCACTGACTGCTGCTGGCTCACACTGTAGTTAAGACTGATGCTGGTTTCTGCTTGTGACCTTAGACACACTTCTTACTAGCTCTGTCATTATTTCCATAGTTCATCTGAATTGGAGACCTCAGTAGCAGTACCTCACAAGGCTGTAGTGAACCTGAAGTAGAGATGTTTAGGGGGTGATAAAAAGATTTTTCACTTACACTTGCTAGAAGTGTATTTATCTGTAGTCATAAATCATGAAGAGCTATGGTCTAATTGTTCTAGCTGTTACACCCTAATGTGGCAACTACTGAATGCTGGGACTCAAAAGACCAGATCTTGAAGGCAGAAGCTAAATAAAAACAAGGAGCACAAGCCTTTGGCAGGCCCATAGATACATGGTGAATAACAATGTTTGCCTCACATCCTAGGTGACTCACAGATGTTAATTCAGTGAATTTGGGTTTGTTAGGAATGTTGTGCTTGTCTCTGCTGACCAGAGGCACCTCCTGATGTATGTAATCATCTGGAACTCTCTTCCTTCCACCTTATATCATAGAATCATAGAATCACCTGAGTTGGAAGGGATCCACAAAGATCACTGAAGTCCAGTTCCTGGCCTTGCACAGGACAGCCCCAAGAATCACACCATGTACCTGAGGGTATTGTCTAAATGCTTCTTGAATGCTTTTAGGCTTGGTGCTGTGACCATTCCTGGGGGAGGCTGTTTCAGTGCCCAGCCATCCTCTAGGTAAAGAACCTTATTCTAATAACCAACCTAAACCTTTCCTAACACAGCTTCAGGCCATTCCCTTGGGTCCTGTCACTGGGCATCACAGAGAAGAGATCAGTGCCAGGCCTTTTGCTTCCACTCATGAGGAAGTTGTAGAGCACAATGAGGTCTCTCCTCAGTCTCCTCCTGAGCAAGCCAGGTGACCTCAGCTGCTCCTCGTATGGCATCCTCCTTCACCATCTGGACTTCAGCTAAGCCTTTGACACCAACTACTATAGCATGCTCCTGGAGAACTGGCAGCCCACAGCTTGGACAGGAGCACTCTTTGCTGAATTAAGAACTGGCTGGATGGCTGGGCCAAGAAAGTGGTGGTGAACAGTGTCTGGTTCTAGTGGGATTCCCATGGGATCAGTGTTGGGTCCAATTTAAAATTTTATTGATGATCTGGATGAGGGGATCAAGTGTACACTTAGTGAATTTGTGGATGACACCAAGTTGGATGCAAATGTCGATCTGCTGGTGGATAGAAAGGCTCTGCAGAGGGATCTAGACTGGATCAATAGGTCTGAGGTTCAACAAGGCCAAGTGCCAGGTCCTACACTTTGGCCACAACAGTATCATGCAGTTCTGCAGGGTGAGGGTGGAGTAGTTGGAAAACTGCCTGGAGGAAAAGGATCTGGAGGTGCTGGTCAGCAGCTGAACATGAGCTAGGATGGCTGAGAAGGCCAATGGCATCCTGGCCTGTATCAGAAGTAGCGTGGCCAGCGTGAGTAGGAAAGTGATTCTCCCCCTGCATTCAGCGCTGTTGAGGCCACACCTGGAGTGCTGCGTGCAGGCTTGGGGCTCTCACTTCAAGCAGGACATTGAAGTGCTCGGAGGAGTCCAGAGGAGGGCAGTGGAGCTGATGAAGGGTCTAGAGGGTAAGTCCTGTGTGGAGTGGCTGAAGGAGCTGGGGATGTTTAGCCTGGAGAAAGGGAGGCTCAGAGGGGACCTTATAATTCTCTACACCTGCCTGAAAGGAGGGTGTAGCCAGGTGGGGTCAGTCTCTTCTCCCAGGCATCCAGCAACGGGACAAGAGGACACAGCCTTAAGCTGTGCCAGGGAGGTTTAGGTTGGACGTTAGGAAGAATTTCTTCACAGAATCAGTGATTTGATATTGGAATGGGCTGCTCAGAGAGATGGTGGAGTCACTGTCCCTGGAAGAGTTTAGGGAAAGAATGGATGTGGCACTTAGTGCTTTGGTCTAGTTGACAAGGTCATAGGCTGGACTCGATAATCTCAGAGGTCTTTTCCAGTCTAACTCATTCTGTGATCTTTGCAGCCCTCCTTTCAATGCTTTCTGATAGCTTAATGTATTGTTTATGTTGAGGTGCCTAAAGCTGCCCACGGGACTTGAGGTGAAGCCACAACAGCACAGAGTAAAGTGGGACAATCAACCCCCTGGACCAGCTGGTGATGCTGTGCTTGTTGCTAAATGTCAACTTTAAACCATTTCTAATGCCACAAATTTTTTTCTTGTCCAGAAACAAATGTACTCCTCTTACCCTTCCTCAGTTTTACTTTCTGGAAGGATGGATATCTAGTCAAGGATCACATTTGTGTGTGTAACTTTTGTAAAAGTGTGAACAAAATTTACTTCAAGCAATTGATTCTGCTCTTGGAATATCTGGTATATTCACTGTCTGAAAGTCAGTGGTTATAAAAAAAAAGTATTTTACATTTCAGTTACATACTGCTTCATCAAAAATGTAATGGGACAGAAAAGGCTTGAAGAAAACATTGTTAAATTTTTGACTGAGCCTTGCAACTTCCAGCACAATACAGATCTTAGTGTACAGCTAAGAAATCCCTTCACAAGTTAGTTGTTGAACTGATTGTTTAATTTAATTATTTATTTGATAAACTGTTAATTATTAATAGAGAATGAAAGTGGTATGTTCTATTTAAATAAATATATAACAAGTATTTTTAATAAAATATTTCTAAGTAGTAGAAAACCCATCCAACACTTCTGGAAGTAGACAAACTGTTCAGAAATAACAGCTCATTATTAATAATGCTGCCAGCAGTGATTTAAGAAATTCAAAAAACAATGTAAAAGACAATAATTGGTATTGCTACTCTGAAAGAGTCTCAGTTGAAGCATGAACTCGGAATAATAGTCACATTTCCTGTCATTTCCACATTTCCAGTAGCCACTGGAAAGCTGGGGAGCTCTATACCAACGTAGGTTGGAACAGCTGATGCCCTCAGACGCATTCCCTGTTGATTTCTACAGATGAAATGAAAAGGCTTAATTTACTTCCTTTCATGCTTTTCTTCCTCTGCAGGAAGAAGACCCTAATGTCCAAAATAGTTAACAGTCTGCAATTACCTCCACAATTAAAAAACAATAGTATAGTGCCTCAAACTGTGATAAAGTAAGCATTGAACTGCTGTTTTAATTTTGAATATTATAGTTTTATGGTTATATATGCATCTTTCATACAATTGACACAAGGAAATTAAAAAGAGCATTAAAAAGGATTCAGCAAAGCAGGAGATAATGCAAAGCTGAGTTCCATGTCCTGCTAGTTCTCAGGAAAACTTCTTGAACCCAGAGACAGGTCAGTTCACCCTGCCAACAGGTTTACCTTGCTCCTGCCTCTCCATGCGCTGAGACACATTTTTTTCTGGGCCAGTTTTGAATGCAAGTGTAACATTTCTTTCAAGTACTATATTTATTGCAAGCTTCTGTTTATTCCTGGCATCCTTCCTTTGTGTTGAGTTCCTGTCATTGCCTGACTCTGAACTCCAGTTGCCTCATTTCCTTGGTTGCTTTCATACTATGTCATGTTCTTGTGTCCTGTCCCTGTCCCCCTCTCCCCATCCCAGTCCTCTTAAGAAGAAGTGTCAAAAGGACAGTTGGTAGCTGAAAACAAAAGATGACCTTCTGAGCCATGTATTTTGTGCAGAGAGTTATTTAAAGAGTGACAGGTGGTTTAGTTTTTGTACCAATAGCATTATTTTTCCTTCCCTTCACTTTTATAGTTTCCTCTGGGCTTTCCCATCAAGTTGTAGGATTTCTTAGCCTA
Source organism: Acridotheres tristis (assembly GCA_037013685.1). Classification (NCBI taxonomy): domain Eukaryota; kingdom Metazoa; phylum Chordata; class Aves; order Passeriformes; family Sturnidae; genus Acridotheres; species Acridotheres tristis. The sequence continues at coordinate 56,409,562 of CM072886.1, read as the reverse complement.
TTCAGAGTGTGTCGTATTTTGGCCACGTACATTTGACTTGATCCAAATAGAAGAGTTTTAGAAAAGGCTTTGGGAGGCAACCATGTAACTCTCGTGTTAGCTCATCTTGTCCTTCTGTATTGGGACAGACCCTAGTGAAATGAATCTCTTAAAATTATGAATGCCCAGGAAGCAGATAATAAGGAAACCCTATGCCAATTTGTAACCAGTGTTTTTTTAATGTAGTAGGATGCCTCTTGACATTGTGTGGGAGCATAGGAGAAATAATTTCCACAGGGAATTTCTTTTGCATTAGATACCCTGAAGTGTCTGTGCATTCCTGCTAGAGTGCCTGTAATGATATGACTTGGGGTTTACATAAAAGATTGTTGAATTTTTAACATGATCTTCAGTAGTACCTGTGCAACAGGTAGCTTTATTCAATATTTAAATACCTGGAGAAACCTTAAACTGCTGTAAGACTGGCTTGTTCAGTATTTAAAAACAGGTTTATAAGAAAATGTGGGCATTGACATTTGATCAGTATGACAAAATTATGCATATATATATAGATTATATTAATAATAAAGTACTAATCTCTCACCTATGTTTCCAACAAATCAAATGTGCATCGTTGTAGAGCAGTTCCCATTTCAAACTCTGGTTTTACTTGCTTTAGTGAACTGTATGTCAGGACAGTACTTGCACAGTTACGTGCTGCTATCAGTAAAACTTCAAGTTCTGCAGAGAGGCATCTCTTTGGTTAGTACGTAACTTCCAATGGAGATCCATCCTGATGTAGATAAAGATTAGATGATGGTAATTGGCAGGATTGCCTTTAAAAAGAGATACAGAGGTAGGCTCTTGACATGAGGTTTAACTTGAGGTCCTTATATATTCTTTTTGCTTATGAACATTATGATTGATAAACATGAGGTTTTGAATAAACGTCCCAAATTTTGAAGAATATGCAGAGTATTACACTGCTGCAATTGCTCACCAGAAGGTGCATACAGCAGTTTTATCTGTTAAAATAAGAATTTTTCTGAGAAAGTATGGGAGCCACTCAAAATATCTTACTATACTGTCAGTAATAGCACCTTAAAAAACATTCAGAGAAGAGAAAAATGTAACATTTCACTCATATATTTACACAAGATTTTCAGAATTGTTCTTAAAACATGTTTGGAGAAAGGTGGAGTAGGGAGAACACATAGCAATTCATATGCTGCTTCAGGTTTATTGAAGTAGTTTCTAGACAGACATTCAGTCCTTCTTTTAAGCCTCTGGGAAAAATATCAATGAATAATAACAGTATAGAAGAAAAATAAACATTTGGAAATATTTTTCCATTCCACAGAAAAAGCTTATATACTTGACAAAACTTCAGGACAGTTATCCTGTCATGTATCCCAGTTGTGAAATTACATATGGCTGTGAATCTCATTTTGAACTTGCTTTTTAGTGTCAGAATTATGTCTTTTTGCAAAAGGAGGGTAGAGAGCAGATAATAGCAGGTTCTAGTGAAGGTCTAGGATGAGATTTTTCATATACAAGATCTTGAAGAAGGTTGTGAATAAAAAAATTGTGGTTTTTTCCCCGTTTTCTTATTTTCCATTACTCTCTCCTGCTTTGTTTATCTTCTCTTTTTCTTTCTAAAAGCCCTTCAAATCTATTTTTCCTCATCCTTCACTTGATGATCCTTTGCTTTACCTTTTGCTCTGGCTCTAACCTGGTTGTTCCCTTCCCATCTAATTCAGCTGATGCTAGGGATGATCACACATGCTGCTACTATGTATGGAGAAAAAAAAGTGAGCAGCTAGTTCAGGTAGCGAGTACAGTCAAACTGAACCTCCTTTTCTCTCCCTGAATGTTAGTTTAGGTGAGAGTTTATGCCAACTGTTTTATTTTGAGGTCTTGGTAACACCTTTCAACACTGACCAATTTTGCTTCTTTTATGAATCTTCTAATGAGAGATTTCATGGCATCAACCTTTCAAGAAAAAAACTGAGCTTGCCCCATCTTAAAAGTGCTACTAGAAAATTTTTGTGTACACTATCATGACCAGCATGCTGTAGTATCCTGATTAAATCTTTATTATGACTTGAGTATCTCAGAGCAAGGAAAATAAGAGAGGTGGTTCATGGTAATCTGAATGGCTGTTTTACCCTTTTCTGAAGGTGTCCAGACTCCTTTGGTTGAGAATAGGTGAAAAACGTTCTGTATTACTTTGTTAGGAGTAGATAAAAAAGACGCACAAAACACATTTTCTTGTGGGCAGGAGGATTTGTGAGCAAAGCCTTTATTCAGTATTTGGCTTTTCACAGCTTTCCTCACTGATGCTTGGGGCAGACTGGTTCTTTCTAGTTGTAAATTCTCTCTTTATTTGCATTACTGTGGTCTTGTGAGGATTACTGCAGCCATAACTACAAAAGATACAGAGCACAGTGATAGGAACTGATAGAAAAAGAATTGGAGGTGCAGTCTGTGATCTTCCACAGAAGTACTTGGGGTATCTATGTGTGTTTACCCAGAATGGGTGGGTTTGGCTTCATCTAAAGCATGTGCTTTCAGTGTGATCTTCAGCCTTCTGCAGTCAATAAGGAATATTTTCAAATGAGGATTCAGGAAAAACCCACCCAGGGAATGAAGTGTATTTATTAGTCCATCTGCTAATAGCCTGGAAAGAAAAGTGCTCTATTAGTGAAAGAGGTACAGCCATCAGAGTGTATTATGGAGTTTCATCTCTGTGTGTTTGGATGCATGACAATTTTCCAATGTGTGGATTCCTGCTCCTCACAGTACATTCTGGCTCGTTAGTAACTAAGACAGATATTAATGCTTTTCTGGAAGAAAAATGAGTTCCTTAGAAGGATCTAAATTCTTCTTGCATGCATGTACACAATAATTTTCAGTTAACTCAGTTGACAGCTTGGCACATCCCAATGACCATGGCCTAGATTAATGATTGGTGCTGATACTCTGCTACATATATCTTGATTCGTTTTATTGGTGCCATGTATTGTACAAACAGGGAAGCACCCATCTGTGTGAAATAATTAATTTAATTTCTGATGCGAGGTTAACACTATAAAGGTTTGTCAACAATTTTTATTTTTCATTGGGACATCAAAAATAATTGAAGCCATGTCCCTCTTAGCTATTACAATATCCTGGGTGTGGCTGGAGCTGTGCAAACACAGTGGGCTTCTGTTAATTTAATCCACTGGATATACAGCAAATCACTAATCAGAAGGCTTCTTCTGTTGGTGCAGTCTCTTTCCATTTGGATGCTCTTCTGACATACCCATGTTAGCATAACTTCTGCAAAAGAGACTTATCGATTTTGATTGTGACGTTTTTCAAAATGTGTGACTTCACTGTGCAAAAGTTGGAGACTTTAACACAGCAATATGCTTTTAATGAAGAGTGTACACACTTATGGTTGTATTTGCTTAACAACGAAAGGATATTTTTTTCTCTACATGTTAGAATGTGCAGTACACCTATGCTTTGAGTGTATGTGTTATCTTTTTGAACTTTTTCACCCTTAAGAAGCTTGAAGTAAAAATTGTCCTGTCCCTGATCCTTAATATTAGAAACTAGAGGAAGGAGTGGTATATACAGACCCATAAGAAGTCTGACTCAGACATTTAAAGGATGGATGAAAAGAAATTTAAAAACATAATGTTCTCCAAATGCTCATTATTTCATTCAGACACACTCTTTAAGAAAACTGAAACTATTGTTTGAATAAGCATTTTGAATATTCTGTTGAAACGCAGTTATCCTCTACTTGGCTTGTAATTGCACTAATTCTTTTATATAAGAATATGTAAGTATCTAACTCATCTCTTCTTTTTTTTTTTCTCTTCCTAGTTAATGGTCTAATGACGCTTGGATTTGCAGGTGAGTCTTGCTTCAAAAATTCAAACTTCTGTTTCTGTTTTGCTAATGGTTGACTTTTGAGAAACACTTCCATCCTATCTCATCTCAATTAGTCCACTGTCATGCATTTTTTACAGCTGGTCTTGTCCATTGGCTGTATGCAAAGAGCGTTGTAGTGTTTTGTAAAGGTCGTTCTCAATAGTGGCAGTGAAACTACAGAATTATCCATGATTTTGAATTCTTTTGGTCAGGGATTTAGACAGAAACTCTTGTGTCATCAGACTGTTCAGGTGACTCTGATATAGTTTTGGTTTTTTTTTCTCCTATGACCCTGCAAAATATTTCAGTTTTAAATAGAGATAACCGACAGAATACCAAGGGCATGGAAAATCCTTTCAAACACCCTGCTGGGAAGGGGCTGGAGTAAACTGACAGCACATGTGACGTAGTGGAAGAAAAACTTCTACTCTGTTGGATTTGGTTATAAATCAAATGATAGCTGGCTGTTTAGAATACCCTGCCAGGAAAAGCAGCTTTGTGTAACTTTTGTCAAAGCATCAGTGCAGGATTTAAGTCATGAGCTATGCAATTTTGATGTGGTTTTGAATTCTGCAGATTTTAGCATTCATCTGCGGGTCTAGTTGTGGAAAGTGTAGCTGGTAACTGCTGCAGCTGCCAGATAAATTGACAGGAGCACTTCAGTAGGCAGGGTCCATGATATCATGCTAACATCCCGTGGATAAAATTGTGCTGCCCCGGTGTGGTAATTTTTGCCGTTTCTATCACTGGTGTTTAATTATAGTTCTGACTTTTTCCCAACACGGATGAAGGTTTCATGACAGCTTTAAGAGCACTGATAGTCAGACGTGATGAAGGACCAAGGGTTGGGTTCCAGTGAGTGAGCTGTACACTTGGAGAGGTTTGTGGTCTGTAGGAAGTTGTAGACTTATGGTTTCAGGTTCAGCACAGGCTGTCCCGTTATGGGCCTGCTGCTCTTGGCAAATATGTGAAAACAAAGTGTTTATTTGGTTGTCATTTGTCATACAACATCATGGAGAGAGTGACCACCAGCTGAGGAGTCAGCTGTGATAGCTGGAGTTAAATTGCAAGGTGCTCCTGCCCAGGCTCCCAAGGAGCCACCTCCTTCCTGGGTGAAATGATGTTCATTCAAGCCTGTTTTACAATCACATCCCTCATTTCAAATGGAGGTATTCAAGCTTCTGAGTGATGGCTGGGTTATGATGTGAAGCCTGAGACCAGTCATCTTGCCTTAGAGTTTGGGGTTTTCTTTACTAGATAGTAAGGGATGGGGCCATGAGGACTTCTCTTCTTACCAAGCAAAGTCCTGCATGATTTTGACCTCAGTTGGCCTCAGGCAATGTGTTTGGCTGTGACCACACAAAATTAGAACCACCAGCTCTTTTCAGCTGTGATAGGATCCTGCTTTCAAAGTAACTAATAGAAGCAAAAGAAATACTTCCTCTTCCTGGTGTAAGTATGTTCTTAGTCAAAAAATGTTGTAGGAGTAAATGGTCTGTTGTCCTTGGCTTTATTCTTAGAAAACAACTGTTCCTCCAGAGTTCTCAGGGGGATTCCCTGATATACCAGTTTTTTAGGGTTCCAGTTTTGTTCAGTTAAATACATTTCTTGGATTTGAGCTGCTGTGAAGGGAAAAAATTACACAGCTTTTTTCTGACTAATTTAATTTAGGTATTTGTATTAAAGATGTTTATATACATATATTTACAGGTAACTTTCAATGTTAATGCATTTTTTTTTATATAGAAGAATGGTCAAAATAGTGGCATCTATAGAGGTAAAGCAAGGCGTTTAATGGTTTACTCAGAAAAAATGTTTCAGGCTTATCAAAATCAAACACAGTCTAAAGAGAATTTTTTCAGAATTTCAATTTTAGAAGAAATATCAAAGTTTTATCTTTGTACTCCAACACAAGCATGTGCTGGATGAGAAAAACGTCTGACTGATTAAATATACTGGAGTTGCCATTATAGGTTGAAAAAGATACAGGCTTGCTCAAGTCAAGGTTAACTCTTTCTTTGCAAGTAGCTATATGCTGTAAGTTCAATTTCATTTGACAACTGTAGATAATTCATCGAATTATAGAATTATTTCTGTTGGAAAAGACCTCTATGATTGCTGCATCCAACTGTTACTCCAACACTGCCAAGTCCACCACTAAAATTTGTCCCTAAGTCCCACATCTACACACCTTTTAAATACTTCCAGGGGTGGTGGCTCAACCACCTCCCTGGGTAGCCTGTTCCACCCCTTTTGGTGAAGAAATTTTTCCTTCTATCCAGTCTGAACCTCCACTGGCACAACTTTGGGCTGTTCTGTCGCTTGTTTGAGACCAAACTCTGCCTGGCTGCAGCCTCATTTCAGGCAGTTGTGGAGAGCAATAAAGTCTCCCTTGAGCCTCCTTTTCTTTACCCTAAACAACCCCAGCTCCCTCAGCCACTCCTCATGGGACTTGTTCCCTAGAACTCCTTTAGTGGCTGTACTAAAGAAAAAGCTGTGACTGTGGAAATTCACACCCTTTAGCTGGTAAGACATACAAATATTTTCAATGTTAAAGTAATTTCGCGGTAATATAGTTAATTGAATGCACTGCATCTGTGTAAGCTTGAAAAGTGCTTTCTACACTGAGATGTGAGATTGGGAGATCCAGTTAGCTTTTAACTAAAAATGCAAATGAGTGGTAACAAGTTAGTACGAGTAGTAGCTAAGTAAGATTAGAAAAGTGATTAGATAGGTTCCTCTATGCTAGGTTTAAAAGGCAGTACTATATATTATAACCTTTAGTTTTTTATACCAAGTTATGTTTTTAACATATTTATGTAAGTATTTATTTTGTCTATTTTCTAAAATTGCTTAGAAAATTAAATGCTAATCTTATGAGAATGTAAGTGGCAAGTTGGACTGTGTGAACAAATTTGAGTGATGTGTTTGTGCTTCTGATGTTTCCTAGGTGCACGTCAACAGACTGAGCTCTGCAATGAATCTCTCATGTTAGAAAAGTTGCCTGCCTGTGGGAAATTCTTTGAAGAGATGATGAAGAAAGTGGACTCAAAAAAGTGGTGCAACCTGACAGAATTTATCATGTAAGAGTTAGTTTTGGTTTTAATAATTCTCCCCTGATGCATATAAAATATTTCTGTTCCAACAAATAGAAAACCTTCTGTATTTTGTTGCCACTTGCAGAGGGCTAAGCTGTAGCTCTTAAGCCCTGCAGTAAGGACATGTGCACACAGAGACACCCAGCTCTTAACTCAAACAGTGTGCAAAATAATCCATTTTAATGAAAACTAACCAATGGGCTGTTTAATACTAGCTGCTGTTGTGTTACCTCAGACAGTTGTGTTTAAATTTAATATATATTTCTGTGCCTTTTAAGTAAATGTTCCCTAAGTAATTTCTTTTCTGTGAAACCACTAAAGCAATAATGCTTTTAGAATCATGCTGTTCTCTCTCTTGACAGCAATGCAGTTCCCTCCTCTGATTCCCTTTTTTCAGTTAGATTGCACTGTTTCAGAAATTCACCTCATGTGAAATTGCCCTATCCAAATTTAAAATGATTTGTCCTATTGAACCTGCTGTCATATGTTTCTTTGCCTGCCAGCTAGCATGGAGAGAGTGAGCACCACCCATTCTGTTTGGATGTCTAAAATACAGCAAGACTGACAGTAATGAGGGTGGCATTATTATTCTCTAATCGCTTTCCTGTTCCGTAGTTACTGGAGATATTTAAACATCTCTCTATAAAGCTGCACACCTCAAATTCTGATCTGGAGACAACTTACAGGGTTTGTGAAATTGGTGGCATTTTTGGGTTTGTGGACTATCTGTTTCTTAAGACCATATCTACTCATGCATAATGCCTGGTTTTCAGAAGCTCTGAGTGCACTCTACACCAGCTGAAATCAGAGGAAACTGCAGGTGTTCAGCACTTCAGAAAACAAGACTCGAGTGAACTGGAGCTGGTATGGTACGAGCTAGCCTGAAGCAGAACATCTTCCTGCATTTGAAACTGTGCTGGTGCTGTTTCTGGAGGCTGCTGTGGAGGCAGAGTAGCCCCAAACCAGCTGTCATCACACTTCTTACAGTGTCATTGAGCCCCAGATATGTTCTCGTAGGGTCATTGGTCCTGCTTAGTGTCGTGTCATGTTATGCAAGACTTTAACTAGCTGATCACCAACAGACTCGACAGATAATGCAATGTTGGACTGCAGTGCTGTGTTGCTGCAGTTCCCCATAACTCCCTTAGCACCAGCACCTGTGTTGAAATGCCCCTCCTGTTAATAATGTTTCATAATCTGACAGCATATTATCAATTTAGATGCTATTCCTTCTTAGCACATATATTTGCACACCTTGATGACTTTAAAATCTTGGACTCTGTTGAAAGGTAGATTCTTAAATCCTATGGCACTGGAGTGAAAGATGCACTCATGCAGTTCTCTCCAGCTGTGGGGAAGAGCAAGACAGGGTTAGCTCTTCTAAACTAGCTTGAAGAAATTGCAGTCAAATCTGACAGAGAAGTGTGTATATACAAAGAAAGAAAATCCTTGCAGTGCTGGCACTGCTAAATTTCTTTAATAAAGATCTGTATGTTATGGGGCCACAAATTTAATTTTATAACTCATCTAGGTACAAGATGTTTTATTTATTTTGAAGGAAACACTGTAATTTTGCTCCATTTATCTTATTGCAATTGTTTTATAATCACAAGACTTTTTTGCTGATATCTTGTTTGAATTGTTAAGTGACTTCAACTAATGGGATTACTTGCAGCAGTGAAAAGTAACTATAGGAGCTTAAATATTAGTCTATGCCTTTATTAATGCAGGAGAAAATACTGCCAACTTTTTGCAAGATTTCTGCTAAAATTCCTTCAATAATTTACCTATTTTGGTGCAAGAATTTTTCAAGGTTTGGTGATGACTGAAATCTCTGAGTTTTCCTGACTTTATTAAAGTTAAGAATCCACCTTGATTTTATCCTTTCCAGTTGTGCTCACCATTTGGTGTTATTTTCATTCCCTGTACAAGAAAATTTTTCTGAAGAAGTTGGTCAGTCTGAGGCATTTCCTCAAAAGCAGTAGCAGAAGAATTCAAGGCTCTTACAGAAGAAAAGTCTTTTAAATTTTTACATAATCCACATTTTATAAAAAACCTTTTTTTTAATGTTTCAAGTTCTACTTTAGGAGAGACTAGCAGGAGGAATTTGTTTTGAAATTTATCTTCTGAATCAAGGATTAATCAAGCATTAGAAGTCTGATTACAAATTTATCTTAGGGGTTCATTGTGCTGAAGAAGCTGCAAATGTGCATCTACCTTTAAGATTTTGACTCTTTTGAGAATACACATTGCTATTTGATGTCATGCATTCTATAAGAAACATATAGAATCACAGAATGGCCTGGTTTGGAAGTGACTGTAAAGATCTTTGAATTCCAACCCTCTACTTTGGGCAGGGACACATAGAGGCTAATTTATTCCAGCTTGTTGGAGGAGCCCTGAGAGATGGGACAGAAAACACTTCTTACTTTGGAGTAATCTGAAAAATTAATGAAAAACTGGTATATCTAGCCACTTAAAATTCAGATGCTTAAACATGGTAGTATTAGTTTGTGCTGATTTTATGTCTAGCCTCCAGCAGTAACAATTAATCAGCCTGGGTCAGATGGTAGGTTAAAACTGTAAGTTTGGTATAAAAGAAACTGTTTCTTCGTGCAGTAGTTTCTGCATGGCACTTTTTTCTCTCTTTTTAGAAAGAAATCTTTGTAACTTATATTGAAATGTAACAGTTAATGGAAATCTGTTAATCTTCTAAATTTCTTGTTCTATGGAGGAGTTTTAGCTCTTTAGTGTAAATGGATGTCCTTTCGATATGGGATTGTAAATAGGAATTATCTGTAGTGCTTCACTGTTTGGCCAAACATTTGCGAGAGAATTTGCAGTGACTCCAATTTGCTGTAACTTAATTAAACTGTAAGATTTTCTGACATCTCTGACATCCTTAACAAACTCGTGTTCTTTAAAAAGCAGCCTTTTTACTGATTTTGAATAGACGAGGCTTCTGTGTGTGGCAGCTGGTACCACAAACCAATATGAGAGTTTTAGCCTCCACAGCTGATATTGATCTTGCTGGAAGTGTAAAATGATCACACATAAACAGTAAATTCTCAGGTAAATGTTTACTATTTGAAGAAAGTTTCCCTTTTAAGTTTTGCATATTTCTGTGAGGATTTGCAGTTAGTTAGGATGAAAATACTCCTGTTCGAATTGTCCGAAGGTATTTGAAAGTTTAAATACGATGAGAGATCAAAGTGGGATTTAAAAATATTTTAAGTCAGTTGGATGTGGTGGATTTCAGTGGTTCTAGCTTGGACATCAGAATATGAAGGCCAACCACAAACAGCTTACAAGAAAAGTAAAACCTTCAGGCACAGCCAGAGGTGTCCATTGACAGAAGAGAAGGAGTTTGCCTAGTCACAGTTTTGCTGAGGCCTTTAGATTATTAGGAGAGAGCTCTGAAGACGAAAATACAACGAGGTTGTTTAAAAGACTCAGTTATGGTACATGGCAAGTGAATAAGCAGAGACTAAAATGTGGGTGAAAGCTATATGGGGAGTTAACAAAAGCAAATATACTTTTCATTTGCAAGAAGACTGGAAATTGCAGAAAGGTTTTTATTTTTCATGTGTAATATTTCTGTTATGTCTGCTTACAGTAAGTAACATGTATGTTAATAGTGCTGCATTACATATAATAACTATGTATTATATTTCTGTATTATCTTCTTAATATTTGGCAGCTACAACTGAATGTGTAAAATCAACTACTGTCCACAAGCCAAAATTCATTATTAACAGTCAGACTTTTTTTAGTGTGCTGTGATAAATCCTGGTGTGGGACTATAGTTGAGAGGCCAGGTATGACTAATTCCTGAAGCAAGTGGCCAGATGAAGACGGGAGTGTCCAGAGCTGTCCTGAAAAAATGTTCCTTTTTGTAATTGCTTAGGTTACTTTCTATTCTTAGCTCATGAAACAGTTTTTCAAATACTTCTAACTGGATCCTGGAAACAATTTAGCTAGAACAAACAGTCTCTAAACAAATCTGTGTGTGTCTCCTAGGCCTAACCCCTATGGAAATGTGGGACTAAAACGTACTAAAGATGATTTTCAGTGGCTTGTTAAAGTTTCGGCTTGCTCCCAAGCACCAGTCTTCTCTCTTTTGCATCACCATTTTCCAAATATTTCTGAGTGTAGTTACCAGCATTTCAGTAATTTTGAGGCCAGGGAGATGGCTCTGGCCATGTCTGCACTGTTGCATAATGCAGGCCACACAATCTGCCCAGTAGTCACTATTGTAAACCCTGTGAGTGAGTATATTATGGAAAGGCATCAACTCTTCATTTGAAAGATTAGTATTGATCCACAACATCTATAAACAGATAATGTCATCTGTTACAGGTGAGGCATCCTCTTATTTCAAGCCAGTACTACTGTTGCAGCACTCATCTCATAAGTGTCTAGGGTTGCATATACTTTGGGACTCCCAGTCAGTCATTCTGTGTTTACCAGCCAAGGAATAGCTGTGGATTTAGAGTCCAAGGGTGAAATAGCAATTTGTGTTTTGGAAGACAGTTCTAGTAAAGTAGTGCATGTAAGACATGTCAGATCTGGATTTTCTGTTTGAGAAAAAGAACTGATTGTAATAAACTTCTTCCTCCAATCTCTGCATTTCTTTTTACGTGTTTTCACAGCTCTAGGAGTCCCTAATTTGCTGTGAGGCAGTGGCTGTGTGACATTGCTTTACAGTACCCAGAAGATGTTAAAAGTCTGATTTTTCTCTTGTTTTAAATTTCAGTTCATAGCAGAGTAGGAGAGGGCTAATTTTTTCTTTAGCTGTATGTCTGAAGCAGATTCACTGCAGGTGTGTGTGTGTACCTGATGAAATTTCCTGCTTTGCTGTGTGAATGATCCACAGTCTGTGCCCACTGTAAATAACGAGTCTTTTTTCTGTACGGCCTTAGTGTAGTTTTCCCACAACACTTTACTTGAAATATTAATTCTATAAACAGTTTCTGTCTCATTGAAGATGATGAGGCAGTTCACTCATGTTCTGTACAGATGCTGAGGATTTGAAAAAAAGAATTAAGGAAAAAAATTTGTATGACTAAATTTGATGTAATCTGGAAAAGTAATCCTGTTGCTCAGTTTTAAAGTCAGTGGGAATTTTGCCTGTTAGAATTAGGTCCAACTAAGCTAATTGTAAAAGGGCCTAGTTTTCAAAGAAACTTAGTAAAATGTTACATGAAAGAAAGCCAGATCACATTGACATGAATGGGAAGGCAAGCACTGGAAGAAATATGTGCAGCCCAAAGTGAAATTACATGCCCACACTTCTGAGTCTTGCAGCTAAGAACCTTTGCTGGCTGAGTGTGTATGTAAGAACCCTTCAAAGTGAGTAATTTTCTTGGTCGGTTATCTGAGTTTTTTCATCTTCCCCACTGACTACTGCAGGAAGCCTGATCTAGACACCAATCAGCATTCAGCTGCTAATGACAAAACTACAGAAGAGGACTGTTCTGTGAAAACCATAGAATTGCTGAGTGGTTTGGGTTGGAAGGGACCTTAAAGATCATCTGCTTCCAAGCTGTGGACAGGGACATCCTCCGCTAGACCAGGTTGCTCAGAGCCTTGTCCAATCTGTCCTTGAACACTTCCAGAGATGGAGCATCCACAGCTTTTCTGGGCAACCTGTTCTAGAGAGTAGAGAATTTCTTTCTAATATCTAATCCAAATCTACTTTCTTCCACTTTAAGGGCATTTCCCCTTGTTTTGTCACTACTGTCCCTCTCAGCTCTCTTTAGTCCCCTTTAGGTATTGGAAGGTGCTATAAGGTTCTTCACAAAGCCTCTTCTACAGGCTTAACAACCCTAAATATCTCAGCCTGTCTTCAGAGGAGAGGAGATCCTTTTAATTTTCCATTTTAAAAATGGGGGTTCTTTCCTCTTTTCCGATGGGAGCTTCAGTGAACTGGTGTGACTTCTCAAATGTGAGGATAGTGACTTAGCCATTTCCTCTACCAGGTCTTTCAGGACCTGCAAATGCCTCTCATCAGGTCCTGTGGAGGTTACTTACATGTTTTTGAACCTGATATTTTCATAATGCGGGTAGTTCTTCATTCTCCGAATTCCTGCTTTCCCTTTTGCAAGTTGTGGGGTCTGACTGGAGCATTTGCCAGTGAAGACCAAGGCAAAAAAAGTCATTAGGGTACCTCAGCCTTCTCATTTCCTGGGTAAACACCTCTTCAGTTTCCTTCCAGATAGGGTCAGCATATTCCCTAGTATCAAATCTCAATACAAATCCCTAGTGAAAATCTCAGACAAACTACTGGGTTTGTTCTGCAGCTGAGGTGAGCCACCGATTCATGTGAGCTGATGTGTTCCCATGGTGATGGTCTCACAATTAGAAAACTGACACCTTTGGTTCGTTGTTTTAAATATTTTCAGAAAAGTCTTGCTTCTGGATTTTTGCATGTGATTTTCTCATGTGAAAGGCAACCTAGGGCTGCTGGAAACTGGATGTTTAGGTGACCAGCACATACAATTTTAGATCCAGAACAGTACTGATTAAAGGAAGTCCCACCCCTCTGATTTATGTCATGTTAAGAGAGGGCTGTCTGTATTTGTGTTGCGGTTCATATCCCTGTAGACAGACAAGTACATCAGTTATGGTTTACCTTGGGCAAAGTCACGATAAAAATTCTGCAAATCACAAATGTGCTTGCACAACAGAAGGCCATCTTATTGCCTGCCCTCTGGGTAATTTTCTGCAATGTTGTTACCTGAAGTTCTATATGTGTCTAAAGAGTAATATCTTTTCCCCTGAAGATCTAACTGAGAAGGGGGACCAAAATCCCTTATTTAGCCAGCTGTAAGTCCTCCCAGTTTTGTTAGTCCAGATTTTATAGAAGAAAATATTCTTTGTCAGCTCAGTGTTTCTGTGAAGGAAGGTCGAGTAAACCTGCACTGTGTGTGGCCTCATGTCAGTGTAGCTGACACCATTTAGTGTTCAGTGGGGTATAGGAAAAGGAGTGGTTTGGTTTTCTTTAGTAGGATTGTCTTTCTTTGAGCTTCTCATACAGATACAGTTGCTGCTTTTTTTGAGCTCTCATTGAAATGATGATGCTGATATTTAATCTTTTTTACCTGTGAATTTCTTTCACATTTTTACATATCAAAACTTGCAGTAGTTTTTTACTAAAAAAGCCATCTAAAAACTCCTAGAGGTCATGGCTGCAGTGGAAAACCAGACTGGTAATTGTTACCCCAAGAACATACTGTTTTCCTTCTGTGACTCATGCCTTTCTTTTCAAAAGCAAAGCAGCTTATAAATCAATTAGGTGTGAGGAAGTAAAACAATGGAAAAGAACATAGTATTTGAGCTTTTGTGTTGCCATCATGCTGGTAGCTGACAATAACAATTTTTCAAGGTAGAAATAATACTGCTTGCTATTATTTAAAACACTGGGAATGAAAGAAACCTAAAGTTTATAAAATCTCACAGAGTAGCCAGCTACAGGGCAGTGCTGAGAATGTGTACAGTCATGTGCAGTTTTGGGATCAGCCATCCTAGTTGCTATGAAGTTAATGCAAAGGCACAGTGGGTCCCTTAATAGTGGGGCTATAGTAGAATATCTTCCATAGGATCTGTATTTCAGATCACACTTTCATATGAAATATATTGGCTTTTTTTTATATTGAATATGTCCTGATGAATATAAATAAAGGGGTTAGTTTGAATTCAGACACCAGGGTTCGACATGAGGCAGGAATACTTCATTCCCTTATGACTGCTTTCTTCTGATGGATGCAGAGGCTGAAATATGGTTCTTTAGTGCAGTTATCACCTTTACTATAAGGGAGAGGCACAGACATTTTATATAATAGATGATAATTCCAAGTAGAGTATTGGAGATGCTTTGGATACTCATTTCTAATACTTTTTCTTTCTTTAGTGCAGAATTACAGCAATGCATTTCTAAAACTGTGTTTGCTGTGGCCATCTTATATGATGTAGAAGGGTGGTGTAAAACATTCATGATGTTGAATTTTTAGTGAATTACTCTAACTTCTAAATTGAATTGGTATATTAAGAACACTGGCATTTCTAAATTCTGTGATGACCTGCAGACCACTTTGCTTATAAATGCAAAGCTATCAGTTTGTTCTGTAACATGTTACAGACATAGCTATGCTACAAACTACCAAAGCCTCATCAGTTTTTCATCTGATGAGATTTCTTGGGTTTTCATTTTAGACACTGAAAAAATCTTGCTTTTTTGCAAACAAAACCTTGCTTTGAAGAGCTCACTTGAAACCGGTAAATGGGTTTGTTGTGGAAGATTAGGAAAAATTTGCCAATATTTTGGGAGGCTGGTGGATTACATACACTAACTACTAAGAACTCAGATTTGGTGAACTAAACCTATGTATTTGTTATTTCTATCACAATACATGTTGTTATCATAGTCTACAAAAGCCACCATTCAGGGATACCAGTTCAGTGGAATAGGGAGAAGAGAAAACAACTGGAATTTGTTATTTGTCGTGGATAACTTTCTTTGTTAAACCATGGAGACATTGAGTCTTCCATTAAAAAACATCATGCCAGAATAACGTGCTTTTTCAGCCTATTATCCATGTTTTCAAGGTTTTTAAGAGCTCAAATCGTTCTGTTCTTCAATATATCAACAATTTTGCAAATCTTTGCGAAAGTTCTGTTAGTATGAAAAAAGAGAAAGAGAATTACCTTTTCATTATCAAGAGCTGAAAACGTCAGTTTTTAATGTCAGATTTCAGTTTTTCAAGAGTTTTCTCAGCAAGTTTTAACACCTGTTACATGTATTTGTCCTGAGTATTTTTTTTTCCAAAAAAGGATTGAAATCTGACAGTTGCCAAGAGGTCACTGATATAAATATTTTTCCTAAAGTTTTGGAAGAGTTTTCAACATTGGTGAAGTTGATGTCACCCCAGTAGCAATATTTTAGCAAGGGTGCTGTGAGTCAAATTGATGTGTACTTCAGTAGATGCCTTGGACTAATGGTGATAGCTTACACTCACAAGGTGGCATCAGTATGTCAGTGCTCATATTTACAAGTCAACTAGCAAATAGATAAAGATATAAGAATATAATAATTGGAAGTCACTTGGAAAAAATAATGTAAGGAATTTAGAGGTGATGTTAGAAAGCAGTCTGCTGTTAAGTCTCAAGGCTGTCAGCTGATATGCCCTTCAACACCTTTTTGAATTTTATTGTGGTAATCAATAATTGAAAACAGTCTTATGGAACTTATTATTAAAGGCTGCATTTAAAAAAATTGCATAAGATTTCTGTGTAAAGTTGCTTGGTGGTAAAATAATATGGTATAACTTGATAGATTGGTATTATTTATGAAATGCATATATAATGGACAGTATATTTTAAGATGCAGTGAAATGAAAATATAAATGTATTATGAAAAGGAAAAGTTAATGCAACTTTTATGGCACTTCTGGTTTGTAAAAGAGTTTCTACATTCTTGTTTTCTAAATGGATCAACCATGAATATACAATAAAGGAGATTAGTTCAGCAGAGACAAAAAACCAGATTTTCTTGCTCCAGGCTACATGTGGTATTATTCATGTGGTTAACTGTTGAAAACACAATAGGTATGAATTAATACTAATATGTTTTGTATTCAGGGTCTTGTTTCAATTACAGAAATTTATTATGTAATAATACTTAAAAAAAAAAAGTATTTTATATGGTTAATTGCTCAGGCTCTGGCATTTCTATTTATCTTTACAGAATAGTGTATAATTCAATGTTGGAAAGTAGTTCCCAGACAAGAAATGCACTTCTGCACTGTTAAGCTAATAAGTCACCTTCTTCAGCCTGTTGTGTGATCTGCAAAAGGCAGACACTTTGCTGGCTGCATTGACAAACTTGAAGGCAATGTATGAGATGCCTGTAGTGCTTATAAAACCTAACAGAGATATGGCAATTTGTAAAATTAAAAGTTTTCTCTATAATAAGTGCTGAGTACAGAAGGAGTGGAAATCAAAGGTTGTCAAGGCATAATGCATTGATGAACAATTATGAGCACAATTCTTTGCAGCATTCAAGAAAGTGATGTTTTGTCTTTCTCTCAGATATACAAATACCTTTCATACATTTCACTGACTCCTAAAATGTACCATTTCATATTAAGGTATTATTATAAAATAAACATAAAATTCTGGCCTCTAGAAATGCGATCTATGCCTGCCTGTGGGACTGGGATTTACCAGTGAGGTGCTGAATCCAATTTTTATCTTCAGAAAGGCATCTTAAGATGGTTCTATATTAACATAATAATGTACTTGAATAGCAGAAAAACAGAATTTTCTATATTAGGGTTCTTCTCTAATGGTCTTTATGCTTAATTTTAAATCAATTTCTAATGTTGTTACCGTTCCTCTGATTTTATGGTTAATTTTTCATAAATTTTGGTATCGTTTGTGAACTGTCCGTGCCTAGATTGCAATTTCACATAATTCATTTATTATGCAAGACTGCAAAAAGGATTTATTCTTTAACTAGTCCAGTAGCTGACATAATCTGAAGCTTAAGATCTGTAATTAGTCAACTGATTTTTGACTCCCATTATTTGTGCTCTGCTTGCAGCAGAACACAACAGCCACTCTCCTCCCAAAGCACGTGGCTTTTTAATTACAGGAATTTTAAAAATTTATATAAAACCCATTTTCCATAAATAATCAGGAAAGGTGTACATTCTTTACATGCTCATAAAAGTTATGTGAGGAGAGTTATGAAAAGGGTGATGAAAAGTTCAACTTAGTAACATATTAATTGTTGGGTTTGAGTTTTTTTAAAATTTTTCAACCTGTGGAGATGCTACAGTGGGTGTTTTTCAAAGTGTAAGCCTTATTAACTGATGATTTCTATTTCACAGCTGCATATTATCAGATATTTCTCTCCCTTCTTTCCATTTTATCTGGTAGGATAAAAGGCTTGTGTTACTTTGGGCTAAGTGGAATCTAATAACAGCTTTCACTCAGCAGGTGACATTTTAATACTCTGTAATATCCTCATAAAAATGGAATATGAAGCAGTTGTTTGTAGATGCAGGCTGGACTGAAGAAGAAGGGCCCTTCTGTTATTTCTTTCCCTGTGAGTTTTTGTCTGTTGGTCAGAAAAATTATTATCTTCATGATTACTTGTTTTGGGTGGCTGTCTGGAGGCCCAGCTGTGGAGCACCAGTCTGAATTCGAGCCACATTTTCTCTGTTCACCTGTCAGCTTGGTTCATCTAGTTGGACAGAAAAGCCTTGAGCTCCTGAAATGTGGCATGAGCTCAGAGCAGTTCTGGGCTAGCAACTTCCCTCCTGACTCTGGCTCCTCCTCAGGTGTTGGATGATTGGATTGAAGCTGTCCGAGCATTTAATTTTGGAAGCAGTGGTGGAATGATGGTTTTATCATGGAGTTGGAACATTCTGAGAAGAGTGGAGACAAATAAGCTGTTATTTGTAGCAGGCTTTACAAGGTGAAAGAACAAAATGACTGATGTATTTGGGAGAAAGCAGACCCACCTCAAGAGGTGATGGTGTCAGTGGCTGACCCAAATGCCTGCAGGCACCAAGAGCATTCGTGCTGCCTGCAGTGAGGGGTGTGCACATCCAGGGTGACTCTGGTGGAAATGCTTTTGGAGAAGGAGTTGAGCTGAGATAGATACAAGGACAGTGTACTGCTTGCATGTCTCTCCATCACTACAGTGGCAGATTTGAGTGAAATGCTCTAGTAGCTTACTTTTTTTTGGTGAGGCTTTTTTTTTTTTTTTTTTGCTAGGCAGAACAGGTGAAGGAGAATCTTAAAGGAAGCTGTCTTGTGGATTGTGCCCTACAATTATTCCACTGTTTCCACTGACTGTTTCTAAGCATGCAGAATTTTGATTTGAAATGGAACAGGACCATAAATAGTAAGCATGTGCTTTCAAATGATGTTATTGGCTTTTCAGGGCTCTCATCTCTGTCTTGATTGGCCTTGGAAGAAGGATATGCACCAGAAAATGCTAATGGTTTTCTTAATGACACTGAGGGGAGATGCACAGCTGATGAGAAAGAAAAAATCCAGATCTTAGTCAGGTATTGTCTTTGCCCTGTCACTGTGAAGTAATCTGAATTGAATAGAGAAATAGACTATAATAGAGAAAAAGCAGATGTGGTAGCAGACATTGTGCATCTGCCATTTTCAGCACTGAAAAGTGTTCACTGGAGCTCAAATGATGGTCTTATGAGTTGGATCTGAATTTTGGAATGCTTCCTGCTTCCCTTCACATATTATAGCACAAGGTTTAAAATTTTAGTTGCAAAATTTTAAATATTGACGTGCACAAAAACATGTGATGTGTTTCAATATTTGCCTCCAGGAACATGCTGTCTCCTTTGGAGAAGCCTAAGAAAATGAAGGGCTTTCACTAGTTGACCAACTTGACAAAAACTTTGAAACTTGATCCATAAGAAGAGGTTTTAAAATTGATTTAAAGCTTAAAATTGTGACAGAGCCACAAGCCTGATGTGTTTGACTGTAAGGGGTAGGTATATAATGATTCTATTCATGCTATTAAGGACATCTTCCATACATCATCAGTGATGGCTACTTATGAGATTCTGTGCTTATAAGAAGTTGGATATGTAAGTGTTAAGTGAAATTGTTTGTGGGATTAGGATTTACCTTCACTTACTCTCTTGATTTTTGCCTAGTTCAATGGAGTTATGGGATTGGCTTCTGAAGACATGATGCAGTGATGGCATCACTGATGCCATCCCCTCTTACTGGGTGTCCTCCGAAAATGGGCCAAGTGTACAATTTACAAATCATTAAAATCTAGGTCAGGAGTGGTGGAAGGTAAAGTCTGCTTGCCAGTAGAAGTTTCTAGCTTGGTAAAATTCTGGTGCTACTAAATATTTGATTTTAATGATATAGCACCTGATGTCAGGCTACGTTTGCCTGCTTGTTCTACATTTGTGTAATGTAGTGGTTTCTGCTCCTCATTAGAGATGACTATTAGGTGTATAAAGTAACTGCTTACATCTACAGTTGCTTTTTATATTTACATTGTCTGGCTGTATCTTTAGGGAATTAACAACAATGTAGTAATAGTTGTGCATTTTTGGGTTTTTAGTTAGGTTCATTCAACAATTTTGCATTTTCCAGACAGCTGTTGAGGTGAAATTAAGGGTGAAGATCTGTAATTACTTCAAAGGATATCAGTATCTGTTTATTATTTTCAACCCAAGTGAGCAAATCTGTCACAGCGCTCATTATTTAGTGACATGAGAGTAAACCATGCTTTATAATTTTGTCATTAAACCAGTTTTCCCCCTCCCCCATTAATTTCCCTCCTTATGTTTTTGTAGCACGTTATTTTCTTGAGGCTGAATTCTTTTTTGGAGCTGCACAACAGTAGATCTGATCTGATTAGGGAGGTAAAAGTGTGAGTGTGAGAATATTCATCTTGGCAGAAGATATGTGATTAAAGGATTCGTGAGGCACAGACACAAATCTATTTGGAGAGATGTTGAGTGAGAAAAATCTCAGAAATATTCCACCATATTTATAGTCTCCTAGCTCACTATAAAATTAAAGTTATCCTTTTAACATGTAGTGAATCCTCAGGAAATTATCATCTTAAGATTTGGATCCTTATTTGAAGTTCATCCAAGCTGTTACACCCTGAAGTTCTATACAGTCTGGTTGCATCTCTTATAAGAATAGGCTTCTTATTTCTGTGAGGTTTTTTGCTACTTCCTGCCCCCACTTCATCTGGAAATGCTGTAAGAAGAGCCATATCATCATGATATTTCTTGTCAATATTTTTACATTTCAGCATTTCGTATTGCACTCTGGGAGGAGGTTACAAGGATGATAATTCAATTTAATATGTGACTGCGTATAAAGAAATTTTTGATTGAATAATCTAGGGGAAAGCAAATAGTTTTAAAGCATCTTTATTAACATACATAACATGACTTGTAGTGTCCTGGAACAGTGCCTCTAGATTGCTGTCTGGGATTGTAGAGTAGCAGGAGTGAGTGTCCCTGGTGTGTCTATGATCTAGTTTGCGTTAAGACTCAACTATGCTAGAGAGGTTTTTCATTTTATTCTGAGTTCTTACTCGACTCAAAATAACAAAAATTACTCACAATGTATTATATGTATCTTGTACTACCCTTCTATAATTATTTCAGTAATCATGAAACTGATTTATTTAAAATGGGGTAGAGAAAGTGTGGTGTTTTGATTTTTAATTCCTGGCCCTCCTCATTAAGTGACTGCAAAATATTCCTGATTGCTTATGTGCTGAGTATCTCTGTGGTGGACTATCCATGAGTGCTGAAGAAGCAGAAAGATTCTCCTATTGGAACTGACAGTGGGTCTACTGGCTGCAGCTAGAAAATGCCCTCAAATGTTTAAGTAGCAAGTATATGGTATTCAGCTTTTTGAGAATTGTTTGGGATTCTTTCAAATAACAACTTTGCACTGGAAAATGCTTATTTGTTAAAACTCTTAATTAAACAATCTATTTGTTTTCTTAGTCTCATGAAAATGTGGAAGAGGGTGTTGTGGGTTTTATGTTTTTGTAAACATCTCTGCAGTTTTCCTGTGCAGGGATATTGAGGAAGAAAGAGGAAGAGTTTACCGCATTCCTCCCTGGTGATGTGGGAAACTATGGATGAGATTCAAGTCCCACTTAGACTGGGAAGTACCCTGAGTGAGAGGCAACTGTGATGAGATGTAATAAATTCAGCTGTCTATTTAAATAGTATTCATGTTTTAAATAGACATGAAACACTATCCCATTAAGGCAAATGTGTCCACTACCATTCCTCATAATAACCACCTATTGTCCAGGTTCTCGGTTATAAGTAATGTCTTCTCATGAATAAAATCCTCACAAAATAAATTCTTCCACATTTTCAACAAAAAATCCCCAAACCAGTGACCCAATTGTTATTATCTGGTTTAGTGGAAAGATGAAGTACAGGAGAAAAAGTGTGTGTGCTCTGAAAATGAAGTATTGTTCAAGAGTATTGAAAATTGTCTTTCATGAAAAATATGTTATAGCTCAGAGATTGCTCTGAAGGGAATTATTTTTTGTATTCTCTGAAGGTATTTTCAATAATGTATAAGGAGTTGGTTCCTCAGTAGAAACTACAGTTGTCCTGAGCGTATCAGGGTAAAGCACATCTTTATATGAATTTTGCTGCTCAGACTATGCTTAGTTTTTGGTTTCTTTCTCTTGGACTACTTAGCTGAGTAGAAACTCATATTATTTTTTTGGCCTATTTGTTACAAAGCTTGTGACCTGACTCCCAGTGAATATCCTTTTCCTGAGTACTACCTAGGTCCCTTGGAGCTAGCTTGAAAGAGATGAAAATGTGTCTCAGCACAAAGAATAAGAATGTTCCCACACCCTCTTATAAACTGAGAGGTGAAGGAGCTTGAGCTCCAATGTGCTCTCCAGTTATTCATTCTGGGAATCAGTAGAAACTACCATTTCTTGGTCTTTCACAAGTTGTGTAACTTCTTTGCACTCCTCTTGAAGTATCTCCAGTCAGAGGCCAGGACATCTTTGTCACAGCCATTTTATTATACAGAGTGAAAAGGTTTCCTGTTCCAGCCTTTACTATCCGAATAAAGAGAATTACATAAGGCATAAAAGAACTAAGCATAGGAGAATTGAACTGGAATTAAATATCTATTAACCCAAATCTCCCTCTTAAAAAAGCCCAACAACTTTGCAGAGCAATTGGTCAGTAGTAATGAGGATGCAGTTGCTCCCTTCTGAGGCAGTGTTTTGGTTTAATTTGAATTTTTTGGTTAATGCACTAAATAATGTTATGTTTTGATTTGTCAATTTAAATATATTTCTTTTCTGTTGTGAGACAGAACTAGGAGTAGAAGTAAGGCAGGCTAAAACTTAAAAGGTTATAAAAAGAAATTTATTAGCTACTCAAAAAAAGGAAAAAAACCCAAATTTAGAATAAGATTTTCAGACTACTTCTTTCTTCCCTCTCCCAACTTTCACAACAACGAAATAAACATACAAAAAACTACTTCAGTTAGTTTCCAACTTAAATAGACTTTTTTTTCAGTTTACTTCGGAGAGAGAAATTTTCTTTCGTCAGGCTATAGGGACTTCTTTACAAGGAGGAAGAAAACAGTTCTCTCGTGGTTTCACTTTCATGATTTGCATCTGCCTGGGAAAAAACTTGCAAAGTCGTGAAACTTTTCTTATCTTCACAGCTTTCCCAAAGCTGTGCTTATGGGCCATGTTAAACTCATGGGGTAGTACTTTTAAGAATGAATTGTTCTAAAGCAAAAGTTCTCTTTATTTCTTTTCTCTCTGTTTATGCTTCATCTTCAGAAAACAGAGATTCTTTTTTTTCCACTGGGCAAAAGATTGTTAGCACAGGTGCTTTTTGGTCAAATGATTTATTAAATGGAACACTCCAACTTCCTATGTCTTTTTTCTACAGTTTACAGGAATATTTAATGTAACATCAGTTCATCCTCACAACGTACAAAAGAATTTTTTAGCCAACTTTTATAGCATTTTCTCTTTTTTTTTCCTATCTAAAAAAACTTAGCTCTTGATTCACTGACTTCGGAGTATTTTCTTTTTTCCATTTTATATGTAAAGTAAAGCTGGAGGTTTGTAAAATTTTAGCTGATCCACAGTTCCATGCAGAGGATCTTTTTTTTAAGTATTGACTTTCTGTTGCAGTGCATAAACTCTAAATTACTAAACTACATAAATATTTAAGTGAATTCAGCTTTACTGGCAGACATGCAGTTCTCCTGCAGCTGAGATTTTTGTTTATGTACCTTCTCACTATTGTGAGAGAGTTATAGTGCAGGTAGCTTTTTTTTCCTTTTTTTTTTTTTAATGAGAGAAGGTTTTAAGGAAAAATTGTAAGGAATTCCAACTATTATGATAACATTTTTATTCTACTTTGGCTCTTAGGGATTCAGTATGTCACAAGTTATTTTTATCTGGCCTTTTGGCAACACTTAACCAGCTTTTTCTAGCTATTTTGTACTTGCAATCAAAAATCAGCAGGAAATATTTTTGTTCAAAACATTTAACATTTAAGAAAAAAAATTGTCAGAATTCTTGGTATAACACTGAATTTTCTATAGGATTTTAAACACAGAGGAAAAAGAAAATTATATCATCACATCTTTGAGCTTAGGGCACTTTTATGCAGAAGTCACCTGGATTTATCATTGATTTTCTTACAGAGGTGGCTGCAACAGCAGCCATTGATGGCACAAGGGTGCCCATGAGAGCATGGCCCAGAGCAGGCTGGAGCAGAGTCCAGCATTTTGGATTCCTGCCTGGTGCCTGTGCCAGTTGGAGCACTGACCTGTCTGGGCAGCTGCATGCTCCTCCATCTCTGCACTGTAGCCTGCTGAACCCTGTAGCCTTGCCTTCAGACCTGTTGCTCTTCAGGTCCTCTGGGACTGTATCTCCCCCATTCAACCAGACATCTCCAGCTTCTAATTTAGTCCAAGGACGTAAAGAATGGATGCCATCAGGTTGCATAGAAGAATGAAACTATTAAAATAGCAAACAGCTGATATTTGTATTTTATTTTTAGCTTATTTCCTGTTGTTTTCCTGTGGTTGCTGATGTCACAAAAGCTTCCTTTCTAGTCGCTTTGCTTAAAATATACATACATTGTGCATATATGCACCTTCATGCCAGAACTTGGTGTTAGACTGTCCAGTGTGTTTGCTTGTGAATGAGGCAGTATTGGCTCAAACTCCTTGAGAATGAGAACTGCAAGGAACTTGGAGAAGGCCCTTTCTGTGAGGCTTTTCCTTCTTCTGCAAACACAGCCCTGAGAATTTGGATGCTCAGCAGGCTGTGTTCCCAACCTGTGTACTTGTAGCATGAGCAAGCAGACATTTTGCCTGACAGACACACAGCAGAGAGTAGAACTTCAGTCTTGGCCCAAACACTGAATGTCTCTTCTTAACTCACAGCAAAGCATTGAGTCAACATTAGTCCCCTGCAGGA
This sequence comes from Acridotheres tristis, assembly GCA_037013685.1. Classification (NCBI taxonomy): domain Eukaryota; kingdom Metazoa; phylum Chordata; class Aves; order Passeriformes; family Sturnidae; genus Acridotheres; species Acridotheres tristis. The sequence continues at coordinate 56,384,533 of CM072886.1, read as the reverse complement.
CTTAGTGTCAGAGTGAATCAATCATCAGGAGTTACCATGTCTATATGGGCTGTATAGGGAGAGTAGGGTCTTCAGATGCTATAATAGGATGATGTCCCTGGAGGTGTCATGTGGATTTTTGCTCTCTCCATTCTATTTTTAATTCCCATTTGAAGTGAGTTTGTTGAGTCATGCAGGACTAAAATAAATGCGACAGACAATAATTCAGCTTCCTTATTTCTTGCCCTATTCATGTAATGACCAGACACTCTTCGTCTTCCTAATTTCCCATCTCCTCCCCCATATCCATTCACTTCCTGAATTTCTTTGGCTTATAATAACACCACAAAGCCCATATGATTACTCATTTAGACTTATTGTTTCCTTTTTTTTCCTGAGAGGTAGCTAATTCTCATAAATACAAATTATTCCTGAACAGGTAAATTTTAGCACATGCAGCATTGAAATCACATGTCAGGTATTACAAGGAATTCCTAGTCTTTCATAAGCAAACATGCAATTAGAAATTGTTTATTTATTTATTCCCTGCTGGGCATTTGCTGGAGTTGGAAAGAAGAGGAATTTTGTCAAAAGCTAACTTTCTGTGTGTTTATTTTCCCATTATTTTCTTACTGCATGAGAGTGCAACAGAACCAGAATTTTTACACAGTACTGCATGTTGTGGTTCAGTCCTAGTGCCACATAATAATTTTCACTACAACATCATGAAATACCCATGCTTTGTTCAAAATGTTCTGTTCTTGGCACATTTGTGTGCATGTTTTTTGAAGAATCTGTAGATGTCTCTAGTGAGGGAGTTCTGTTTGTACTGAAGTGACATTAGGAAGTCCTGTCTTCCTAATTTTGGGATTTGACAATTGTCCATCTGAGATCTCAGAACTTCATGTGTGAAGTCAGTTCTCCTTCTGTGTCACTGGGTAGTGAGTAGCCACAGCTTCCATTAGAGGTCCTTCAGCAGAGTATCTACATGATAGACACACTCTTAGAGATGGTATATGGTGCCCCCTGTAGCTTTCTCTGAGTGTAATGTGCATATACACTCTATTTCAACTTCTCTTAATTTTCTTCTTCTCCCAGGTATTACGACAACTTTACCCAGTGCACAGAACGTGAAGCCAACAATGCAAGTTGCTTTTGGCCAAACCCCCTTGCAGAAGGCTTTATCACTGGAATTCATAAACAATTCTTTTCAAACTGTACTTCAGAGAAGGTTCACTGGGAAGATCCACCGGATGAAATTCTCATATCACTGATCTTGATCCCGGTCATGTTGACATGTGCCATGATAACACTGGTAGTATGGTGCAGCAAGAGAAGTGATATCCTGGTGTAAGTTCTTCCTCTGGGCTTTCCTTTTCTGCATTTCTTTACTCCCTAAACACTAAGAGAGGAGGACAAAGAGAGGAACTTGGCATAAAGATTTCATATCTGCTGAAATGGAACCAGTGAGATACTGAGATGCTCCTGTGAAAGAAGAGCTGCGTGCTGCTGCTGCAAGTCACTACTTCTGTCTTGACCATGAGTGTTGCTGGTGGAAAACTTTACTTCCATTGAGCCTCATCAGCATGGAATTCACAGGCAGCTCCCAGAAACAGGAGAGTTCCCAGGCAAATGGACCTCTTGTCTGCAAAATGGATAAAGTTACTTTTCTATGCGTAAAGCTGGCTGGTAAAGTTTTGCAAAGCTGTATGTGTGTAGTACTGACTGTGGGGGAAGTTGCATCTCTTGAGGTTTTGTGCAGGACACTCGAGGTTTTCATCTGTGATTTGGCAACATCACCGGCAAAAGGAACTGATTAACTGATTAACCTGGATGTAACCAGGTGGCAGCTTTTCCTAGAAGCTAGTCAAAATCGTAATTATCAAAACCGGGAACTATTGTTCTGGCAAAGAAACAATTTATCTGTCCAGTGGCTATCTGAGCAGGGAAATTATCATGCAACATTATAAAATAGTTCATAAAATTTCTTTAAGCATGGCTGCTAGGAATTGTATGTCTTACTAACAAACTCTGGGATGATGTACAGGTCTTACTTTACAGAGCTGGAAAACGTGAGAGGAAATTGGTTTATTATAAATATACTAAGGAGTGATGAAGAAATTTTCATATGCCAGACTCTTTATTTTTCCTCTTTTATAATTATTATTCTTGATGACTTGTGTTCACTGTATATTCCCACACTCACTTCAATTTGTGCAAGTGATATCCTACAAATAAATATAAAGGTGTCATGTTGATTGAGGTGCCTTTCAGAGTATTGTACATAAATGATTCTTTGTCCTGTGAAGAGTGTGGGAACTAAAGTATGAACATCAAAACTTGGAATAGAAGTAGAAGGAAAGGGAAAAAATTCAACTCAGAAATCTTATTCTATCAAGTTATGTAATAGTTGAAATAAAGATCATATGCTCAAAAGAAAAGAACTTTGTTCTGCAAACCTTCTTTTCACAACATGCCTTCAGTCCAATGCTCTTCTATGACAAGTGTGCAGTGTCTGTTACAAGTGACTTTTCATTTTTCTATACCTTATGCACACAAATAAAATACAGTCGAAGGGTCTAGCAATTGTGTTTTATATATTTTCTAGTTAGATTTTCTCCTTTAAGATTCGGGCACTGTGTTTGACACTTAGGTCTGTGAGTATGAAAAGTATTTCCATGCTTGAATCGAATTAGAAGTGCTTAATTTACTAGATTATTTATACATTGTTTATAGAGAAAATAAGCAACCCCTGTAAGCTGTACTGGTTTGTTTTCATGTCCTTTCACAAGGGTTGAAGGCAACTTGTTTTTTCATTACGCTAATGTTGGAATGATTCAATTTCAAAAGTGTTTCCTGTGTGGTTTTCCAAAGACTCTTCCTCATTCTCTAGATGCTAGCAGAAATTGTTCTTTGTAGAAAAGAAGAGTGAAATAATGTACTAAGGATTTCGGTTAAATTTTATATTTATCTGTTATTTTCTGTATTAAAATGCTTTGGGCCACCAAAACAGTGGTCAGTTAAAAAGCCCATCCCATTCATTTTGTCCAAAATATTGTTTGGTTAAGCATTTTGTGTGGCCAAAACCTGTCTTATATTCTGCATAGAGTTTTGTTTTAATCCTCTTTTTACTTAAACTTTAGCAAGTTCAGGGCAAGTTTCAAAACTTTAGTTTGGAAACCACATAGAAAAATTCTGACTCTTAAAAAGCCACATGAATTTCAACCTAATTGCTGTGTTTGAAGCAAATTCTGGACCATTTTTGACTCATTTGAAATTGTGTTCACCTGATGAACAGGTCGCCTGAGAGATTTCAGTCAGCTTAATTTATAAAACAGATTGGCCTGGGCACTAAGTAAAGAAGAAAGCTTGATTACGTCATACCATTAGATATGTACTATGATCTTTAAAAGAATTCTATGTTTAAAATCTCTAGTTCCAAGTCTTTAAAAATGTAAGATCCAAAGAAATAGAAATAGTAGATTTTACTTCATGTGCCATGGAGTAGGAGTAGAGGTTTCTGACACTAGTCTGTGATTTGGAGGTGAAAATTTAATCATTGTTGTGTGTCTTCCTCATCCAAGTGTGATCTTCCATTACTTTTTATATAGCTGAAGAAGGGCAGAGAAGTTGAAACAGTGCATGGGAAACAAAACTGATTATTTAATGTAGTCTTAGTGGATTAAAGCTGAGAAATATTTATAGTGCTTTTAGGAAAAAAAGCACCTGCAGTAGTTAGTTCTTAACAGCTGTGTGCATTAAAATTGGGACCCAGAATGATAATTGTTGAATCTTTTGGCATAGGTTGTACTATGTATTAACGAAAGTCAGTGGTTATTTTCTGCTGCATGGACCTTGCTACCTCTCCCCCAAAGCCTGTTTCCATTGGCAAGAAAATCATATCTGGTACCAAGAATCTGGCTCATTTATTAATTGCGAATTAATTTGATGTCACAACAGAGCCTCAGGAATAAAGATATTCAAAAAGAAAGAAAATAACTTGTTCAAAATCCATCCTAGAACTGGAACAATGGTTGATCCTCAGAAATATTTAGGCCAAAAGAGAAGTGACAGATAGCTGAGATTGCTAATTACTGAGAGTTGTGGGATTTTTTGCTTTCAGTAACAACTGGGGAAGTGTGTATTTCCATAAGAGCTTCAGCAAAGAGTTAACCAAAAGAAGGCAGAGAGGGCTGTCATCTCTTTCAGGAAAAATAGCAGGAGGCCAAAGGAGGAACAGAGCTCCTTCAGGGCAAGGACAAAGATGATCAAGAACACAAAAAATTCGGTACTTTCTCCCAAGAGTATGACTTTACCATAAGCGGGTTAGTAGCAAATATCCCTTTGGGGTATTGGTAAGGAATGGTGAGGAACTCCTGCATGCTGCCGCCCTCTGTCCAGCGTTCCTGAGGAGGGAATCAACGTCCTCTTTCACTTCTGGCATCCCCACAATTAGATGAATGCGTATGGTGTAATGCCCTTCTACACAGTTTGGGCATCCAAATGAATTTACAGGAACGCTCAACTTTTGTGCCCCTTTTTTGACTGGTGTAGCTGGTGTCTCTTCCTGTCTAAATGTCATGTGTGGATCCTGGCAGCAGGTGTCCACCTGCTCCAATACATTGGCTCTTATGGAAAATGAAACAAAGTACGAATTTTGCAAGGCAGCAAGATGTAATGCTGAAGTGCTGGACGTTATTTTGCTTCGGTCTTGATCGTCAAAAGCATGAGGTATTTCAGAAAATGAAAGGTCCTGAGCTGTATTTGTCAAGTCTGAGTTCCATAGGAGAAAAAGAAAACGTATTTTTTTAGCTCATGGGTTGTTTGGAAGGATAAGGACAATTAGTGACTGTCATTGCTTCTGAATACAAGAAGAATGGAGCTCTCTGTGTGCTTTGATAGAAATACCTACGAGCATGCAGTGGTGTCTTAATACTCAAAAGTGGACATAGAAAAAGGTGTTGAATTTTAGTTAAAGTCTGTGTTACAGCTAATCTAACAGAATTTTGACATAAGAATCTGAGACCCTCTGATAACTCAGTGGATTTGATAACAAAAGCAAATTTTCTGCATAGTAGGAAATCTGAGGAGCATTGAGACTACTACCTTGTCTTTAGCTGAACTCTCAGCAGAACATTTTGAAAGGACACAAATAGTAATGGTGCATAACAGGCATAATGTGTCAAGACCAATTGTGCTGAAACACTTGGGGAGTGGAGGCAGACCCAGGTGGTCACAGGCAGTAAAAAGGTTCCACCCTGCAGCTGCTGTGAGAGCTAACTCTGCTTGGAAGTGTCTGGAGACACATCAACGTGGTGCTGTACTCAGCTCTGAGGGATGTGCCTTTTGTGCCTTACACAGAAACCATCACTAATGTGATGGCCTGACTGCTGGAATGGAGACAGCTTCAAATGAGTTTGTAGATGTGCCTTTGTAGAGTTTCCTGGGAGTGAGTGTGTACAGACAAGACTACCAAGCTACTTTTTTCTTTTTTCTTTGGAACTTGCAGGGATGGCAGCAGCATAGCTGGAATTACTCCTTAGGATTTGACATTCAGATATAACTGAGTTCTGTCTAAATCCTTCATGGTTGGGTGTTTTTTTGTTTTAAAGTTTTTTACATCTAGGGTGTAGATATCTGCAAGAGAATAGGGTCTCATACTTCATTTTTGTCACATTATAAGGGAGACACTTGGTTTTGGTGAGAATAATGGTAAGAAATGCTGTCAAAGAATCATCAAATGGGTCCTAGTGACAGTTTCACTGTAGGCTCAGCTACAATGTGGCAGACATCTAAATTATAGAGGATGTTCATCATGCTCCAGGTACCAGGTACCTTAGACCTGTTCTTCAGTGCCCTGTCTGAGTAGGAAATAATCTTGGAAGGATGCTATGAGCATAAGAAAGTGAATGATCACAGGTTACTTAAAGAATTTTGAGTTGTAGAACATGCTTACAACAATCTAATGATTCAAAATGACAGCAATTAGAACACCAATGGGAAATACATGCAGGGAGAATTTTACTGATTCAGCCTATTTGGCTAATGGTTTTCTTTGTTGTTATTTGTTTTATTTGCAGTTATTATTTTTTAAAAATGAATGGGCTAGAAGGGGGAAATAAGGAGCCTGTGCCTGTTAAAGCAGAGCCCTAAGCTTCTGTAAAATGTCATTATATTTCTCATCTATGATTAACATTAACATCGGTCTTTTGTCGTCTTCATTCTCCTGCTGCTCAGAACTGCAGGAGAATGCAATTTCTGCCTGACAGTTTCAAAACCATTAAAGATTCAGAATGACAACAGTGGAAGCTTTTTAGCACATAGCTGCTTAAAAGTGAAATATGTTGGGTGACTTGGAAACTAACTGAACTATTCTTGGAGAGCACACCAGGGAACTGCATAGGTGTAGAGACAGTGAGAACACAGATAATTCTAATGACACAAATCACTTTAAATCCTAAGAAATTATGATACATTTAATTGCTCACCTCATAAAAACAATCTTAGCTTGTAATTAAAAAACATACTGGAGAAAATCTAATTATATATGTAAATATGTACCTTATTTCTCCCTACTCTTTAACAGGACTATAACATAACTGCAAGGGGAATGTGCTGCTATTTTCCAGCTAATAGTTGTTGTATACATTATGGAGACTCCATGACTGAGTGTGAGTGGTGTATCTGCTCAACATTTGATGCATAAAGAAATTCTATATAAACCAGAAAATGTTATGTGGGTGCCTGTCACTGCAAAGAGGAAATCCCACTGGTTTATGTGTGTGAGAAGCCATTGGAGGCACATATGAGCACAGAGCCAAGCTTTATTAGAACCAAGACACTTGGGGAGACTAACTGATATCAGTCTTGGAGCTAACCTGTGTCTGATCAGACTCTTATACCAACAAAACATTCAGGTTTTGATAGATAATGTTGGTCTATTGTAAAAGCAAAGATACGTATTTTATGAGAACTGAACAAACAGGTTGTTTTGTTAGGAGCTTGGATAAGGACTAAATTTGAAAGCAGTTGCACATTCAGTCATTCTTATTTCAAATTACTGAAATGAGGCTTGGATTTGAGTGAGCTGTAGAAATCTAAATAAACGAAATACTTGCTTCTAGATAAAATAATACATGCAAAGTTACACTTTGATTTTTAAGTTGGTCTCTGCCCTTTACATGAATTTTAACCTGAGTGAAGAGAGAAGAGTGAGGTAAAATAAGCCAAATTATTTTATGAAGTATCAAGAATTTTGTTAATTTATTTAAATAATTATTTATTTTTTATTGCTCTGGTTTATTTTACAATTTTGACTTTGTATTAAAGTACATTACTTTCTTTAAGCTCAGCATGGATATTTTTTCAAAGACATGAAGGTATTAACACAGGCAACTGGTGCCTTGCTTTCTGTTTTAGTTTTGATGAAAATACTGGACTCAGTTGTGTCAGAGTCACAGTCTGAGCCAGCAGACCTGAAGGAATAGCCAAGTCAGATTATAAAGGAAACCTTCTTAGTCCTAGTGGGGCACGCAGTAGAGTGCTGCTTGGAGCTATCTGGAGTCACTCTGCAGACTGAAAAGCCTCACTTGGAAAGACTTGAGTTTGCTGTGTTTTGACAAAGGGAATAATTTTTAAGGACAACTACAGTAATTGAGGTTACAGTTTATTGAAAAGTTATAGGATCAGCATCTTAGACACCTGTGCACTGGGATTCCCATGCTGGGATTCTGAATGAGCTCATTCCCTCGAGTCTGAGTCTCTAAGGAGAGATATTTACCCAGAGTGTAACATTTATGAGGTGGTTGGCATGAATTTTCCTGTCAGCAGGGAGTGAATCCCAGTTCTCTTGGACTGCCTAATTTGTCCCAGTTTATTTTAAAGTGAAGAGCTCTGCCAGTAAATTTTACCCTTTTTAGGAATTAATCTGGGCATTAAAACTACTTTTAAAAGCATTCGGAGAAACACCAGTATTTGACAATCATGTTGGCAGAATATCTGCAGACTACCTGTTTTTTTTTCTGTCTTTCAACAATTTGGTTTTGCTAGCAAAAAAACCAACATGTTTTAGGAGCACTTTCTTGAGCAGAGTAGCAGAATTAACAGTCCTTTCTAATAACTAAAGCCTTAATACTTAACACAAAATGCAGTCATAAATCTACTACATACACTTTGATTTTCTTATGCTCTTTTCAGGAGATGAAACCAGTAAGCATAATTTCAGTACTTCAGATGTGGTGATTGATCATTGAATCCTCTCCATCTGCATGCTGAACATAATCTGAAATAATTATGAAATTATTTTTTTTTAGCTGCAAAAGTGAAGCAAAATGCTTCTGACTTTGGCTGCATACTTTGGTAGATTATAAGACTGGAAGATGGTGTTTTGTGTAATATGCAGTACTGTCAGTGCATAATCTAGGATAACAGTTTAGAAATACAAATCAAGGACAGCAATAGGTCACAAATATTTCTAATACTGCAAAAGTGTACTAATGAAACAGGAGAGTTTTGCTGAGGAAAAAATCAACATTATAGTATTTGCTTACAAAAAGGATCCAATGATGCCAGTTGAGGTTTTAATTAAAAAATGAAACCCAAACCCTGGTAACGAGCAGGAATACAGTTAGATGAACACTTGGAAAAGCAAAGACTTAGCTCTGCATCAGCTGATGGAGTTTCCCAAATGTATACAGTATTTGGTTTGAGTCTGTCAAATGTTTTTGTCCTTCTGTGGATTGCTATGGTTAATTGTCCTGGGTTCCAGAAGTTTTAAGAACATTACATTCAAGAGAAGAAACGTAGCTAATCAAGCAAAATTTATAAAACAATGCAACTTAATGTGTATTCCAGAGATGATAATGCAGTCAATTCTGCTTTGAAAAACCGACATTGCTCATCAATTTTTTTTATCACTTTATGCTGGCAAATGTGAAAGTTTTGATTTCACTTGCTTAGAGGTGGGTTAATTGTAGAGGTCCAAACTCTGTTTTACATTCTCTAATTGTATGGTATTTATAGAGTGTTATGAACATGCTCATTTTCTGCCAATGTACTTTTGGTAAGAAATCAGAGCTGGAATCCCTTGCTCTCAGAAGAGTAACAAAAAGGGTCAGCTCTCTGTCTGGAGACAAAAGGGGTCCTTTTTTGGTCAATTAATATCACTCCAATTGCCATGATGAGAAGTTTGGTAAGAAGCAAAGCAGTGCATCCTTTCTGTTGGGCTCAAATTCCTTTGAGCCCAATGACAAGGATGTGCTGCATTCTGGAGAATTCAAATAACAAGAACCTTCCTTTTGGACCACAGCATGTGCCTGTCTTAACAGTCTCCTTTAGTCAGGCTAACCTTCATTTTAGCTGAATGGCTTTAAACAAATGTCAGTCAAACATTATGTCCACCACTGCATTTCTTAATTCTCCTTCATTCTTAGCGCAGTCTAAAGAGTCTTAAAAATTTTTGCCCTTCAGAAATACATCAGGCAGCATTTAAGGTTCCTTTAAAATGTTGCTGGTATTTATAAATGTTAGCAAATAGAAAATATTACCTATTCTCCTTTATCTTGACTTCTAGATAGGTTAGAAAGATGCATGTCTTGAGAAAAAAAGTCAAAGTTTCAAGATGAAGTAAAATTTTAAAGACATTTTACAGTACTGGTAACAAGTGTGGCGCCAAAAATCATATAATCACTGTAAGTATTCATTTACATTTTTATTATATTTGTAAAATTAATTTATGCAGAAGTTACAGATGGATGTTTTCTCTTGGTTTCTAAATTTCCTCAGTATATTAAAGTACACTGTATATTGCACAGAGACTTTGTAACACGAGTCAAGACACGTAGGATGAATTTGTCATACTCATATTCTGTTGTGCCCAAAGCTATTATTAAAATCAAAGTGTTCACAGAAGAAAGGCCAATGCAGCAACCAATTGGACCACCCAGCTCACAGACAAAAATAGAGCATAATTCTCTTTTTTTGAATATATGCTATTCTTGCTCATGGGGATACATAGTTGGAAGGAAAATGTGGCTGTTGCTTTTCAAATGTTTGTTATAAATGGAATGCACCATTTACCCTTCTGTAAAGTGCTATCCAAAGTAAAAGCCTTAGAATAAAACCAAACCAAAACAAAACAAAAAACAAACAAAAAAATAATAACAAAACAACCCCCCCCCAGTTTATGATGTCTCCTTTGAAGCATTATTTCAGTGTTCAAGGATATAGGCAAGGGAATTGGTGCCTAATTGTCTGGAGGAATTTGAAAATGGCCAGACAACACTATGTGATGAGCAACCAACAGAAGTTGGCAGTGTTTTGCACTTGTGCTATGCACTTTATTTATGGAGAATGAATCTGCTTCTTAGAGTAGATGGCTATCACTTGCCATTCATGCACTAGGTTTTCCAAATCATTTTTTTAAAATATGACTTCTGGGAAGTATCACCTTTCACTGATAACCAGGCTAGCGAATATAAATCCTTGATGAAAACCAAGTATGACATTAAGAGCAAAATTTTCTCTAAAGGTCTTTCCTGCCACCATAGCTTGCCAGCCAGGTCACATCCCAGGCATGTCCCTGCAGCCTGGTGGGTCCCTGACACCACACCTTGTTATGTGCCACAGGGATGAGGGTGCACTGCCTTGCCCTTGCTCCCTGACACCTGGACACCAGGGAAACACTGATTAACTTATTATACACACTTGCATGCCTCAAAATGACATTACATCATTCTCACAAGCCTGTGATTACCAACAACAGTGACTCACTTCGGTCCCATTCCATTCCAAGAAAGAAACCCCTACAAATCTGAGTGAAAGAATGCATTAGCAGCATGTAACATAAGACCAGCCTCCAGGGCAGATGTCTTTTAATGTTTATAAGTTAATGGGAATAAGAGAAGTAGAGCTAAATTGCCTGGTTAACTTGGAAGTGTTTTAATTGAATGGATGCCAGAAAGCAAGCCTGCATTGAAGTGCAATCTATTACCATGCAATCCACCAGTCAGTACTCCAAGGGTGGCATATAATCCTTGATCTGGGAAGTTTATTTTCGCTTAAACTTTCAGTGTCTTTGATGGATTCAGTTTCTTCTAAGCTTCTACATTTCCATGGTTCTTTCTTGACTTGTTCTTAAATGACTTCAGAATCTACTTATGCACCAGTGAAGTCAATTGAATTGATCTGCTGACCTGCCTTTGGCTGGATCATGCCAGAACTATGACATGTATAGAGCAAAATTTGGATCCCGATCTGAAACTGATGGAAGAGAAAGAGCAATGCCAAAGTAAGGTTTGACTTTGACTGATGTTTAATTTTTCTTTCAACATTAGTAACCCCAGCTTGGTCTTTTGAGTACCATCACAAATTCAGCTGGAAATATTGTGGGGCTGAAAGGCAAGGGAATATTTCCAGCTGCAGAAGAACTTTCAACCAGATACCTTCTTCTTGCATTAGTCATCAGTCACTGTGGAAATTATTAGTCTGTGTGCTGGTAGTCATTATGTAGACACTAGTTTATTAAAGAGTTTTGTTTGTGATGGAAAAATTACATGAGATTTAAAAGTAATAGAAAAAAAAGGGCTGAAAAAATTAACTGAAACTATATTGTCCCTTACAATATCTTGTCTTACGCTTTGCAGATAGTAACAGAAAATACAGCTGAAATCACAGAAGTCTGTGTCAAACACATCTCCTTTTTATAAAATATGAATACAAGTTCTTGTTAAATTCTCCCATTAAACATGATATATCTAAGACAGCTACAGGACTCTCAAAATGGAAGATTGCTTGTAGTGGTAAACCATGTATTAGACCATCAGCAGTAAATATGAGGCATGCTGCAAGCCAAAGACTTCCTGGGACCAATGATCAGGACCAAAAGTTAATGACTGCTGCTAATGTCACCAATGCATACTGGTACTTAGGATCCTACCAAAGACTGTTCATATCAGAGCAATGATTTCAGTTCTCCCAGGGTCATATGATCAGCTTCCTCATTTTAATTTCCACTCTCTGGGGTGAAAAAAGTGCCTGAGAAAAAAGGAAAATAGAAATATTTATAGCTTTGTGTTGTGTGTTTCTCTCTTAAGAAACTGCAGGGTTCCTGGCTGCTGTAGTGGATCAGAAGTGTGCAGTAACTGCTTTCTATTTATAGTCCTCCTTTGAAACTGGGATTAGATTGACAAGAAGTCAAGCATTTGACAAGGACAATGCAGTTCATAAGAAACCTATGTGATGGCACAGGGTCACTTCTACTGCAGCTGGGTTATAATGTAATTCAGAAGAAAGGTAATTTTTATCTCTGTTGGCTTGCATTTTGAGAGAGAGGTTCCAAGGAAGAAGAAAAATTCGAGGCAAGTTCACTCTGACCATACCATGCACAAGAGACTCCAGTAATACTTAATGTGAATGTCCTTCTTTGGTGTGGATTCTCTGCACTGGTGTTTGAGTGCAAACCAGGCACTCCCCAGGTTTCCCGGGTTTGTCCGTGTGGACTGGCATGGAATATTGACCTGGTGGATGTGTTTGACCATTTATCCACTGTGGTGCCTGAAAACTACTTTGCTTTAAGGTGTGTAATATAACTATGGAGCTCCGGGCAGAGATTTGATTCTTTCTCAGTTAGGTGCCATGTTTTGGATCTCTGCCAATACAGTCAAGTGTCAAGGACATGAGGGGTGGCACCCAGGATATCAATCCAGGAAAATGATTAGAATAGAGTAGCCTGCCACTTTCTATTGACTTTATAGGTCTGGGCAGTGGGACTCCTGCAACTATACATACGTTATTAGAGCCACACAAATTCTCTTGGATGCTCTGTGAAGATAACTGGTTATATCCCTAGTTAAATACTCTTCCAAAAGTATTTTTTACATGAGGGAAAGAAAAGTGGCCAGGCGACACTGATCATGCTTGCCTGCTTTCACATCATGCATGTAAACTGATATGGCTACTGCAAAGCATGAACTACTATTATTTAGCTGAAAATCATGGCCAAAAAGTAGAGTAATAGAGTCCTAGGGTGCTGTATATGTGTGTGTGTATGTGTATGTGCAACAATCTCACAGTTACGAATACTGGAGAATTTTGACATGAACCAAGATAATCCATCAATGAAACTTCGCTCTAAGGGGATGGAAATTTGTACCAAAATCCCCTAAAATAATAAATTAATTATTTGTTTGCCTATCATAACTATTTTAAAATAGAAGTCTGCAGAAATAATTTGCTACTCAACAAATACATAAGCAATAGTACCAGAGTGACATATCACAATGACACTAAAAAAAATTTTCATTTTTCTTGGGAATGTTTATTGGTGATTAAAAGATGAGAACTACTTAGTCATAGTCTTTGGGAATTAGTCTTTATGAATTTTGAGGTTGTCATAGATCAGTAAACTTTGCTGAATGGAAACAAAAGCACACAATATATTTGGCAGTAATTAGTCATAATTTTCTTGATTTTGTTCAAAACGAAATTCTTTTCAGTTAGAAGGAAGTATGTTCATGTTGTTGGTAGGAAAAAATCTCCATTCATGTTTCTGCCCAAATGTTTTTAAACCACTGATGACAGAGTGGTGCCAAAGAATACATCATAGATTTTGTATGAAATGCAGTAGATGCTGTGAAGAGTCTTTGGTTTTCCAATTAGTTTTTTATTAACCACATTTTTCCTGGCTCTGGAAATATTAAGTAGATTTAATAGGTACAAAATTCTAATCTGGTGGACTTCTTCACACAAAATATGACTAAACTGTGGAACTTTTTGGCCCAGGAATTTGTTGAGATAGATAGCAGCAGCAAAAACCAAACTGACTTACTGTATGGAACTCAAGAATATTAATGCTACCAAAGCATACAGGAGTCATTGGTAATTTTAGAGTCCATGTAGGTTTCTACCTCAAAATCGAAATAAAAAAATGTATAATGCAGAGAGTGGCTTTGAAGTTGAATCAAATAATTGTGTGAATGCTTCTTATAATTAATGTATGACTTTCAGCTTTCATTTGGTCTCTTTAATGTACAATATATTTGGGTTCTTTTCCCTTGTCGAATAAATATATTGACTACTGGAGACTGAGAAGGCGTTTTAGAAGGAGGAGTGCTAGCTTTCCTGAGTATGACCTCAGAGAAGAAAATAAGAAACCATCATTTAGTCTAGAGAAACTTTTACATGAAACTGAAGTGAAATTTTCCCTAAAGGAGCTTTTTTAGCTCATTGGCCATAGCAGATTTCTGTGAGGGTGACAGGAAGGATTAGAGAAGGAGAAAAGAGTTCTTAACAAATACACTCTGAAACCTTCCCCTGCTTTTCCAAAATAAAAGCTACCGACAGTCAAAAAAACCCCAAATAAACCTTGTATGACTGTGGATCAGGTATTCCTTTTAAGATTTTTATTCCTATTTTCAAAACTTCTCAATAAGGCAACTGATTTTTTTTTTTTGTCATTAATTGTGAGGATTGTTTCTTTGTTGCCTGGTCACAGGCTTGCCTACATAACCTAGTCTACATGATCCTCATTTCCCATTAGATTAATACCTGCCTAAATTTCCTTGTGATTTTTCTTCAAAATCATGCTGCAAATTATAGGGAAACCAAGGTCAGTATTTGATTGCTACAGTGATTTTGTAAGCAGCTGCCATTTCACTGGCCACAAATAACCTGAAATTATCAGACTAAGAGTATGATTCATCATCATAATATGCCAATTTAATTCTGCAGTAAATCCACTGATTTGACTGAGCAACTCTGAAATAAAGATCAGTGGTGATGAATTATGGTTTTTGTTTTTGTTTTTTTTTAAATTCTCTGAATGTAGAAGTTATATAGTAAATAAAGTTTGCTCTTCACAGAGTAGTTATGTGGGGAAACATGATTTTTGTGAATGTAAAAGATGCAAACCTGGCAGCAGTTAAAAGAAAAGCACTAGAGTGTAGAGGGTTGGATTGGATAGCTCAGTGAATTATTTGCTTTGCAGTACTGCTGTTGATGTTCTCACTTCTCTCAGGATCCCTTTGGAAATAAATTAATATGTCTTTTGGGAAAGAGTACATGGAGCAGAGCTTGGGAAGGGATTATACTTTAATAAATTCAGAACTGTATCTTGGTTATACTTTGTTCCCATAAGCAAAGAGGGAACTTCCAGAATCAACTGATGTGGTGTGTGATTTCCTATTACCTTAAATTGGCCAACTTCTCAGAGCCTGGACACTCAATACTTCCTAATACCAGGATCCTTTAAGGCTAATAGTAGAAATCAGGCCTCTGAACTTAGGTCTAGTGGCCTGTCCCCAGGACTATCTTCCTTTGGCTGTTCATTGTGTATTCCAATTAATTTTTTAACTACAAATTTTTACCCTGTTGTACTACTTCCAGTGCTTTCATTTCCTCTTGGATACAGACATGTTCTTTGCATTCTAATTCAGCTTCCTCTTGTGAATTAGTTTTCAATTGGAAAACTAATTTTGTTTTGCAAATAAACTTAAGACAATTGACTTTTGATGACTTTATGTTTCTAATAACTGAAATAGTCATTTGGCTTCTGCTTTGCTTACCCAAAGAGCACATTTTAATTTTGTAGGGCTGTCTACTGAGGTGGTCCCCCAAATGAGGACAGCTGTATTTTACTATTTGGCTGTATGGACTCAGTTATGTAAAAACAAGACATAAATATTCCTTTGGACTGTTAACAAACAGTGCTACATTATTAAAAGAAAAATGTAATATTTGAATGGTTTTAACAAAACATTATCTTCTTTGCCATAGCCATATATGAGGAAGAACCCTGTGATATGTCTTACTTCACCAATGTAATCTTTTGGGAATCAGTAAATATACGACAACTTAAGTCAAGCTAATAGTGCCAGATAATTAATAAGAAAGTGTTGTGTACAGATAACAACAGTTATTATGACTAGAATGGACAATTCAATAGATATTTTCCCTTGCTATACACAAAACTGCTAACATTCAAATTTATGTTGCAAACTGTACAGGGAAAAATATTAGTGTCTTATTTCAAAAATTAAAAATCTAAGTCTTATAGGACATACATACTGTTTTTATATTAATCTTTAGGCTACAATATGTCCATTTCTGTTGCATGCTGAAAATTTTTATGGGTTTGTTCATGTTACTGTTCTTTACAGCATTTTAGTTACCTGTTGAGAAATCCATCCTTTGGCATTTTATACCTGTGTGTGGTGCAGAATCCTGATATTCACAGTTTGCATTCTGCAGTAGAACTGAATTTTGTCTTCCCTGGGAGGAAGAATGTCAGGTTGCAGGCCTTTTCTACATCATGAAAGACACATAATCCAAAATTTATTTGGACTTTGGAAAAATCTATTTGGCTTGATGCAAACTGTGACTTTTTCTTGCATTGCATACCCCTGGGTAGGGGACTGAGAATATAGCATGCTGTGTAACAATGGATTACTCCATGTTGCAGTCTTCCATGTGCTCACTTCCTCTTGCTTCAAAGCAAGGCAATGGACTTTCTGCAAAAAGGAGATGTTGGGTCTAACAGTCTCTGAGATGAATTCCTTATCTGCATCTGCCTGATCAATTTTTTTTTCCTTGGAAAGCTCATGAATGTCTCTTTGTTACATACCTAGGATGGTGCTTGAATTATAACCATGAGTAATTGCATGGAAAAACATGTACTTGCTCTATGACCTCAAAGCAAATAAACCAGTAACTCCCCTGTGCATAGTTAGTCTGCCAGAAACTGCTGCAATAACCAAGAGAAGCTAAGTGATGAACAAAGATAGGGCAGTGATACACACATTTGTTGAAATATTGATTTAGTGGAGAAGAGATCTTGTTTGGAAACTTTGGAGATATAGCACAACAACTGCTTATTGAAGATGAGCTTATGGTTTAAGAAATTATAAAGCTGAAGAGAATAGTGAAGGAAAGTGAAGCTGTTGTTGCCACTCTCATCACTGGTGGTACCAAACTGAAGTAAGTTTGGGTATTAATGAGCAAAAGCAGTTAAAGGACTTTGAATAAAGCAGATCTTTGCAGGGATCTGAGGTCTTCCACTTAAATTAATCCTGACGTATTTTTGATGCAAGTGCTTGACAACTTGATTGGGATTCTAGCACATGACTTGGCTGACAACTATGGCTGGGTGTGCACAATGACTTCAACAACAAAAGATGATTTCTCTGAATCTGTGAAGACAGCAGTAGAGCAATCTTTGAAAAAGATTCGTTCCACATCTGGATTTTGGTTCATTAAATGAAACATATTTTTTGGTATGTCATAAGGATATCACGCTAATAAAAAAAATACTGCATTTCTTTTGTAAAATAGTAATTAAAACATCCCTGAAAAATAATGGTTGCTTTCTGAATTAGAGTAAGACTTTGAATGAGTGTGTGAGAGAAACAGGAATGAAGAGAAAATCAATAATATCTTTGTTATTTTTTTAAGTTGCTCTTTTCATAAAAACCTCTCTCTGGACCACTTAGATCACATCTCATTGAGACATTTAGTTTCCATCTGCAAACTATAATTTCCTATGGGATTTGTAATGGAAAAGCTGGATCTAAATGTAATTTGACCATATTTCACTGTTCTCAGGGAGTTTACAGTATCTTTGCTTTGGAACCCATTCTCTTTTAGAAAATGCAACAGAACAGCTGTTTTATTTTTTCAGTTCATAATTGGGAAGAAGTAGCTGTAAAATAAGCTTTAAATCCTGTACTCAGACTGCTGCATAGATCAACTTCAATTTTTCATAGAGTCTGCAAGGAACAACATTATATTCTGGAAAGGTTTTCAGTGGCTTGCTGAGTATATGGATCCAAGCATGATGTTTGGTTTTTGGTTCTGTTCATTTTATGTGAAACTGGAGACCCCAAGTATAGTTCCTAGCTATCACATGGGGAGTGGAAATGTTGCACTTTAATTTATGGAGCACATCCTGTCTTCCCAGAAACAGGAAAATATTTCATTTTTTAAAATTCACAGTCAAAGGCTGAATGCAGGAATCATAAGTTTAGGGTAAGATCTGTCTTAAGGATCAGTTCTGTGAACTAGTGAGTTATCTCGATTTCATCTGACTTTAGAAAAACATTCTACTACCTGGCATCTACTAAAACACAGCATTTTACAGGGTAAAGTTGGGAAAAAGATGCAAAGCATTAATAACTTCAAGAAATTGCATGATTAAAATGTATTTGACTGTATCAGTCAATAAAAATCATTGAGTTTTTTGGATTGAGTAATATTTAGGTGTTCTAGAATAATGTCTTTTTGCCTTCTCATTGTATTACTACACCACTATATAATCTTTAGGCAGGCCAGTCTTCAGAATTGATTACCTCTGTGGCTCCCTGAGGGATATTAAGTAAGACATTAAGTCAGAACACATGAAGAGGCCACATACATATGTACCCTTATCAAAAATTACTGTTTCTCTGCTTTAGAAAATTTTCTAATCAAAATCAAATGATTCAGCAATATAAAAGGAATGAGGAATGTTTGGTTGCATTACAGATGTATAGGTATATAAGTGATGATATTATCATAGTTAAGACACATACACAGAATACTGCCATATTAGAAGGGCAATGGAAACAGCCCAAGTTAAAAACAGCTACAGAAATCAAAATCAAACCCATTGGATTATAGAGGTAAAAGAACACAGTACATGCCATCACATTATGGAGTATAAGACCATATGGCAACAATGGTAAAAGCAATGGAAAAATATAGTAAAGAAGAAAGGGGAAGTATTGCAATTTATAGAAGCTTACAAAATGTCAATGAAATTAGAATTGCTCAGTAGATTGCAGGGTGATTATACAAAAGTCTCACAATGAATGTATGATCCTGAATAGGACAGTTTCTGCTTTAGATTTCCCTTATCTAAGGGACAAAAGTATTTTTAAATAACTGAAGAACTTGATTGTATGAAAATACTTTATGTTTACTGCATGATAAAGATGTTCTGGTTATGGAGATACAAAGTGGTGATCTCTGACCCCTCTGAACTTGAGTCTACTTGAGTTGTTTACTTTTGTTCCCAAAAGGAGACATGCTCATACATGCATCCATTGTCAACCTTCCAGACTTTCTGAATGCACTTAACTCCAGCACATGAACAGACAGTATCCCATAGTTATTTAGCCATTTTAAGGACTGCGAGGGTGGAACAATAAATGTTTATAACTGACCTATTAATCCCAGAGGTTCAGAACAATAGCACAGGAAAATTCTGATGTGTAGTGGTACAACAGGGTTGCCACAATAACATTTCCAATGGGTTTTATCAAAATGGAAAGGACAGCTTTGTGGTTGTAAGGAAACTTGTCAAAAAGAGAAGAAAATCGATACTTCTCAGGCGAGTAACAATTTTAGGTGTTTTCTGTTTTCTTTTAGCACAAAGTTAGAAAAGAAATTATCTTCCTATCTCAGTATGAAAACTAATTCCAAAGGGATTAAACCTTCAGCAAAATTGAATCATTTTAGTATCTTTAGTTCTACAGATAAGGATAGCAGCATCCTGTTTGATTGAATTCCTGTTTGCAGTACTTAATTCTTCTGTATGTCTGATAACGTGGTGTCTTCAAAAAGCCAGACTTGCTGTTGGCACTGAAGCCTTTGCTAGTTTACTACTAGAGGAGGTTTACATTCTAATTGAATTATCCGGGAAGTAAGGAAACAAAATAATCATGATGTCAATATTTTATCTCCTTCATGAGGCTCAAACATATACTTTCTTTTTTAGTGCTCCCTGCGTATAACCAAGTAAGATAGATAGGGCATTACCTCCAAGACCATTGTTCCCTTGAACAAATATTGCAATGATAAGCAATGCTGTTGTTCTGTTTAAACAAACATGCAAACAAGAACAAATTCTTCTGAACTAAATCAATGTTTGAATCACAGACTGCTAAAATCATTCATCAGACACCACTGGATATGGAATAATGAAATACGAAATATAATGACTACACTCCTGTTGTCATGTGTAACAGAGAATTATAGTTATTGTTTTTACTGCTGGAAGCAAAGCAATGCCAGACACATACGTATTCTGTGTCCCTCTTTCTTTAGATACACCAATACATCTCCTTGCATAACAGGAGGTGAAATATGAATGGGAGAGCTAGTGAAAGAAAATACTAATTATATACAAGAGAGTGTTTCCTTTCTACTGAGTATACTTATAGGAGGTGATTAGCAGAGAAGAGTAGGCAAAAGATTGAACTGCATTTTGATAATTTGGCCCAGACCCTCAGAACAAGCTGACTTATTCTGAGTTAGGTGAAAAGCAGGCTGTATTAGAAGATTCAATTCTCTTTCTTACAGTGCAAACCCCTACACTTCCACCTACATCTCTAGAGGTTTCCATCCTGTTGCTTCCTAAGTAGAATGATTTCATATGGCTGCACTTGCAGTCCTTTTTTTTTTTTTTTTCCTTTTCCCGGTAGAACTGTGACAGCATGAAATTATTCTGCTGTAGGTGAAAAAAGATTTTACAGAAAATGTGGATGCTCCAGGATATCACTAGAGTCTATGGTGGCTCCAACCTGATATAGCTTTTTATGGTGCTGTGGTGGAAATCAGATTAGCCTTCTTTTAGCAACATATGAAGTCAGCTCCCTGTATCAAAACATATAACACATTCAAAACAAGGCTAATTTGAGGCCTTACTGTTTAGAATCTACATATATTGTTCACTGAAGAGAAGGGAAAATTTTCCATATATCCTCATCTTACATGGCTGTTATTACTTAAGACTAGTACAGAAATTAAATTGGAATAGGATGATTCCTCTTTTCCTGAGTAGCAACTGATCCAAGTGTATGTTCTGTCTAAATTACATAGCCTCTCCTAATCAAGGAGTTGGCCAGATTTGTTGCATTTATTGTTTATAGCTCCAAATTTCCAGTCTTTAAAATTAGAAACAGTCTTCCTGCTCCTCCATGGCCGTATTGAACAGCTGCTCAGTAACCAGTGGTTGCTCTTTCAGCAGTGCATGGAGAGTGCTTACAGCCAGCTCTGTGCACAAGCACAGCACCCCTGCTATTGCCACAGCCTGGCTGTGCATGCTACAAAATACAGCACAGTCCCCGGGCTTTGACACAGAAAATGTGCATAAATGTGATCCAGTCAAAGAGCAGTATCTTACGGATTTATAGATTGATTTGGCCTATGGAATCTGTGGTGAGAATTACCTGTTAATTTGATTGTTAGCAAATATATGGGTGTGAGTATAATAATCTGGCTATGAAAACAAATGCAGATTCTCTCCTGTTTGCAGCTTGAAGCTTGCCTCATGTGTTTGGTAAAACAAAATCATGGCCACATTAAAAGCGGATTTTATTATGGAAACCCAATTTTAAAATGCAAGGAATCTTAACTATTTACTTTGTGCTTTCTATTAGTACTTCTTGAACATTCATGTATTCCGTGTAAGAACTGTGGTGACTATTAAAAGAAAAACAAATTCCTATTTTCAGTATCCATGTTTTAATTTCAGGATTTTACTTTTTAGAAAAACTCAGCTTTTTAGCTGTAAATCCTGGTCTGTTGTTAACCATGACTTTCAGGCAACTACAACTCAACAGCTATCAAACAATATGATTATGTACTCAGTAACCTGCTGATCAAGTTTTGAATTAGAAGTTTGGACCAGACAGTATCCAGAGGTACCTTCCAACCACGGTGATGCACTGATTCTTTGATTCTTCTCCTCATTTCAACTGTATGCTTTCACTTAAATTCCGATATATGCAAATGGTATAGCTACTCCCTAATTAGATTTTTTTAGGAAAAATCTGGAAATAAATTATTTGGTTAATTTTATTTACCTTTTTTCAGGCTTTGTTTATGGAGCTATAAAAAAGAGAAATCACCAACAATGTAGGAAGGAAGGGTTATTTAGAAAAAGAAAACTTAAAATTCTTATATCTTATTGAAGAAATTTGTGTTGGTATACAATACCTATGAAACTATTTCACATGTAGTGTGGACATATTATACCTTTACCTACCTCTAAAATAGGTATGTTGTACATCTGAGAATTTTTTTTAGTTGCTTGACTCCTTTGTTACTTTCTAGAAATTACCTGCTTTCCTCTAGTAAGAAGACTTTCTATTAATAGCTTCCTCCTAGGTCACATCTGTGTATGTTATTCAAGGCACAATCTAATAAAGGTAGAATTTCTATGATTTTCTATTATCTAGGAAGTGCTAGAATTGAGTGAAATATGCCCTGCAATTGCACACAAACCCAGAATCCATCTTGTTAGAACAACACAGTCAAATCATTAACATAATTACATAATTGTAATTATTAACATAATTACTATGTCTGTCTGAGAATTAGAACACTGTTTGTATCTGTACTGCATATTTAGTATTTGAAGTTCAGCTTTAACTCCCTCTTTATGGTCTTGGTCCAGTAAAACATTTTCTTTCAGAAAAACCAGATCCAAAGGTAATGCGGTTGTTTCCCTTTGAGAATATTTAACATCTGGCTTGGTTCAAATAGTTAAACTGCCAAAAGCTAAAACTTCAAAACATAAAAGGGAAACATTGTTTTAATTTTAATGCTTTCAGAAGATATTCACAGTTAGAGTCCTCATAAAACCATGTTCACTCAAGGACAACAAGTCCTCCTCAAGGATGGGGAGACTTATTTCAAAGGCACCTGACAGTCCCTGCAGACATGAGCCAGTGTAAATCATTGAAACTCTGGGTGTGAGATATGACAGCAAATGTGGAAGAAAACTAAGGAGTTGAAAAGCTGGCAAAAATTTGTCTGCAGTGCTAGCGAAGGCAAATATTTCAGAGTGAGGACTGTTGGACTACTGTGAGGCTGGGGCATGGCTGCCCTTGTGACAGGGAAGGCAGAGGCCAGAGCTGAAATGGAAACCTGTCCAAACCTCCTGAAGAGCTGAATGCAGTGTTCTCACTGAAGTGGGGAGAAAAATGTAACCACTGCTCTTGAGTAGCAAGTGCTAAAATCCAAAGTACTGCTCTCTTAAACACGCACATTCTTTGGAGTTTTTAAATGGCAAAATGAGAAGAAGAGCCATGCTGTGATCTTTCCCACCATATCTAGGAGCTACCTGTCTCTGTCTAGCTATACTTAAGAACAATTTACCTGAATATGAACCCTAAGACAAATGCAAGTTATACTCATCAGGTAAAATGTGGGCTTTACAATTACAGATTAATGCAAAATATTTTGTTTCTGTATCTGTGATAGAGATCAGCAAGTATTTTACATTAGTTGAAAAATAATCCTTGCATCTATTTCAAACAGAAACTGCTTGGAGAATTAGTCTTGACATTATATTTGTAACCTTGGAGATTCTAGGTAGCTGGTAGGACCACAGAGTGTTAAGCAATGAAGCTGCAGACTGTTAAGTACTGGTTCCTGTCTTGAAGATTTACAATCTGAAGCAGGCAAAACCAGTGAGAGGCAAAGACAGTTAAAGGACAAAAATAGCCACAGAAGGAAAATTCATAGTAGTGATGAAAACAGAAACAGCTTTCATTTTTTTGCAAATTATTGCAGTTTTATCACCTCAATTTGCTCTACAGACATTAAGCAACTTAAGATGAAGAGGATTTTTTTTCAGAAAGTGCAATTTCTTTCTAAGTCTACAACTTTGTCCAAATGAAACTTTCAACATGCAAATTCTCAGCTTTCTGCCCACAGATTGGGTATCTTTCATTCCTGAGCATTGGAATTGTGACTGACAAATGAAAGTGTATGTTTTACATGAACATATCCTGAGTTTTATTTCTGGATGGAAACCAATGGAAGCCATTGAGACCAGAAGCTGATAATGTGAAGAACAGGTACTTTGCTGGTCATAATTTTGCTTTGCTGCTTAGAGTTTGTGATTTGCTTCATAACCCAAACACAGAGGGAAAGGTTTTAAACATGAACTGAACAATGTTTCCAATGCAGGTCTTACCTGATGCAAATTATTTCCAAGGAATTGCAGCTGCTGATGACCTGTCTCAAATCGTGATGCTCAGTTTTGAACATCTCTTGGCTAGTGCTTTTCCTGAGAGTGCTGAGCTGTCTACAGTAGAATTTAGTGTCTTTTTCACCTAGCACTAAAATTCTTAGATTTTTTTACCTTGATAGATGAAAAGCTAAAAAATATTCTTATGAAACTTTTGTCAATTAGGTGTATGAGAGATTGAAATCTTAACAAGAGAGGCCATACTGGAGAACATTTTTGTAATCTTCTGGTTATACTGGAATTGTGTATTTACATATTGGGTTTTATGTAATTTGAAGCACTTGCAGTCCATGCTTCCTTTCAAGTGATTCACAGACAATAATAAAAATGAAAGCTCAAAAATATGAAGTCTAGAAAATCCCAAAGCAAAGCATAATCTTTTACCTCATATCTGCTCCACCTTATAGAGATGTCTGTTTCAGAATTATTTTGGAGTGCACTGACGAGGAAACATTATATATCCATTAGTTAAGAAGTAAGACTTTCCTTCAGCAACGTCGGACTTCCTTTCCAAAGAAGTTTTCAATGTTTGTTATTATAAAAACAATAGCAGTTTAACATGAGACCTTATATACTTATGAAGTGAATATTGGATGTATTAAAAAATACACTAAGGAAATAGCATCACATTACAGTATCAGTGCTGAACTGATTAACAAATTAATAACCTGGTGGTTTTGTGCTGTCTGTTGGTTGCATATATGGGAGCTCTTCTTTTTTCACTGTAATGTAGCCTCAAGAAGGTTTCTTTCTTCTCAGTAATGTAAGGAGGCAATATTCATAAGGAGTAATTTGCTAATGATTAAGGCTTGAGGGTGTTAGTGGATCTGAAGTGTCTTGGACCATTCCAATGTTGTACCTTTCCTGTTTCATCTGTTTCCATCTTGTTGCCTGCTTGCGATATGAAGGATTTTCTTTGTTCACCTGACTGTGTTTATATCATATTGACTCAAAGTCATGCGTATAATAAACTGACTTTGAAAAAGCAAAAGAGGAAAATGATCTCTCTTTCTGTCCCTTTTTCACTGAACAAAACTCGAAAAACTTGATCCTGTGATCCAGACTGGCAAGGTGATGAGACTTTCCATATCTGATAAAATCAAGTTCTTAGAGGCTGACAGAAAGGAACGAGTTCCATAGCTGGAGACTTAGCTAGTGTATTTGCATGTGCCTCTTCATTGCCTATGCAAAGTTCATTAGTTCATCCCTTAACCAGGAGTTATAATTTCTCATGTATTTTTTTCTTCCAGTCTGCAGTAGGTAATATTTTAATCACTGAAGCAAATATATGGATACCAAATACATCCTTTGCAACTCTTTATGTAACTCTTCAGAACAGTTTGTACTCTTTGCTGTTCTCTGATTCACTGAGCTACCAGGCCACCTCTGACATTTTGTACTAATAGAAAAGAAAGGACAGAAATGATAAAAAAAATCTGTGGGCTTCCAGTACCTAAAGGGAGCCAACAAGGAATATGGAGGAAGACTACAAGAGTACGTAGTGATAGGACAAGAAAGTATGGCTTGAAACTTAAAGGGAATAAGTTTAGATTAGATATTAGGAAAAAAAATTTAATTAGGAGGATGGTGAAGCACAGGTTGCCTAGAGAAGTTGTGGGTGACCCATCCCTGGAAGTGTTCAAGGCACTGAGCAACCTGGTCTAGTGCACAGTGTCCCTGCCCATGGCAGGTAGGTTGGAATGAGATGATCTTTAAGGTTCCTTCCAACCCAAATCATTCTGTGATTCTATGGCTCTTCTATACAGGCTTCAGATTTTTCTAGGACACAATCTATATGCCATCCTGTCTGTGGAAGAATGTGCTTTGCCCCACGTTTTTGAAATTACTTCAATGTGACACTCATATAAGTGTCACATTAAGATGTGCCAAAACTCCTATAAGCAAAATAATTTGTGGCTGTTGCAGTTGTAACAATTTTCTTGAAGAATAATCTTCTACTCCTTTGGGCATTTCATTTTAGTTTCATTCTTGTCAAACATATATAGCAACTGGCAAGAGCAGCATAGGTACCTTGTGCCCTTTCTTTGTTACCATTACTAATTTGCCATCTATTTACAGGCATGACCATTTATTGGTAATACAATGGTCTGGACAATCTGTTTCAGAAATTCAATATATGGTACAATCCTTCTGCTTCTTTGACTCTTTATAGCCTTCAGGTATGTAGCTTTCCTAATATTTGTGTTACTTTTTTAATAGATGGAGAGAGTTGGCATTTGTCATGAACAAGTTATTAATACATTTTGTATTTAATTTATATTTAATTTTTTAAAATGTAAATAGGTAAAGATTTCTGCAATTTAGGCTTGTTCATAACCATGGTTATTATTTGCCAGTGTAAATTCAGTGTGGGATTAACTTATTTTTAAATTCAGTAGCATAAAAATCTGATGACTACTTTTTTTTTGTTAATTACTAACAGTAAAATTATTACACGGTTAATGACTAGATTAAGACATTATAAATCCTGAAAAATCATAGCAATGCCAACTAGTTGATGATTACAGAAGTGTTTGCTTGTGATTTTTTGAGGGGAAGAGTAAAACCTTACTGATGATGTATTCCTCAATGCCAAGAGATAATAAATTTTTTCATATAGTTGAGCAGTTTTATATCAGTTATTCTGCTCCACAACTTCTCCTTTATAACAAGTCTGCTATTTATGATGGTATAGCCTATTGTTTACTGTTGCATATAAGCAAAACCTCACCAAAGGAAGGCCTTGTAAAACCACGGCTCAGCCCTGTTGCTTTGGCTAAGTAGAAAAGTACTCAGCTGAATTAGGGGTAGAAAAACGAATTATATAACCATTGTGTGTTCACATCGTGGTGTATGGTAGTTGGTTGGATTATGCTTGTTATGATTTAAAACAATGTAACTGAAAAAGCCATAACTGCTTAAAAAGGCCTGGTTTTTGCAACAAAGGGGCTCTCCTTTGCACCTACCTGGGGGCTCTGCATCACTCCAGACCTTCACCTACAGTTTACTTTATCTCCTACCTACCTCCTACACTAGTGGGTTCTGTGTAGCACTTCATATGAATTTCAGCAAGAGCATTATAGATGGTACTCGTTCTCCTCCACCTTTTTTTTCTGCATGTCTTTTAGAATCATAGAGGATAGTGGAGGCACCAGCAGTTCAACGTGGAGCCGGTGATGTCTTAGTGTGTCAGTCCCAAATTGTGGCACATGGGAAACTTTAAACATAGCTTCATTGGGGGCATTCATAAATCATGGTGTTTTCCCTGCTTTGGATATCAGATACTTACTTTGCTGAATTACTTGCTCTCCGATGACAAATACTGGCTATTAATTTCTGAAGTTTTGGTTTTTATTCCATATTCTCAACTGAAAACAATTTCATGATAACCACAGTTTGTAATAATATTGATGTTCCACCTACTGACCTTGTGTGGATTTGAAGTGTGAATGTTGAAAATTATCCTCCATCCCCCAACAAATAAACCTGGTGTTCAAAAATAGGACTCTGTCATCATGAAAAAAACATATTCAAAGCTGACATTGGAACAAACTGAAATCATTACATCAACACTGCAGCAATTAACACCTAGGATTTTCAAAAGTAGGTAGTATCACTGAGTATTGCATTTATTTGGTGGAACCTGTGTAAGAACTTTCAAAAATATTTCATCCTCCGTGGCTCAGTGCCAGGCAAATTAAAAGAAACTTGCACTTGGAAATCCCAGTTTCACAAGTTGCCTAAGTGGCACTACTAATTGTATAATTTGCTGTCTACAATACCTTTATTCTTTTGCATCTATATTCATTACATGTATTCCATTTATATGTCTGCCAAATTTCCTTTTGCTTTTCTAGTAAAATGTTGGTCTAAACTAGATGAAATATGAGGAAAAGTACGCTAAAAATAACTTCCAGCTTCTGACATGAAGATTCAGACATTGTAAAATCCATCACATCTTCTGGATGAAAGCACATTATGGATGCAAGGTATGACACATCCTGTACAAGGAACTTTTTAAATATCAAAGACTAGTAATTAATTGCTTTGAGAAGCTTTGAACAAGCTGAGCTAAAACCAGGCAGAAACCCGTTTTCAACTGTTTGGAACTGCTTATATACAAGACAACTGGAAAAAAGCAAGGATTCTCTTCATAATTGAGCAAAGGCAGACACTTAGAACTAGGAAACAAATCTGAATTTGATGCTGGGTAAGTTTTGGGTATCAACAATTCCATTTAGTTAGAACTTGTCATATCTCACTGAATAACCACAGAAAACCGAAACTGGGCTGTAAAACACGACTTCCTAAATGACACTATGATTTGTGATTGTATAATTACAGAATTTTACTTGAAAATGGATTGGAACAAGAACCGATTGCACCTTCAAATAAATATTTTTTTAAAAAATAGCTTGACCAGTTTGAACTCTGGGAACTTGGAAGTGCTTTCCTGTGTATAGAGATCAGAAGTAAATTCTGTTAACACATCGCATTAGCTGGAGGGAAGTATGCAATGTTAGGGAATAACCAGCACAGAGGAAATTAGATTAATTTATGACTTTGAAAATAAAGGTTTATTGTCTTTTTAATAAATCTAAATACAAATGCTTACATCGTTTACTTAAATAAGGCTTACCTGAATGTTCTTTTTATAAGCTTTCCCAAAATGTAGATACGGTGATATCTTGAGGCAATAAATTTCATATAATAAACATGTAGAGTGCAGTGCCTGCATGTTGGCTTCTAGTAAATGTGCCTTGGCTCTGAACTGCATAGGAAGGAATGGTTCTCAGTGAATGCTTTACCACCCCAATACCAGCTACTTTATCTGCTCTGTCTGTTCTTATTTATCCCATCCTAAAACTGTAGTCTCTATTAGAGCCTTTAGTCTCTCCTCATATGAAGTTCATTCTAGCCCTCTAACCATTTTTCTTATACATATCTGACTTTTTTCTTTTTACTATAAAATATATGGGTATAGTTGCAAAGCTGTTCTAGCCAGACATCACCTATTTTCTGAAGGTGGCACAGATAGGTTCTACCTAAACTATTGCACTGCAGTCAGTAATGGTCCCTTTTGCAGCTAGAAGGAAGCAGTTGTGTGACACTTCATCTGAGAGAGAGAATTCCAAAGTGGTGTCAGGAAAACCACTTTTCATTCTCACTGGTGTAGCTGGAGGTTTACATCTGAGCAGAAGATCTGCATAAAGTGTAGGTCCCCTCATGAGAACCTTTCTGGGGAGAGAAGCATCTCATTGCTCCAGGTGAGTAAATTATACACGATTCCTGTACCTCTTTAACTGATGCAGGCAGCATATGGACAGATCTAAATGTCAATGAAGTTCCTCCTGAAGGACCTAAACTGTACCTTTTCCACACAAGACTTGACATATTGGGGAATTTTTCAGAGAACTACAATTTGTTTTATCTCAGCATCTACACAGAACTACTCAGAAATTAAAAACAAGTAAGGCTTTTGTGATTTCCAAATGAAGTAATGGAACTTCCCTAATAAAAACAGGTTTTTGTTAAAAAGATTTAGAAGATGAGTGGGGCAAATCAATTAATTTTTTTTTAACTAAAGAAAATTAAGAGTTTGGCTACATATGTTAAAGCTGATAGAAAACATCCAGCACTCTCTACAGACAGGTGGCCCAGCACTAGGGAGTGCAACTAAAATTACCACTGAGATGGTGTCAGTCAGTCAGTCACTCGGGGAGTGAGATTCTCAGTAGCCTCACCTGTGACCAGCACTGTACCTATCCAAAGAAAATGTTGCAGGAGCAGGGTGAGGATATCATGTCAATTTTTATAATGCAACTAAGGCCTGAGTGCTTTGAATTGCATTAGTTTTATTTTGCTACCACTCTGCTGCCTTGAATAGAGCTATTTCAAAACACTTAAATATTATCTTGGTGTACGTGCTTATTGAGAAATGTAAACTTGCTGTGTTTTTACACAGAAATTGTTTGTTTAATCACGTTAGTGGTCTGATTTAGAAAATCATCATTCCCAGGCTGAAAAATAGTTTTCTAAACCAATAAATGATTAGTTCAATTACCTGAAAATCAAACATTTAGCATGAGCCTTTAAGAATGAGATTTTTTTTGGTCTTTTTAAATGCTGTAGAATTTGGGGAAGAGAAGTTAATTGAAATTAACTTTGTGGTTAATTGATATTGCCAGTTGATGATTTGATTGCTGTTTCTATAGATTCAGTATTATGACTTTTTAGATTCTTAATAATGAAACTGTGCCTTCTTGAAACTCAATCTCACCTAAAGGTAAAGTCAAGTCACTTACAAACTTTTTTATATGCAAGTGAGCAAATTACAGCCAAGTGATCCCTACATGTATCCCTTAAAATTGCATGCAGGTTTCACCAAAAAATGGACATCATCAATAAAAGTTACAGCAAAAGCTACAAACAGAAAAGCCAGGTCCTTAAACTAAGAAAGCTTCTCCTCAGATTTGTCACCTCAAGTTGAATGTTGCTGTCATGTATGGACCAGTCACAATGGGAAACAAATCCTCTGCAATATTTGTTGCTTTGAAGTCAGCCTCAAGAGCTACTTGTTTGGTTACCCTGGATACAGGGATAAGAAGACAAAGCTACAGGTTTGAGAGCACTGATTTACCTTTTGAGGCTGTGAAGGATGGTGTCTTATCCCCTCATCATAAAGAGGGTAATTAATACTGACAAAAGAGGCTTCACCATTTTCACTACAACACCAAAGTATGGGCAGACTTGTGAAAGAAGTGAGAAAAAAGGTGAAATTTCTGCTGTTCTTTCAGGTTCTCCTGCAATAGGGGAATTCACTCCCTTGGGATTTACACTCCAGTAAGAATGCTAACGCACAACAAAGGCAGTGTCCTGCCTTCATTGTGTTTTGGGAACTGGAAGCTGTGGGGTTTCCCATGAAATTAAGGAAACAAAGCCTCTTTTTCCTCCAATAGTTTTTGCTTTTTTTGGCGGGGGAGGTGTGTGCATGTGTGTGTGTGTGTGTGTGTGAGGGGTGTGACAAACCCAACTGAACTATGTAAAATAAAACACTGGAACATATGGACCTGAACAAAGAGATCTAAAACTGGTGTAAGGCTGTTACAAACTGATTCATGGTTCCTGAGTTCCCTAGGAAACTTGGTTCCCTGCCTAATAGTAGGGCAGGTTTTGTTAATAAGCTGCAGAGCCTGGGTAATGATGCAGTTTGAATGGAAGCAGCAAAGGCCTGCCACATTTGAGTTATCTTGGGCCATGATCTCCCAGATGAGGTGCATGCACCATCACACCTGGGTGGCAGTGCCTGAGCAGCACTATCTAGTGGGACAGATGGGAGAACTGTCTGGCTTTTTTTACTCTAAAAAGATAGAAAAGTGGATGGAAAATTAATTGCTTAACTCTCCATCCCAGCCTGTTTTAGAAGTATTTTGGAAGAAAATCAAAAGCAGATAGAAGTATATGTTGAAGTTTATCCAGCAAAAAGACGATTTCTAGCTAGCTCTATCAAGAGTATCAGTAGCTGCTTTACCTAACAACCATGTTTTAGATTTAAGGGTTTACTTTGTCAAAGGATGTTGGCCTTCAGACTTAACCATTAAGCCTGTTATTTCTCATAGTCTTGAAAGAAATGATACTTTCCTCTTTGAAGAAGTTAATGAAGGGAATTTAGGTGGAGTAGACAGAAGAAAAGAACTAACACCAAGTAAGATAAAATTGAGTTTCCTTGAGGTGTGGGTATTGCAAGCAAACAATGATCTTGGTTGTACAACTCTCTCACTCAGTTGCAGAAGTCAAGCCCCTACCCCTCTAATGCAACTCAGCCTGGCAGCTTTGACCCAGGCAGAGAGGAGTTAAAACCACTTGATGTGGTAAAGTTCTGGCTGGCAGGTTGGCCCCAGTAGGAATTCCACTTCAGACTTAGCCTTTCAAATTATGTCAGGTACCTATGCCTGTGTGTTTCTCCTCTTCTTCTCACCCCTCCCCGTGAGTTTTCTGTCCCCACTATTTATTACTTTCTATACTGTACTGTTGACACAGGCTGCAAATTGCCTCCCTAACAACCCAGTTCCAGGACGATTTCTTTGATTTTCTCCATATACAAGGTCAATCAGAAATGTCACTTGAGATTTCTGTCATGTTCTGTCCTCCCACTTCAAAAGCATCATGAAATTGCTTTATAGCTGTAGCTGACTTTGAAAAATTCATGTATTTCTTTAGCTTTCTATCTGCTTCTGAATTCTTCCCAGTTAGAACTGGGCAGATGCAATTAAAGTGTCATTCACCTAAGTTCTTTAAGACCTGCTTCAACTTAGGACAGAAACAAATTAAAGAAATATTTCTGTATCACTCCTCATCTCTGGTATATGTAGCTAAAAGCTTGCCTAATCCAACACCTTTTTTCCACATACCCCCAAACAACAGCACTGGTGTTATTTTAGTGTCCTGAAGTGCTGGCTGGGTACCCTTGGCAGATCTGGCTGTTGGCACAAAGGGGTTGATACCTCCTGGTAGCCTCCCTATTTCTCTTCCAGATGCTCTGTGCTTTGTTAAATTTTTCACAAGCAAAGTTTGAAGGTATTCAAGTGTTCAATGTTATAGCAATAAAATAGTTTAAAATGGTATGGTTGCCAGATGGAATGGCTTGTAAAATTAATTTTATTTTATCAAAACAGTGCAAGTGATAGAGGGGAAAACCCAGTGGGGCTCATTAGTGAAATTGTTTATTCTGGCAGATCTAAATATTGATTCAAATAGATATAGGCTGGTGCAGATAGCTGGACAGAGAGGAGCTTGTTCAAGGTTTGATCTGAGACCTATTATGCCCTCTGGAATTATAGCAAAAACTCATTGCAGGAGAGACCAGAGGCTGGGACCAGGAATGTTACCATAATGAAAGTAATTAAGGATTACTCTGATGTGGTGTGGGATTTTTTGTTTGTTTGTGGCTTCTTGTTTTTTCTGATATGTGGGGTTTCTTGTTGTTTCTGGTGGAGGTTTTTTTGTTATTGGTGGTGGTTTCTTTGGTTTTGTAAAATTTTAGAGAAAAGCCACACTAGGCAGCTGAGTAGATATTTGACAAACTATAGAATCATAACAGCAAGTCCTCTAATTTTTGAAGTTTTGTAATATCAAGAAAATGTTTTAAATGGCATGGATACGTACGTAGAGGGAATACTGTCCTGCAAATGGATGAGGTTCATTTAGGTGTGATGGCAGATGACAAACATAGATGAAGTGATCAAATACTTGATGCTTTTGGAGAGAGTAAGGAATCAAATCAGGCATCATTTCTGAGTTGATCCAAATCTCCACTTCTTTTGCATTTCCTGGTTTTGTTCCCAAATGAAAAGCTCTCATGGGAAGACTGATTCTTCCATTATTACTATGCCGTTTCTGGGGACAGAGGTTAACTCTCTGATTTTGAGGTTTCAATAAAGCATGGGAACCCTCAGCCTCTCACACTTCCTAGTTAGAACTCAGGTTCAAAAAGAACTTGAGTTATAATACAACTATATATTTTTAAAAGATAACAAAGTCATAAATAGGATTTGAGCCAATAAATCCTTTGGGCTCACAAAAATCCTAAACTCGGGCTATAGTCCTCTAAGCTATTAAATAAGTGGTTAAATCAATTTATTTGAATTATATCCCTGAAAATCTGCATTTTCATGTAAAATTAGGAACACACTTATCAGAAAGATCAAGAGTGTAATTCACTAAGAGCTTTTGTAGTCCAAGTGGACATGTTTTTGTAAATAACAAACATTTGCGTGTTTGTTTTCTCTTTGAGTAATTTCTTTCCTGTAGGCTTCCATCCTTGACATACTGCCATGTTCTGAGCACCTTTATTGTATTCAATTATTTGCTTCCTACTTTTTGTAATTGGAGAAATTACCTCAGTTCTGTGCAGTTTCTCTAAGGAGAAATGTAGTGCTTTTTTGCTCATTACCAGTTCTTAATTGTTAGTTCAAGTATGGGTGGTTCCATCCTGTGTTCCAAAAGAGCCAGACAATACAGTCCCTAACTTGATGCCTTGCCAGAGACTCTGGCAAGGGGTGCACTAGTTTGACAGAGCTCTGCAGGAGTCAAAATATTTCTGATGGACAGTTTTCTCCAAATTATTCTACTGTTCCTCTAAAATAAGTTTTCCATATCAACGTGACAACATTATATTTAGGAGAGAAAAACTCACCTTTCAGCTATATCAAAATAATTTATTTTTCTTTTTGTATTGAAGTGAATTTCACACTTTTGTTACAGATTACATCAACATGTAAAATAAGGAAAAATGAGAATAGAATGATTCAAGTATTTCTAGCCATACGAAGATTTTTTTTTTTCCTGGACATATTTTATTAACATGTTTTCTTGTTTCAGAATGAAAATGAATTCCTAAGCAGAAGTTTTTGTTTGAAATTAGCTTATATGTGTGGTGATCTAATTGATTGTTCTTTCATATGAGAATTTCAAAATGGTACCCCATAGTTAAGGACTTTCAGGATTATAGTGTTATTTCAGGATTTACAGTTTCTAAAAGTTCATATTAACACATCTGAGGTGCTATTTTTAAATAAATGTAAAAAGAGCTGGCTGAAACAAGAAGTTCTGGTCTTCCTTTGTGAAGTGTGGGGCAGACAGGGATAAAAGGAAGAAAGAAGTAGAAAGACATTGAGAATCAGCTTGAAAACAAGAAATTTTAAGAAGGTTCTAGGATTGCTTTGATGAGAGCTAGAAGCAAAAGTGACAGAGTAAGACTGTGGTCTTCGAGGTGGCAGGGGATTCCTTGTGCATTCAAGCTGACTAAAAATACCTAAGATAATGTCTTCCCTAGTGTGATGGAAGTCACCTCTTGGTTTATTGGGGTCCTCACATAAAGGAGGAGAGAGGAAAAACATGCCCAGCAAGAGTAAAGGGTAGAATTCCCAGTTTTTGTTATTTTTCATATGCCTAAATTAAAGATCTACTGATGTTATATGAATGTAAGATCAACTTAATAGTCTCTAGAAATTAAATAACTATAACTGTTTCTACCAGTTGCCCCTGTTCCACAGAAAAACCTTCTCTGGTCCTACTCTAGCCTATGAGCACAGATGCAGGCAAATGTGAAAAAGACTACAGAATGACAGGTAAACTATTTTTAAATCACATCTTCTAAGGTTTTGCACTTGGTAGTTTAAAACCTGAGGTCTGAAACACTGCAGATGCTTTCATAAGGCACAGAATGGGCTGTTGTCACATAAACATATTTATTTTAAAAATGGCCCTTTTAAAGCTAGTGAAATGCCTTTAGGTGACATGCTTTCAAATGAAAGTCTTTTTACTTTAGAAAGGAGAAGGTACCTTGTATTGTAGTGGATAAACCATCAGGCAGTCAGACTTTGAATCCAATGCAAATGTTTTATGGAGCTGACAGGATGCTCCCTGCAGATGGGACCAGCCTACTGAGGCTTGCATGTAGACCTAAGGCCTAGACTTAAGCAGCATGTGTGCCTGTAAATCCTGCTTTTCAGCTGCAGGTCCAATAAGGAAACACTGGCAGCACAAATACATCCAGGAGTTAAAGGTCTTAAGGTATTTTTTGGTGTAAATTTGACAAAAATTTCTCTGGAAGGAGGAAGAAAGGAACTGGGGAACTGGGTAAATAGAAACCATGAGTTAAGCAATGTTCATAAGTGAAACCTGTGGGAATGACTTGGGAAAGTCAGGGCAGAAAAGCAGATAGCTCACTGCATAAGGCTCAGTCATTTTTTTATTCCAGCTGACAATTAAGTACCATAAAGAAGCATGCTCACTCCCCAACCCTGTCAGGAAGGAAAATTGAAGGGAAAAAGGCTGTACCTAATGGATTGAGATAAGAACAGTTAAAGAATTGAAACAAAATAAAACATAATAATAATACTAATAACACTAATGGTAATAATAATAATAATGAAAAGGAGAAAGAAAAAGAAATAAAACCCTAGAGAAATAAGTGATGCACAGTCAAGCTGCCCATCATCCACTGACCAATACTCAGCTTGCCCCACAGTAGCAATCAGCCCCTCCCAGCCAACTCCCCAAGTTTAAATACTGCACATGACATTGTATGGTCGGGACTGTCCCTCTGGCCAGTTCAGCTCAGCTGTCCTGGCCAGGCTCCCTCCCAGGTCCTTGTGCAGCTCCTCACTGGCAGAGCACAGGAACCTGAAAACCCCCTGGCTCAGGGTGAGCACTGCAGAGCAACAACTGAGCCATCAGTGTGTTATCAACATCAGTCTTGCATTGCATCCAAATCCTGTAGCAGCTACTAATAGCAAAATTAACACTACCTCAACTGAAACAAGGACAGACTCATGGAATTTTAGTCTTGCTTGCAGACAATGTGCTCCAGAGGGCGTGAGGCCACCCAAATCCAGATTGTTTCACAGTCATGCAAGGTCATCGGGAAATCTGGAAAGATGAATGTTTGTGGGAAGCAAATGAAGAGGAGTGAAGCAGGTAAGCAGTGGGAAAGAGGGCTAGAATGGAAAGATAGGCGGGAAGCACTGGGGGGTAAAACTGCAAGGAGTGGATGGAATGGGAGGGAACAAGGAAGCTATGCTATGCAAAACTGAGTAGTTTGAAAAGGTAAGATATGAGGGAGGGAGGAGCATTGCTGTTGGGTTTTCACTTTTCTTCTTTCCCAAGCTGTCAGATCACTTTCTCTATGTCCTTTCTGAAATTGCAGTTCTTCACTTTGTGTTCTTCCCAAAGCTCCTAAGGTTATCCTTCCTTTTGTCACCAGTTAACAGGCTTCTTTGGTACCTCCCTTCTAGGCTGTGTAAGAAGCAATGACCTTCCCAACTTTCTTCTGTGTTCCAGAAATACATCCATTACTATGCTGACTGAACACATTTCCGTGCATGGAACCTGATACTATTTACACACACACAGAGGTATGCTGTTTAGAAAGGCATGCTACTCATGGGCAAGACAAAGTCCCAACATAGTTATCAGTCCTTGTTCTGAAAAGGTGGCAAGATATCACTGACTGTGTGAAGACATTTCAGCTGACACTACCAATTTATTTTGTAAAGAAGAGTGTAAAATCCCTGTGTTACAGGATGCCATGGACAAGTACAATTTTATTTCTTTCCTCAAGAAGTGAGGATGGGCCATTAATAACAGTCACAGGCTTTGGGAGGGAGTAGCACTCTATCACACTCTGGAGGATTTAAATATTGGATGATGTTTTGTAACTGCCAAGATTATGTGATTGAACTAATGTTTGTACAATATTTCATGGAATACCAGATTGGAAGAGGACCTCAAGGATCATCTGGTCCAACCTTTCTTGGCAAAAGCACGGCCTAGAAAAGATGGCCCAGCATTCTGTCCAATGAAAGGTACTGTAAAAGGTATTTGCAGTAAACTGTTTGATTCCAGGCACCTTGGGGAGGTGTGTAATACTCCTGGCATAAATGTATGATATACATACACTTATCTGTTCTGCAGTACCTTTCCAAAAGAGACACTGAGAGCTGCTTCTGTGGGTAATTGTGTAGAATAGCATTAACTTTTTAATGATTAGAGTGTAGATAAAAAAATGTTATTAATCCTGCATAAAGACTGATATTCGTATATACATGGACAAAAAAAAGAGTAATAGGCAAAACAAAGTGAACTGGAAATCATATCAGTTTTCTTTTTTTCTTCTTGGGATGTGCCTGACAAATCAAGAGTTAAACAGCAAACAAAAAGCTCTATTGTGCACTTCCCTTTTCATTTGCTTGGCTCCCTAGATACTTCTGGGAATTAAAGAACTGCACTTGTGGCTCCCTTCTTTAAATCAAAATAAGGAAAGACCTAAGACAGGGTGAACTCTGCTGGTTTCAGTTTGATAATATTTCCTGAACTGACTGGCCTGTTTTCTTAGTTGCACACTTCCACTAGGATTGTGTGTGAACCTAGTCATATTAAAAGGGTTGTCTTGAGGACAGAAAACCTTTGTTTCCCAAAAGGGATCTTTTAAAAGGGTGTGGTATATTTTCTTACTGTTTGCATATGTATCCACAAAGGCAGACTTATTAGGTGGGTTAGAAATGAAACAATAATCTACATGAATCATCTAAATGTTAGTTCCACTGCAGACCAGTGAGCATGTAATCAGACCTGCTACATGTCCAAAAAGTATAACTCTGCATAGTACCTAATAATTTCACAAACCCTACAGGCTTGAGGGTGGATCAGGTTTCATCAGGAGAGTACAGCATGGCCAAAGCAGTCATAAAGCAGGAAAAATTAGTAAGAGAGAGAGCATAAGGAAAAAGCACTTGAAGTTATAGATAGTATCTTTAAATTATGCTTTCATGTGACAAACTTTCCTTAAAATTATCATGCAAAAATAGCAGATGATAAACTTGTTTCTATTGTATATATTTATGCAATTGTATGAAAAGATATTGGAGAGAAAATTTATCTGAGAGCTGCTTCCTTTCTAGACAATTTTTAAAAAAAATTGTGGAGGGGATGAGAGGGGAAAAATTTACATCTGCTTGTAATGCCACTGGAGTATGACTACTGTTATTTTCTCTTGCTCTTTCAGTTGTGAGCAACTGGTCTTTTTTATATTGTAGGTGAAAAGAAGCGTTTTAGCTATTATTAGGTGTATTTGGATGCCATCTCCATCATTTGGAAGGGCCCAGCAGTTTTCTACCATGCACATTTCTTCTGAGCATGTATCAAAATGAAAGGTTGGTGACTGGAGAGCTGATCTGACTAGCAATAATGGAATATGCAATTACAGAAAAGAAGGAAAACTTTAGTAGTTGTAACAGTAACCTGGAATGTTAGAAACATGCTTGCTGCACCAACAGATACCTGGACATTTTAAAATTAATCTTTTAGACCTCAGTTACTCAGTTGTGAGTGTGTATTCAATACCTTACAAAACTATTGTCTTGATGGGGACATTTGAAATCCTGGTGACAACAACAATATAACGTTGATAGACATTTCTTACATCCCTTCTGATCTGGAAGAGCAAGCCAACACATACTTCTAATTAACTCTAACTAAACTAAGCAAAACTTAATTTTGCTGCCCACTTGAGTATATCCAATCACACCTAATAGTCCACATCTCCCCATGGTTCTTGGAAAGCTTCACTTCCAAATGGAAGCTCTTACAACACATACAACTCCAGCAATTTATGCCCTGCATTCACTGGTTTTACTAATGACTAAATCTGGAATTTTCCAAAAACGTTTTCTTCTGAGGTAATGTGGAAACGGAGGAAAGATGCAAAATTATTTAGCAAAACTGTGATATTGCTAATTAATATTTTTATGTAGAATTGCAGATTTTTTTTTTTTCATGCATAACTGGTAGAGATTATTCAACTCTGTCTTGGTTTGAAAAGACAGGTATGGTTTAAGGAAAGGCAAGAGCCCCTTTTCTGCAATGCAGAGTGCAACCCCTCTCCCTTTTAATTATTTTAGGTCCAAATCAGACGCTTTCAGGCAGGAGATATGGGGATGTGAATAACAGTTCTTTACTGGTATTTAACAAGGCAGAAAACAACAACAGCTATAAGAAAATTGGCAACAGAACAGAACAGTCTAGCTCCGCTCCAGTCCCTTTTGGCCGCAGGCCGTGTCCCTGTGCTCAGTTACCGGTGCTGTGGGGGCAGGGCGGGTCCCGCGCAGTTGCAGAGGGCTGGAGTGATGGCGGCGGAGGCCCAGAGGTGAGCGGGGTGGGGAAAGTGACTCCCCCCTCTCACGGTGTCGGTCGTGGTGCTCTGCAGAGTGTCCGGAGATAGTAGCGTGAGATGGGAGAGCGGCAGAGCGATGTCCAAGGCAGGGAGCATGGATCTTAGCACTGAGATGTCAGGGGGAGATGCCAGAGCGAAGCACGGGGCGTCCTGTCCGTCCATGAGCCCAGCGAGAGAGAGTCCCCACCCCAGCCCCCTCTCCCACCTTTCCTTTTCCGGTTCCCCCCCCCTCCTCCTCCACCCACCCCCCTACGAGAGAACATTATCTATGTTTTAAGGTGTAGCCACAACTACTTAACATAACAATGGGAGGAATTCACAGAAAGAAAAGGGGAGCAATCCAACCCCTAACATTATCCACCCCTGAATTTCTCCCATACTAATATGCTATATCAAATTAAACTGTTACATTATATATACATACATGCAGTTAGAGACATAGGCACAGTACTATAGGTATTTCACCCTAAAACAAGGTCTCCTTGGGGTATACATCGGGTCTCTCCATTCTTTTGCATCACCCACCAGGTGCAACCTGGTCCTTGAGCGAATACAACTCCATGGATGGGATTGTCTTTGCTGGAGGCAGGATTCACCCAAACAGTTTTTCCTAGCATACCTCTCATGTGTACCACTGGAACCTTATCTCCATCTGATATTCCCAAGGGCTCAGATTGGGCAGGGCCTGCTCGGTTAGTGGAGCCTCGGGTGTTCACTAACCAGGTGGCCTTTGGTAGATTAATCTCCCAGTTCTTGAAAGTTCCCCCACCCAGTGCCTTTAAGGTGGTTTTAAGCAGGCCATTGCACCGTTCAACTTTCCCTGCAGCTGGTGCATGGTAGGGGATATGGTACACCCACTCAATGCCGTGTTCTCTAGCCCAGGTGTTTATAAGGCTATCATGAAATGAGTCCCATTGTCTGACTCAATTCTCTCAGGGGTACCATGCCTCCAAAGAACTTGTTTTTCCAGGCCCAGGATGGTGTTCCGAGCAGTGGCATGAGGCACAGGGTAGGTCTCTAACCACCCAGTGGTGGCTTCCACCATGGTCAGTACATAGCGCTTGCCCTGGCGAGTTTGAGGCAGTGTGATGTAGTCAATCTGCCAGGCCTCTCCATACTTATATTTGGCCCATCGCCCCCCATACCAGAGGGGTTTCACCCGCTTGGCTTGCTTGATGGCAGCGCACGTCTCACAGTCATGGATAACTTGAGAAATACTGTCCATGGTTAGATCCACCCCTCGGTCTCGTGCCCACTTATAGGTGGCATCTCTGCCCTGATGACCTGAGGCATTGTCTTGGTTTGAAAAGACAGGTATGGTTTAATTTTGACTTTCCCGGCCAACGCACCAAATTAATGTCTTAGGTTTGAGTTGCCAATTTAAATAAACTTATTTCTTTTTGTTGTGAGACAGAACCAGGAGTCAAAGAGCAAGGCAGGCTTAAAACTTTGAAAGGGTATAGAAGAAAATTTATTAATTACACAAACAAAAAAAGGGGGGAAAAAAGGGAGAAAAAAAAATTATTTCAGAATAAGATTTTTCACATCACTCTGTCCCTCCCTCTCCCAATCTT
Organism: Acridotheres tristis; assembly: GCA_037013685.1. Classification (NCBI taxonomy): domain Eukaryota; kingdom Metazoa; phylum Chordata; class Aves; order Passeriformes; family Sturnidae; genus Acridotheres; species Acridotheres tristis. Next base: position 56,343,237 of record CM072886.1, on the reverse strand, counting down.
CATAACAACAAAACAAACATATAACAAATACTTCAGTCAGTGCCCAATTTAGTCTTTTTCTGTTCACTTCTGGAGAGAAAAGCTTCTTTTTGTTGAAGTTGTAGGGATGTGTTCCACAAGAAGGAAAAAAAAAAAAGGTCTTCTTGTAGTTTTATCTCTCACGATTTGCATCCGCCCGGGAATCTGCAACCGTGACACTTCTCCCAATTCTACAGCCGTCCCAAAGTTGTAGATATGGGTCATGTTTTGTTCCATGGGGTATTACTTTTAAGAATTGAAATGTTTGACAGCAACGATTCTATCTGTCTCCTTTTTCTCTGCTCAGGCTTCATCTTCAGAAAACTGCAATCCCCTTCTTTTCTCAGGGCAGAAATTCAAATTCCCAACACAGGTGTTCTTTAGTCAAAATCATCTCCTAAAAAGGAACATTTCCATCCCCCCATGTCTCTTTCCATGGTTTAAAGGAATATTCAGTACATCAGTTCATTCCTACAATTTCCCAAAAAAGATTTTCAGCCATTTCAGCATCTTCTCATTCTCCTTCCATCTTAAAAATACTTAGCTCTTGCATCACTGACTTCAGAAATCTTATTCCCTTTCATATTTAAAGGGAAGGCTGGAGGCTTTGCAAATCTTATCTGAACACTAAAGAGTTAAAGTTTAACTCAACTCTAAAAGTTGGGCCAGGCTCGGCCGTGCTGGGGGGGGGCGGCGGTGGCGCCACTCAGCCCCTGCGGGGCTGGGCTGCAGCCCGCATGGCTCATGGCCACCCGGGCAGGCCCGGCCCAGCCGGCAGCATAAAGAGTCAGCATCCCCCACACCAGAACAGCGGCCGGTGGAGGAAGAATTCGTGAAGGTCTTATCACACAACTCTTCCTCCCCCCGGCCATCGGGTCCCCCTCGTTGGCAAACGGGGCCCAAGCGGCCTCCGAGCCTCCCCTCCCCCCCGCATGGGGGAGAGGGAGACTCGGGTTGGTGTTACCTGCTCAGCCACCGGAAAAGACAAAGAGACCCAGTTCCGGATTACCTCCTTTAAAATGTGTGTGCACGGAGCGAACTGACTTTCTCCGATTGGCTGTTACAGGTATCCCAAAAACCCCCACAAAGGAAACTCCCCCAGGAAGAACTTCTGAGTTTCTTCCTCCCAAGTCAACCTATCACAGGCATCATGGGCCCATCGAGCCAGGAACAACTCTCCCTTGTGCTGCCAGTCTAAATCTATCTTCGACACCTCTATCTGTGCAGCCTGATCTACCTGCTCATTGTGTCGGTGTTCCTCATTAGCCTGACTCTTGGGGACATGGGCATCTACGTGACGGACTTTCACAGGCAGCTTCTCTATCCTGGTGGCAATGTCTTTCCATTCATTGGCAGCCCAGATTGGTTTTCCCCTAGGTTGGCAGTCAGCCTTTTTCCACCTTTCCAGCCATCCCCACAGAGCATTGGCTACCATCCAAGAATCAGTGTAAAGGTAGAGTTTTGGCCACTTCTCTCTTTCAGCAATATCCAGGGCCAGCTGAACAGCTTTGAGTTCAGCAAGTTGACTCGATCCACCTTCTCCTTCGGTAGCTTGTGCAACCTGTCGTGTGGGGCTCCATACGGCTGCTTTCCACTTCCGGTTCATCCCCACGATGCGGCAGGAACCATCAGTGAAAAGAGCATAGCATGTTTCCTCTGCTGGCAGTTGGTTATACGGTGGGGCTTCTTCGGCCTGGGTCACTTGTTCCTGTTCCTCTTCGTTGGCAAGACCAAAGTTTTCACCTTCCGGCCAGTTGGTAATTATCTCCAAAATCCCAGGGCGATTCGGGTTTCCAATACGGGCGCGTTGTGTGATGAGGGCAATCCATTTACTCCATGTGGCATCAGTGGCATGGTGGGTTGAGGGAACCTTTCCTTTAAACATCCACCCCAGCACTGGCAGTCGGGGTGCCAGAAGGAGTTGTGTTTCCGTGCCAACCACCTCTGAGGCAGCTTGAACCCCTTCATAGGCGGCCAAGATCTCCCTCTCCGTTGGAGTGTAGTTGGCCTCGGACCCTCTGTAGCTTCGACTCCAGAACCCCAGTGGTCGGCCTCGCGTCTCACCAGGCACCTTCTGCCAAAGGCTCCAGGACAGACCATGGTTCCCGGCTGCAGAGTAGAGCACGTTCTTCACATCTGGTCCTGTCCTGACTGGGCCAAGGGCTACCGCATGAGCAATCTCCTGCTTGATCTGGGCAAAGGCTTGCTGCTGCTCAGGGCCCCAGTGGAAATCGTTCTTCTTGCGGGTGACCAGGTAAAGAGGGCTCACAATCTGGCTGTACTCAGGAATGTGCATTCTCCAAAAGCCTATGGCACCTAGGAAAGCTTGTGTTTCCTTCTTGCTGGTTGGTGGAGACATTGCAGTGATCTTATTGATGACCTCGCTGGGGATCTGGCGCCGTCCATCTTGCCACTTTACTCCCAGAAACCGGATCTCTTGGGCAGACCCTTTGACTTTGCTCTTTTTAATGGCGAAGCCGGCTCCCAGCAGAATCTCAATGATCTTTTCTCCTCTCTGAAATACCTCCATTGCTGTGTCCCCCCACACAATGATGTCATCAATGTACTGCAGATGTTCTGGAGCTCCACCCTTCTCCAGTGTAGCCTGGATCAATCCATGACAGATGGTGGGGCTGTGTTTCCACCCCTGGGGCAGTCGGTTCCACGTGTATTGCACGCCCCTCCAGGTGAAAGCAAACTGAGGCCTGCACTCTGCTGCCAGAGGAATGGAGAAGAATGCATTGGCGATGTCAATGGTGGCGTACCACTTGGCTGCCTTGGACTCCAGCTCGTACTGCAGTTCCAGCATGTCCGGCACAGCAGCGCTCAGCGGTGGAATCACCTCATTCAATGCACGATAGTCCACAGTCAATCTCCATTCTCCTTCAGATTTACGCACAGGCCAGATGGGGCTGTTGAAGGGTGAGTGGGTTTTGCTGACCACCCCTTGGCTCTCCAGCTCACGGATCATCTTGTGGATGGGGATCACGGCATCTCGATTCGTCCGGTACTGCCGGCGGTGCACTGTCGAGGTAGCAATTGGCACCTGTTGCTCTTTCACCCTGAGGAGTCCCACTGCAGATGGGTTTTCTGATAGCCCAGGCAGGGTGTTCAACTGCTTAATGCCCTCTGCTGCCACAGCAGCTATTCCAAAAGCCCACCTGAGTCCCTTTGGGTCTTTGTAATAGCCGTTCCTGAGGAAGTCTATGCCTAGGATACATGGTGCCTCTGGGCCAGTCACAATTGGATGTTTCTGCCACTCTTTCCCAGTCAGGCTCACCTCAGCCTCCAGCAAAGTCAATTCCTGAGATCCCCCCGTAACCCCAGCAATTGAAACAGGTTCCTTCCCGACATGTCCCGATGGTATTAATGTACATTGTGAACCAGTGTCAACCAATGCTCTGTGTTCCTGTGGCTCTGATGTGCCAGGCCATCGGATCCACACTGTCCAAAAGATCCGGTTTTCCCGTGCCTCTCCCTGGCTAGAGGCAGGGCCCCTCTAGCCCTGGTTATTATTTCTCTCCTGGGCATACATACTAGAGGTTCCTTCAAGGGGATCTGACAGATCATCCTCCCTTCTGTAATACCCTGCACCTCCATGGGAGGCTGATGCTACCTTAACTTTAGTGGAGTTCCCTCTGTTGGTGTTCCCCTCCCTGAGTTGGCGCACCCGTGCTGCCAGGACAGAAGTGGGTTTCCCATCCCACCTTCTCATGTCTTCCCCGTGGTCACGTAGAAAAAACCACAGGTCAGCACGTGGGGTGTACCCTCTCTCCCTAGCTGGGGGGCGTTGGGCTCTACCTTTGAGGTCCATGACTCGCACTGGTGCTGCACTGATCTTCCTCACCTCTTCCCTTATCTCCTTCACCTCCTCCTTAAACTCCTCTCTGAGGTCCTTAGCCACAGCAGAGACATGAGCCTGCATTGGGCCAGCCATCATACTCTGATAATTCCTGAGCCTGTTGGCAACAGAACCCACTGTCACTTGGTTGGTATCAGCATCAATCATTGCAATAAAGGAGGTATACTGAGATGGGCCCAGGTTTGCCAGATTCCACAACATCTGTCCTGTGCACCTGACCTTGTCAGGGTCATTGTCATGCTGTCCATCCCTCCCAAAGAGCACCTCCAGTACTGCCACTTCTCTCAGCTTTTGGATCCCTTCCTCAAGGGTATTCCAACGTGTTCTCTGGTGGTACTCCTGCATTCTTTCCCTGTGGACAAACCTCTCTCTCTCACTCATTAAAAGTCGCTCCCAGAGGGAAAGGAGACCTGTCTCCCTTACAAATACCTGGTCCACACCTGAGTCCTGGGTCAAGGGTCCCAAATTCCTTGCCTCAGTACCATCCAGTTGCACACCTGTACCCATAAGGTCCCAGACCCGCAGTAACCAGGTTGTAAAAGGCTCACGGCCCCGTCATACAATGTCTTTTCGCAGGTTACGGAGACTCTCGTATGACAGGGACTCGGTGATGATCTCAACTTCTGGCTCCCCTGCTGGTTGTGAGGGGCCCCCTTCCTGACCCTTATTATCTAGGTGCCTTGTTTTCATCCTAGACTTCCTAGTTTCCACAGGGGCAACTGCTGCTGACTGTGAGTACCCTTGCAGTTCAGCTGGAACCTGGACGGATGTAACATCTGTGGGTCCCACTGCTGCACCATCAGATTCTCCCTCTTTAAGGCAGGGGGAGGGTTTCTCACCAGCTGGGGAGATGTATTCCTTCAGCATCTGGCCCATCTCACGTATCTCCTTTGCTAGCACCCCCACCCATTCTGGGTGGTTCCTTTCCGAGGTGGGCTGTGGGGCAGGGTCAAACTCTGGGGTAATATCCCTAGTCTCTGGGACAGGATCAGGCTCTGGGGTAACCTCCCTAGTCTCTGGGACAGGATCAGGCTCTGGGGTAACCTCCCTAGTCTCTGGGACAGGATCAGGCTCTGGGGTAACATCACTAATCCCTGGGGTAGGTATCAGGGTTGTTATCCAAGTCAATCTCCCCTTATCTCTGAATGTTAGATAGAACAGGTTTAACAGGGATATAAACAACACTAGCCACAATATAATGTCATTAGCATTTAAAGCGGATTGGAACCCCTTGAAGACTGGTGGGGTGAACTTCAAAAAACCTATGATGGGTTGAGAAAAAATTTCACCTGCTGCCACTTCCTCACAGTAAGTACCATTATTGAAGTAGCCCCAGAAACACACACTTAGAGTGCGATAGCTCTGAATCCATGTGGCCATCTTCCAGAGAAAATTAAAAATCCATTAATTCCTCAACTGATCAACCCACATAATAAGCCGGATAATAGCCACAGTAACCTTGGTTATCAAACTCATGTTTAAAAAAAAGGCTTGCAAATGGGAGAGATATAGCAGTGACCACATGGAGGCCAATCCAGGGTAAGCTGGACAGCATGGTGTCACCTACCACAAGCTTGGGTAATTCAAGAACTGTTATTCCCTTTTCTACCCCTCTCTCAATGCCCTCAGGCAATGCTCCACGTTTCCAGCGCCAAAATCTGTCTTGGTTTGAAAAAGACAGGTATGGTTTAAGGAAAGGCAAGAGCCCCTTTTCTGCAATGCAGAGTGCAACCCCTCTCCCTTTTAATTATTTTAGGTCCAAATCAGACGCTTTCAGGCAGGAGATATGGGGATGTGAATAGCAGTTCTTTACTGGTATTTAACAAGGCAGAAAACAACAACAGCTATAAGAAAAAATTGGCAACAGAACAGAACAGTCTAGCTCCGCTCCAGTCCCCTTTGGCCGCAGGCCGTGTCCCTGTGCTCAGTTACCGGTGCTGTGGGGGCAGGGCGGGTCCCGCGCAGTTGCAGAGGGCTGGAGTGATGGCGGCGGAGGCCCAGAGGTGAGCGGGGATGGGAAGGTGACTCCCCCCCTCACGGTGTCGGTCGTGGTGCTCTGCAGAGTGTCCGGAGATAGTAGGGTGAGATGGGAGAGCGGCAGAGCGATGTCCAAGGCAGGGAGCGTGGATCTCAGCGCGGAGATGTCAGGGGGAGATGCCAGAGCGAAGCATGGAGCGTCCTGTCCCTGCACGAGCCCAGCGAGAGCGAGTCCCCACCCCAGATCCCTCTCCCACCTTTCCTTTTCCGGTTCCCCCCCCCTCCTCCTCCTCCACCCACCCCCCTACGAGAGAACATTATCTATGTTTTAAGGTGTAGCCACAACTACTTAACATAACAATGGGAGGAATTCACAGAAAGAAAAGGGGAGCAATCCAACCCCTAACAAACTCTTACCAAATAAAATCGTTTCTCTATAGTGACAAAAAATCGCACACTTTACATCTCCTAGCCTGCCACTTCTGTATGAGCATTTTCTTTTTTCTCCACTGAATTCCCTGCTGTACTGTGCTGGCTTTCTTTGATTGTTTTGTCATAGTTTACAGTTTGACTTGCTTTAGGAGATAGCTTCCAGCCTTCTCTAATGACAGTTACATTGTTTGGCATACACCTTAAATAACTTTATTATAGCTTGTCTAAAAAAGTTTTTTCAATCAGTGGATTAGGATAGCAAAAGAACACAAATGACACAGTGGTCAGAGACATAAGGTCTCAGTCAGTTATAGATTTGATTCAAAGTTCTGGCTGGTAAAGTTTCAGCTGGCAAAGCTGAGTGTTGTCATCAGAAAGGCCAGGATGGCCTAGGTCACTGAAGGAGTAAAATTAGGTTTTACAGCAAATGAAAACATTACTTTTTTAGAGATTGCTGCCCCTGGGTAGCTCTGATTATTGAAATCAATCATCCAACCTCAGAGAAAAGGGGTTTGATACAGATGCCTGACAGCCAGCATCTGCCCTGCAGCTTCCCCCAGTCTTGCCAAGAGGTGTTATCACCTCTGAAGATGCCCAATATATAGCTCTCTTGGGGAGCAGAGAACAGCTCAGCTCTTCCTTGCTGCTGTCCAGAGACTCCCATGCCTGCACGAGGTCAATACAGACCATTTAGAAAGACAGCCTGAGAAAGTGAGGGGAGAGAATTGGCCTTCATGTGAGAGAGAAACGAGAGCACATGGAGCTCTGCCTGGCAATGTATGATGACCCACCTGAGAGCATACGAGTAAGGGAGCAAGAGCAGACCAGTGGAGGTGATGTAGGGAATGTCTGCTATGAGCTGCCTGACCAGGGAGAACAAGTGGATGAAGTCTCCAACAGAGAACCAGATGCAGCTTCCCATTCTCTTCTTACAGGGGATTTCAAACATCCCAGTATCTGTTGAGGGGACAACACAGAAGGCCATAAGTGATTGGTCTTGGAAAGGACTGTGACAGGTGACTCATGTGAAAGAGGAGCAAATGAGGAGAAGGTGCTGCTGGACCTAATACTCAATAAGAAGGAGGGTTTTGTTTGGGATGATAAGCCCAGTCACTATGAAATGGTGAAGTTCAGGAGCCTGTAGGCAGGGAACAGGGCAGAAAACAAAGTCACAGTGCTAGACTTCAGGAGAGCAGATTTTGACTTCTTCAAATGTCTGTTTGAAAGAGTCTCATGCGATGATGCCCTGGAGAGAAAAGTGGCCCAAGATAGCTGGTTAATATTCAGAAGTCACCTTCTCCGAACTCAAAGAGAAATCCATCCCAGTGAGTAGATCAGGTGCAAATGCTGGGAAGCTTATGCTGATGAACAAGAAGGTCCTGGCCAGACTTAAACACAAAAGTGGAAGCATACGAAAGGTAAAACTGGGAGAAGTAACCTGGAAAGAATACAGAGACACCACAGAAGCATGCAGACATATGATTAGGAAAGCTGAATCCCTACTGGGACCGAATCTGGTGAGATACATCAAAGACAACAAAAAAGGGCTTCTCTAAGTACATAGGTGACAAAAGTAAGCCAGGGAGCTTGCTGCTGCCACAGGACAGGGAGGGGTGGCTGATACACCAGAGGGTTGTGCTGCCTTCTGGAGTCACCTCAATGCACTGCAGAAATGGGCTGACAAGAACCTCATGAGGTTCAGCAAGGAGAAGTGCAAAGTCCTGCTCTATGAAAGCAACAACCGCAGGCACTGGAGGCTGTCCATCGGGAAAGGAGTGTGGCAGAACAGAGCCCGGAATGCCTCACAAAGAACAAGCTGATCATGTGCAAGAAATGTGCTCTGCTCATGTCCTGGTCTGCATTAAGCAAAGTATTTCCACCAGGTTTAGGGAAATGATCCTTCCCCTCCACTCAGGTGACACCACACCTGGAGTGTTATGACCAGTTTTGAGATCTCAAGTACAAGAGAGATGTGGACATGCTGGAGAGTCTAGTGAAGGAGCATGAAGGTGATGAAGGGACAGGAACATCTCTTGGATGAGGAAAGGCTGAAAGCTGTGACAGTTCAGCCTGGAGAAGAGAAGGTTCTGGGGGATCTTATCAATGACTGTAGATACATGAATGGAGGGTGCAAAGAAGAGAGAGCCAGGCTCTTTCCAATGGTGCCGAGACAGGACCAGAGGCGATGGACAGAATGAAACATGGAAGGTTCCATCTAAACATCAAAAAACACTTTTTCACTCTGAGGGTAACCAAAAACTGTCACAGGTTGCTGAGAGAGGTATTAGAATGTTCCTCCCTGGAGATATTAAAAGCCATCTGGTCATGGTCCAATGCAGTTGGGTCTCGGTGACCCTGGCTGATCAGGGGTATTGGGATTATGTGACCTCTGAGGTCCCTTCCAACATCAGTCATTCTGTGATTCTTCAACGTGATCAAAGGCAGTGTTCTCCAGTATTCAAAACAAACAAACAAATAAACAAACCCCATAAAATGGTGCTTCTGTAGAATTCTAGCTCTCAATAGTTGTACTGCAGGCTGCCACTGTTGTTTAACTGAGTAAAATAAAATGGTAAAATATTACTACCAGGAATAAAATACCTTAATGCCTCTACAGTCCAATTAATATTGAGAGTGTTCATTTGATTGCTTTTGAGGTAAATGAGTTGATATTAAAAAAAAAAAGGAAAAAGAAAAACAAGAAAATTGAGTAACTTAAAAAAAGGGCACAAACACTTTAAAACTAATTGCAGCTAGTCCTCAAGATGGAAATGAAGCTAGAATGAATCTCTCTGACAAGTTATTGCAATTCAGAAGAGGAAAATAAGGTTGAGTGATTAATCAGAAAGGATCGTGCTATAAAACCATTCAGTTTCCAATCAAGCTGAGAGAATGGCACAAAAGTTTTAAAATGAAGACATTTCAGAGGCAAAATCTTCATGTTTCCCTCTCCACTAAATTCTTAAGATATGTTGTCCATAATCTACATCCATTTGTTGAGTGATCCTATAATCTAGTAGGAAAATGTTTCATCAACAGGTACTTCGATGTCAATGATGGAAATTGTGGGAATGTGCTGGGCTTTTGCACCCCTGATTAGTGGTTTGTCATCAATCTCATCTGTTTCTGTTAGGAGCCAGGATTATTAGAAAGGCAATCGAGATGGTTTCTCATGTTTGGACTTGGATATTTATTATATCTTATCAAAATTTACAGAAAGTACAACAGTACTAGCTGCTTGCTAGAAGTAGGAAAAATGGCTACAGCTGAGACTGCTTCAAGGCCTTTTAAAGCTAAACGCAACAATAACAGTTTTACATCTACATTATTTATACTTTTAATCCAATAATAGATTCCCATGACCCTCAGAGTGACTTTCAACTGACCAATCGAAAGGTAACTACCTAAGTTCCGTGAAGAAGAAGGAAGAGAAGATGAACAAGAAGAAAAGACACCACCCAAAATTCTCCATCTTGTCCCCTAACTACCACTACACTGCAAAAACCTCAAATTTAAAACCCATCACCCAGTGAAAACACACACATCTAACCCACTACACATTTATGATTTCTAACTTATTATTCATATTTACAAGTCTTCTCCAAGGTTTCAGGTCCAGTGCAGTGTTTTCAAGGGAGTCTGTGCCAGGAAGCACAGAAAGCTCAAAACCTTCAGATTCTTGAGATCCAACAGGAAATGGCAGGTATTAATCATATAGCTTCAGAAATCTACCTTCAGATTCACCAAGGTGGAGATTTAGGATCTTGTAGGATAGTTTCTGTTCAGTAAAGTGGGAGGCAGTACACAAGACTAGTTTCTCCTCGTTAGCCTAAACCTTAGTTTTGCTCTGAGCATTTGGGGTCATTTGGACCAAAGCCCAGTTAAGATGCAGAAATATGTTGTGTGAAGGAGAACAAGTTCCTTGTATATGTCCCTCTGGCTGCAGTGGCTGCATTTTCTGTAGATATATCCAGGAGACCATGATAAAAGGGTTGCACTTAGCCCAGAAATATGTCCTCATTGCAAAAGAACAGGATGCTTTGGATTAGGTGGCTTGATGCAAGTGATTGCATCATTACAGCATTAATTCCTTTTTTAGCCAAGCCATATATTTTAGAAAAAAAGCCTAACATTTATTTTTAAATGTTGAGTGATAGATGACAAAGAACAGACCACAGTAGGTTGCTCTCCTTGGTCATTAGATTTCTGGAAAAAAAATGAAACAAAAATCCTGAACTTGTCGAGCATCCACCCACATGGCTTTTGTCAGTACTGGGCTGCAGTGTCACACTGTCAAATCTGTGTTCCATTTGCTGGGATTAAGGCTTCCATATGTTTTTTTTCTTCACTTAGTGTGTTTCTGTGTCTTTCTCTACAAGGCAGGTTTCCTTAACCTATAAACATTCTTCTCCTTCCTCAGAGCCATTTTAAGTTTCAAAAAAGATTTTGCAGTACTAATTATTATTTAGAGGTAATAAAGGGATCAGAAGTTCTCTGCCTCTACTCATTATTTTCTCTGTGTGTATCAAACATCACTTTTTTTTTTTTTAGCAACAATATCACACTGAAAAAATTGCATTTAGATAATCAATAAACATTACTCAAAATATCTTTTATATTCATTATAGCTAACTTAGAGGCCTCCTTTTAACGAGAAATTTCCTTTATTCTTCCTATACATGCATAAAGTTTCATATATCCTTCTCAGAACAAGAACTCTTTTCTTGACTACATTCAGTTTCCCAGCTGGCCAGAATGCTCTGGCTGTAAAACTGTCTCATCTGCTCCCTCCATATGTGTAATCATTTTTCTTCAGTTTTTGTCTCATACAACCTGTATATCTTTAGTTATGTAATGATTTTCTATCTTCTTCTCAGTTATGAATTGTAATATTAATTCACTAGGTCACACCACTTACTCAAGTAACTAGATCAGCTTTTCTAGGTTTTTACCTCCCTTATATATCAGCATATTATTTCCTGCCAGGCCTCTTGAGCTCCCCTGATGATCAAATCCTGAAAATCAACAACAATAATTCAGAGAATATGTCAGCATTTTTAAGCTCTTAGATGAAAGATACTTGGACTTGTTAACTGAAGAAGGCCTCCTTGAAGTAATCATGTAAAATTTGTTGGAATATAAGTGACATTGTATGCTATGACTGGATCACAGAATGCTCATTTCATGTACACCTCCACCCTTTAATGCAATTCTCATTCTGACATTTCCATCTAGTAATGCACCAAGAATTCCTCAATTTTTCTGATTATGCTCAGGCAAAACTAAGTTTCTTAAGTGGTATGGTCTATTTCTTATTTGCAGGTTATTTGTGTAGTTAGAGAAATGATTTAAAATAGTTCTCTATGATTATTTCCATTTTAATATTTGAACTCTCAGCTGATTCTATCAGCTCTTTCCTGCTTTCAGCTGCTGGCCCTTTAAAAGCCTGAAATATGCTTAAATACATTTCACTTAGAGAGTTTATATATACCCCTTTGGACTTTATTCTGTTTGCAACAATAAATCAGAAGAAGTTGTTAAAATATGAGAATTTATGATTTGTGGAAACAGATTAAACCAGTATGTCATATTAGTTAATCCCACAGATTTAATGTTATTTCAAAGTAAAGCTAGCCACCAACTAGCTCCCTGAACCTCCTCCATAAATCACTTAAGCATGAACACATCTGGGTACTGACATAGCTTTAAAATTTCAAACAAGTGAAGCTCGTTGCACAACTGACATTTAAAAACGTGTTTTAAACATTTCACTGAACAAGGGCTTAGGCCAGCTGTGCAGTGGTTTGCAAGGTAGCATGATTCCTGACCATCACTGACACACAGCTTGCCAAAAGCAAAGGAAAAAAACAGAGAAGATGGGAATATGTTGTGTCTGGCAGGAGTAACAGGGGTTAATCTTGCACACCAAATAAAGGGATGATCACAGAAGCAAATTTACTATAAGATACAGAGCTTCACTGATAAAGATGGTGTGTGATGGTCTATCAGCACCATGAGGTAATATCGAGAGTTTTGTTTTTAGTATCTTTCACCACAAGGAAGCATTCTACAGGAAGGTGAAGAGAGAAAACAAATTTATACTCTCTCTTGTTTGGCAAAACTCCTAGTTGCATTTCTAGGACATAGGGAGCAGAACTAGTCTTCTCCTGACCTTTAAATATATTTCAGCACCTTGATCTGACTCCTATGATTACTCTCTGCCATCTTCATATTCAGAGTGACTGTGATTTTGGGGGGTTTATTTTTTGTTGGCTGTTTAGCTAGAAGTTGTGCTGGAAGTCTTTGAGGAATTTCCATTGTTTATATTGTGACCAATTCTATTTCAATTATTTCTGAATGCATTTTGCTTATCTGCCGAAATTATCTGCTCAGACCTCAAAGTGTGCTCTACACTACTGGGATCCACTGACAGAGTCTTGCTATCATTTCATGCTCGTGTCTCTACAGCAGCATGCCTCCAAGAAAGGAGGTTTCAGTTAGAGTGCAAATGTTGACCCAAGACAGGCTTGGACAAAGCTTTTTTTTTTCATATGAAACTGCTGAGCTGCTGAAGTCAATTTCCTGTAGGAAAAGGCTAGTTTCAACAACTGTTTGTTTATTGTTCAAATACAGGAAAAGACCACGCAGATAACTTTTATCTGAAGTTTTGGTATAAACAGCCAGGCTTAGTTTAACTGTTTATTTTTGTAAAAGAGGCACAGCAAAACACTTAAGAGCTATTTCGCTGTTAGTATTTCTGCTGATATTTTGGGTTCCCATTCCAAATTAGGGCTAGAAGATTTGCACATTCCTGTGGGGCAGAAAACCAGTTTTTCTCTCCCTCTTCCAGTCCTGTGCAATCACTGAAGGTTGGAGCAATTATTTGATGAAGCATATTAAAAGGAATGAATTTATAATGTTGACTTATTAATGATTAAGTGAAGAGATAAAACTATTTGTAAAAAGGATAAAAACACAAATAAATGAATGAGGGGAGTTGGAGGACTTGTCATTAATAAAATTGAGATGGCATCAGGAAATTAAAACCAGCTGGATCATCAAGCTAATGTTTTTTTGGTGAGACAGAGTAACTCACTATTAATTTTTTAACAGTTTCACATGAAAACTCTTGCCTGTCAGAGAGAGTAAACAGTCAAAGAGAATAGAATCTTCACATTTTGAATCTCTTGACTGAATTTTCCTAACCCTTGTTCAGCTGCTTTCATCTTTCAGGGCACTCTAGAAATGCAGCTGCCCTTTCAAGGCTGTTATGACCTTTATTTCAAATTTAACATTTCATTTCACACCGATGGATTGGTGCATTATGCACTGCCTTGCTGACACTACTGAAGCCCAATGTACTTGGAAAATCTTTCCAGAGACTTTATAAGTTGCTGATTCTATTGTATCTGTTCAACAGTTAAGAGATTCTAGAAGTCAAATGAGCAGATAAAATAGATAGTTGGCACTTTCAGTTGAAAGTGCTTTCTTTTGGAAAACTCCCTTAATTTGCCTAGAATTGTAAGCAGAATTGTGCAGACTAGTTCACTTAGAAAGACCTCTCCAGCTAAGTCTGAAGAGTCACAACTGCTAAGCTAGGATGTGGAAAACAGAAGCCCTCCACTCTCTGAACTGAGTAGGGGGAGAGTGACATGAAATTCTTTTACAGTTCCAGGGCCACCTGAATGATGCTTATTTATTTAATATTTCTGAGAAAAGATGGGATATACAAATAAACAGTCAAATTTTAAAAATATGATCGCCATATTTCTCTCTTCTGAAGCAAATATAGAGGTCAGAGCTCAGATCTTTGTGCAGTGTTGGCTGAAGTCACCCCTTACAGCAGGTGCTGCCTGACAGTACCAAGGCATCAGATGTTCTGGCGAATGCCGCACAGAAAAGTGAAAATTAGCATGAAAATAAGCTAACTTCTGAGGGAAATATCCCTTTATTCAAAGAGAGAAAGCTGCAATAATGACCAAGAAGATCAAAAGCATTAAAATCAGTGATCTCTGCAAGGAACAACTGAAGTTAGAGTCTTACTGAGTCTTTATGACATAAAATTTCTTAGCCTAGCAGCTTAAGGCGAGTTTTATTGTCTGGTCTCAAACTCAGGTGACTGACTTTGAACTCATTTGAGTTTTGGATTAGGCATCTGTTCATACAGGTTTTAGCATAAAAAAGTGCAAGATTTTATATAGCAGTTTCTTTTCTTAGACTGCTAGGTTACAGAAAGAAAAGTAACAACAGCAGCATTGGATTTACGGTAACTTCATGGCACGTGCCTTTAATAAATGCTCTTTTCAAGCTTCTATAGGAAGTCCAGGTAAAGGAGAAAATCTAAAACAATGTCATGACATGACAAGAATAGAAGCTCTTCTGTCATTGTTCAGGAATCAATTTTAAAGGGAAAATATATAATAAATGGTAGATTTGGGATTCTTAGACAAAACCTGAACTGGAAGAACAAAGACCTGTCACTATTCATGCTGGGATTAACTTGGAGTAGTCCCCAAATTGTAACACATCACTCCACACACCCCCACCCATCTGAAAATGACAACAGTAAATGTCTTTTACATGGAGCTGCTTATAACTTAGACTATCTTAGGAAAAATGCAGTGGCAAGTGATGGAAAGAATTTAACTTCATGACTCAGTTGAAATACTGGGAGAAAAATTTTTCTTGCAGTTTGTTCTCAGGAGCAGTGATGTTTTACTGGAAGTTTCTCTCTGACGTCTAAGAGAAATTATGCATGCAACCAATTCCAAAAATTGTATTTCCAAGATTGTCTTTTTATACTTAGTGTTGAAGTTACAGTTCCTTATTTAAAAATTTGCATAAGCCTCAGAACATCCATATACAAAATGCTATCCTATCCATTCCCAGACTGGGTTTGGTCTTTTTTTTTCCTTACTGAAAGGTCCCAGACTTTCATCCTAACCTGAATTGCTATTTCAGAGAAGAGAAGAGAAGAGAAGAGAAGAGAAGAGAAGAGAAGAGAAGAGAAGAGAAGAGAAGAGAAGAGAAGAGAAGAGAGAAGAAGAATCAGTTCCAGAAAGGTTTTGCAGAGATCAGGTCAGCCTTGCTAAGGTTATTGTTATCAGACAAATCAGAAAAAATGGTAATTGGTTCCTCTTTTGTACTTTAAAAAATACACACAAAATGGAAATTTAAAGTGGATAAGGATGAAATAAACACGATTTAAAATATATATCTTAGTTTATTTTACTTATTAACAGTACAAGGAATATTTACTTCTCAGGCCTGAATGACTTGTCTGGCACACACTCTAGGGTGTGTGTTCACCCCCCTTCAGAGATCACTGTTCTAACTCCTAGCTCATATGACTGTCATTTTCCCCCCTTTTTCTCATCCCAAAGGAAATTAAGGACAATTTTCTCTATTATTTTTAAAATTACTTAAACTCCGAATTAATGATCCTTTTTCTAGTGCTGAAAGTCTACATAATTTCTTGATTATAGCAGTAAACAATAATAACTATATATATTAAAAGTGGAAAGAAACATTGCTATTAATTTGAAATAAAAATACCATAAGCTGTGAGAAAACTATCAGGACTCTGACATTTCCCAAGGCCCTGACCCACCTGGCCTGAGATCCCCACCTACACCCTCTTCCCAGGGGCACAGGAACCTCAATTGTTAAAAAATGAAAGTAGTTTATATTTTAATTAATGATTTATGTCATCTGTTGCAACCTACTCCCAAACAGAGTAGTCCATTTTCTGGAAAGAATCTCTTGGAGGATTACAATGTGGGACAGCAGATATTTTGGATTCTATTCTGTCATAAACTGAGGTCTGTTCAACAATCCCAGCAGGATCTCCAGCATTTGTCTATTTTCAGACTTGAGCATCCAGTAGACAGTAAGACAGGATCTATGTAGCATCAAGGACAATGTGTTATGGAACATTATATAAAAATTTTTTGTAATTTCCTAAAGTCTTCCTTGACTTCCCATATGAATAGGAAATAGACAAGGAAGTACTTATTTTCCTTCAGTTCTGCTTTGTCCTGCTTTGATTTTCTCAAGTGAGCCAAGAGGCCAATAGGGAAATTTCTGTTCTTATCTCCAGCTGACAGGGAAACCAGATGACTTGGATTGCAAGGCATGTAACCAGCTCTGACCATAAACTATATGAACGTTATGTGATAGCTGGGGAGACTAGAAACTTCTCTAAGAAATCATTTGGGAAACCCCAATACTTCTGCTGTTGGCCCTATACAGCTCAGTCTTCAGAGAGCAATTGTCACCACTGCAAAATTTAAAAAGTACTAACATGGTCTTTCCTTAGGAGAAGTTTCTGCCTTCCCAAAAGAGGTTTGGGTCTCATTTGAGCCTTTGCAAGCTGCACGCTGGTTAGCTGTCACATTAACAGAAAACAATGGAAAACAGATGAATAGGCTCCCAAATAACTTCGCACCATGCTGATGGCAAGAGATTGGTTGAGAGCTTCAGATCAGTCCGAGGCACTATTGCCTTCAGAGTGCAGCTGAGGACAGTAGTGCCAGCAGCTGTTAATGGCTTGCTAAGTAATGCTGCTTAGGATCTGAGTCCCATGGGGGAAGGAGCACTCTCCCCACCTTTGGCCTTCCTAATGCTGTTAATTTAATGTAATCTGGCCTTGCTGTGCTTTGCTTTGTTGAGGGGACACAGAATCAGGGTTCCCTGCACCCCTCCTGTCACCTTTTCTTTTTTTTCTCTTCATTTCTTCTTTCTGGCCAGTACAGCAAAATAATAATTACAACAACAATAACAGGACTCATGAGGATAGAGTCTGCATGACACTGTAAAATGTTCATCATGGCTATTGCACTCGATAGAGCACTTCACAGATTCTTCTTGGTCCATTTAAAAAGTTTCCTGCAGAACTTCTGCAGACTCTCTCTCCTGCCTCCTGCATACAAATACAGCCCCTGGACCTACTGAATAAAACTAGTAATTGCTTTGCACAGTGCCTCCCATCCAACAGTGCCGACAGCCACAGTGCTTCAGCAGTTGGCAGAAATATCATGCTTTGCTCAGGGGTGAGTTTCTGCCAACTTACAGGCAGAAATTTTGTAACTTTTAATTAATTTTAAATTTTGTATTTTGTAATTTTTTTTTTATCTTTTAAAAAATATACTCTTGTGGATTGCGATTTAAAAGAATGTTGGGTACATCTTCCACTTAAATGTGTACCACTCTCATTAGGTGCTTTATGGGCATCCCTAATAATCTAAAAGGCTTTTGAAAACCTGACCATGCATAGTATAGAAACTTCTAAGAGCTATGAGAACAGAAGTAATGCTGTAGTTCAAATATGTTTTGGAATTTAGGTGATTACCAGTATTTTCAAAGGCATGCATATGCCTGAGTTGGCTCTGAAAATGTACATCTATGTTGTTAAATTACAGAAATACTTGAGAAGCCTTACATCAATTTTCTCGGAGAATATTTCCTTCACTGATAGATTAATAATAGTAACTAGTGAATTAATTACTGAATAAAGCTAGATGCAATTCCATGAATATGGTGCAGAAATTGGATAAATGCAAATAAAAATATGCATACAAATATTTTGGCCCATGAAACTTTGATCAAATTGGTCACAAGATCTTAACCTTATCTTGGCATGAACAGATGCCATTATGCTTGGAATTGTTATTGAAGGCATGAAGGATTATATCCTGTCTCTGATTTATCTTTTCAGTTTTGAGCCTTCTGGGATGTTTACATGACTGGCTCATCTATATGGTGTTTTGAAATCTAAGATTACAAAATAAAATACAAACAAGTCATTATTGTATCTGGAAAAGGATGAGACTGCATACATAGGAAATGCACAATCAGGACAGATGTGCTAATGCAAGTTCTGTCTCTAAATGCCTAATGAATCCTTTCTTTCTTCCAAGATATCTCTCTAGAATCTGCCAGTGGTACTTTTACTGCACACATTAAAAAAAGAGCCTTTTTTTTTTTCCATGTAGCTAATAATTTATTGGTAACAGGCTCTGATGTCAGTTTCCAGATTTCCAGTTTTCCAGTTTTCTCCAAATGAGTATTTTAAATTAGATAAGAATTTGGATATTTGCATGAGCCTTTGAATGTTTCCAGCATCCCTTTTTCTCTGCTATACACTGGGCCTTAAATCTGAACTCGTTGCATTTCTTTACCTTCCTAGGGAATGCAAATTTCCCACAGAATGACACTGATTGACTCCCCTGTTCCTTGGCGGTCTGGATGTGTTTGACTAGGTCTGAACGTGGACAGGGTTCAGTGCTGACAAATCCTGCAGGGCATGCTGCAGCCCTGCTGCCATCTCATCACTCTGAGCAGTGGCATTTTGTCTTTGTTTCTTGAGTTTCAGTCCTTGATTGTTAGAGGTGTACAAGAAAATTTTGGTATACTGTATGTTTCTGTATCTCAAACACTGGGCTGGATTATGGAGCACAGTCCTGGGCAGGCTGCTCTCCATTGCTTCTCTTGCTTCTTCTGTTATCAGTGTCTTTCACCTCAGCATGTGGACAGGACAGAGAGTGGATTGACAAGAAAGTTTTGGAAGTCAGCAGTGACAGATGGTGAGTTCTACACCTGGAATGCATGAACTCCGTTCAGTCTCACAGTCTGAAGATTGTGTGTTTAGGGAGCAACTCTGTGGCAAAGACCAATCTGATCTCAGCCGTGAGACTGCTGTGAGTAAAAGGATGGACATGAGACCTTTCCAACATGAAATTCCCTGTGATGATATGATTGTCTATTGTCATCTTGTTTTGGGCAGTGGACTCCTGTAATCAGTGTTAGAAAAAGGGAGATTTTAAAATGTTATAAATGTAGGAATTATGGCAACTTCAGAAAGGAGAAACGAAAGACTAAATACTGGGGTGTTGAAAGGGGGGAATAGTGTTGGGGAATGAAGAAAAAATGAAGAAAGATAGGGACACATGGTCAAGGAAAAGTAAATGGGGATGGTAAGAGCTAGGATGTAGAAATGAGTGATGCGTAATGAGATGGGAAGCAAAGTGGTTCAGGGAGACACTAAAGGGAGCAGGGAGATGCTAGACATTGTGAAACACTTCATATTAATATTTCAGAGATGAGTGCTCATTGTCAATTTTTCTTGGAGCTTTTCTGTTCCTAAATATGTATAGTAAAAGTGACCTATTCATGCCACCAATAAAATTCAGAGCCTGTGCTAATTGTTAATTTTGTCTATCCTTGTGGAAATAATATTATTAGTGCTTTCAGGTTTTCACGTTTTCATGTCTCTCAGGGCTATGGGCAGCACCATCCCAACTATTAGTAATGGGTGGTAATATCTCTGGCTCAGAAAGTCCCCTTTTTTTCCTTTTCAAAGCATTTTTTTAAACAAACAAAAAAAGCAAACATTTTTTTTTTTCAAACACTAGAAAAAAGAAAAAAGGTGCTATGTATTTTAAATATCACTCTTTGCATTAATATATTTACATTGAAACTATGGTACGAAAAACTATTGGCCTGAAAAAGCATATAATATTAGCCTTAGCTTTGGGTTATTTGTGTGTCTGGATAAGTAAAACTGTCAGAAAAACTTTGTGGGAAGCTGCTTGTTCAAGGACCAGGTTAGGTTTCTGTCGCTGTTTCCTACTGATACTCAGTCACATAATCGGTGAGGTTTAGTGGTGGTGTAAAGTGCCACTCCGTTTTGAGTAATTGTGAAAAAAATCTGTCCTTTACTCAAATCGCACTGACTTCTACTTTAAATATCAATGTCAATTTGAAGGCCTAGGCTAAAATTAAAAATAGCTGTATTTTAAACTCTCCAGCTACTTTGCTTCTCTTTCTCAGGAATGTTACCATACCACTATTTTCAGACCATTTTCAGTGGTCTTGACATCTGCCCTTCATATTATTTCTTCATGATACATCACTATTGTTAAGGAAAAGGAACACTGAAAATGAAGAACAAATAAGACCTTGTGTAAGAGTTGTTAGCAACAGCCCCTGAAGCAAACAAAAGAACCCATTTGAGGGTGATACAATACTTCTTGACCATTTAAAAAAGACTACATTTTTCAATGGCTGATTGTGAAGATATCTTTCAGATGTTTAGGAACAGATCTTTTTTGTGATAAATTTTTGGTTTCTGATCTGTGGGGAGTGGAGTTCTCTAGTTTGTTCCTCATATAACTTCTACTAAGTTAAAAAAGGCCCAAACAAATGCATTATTCTTTATTGAGTATTTCTGTTTAATCTAATTTAACTCTTTAACATTGTCTCAAATGCTGAAATTTCTATTTATGGGTGAGAAAATAATCTTCCATCTTGAGAAAGATATCACGTAGATCTGGTATTGAACACATACAATCTATTATTCTTCATAACTTTGAAAATTTGAAGAGAAAGTTAAAACATTCTGTTAAACTTTGTTTAAGATAAAGCTCCATGGGTCTCTGTAGCCTGGCAGGGATGGGGCACTGGGAGACCCTGCATGCCTGTGAGCCAGGGGCTGGCTGTGAGGATGGTTTGGGAAGGATGGGCTGTGAGTTGTCTCCAGTCAAGGACTGCATCCCCTTCAAACCTGCAGACATAAATGCAACATTGAATCGTTGGAGAGTAGCAGTCCTTCAAATAGAATTGAGGTGTTGAAAGATCTATTTGAACACTGGAAGGATGCTATGTTTTTAAATTAAAAACCATGCAATCAAAAGTCAGAAACCTTACTATGTTCAGCAACAGAAGTGAACAAATCCTCAGAATTAACTCTGGAGGAATAAAATTAATATTGATAGAGAGTCTGTCTTTTCAAAATTAACATCTGTCTTTCTTATGGCCTAAGTTATACTTAATTTTGTATCATACAGATGATGAGAAACTCTCGAGGTGTGGTACAGAAATCATGTTAAGAAATTAACTTTTAAAATTCCCAATATTTCTATAGGAATCACCTACTTATGTATATCTTGCAAATGCAAATGGAATTTTTGGTAGCAATAGATAAATGTGTGTATTTTGAACAATTGGATTCAGTGGTAACTTTTAAGCCTATAGCTTGGAATAGTGTCTAAAATGTGACTGAGAATTATTCCCAGATTCAACAGAAAGAAGAAATATGGGAAAACAAATTAATGAAGACTAATGTGCATGAGATGCCAGCTGTCTATTCAGTTTCAATAAAGGTGCTTCTTTAAGTGATCTAAAATATGGAAATTTTTCGTCTGGTCTAGAAATCTCAAAATATTTGACTTATGAGATATTCAGGAATATATTATGATGAAACTGAGAAGATAAAAGGAAGATGAAGTTGGAGACCAAGGAAAGATCAGAACTTAAATTTTGCTATTGGTTCTGTAAAAATGGGAAAACTCTGAGCAGTAGTGGAAAGCCACAAGACTATTTTGAAACCCTGATGTTTTATGCCTTTGTCACTGCTGCTCTGTGCATCATGATGTATTTGAGATTCAGCCAAACTTCTGCTAAAAATCATGTGAAACTTGCCTCTTTTAGGTTTCTTAACAAACTTTACTGTGTTTGTTAAAAGCGTTGTTAGGGTTCACAAATGTTTTAAATTAACTTGAGTACACTCGGCTAAAAATCACATGAAATTAGTTATTTTAAAAGTTTTCTTTGCAAAGGAAAAAAAAAAAAACCCTTTGACTTTCTAGGCTGACTTTGTTCTGACTTTTTATTCACTGACCATCAGTCTCCAGGAGGGGAGTGTGATAGATTCAAACCCCAGATATTGTTATGGAATATCTGTGGAGGGAAAGAGAGAGCTCTGGTACCAGCTTTCCTGGTTTTCTGTTGCTGGTGCTGTATAGAACACATCTGGATCTCTGCATGTGGGCCCATCTGTGAAGAACTGGACAGGATAATAACCTGCCTGTTTTTAGTGTTCAGGAATTCAAGAGGTGGGGATATTGCAAATGAAATCTTAAGACAAATGGCTTTTATTTGTGGATTAAACTGAGCTGATTTATATACTAAAAAGGAAAAAAAGGACTGAGAAGTCTTTCAAAGATGAGAAGTAGACTGAGCAGTGTGCAACTTCAATTTGAAGATTTGCCCAGAGCTGTAACTCCTTACAATGAGAATTCTTTTCTTTCCAGAGTTACTCAAGAAACAGTATGTTATCCCAGTGATACCAAGGCTTGCTAACATGTCAGGATGTTTGGCCTTGAGGATTATAAGACTGGATGTTAATGCTGCATCTTAGATTTTTTCCATCATCTATAATTTCCCTAAGTTCAGAAACTCTCCCAACTTCTTGCACAAAGCAATTAGCAGCTGTTGCCAGCCTCAGTTCCTCCTCTTCCATGTCCTCATCTCTTGTCAAAAGAGAAAGAAGTAATATTAATACATTCATTTTTAGCTGAATTCTTGGAAGCATTCTTTGAGGAAAAGCTGACTTTTAACACTCTATATTACCTTCACTTTTCCTTCTTTAAATCCTCAGTTACTGTAGTAACTTGTGGCTTTTTCTCAGTACCTTACTGAAGTAATTTCCAATCTTTCTGCCTACTGCAACCTAAACATTTAAGCTTATGCTTCCTGATTTCTCTCCCTTTCCCCAGTAGCTTTATTTATATGTATTTCACCAAGCATACAAAAATTTTCCACTAGTTCTCAAACAGACTTCATTTTCTCCTCCTTCCAATGTATCAGATTTTCTGTTCTCAAGGTGTCCTGTTTCTCAAGATTTGTAACAGGAAGATGTGAAAAACAGAACAAAATCTTACATAATTTGGAGCTACACATACTTTAGGGAATGTTTCTTTAACATTTTTCAAGGAAATTTTAATTTTCTCTGTATTTTCAGTGGAAGCTTTGGCTGTCAGGTCATTTCAAGTCTCACAAATTCTATTGAACATCTTTGCCACTACACTCCATTTAAAAATTGAACTGATCTACTTATTCTAGAGTTGGACAGTTTATCACAGACAATAAAAAATACAAAATCACTCAATTCGTGACAATCCATATTGGTTACTAATTGTTAGTATCTTTGCTTGAAATATGCCCCCCATGGTTTTCTTTTTGCAGTCTTCCTTTATCTTCTTTATCCAAGGCTGAATTTATCCAGACTTAGCAGTAATGGATTTGACAGTCTCACTAAATCTGCAGGGAATTGCATTTGCTTGTATCATGAAGACATTAACTTAGCTGAATGGAGACATTGTGCCCTGATGTTTGTAGTATGAAGAATGGTGTAATAAGTTAGGGTGAACTCAGTATTTTCAGGATCCACCTAGTAGGGGAAATGGATGAGGTAAAATACAGCTGTCATTTTACCTCGTAGAAGAACTGAAAGAAAAGTGATACTTTTAGTGGGGAAAAAAGCCCCAATGGCTGCATGATCAGAACATTCTCTTAAAAAAAAAGTGGATTTCTTTGATGGTATCCCATGAAATTTTAATTAGTTGCATTGATTAAGATTCTAAGCCAGATTGTTCAGTGCTGGGGTATAAAGGTTGGAAAAAAATTAGATGTTTCTGGACAGTGAAAAATACGGGTAACTTTGGCACTGCCAAAGGGACGGGAGAGGGTGATGATACTGCCACTATGAAGCAGAGGTAGTTGCAGGCACTGAAGGGGTTTAACATAGATCCAACGGGATTTAGCCGAGGTGTAGCTGCCAAGAGTTGCACCCAGCGGACCCGGTCAGTGACTGTGCTTTCTGGCACACTGGTCCTGCTAGCACATTGGTCACTGCAGCTCCAGATTTGAGCTGACAAGCTCTCACAGAGAGCAGACCACAGTGCAGATGTGCTGAGTGGCTGTGCTTACATAAAACCAGCAGCTGATGTGTTACAAAATACTAGATTTAGACTCGCTGTGTGAAGAGCTGATGCTGGTGTGGGGCAGGAGGGATGAGGAGCATCTCCCTCTTCCTCAAAGGCAATGTAGTCCCATGCTCCTCATCCAAAGCGCCAGACCCATCAGCCTGTGGCTGCTCAGGCTAATCATGAAACATTTGTACCACCAGCCGACCTGAGGGTTGCCCTGCAGCCATGTGTTCATGTTCAAATGCTCCAACTGGGACCCACCCTGGCTCCAGACCCACGGTGCATGGCATGTTTGCCTGTGCACTGACAGACACTTCGGGTTATAAGTCTGTTTCATCTAGAAGTAGGTCTTTTCACCGTGTGTGTGTGCTGCATGCTTTTCAGCTGAAGTCTTCCAGGGCAGCTCTCTGCCTCAAATTACCTCCTCCTGACAGAGGGACAAGAAGAATTTAATTCGATTGTTTCTTAAACTGAGGTTGGACTAAAGCAAGACTTGTTTTGCCATGTGGAAAGGGATAATAATTCTGAGAATTTCTAGTGCCCAAGTTCACTAGAGTAGGAGTAGGAACTTGAACTTAGGCAAAAAAAATCATATCATCTTGGTGTAGCTGTTAAAAATCTGACAGAAATACAAGTGCAGTGTTATACCTGTGTGCAGTGCAAACATTCCATCCTCCCCTGGTGCTTCTGCAGCAATCACAGAACAAATCTCTTCAACACAGCAACTTAATCTGCAGCTGGCCTGGGTAGGACCTTCCATCTAAATCCTTTTTCCACTTTTTGGGGACCTCCTGACATGGTGGAACTGCTTCTCCATGCTGTCAGGGTTACTCATGGACAGAGATAACAACTATCAGAGAAGGTTACAGGACTTCAGGAAGACATGGGAGACTTTAAAATTGGAGGAAAAAAAAAGAACACAGAGGAGGAACAACAGAGATGAAAGTGTTGAGGATAGAGAGCTAATAAGATCACAAGACAGGGCAGGGGCCTTTGATGATAAGAAGAATCAGAGTCTAAGTGGAAAATAAGGAGTAATTAGAAGAAGAGATGGAGTAATCTGAGAGAGGGTGGAGATTTTTGGAGTTGTCACAGTGTTAGAATGTGGAAATGAAGCCAAGAACTGGATGTCCTAATAATTTCTTTACCATTTTTGCTGTGAGATCTCACAGCAAATTAAATGCTTTGTCCAACGCATCCACCCCCCTTTACACATAGATTGCAGATTGCAGAGAGAAAGCTGAAATTTTAAGGCAGGTCAGACCACTCTGAATGCCTCACGGTGCTCATATTTTTAGAGGAGAGCTTTTACAGTGCTGTCAGGTGTGAGAGCTCAGAGCTCCTGCAGACCAGAAATAACAAATAGAGAATCTAGAGGATAAAGAGTTACCACCCAGTGATCCAGCTTGGAAGGGCATTGTGAAAGTGGCTAGCTTGGTGCTTGCTGGAAACTGAGGACAGTATTTCTGAACTGCTTTTAAAATGAGACTATTCTAACTCCTATCACCCATCTCCCTGGTTTTAGCAGTCCTGTATATCAAACACATCA
Source organism: Acridotheres tristis (assembly GCA_037013685.1). Taxonomy (NCBI): domain Eukaryota; kingdom Metazoa; phylum Chordata; class Aves; order Passeriformes; family Sturnidae; genus Acridotheres; species Acridotheres tristis. The sequence continues at coordinate 56,317,631 of CM072886.1, read as the reverse complement.
CCAGTTGGTAGAAACGGGTTTGTTCACTCTATAGCCCAGATATTGTCTCAGGGCAAGAAACAGTCTGTCCTGTAGGAAACTCTAAATATGGCTTATTATTAAGCTTACAATATCTTGTAAGTCAGTTGTCATTGAATATAATACTGAATATTTTTCTAATTGCAGTACTGTGTTTTTGTGTGTTGACACACAGCAGTATGAATGAAGTCTGACTCTTCTACAGTGTCTGTATCATATCCTCCTTGCCATTTTAGAGTCTGAGTACTAAATCTTCATCTAAGAAGTTTTGGTCATAGCTTTTAGTATTTAGTGTTATTGCTTCTTTTGTTGGTCATTAAAGAGGAATAGGAGGATGTATGTATAACTAGGTTTTTATATTTCTAGAATTAATGGTGTTTGAGAGGAAAATAGATATTTTACAAGCATGGAACTGTTCCAGAGAGAATATATTCTGCTGTGTGCTAACAAACTGCTATTCATTACCCATTGCATGAATGAAATGATGTAGAGTAAAATGCTTCTGGGGAACAGAAATAGCTTCCCCTCATAGAGAAGAGAGAACAAAAATATGTGCTATGTCAGTACTATAGCTATAGATATTTAATAAACATTCAAACACGCATACATAAATGTAGATATTTATAGATTCCCACTCTCAATTTGCAAAATCTCCTGTGTAAAGCTCTGTTTGAAGTATAGCATAGTATATATGTAATATAATAAAAGAAGTTCAAAGATGTCATTTCACTTATATATTTTCTTTAGCTCAAAGACAGTTGAGAAATTTAATAATGAGTATTTACATGTGCCTGTAGTCCTCTGATATGGAAGCCCTTAAAAATTTGCATGGTTTTAGTCAAAGAAGCTGCCTGAAGAATGGGAAAGTTAATCTATAAGTGTCTGATCATTATTAGGTTCATCATCGTTTGACAAGATATGAAAATTCCTGATTGTTGAATAGATTATATCATGCAAACCTTTGTTTTTAAATAATTATTTGAACACTGTTAATATTTCTCAAGCTCATTGAGAAATATAAATTATCTAGTAGTGGTTCTGAAATATTATAACAAATCTCACTCTGTCTACTAAGCTCCTAAGTGGGCAGCAATCTATTCAATGGTGAATATATTCTTTTAAAAATAGTTAATTAGGAAAGGAATTATACATTTGTATTTACAGTAAATGAATGGGATGTGGGACGGTAGCATGAAAAGCTGTGAAGCAGATTGAGGTTATTCAGTATTTAGAAAGAATGCAAATGACTGCTGATATTTCAAAAATCACCAAAAAGAATTGGTTTTGGTAAGTATTATTTGTGATATTACCTTGTAAGGATGTACACATCTACCTCTCCTCTCTTTCTCTCTTTTTTTCCTTTACTTTCACCTAATTAGTAAAACTGTTACCTTTATTAATAATAGTTCCTGAAGGCAGGTGGGGATCTGCCACTTTATTCAGATCAGTCAGAGGATGCTGATCTTTGAAAGAGGACAATTAATAGAGACACCATTGACTATCAAATGAGGTTTCTTTCAATTTCAGAGCTTTCATAAGCTCTCATCTTCAGAAGAACTATCTCTTTATGCTCCATTTCCTTTCCAAAGATGACAATAACTGTTATACATTTTGTAAGGATGGCTTATTTCCTTAGGGTGACAATATACATTACATATTCTTCCCCTTTTTCCTTTGGAAAGGACTTTTCTTTCTTGCAGAAGCTTTTGAATCCCAGACTAAGGTCTGAATGCCAGGCTCCTTAGGCTGGACTTTGAAAGCTGTGACAGACACTTGGTTAAGTGTTAGAAAGACCATGGGTTACTTGGCCCTTTTACAAAATGACTCCTTGCCTTTGGAATGGGATTACCCAAAAGACAGTGGATTAATACCCACAGATCAGGATCACAGCTCGAGAGCAGACCCATTTGTTGGACTGCTGCTGGTGGGTGTTGGCTTTCACTCTGCAGGGAGAAGCTGCTGACACAAATTCATGTCCTTGTTATGCCAACATTTATCAAAAAGGGCTAGTGCCTGCTTTGTTGAGGAAAATGCAAAAGCACATACATCATTCAAACATACGTTTTCAAACATGCAGCAATTGTGTAATGGTAAAACAGATTTGCCCCAGAAAGGCTAAATTCAGAACAGTCTCATGTCTGAGAACGCTAGGTTGCTTCTAGGTCAGACCAAGTGGCAATAAGAATGGAAGTGAAACTACAAATGTGTTATTGGATTTAAAGCCTGTGTTGTTCTGGGTTATATTTGGGTGAACTTTACTGATTTAAGAATATTTATATAATACTCCCTCAGAAACAGAAAAAAATCAGTGTTCTTGCCATGACACGTTTCAACTATAAATTCTAACTACATTTTTACAGTGCAGTGTTTAGATAGCTGTCCCAAACAATAAAACTGGTAGATATATCAGAAACAGATGCTGGCCTGGGATATACTGTAAAATGAATAAACAGTTTTATCATTCTCCTAAAGCTCTGAATGACCTTCCTGAGCAGAAAGACAAAACTGGGTACCAAATACAAATCTTATCAGACTGCTGGCAGGCTGAATGCATTTTAACTGACTCATAATGCTGGCTTAACTCTCTTATCTATGCTGATTTATGTCCACAAAATAAATGCAAAATAAAAGAATATCAATGCAGACAAAAACAGGCATACATGAAATAATTGAAAGAGGCGATAGAGTAAATTTAAAAAATGAAGTTGTAGAAAAGGAGAATCACATTTCATCAAGTAAGTACTAAATCAGAATGGAACCTAGTTCATCCTATCTACAAGAAGTAGTGTATCATGAAGACAGTGGTTTGGAATTTACTCTGAAAACATAGTCTTAGAAGTTAATTCTGCTTCTTTTGGAAGTTTATTCTTTCAGTTCAACAGGATTAACATTTGGCACATAACAAAAAGCCTCTAGATTTCTTTAACAGCTTATTGTGCTCACTAAGTCTTTCAACCAATGAAAAGACAAATTTATTTTTTTGCCTGTTTTTGGATGTGGCTATGAATTATAGCCAGATTTAAATATATTTCCCTTTCCTTTTATAGATTTATGCTGAAATTCTTTGTTTTTTTCTTATGAGGATGGTTTTTATTCTCATGACTAACCTACCAAATAATGTCAGTGGCAGAGTACATGGAAATTACACTACAACTGTTACTAGTAATGTTTCTTTAAAGTTGTTTCCTCTCACCAATCCCTAAACTTTTAATGCTGGAGAGTGAAGTGTACACTTGTACTGCCAGGAATAAGAGCCCAAGACTTAAGGATGGATTATCTGTATCTCTCTGGCAAGCAGTGACGGATGAAAACTGCTTAGCTGTCTCACAGCTTTTACTCTTCTACAGTCTTCTTTCAGTGAGCTTAAAAGCACACAGACAAACCCATATTCTTCACAATTCTCAACATTTGTGTCTGCAGAACTGCTTCGAAGAATGCTAATGGTTGGATGGGCAAAAACAAGATGAAACTATATTTGAGCAAGACCATTTTGTAAATAGAACTCTGGTTAGGAATCTGGGATGTTACTTAGTGCAATATGTTTTGGCTTAAAGGACATCTTGAAATAATTTATTTGACTCAGGAGTTCTAAAGAGCACTCAGGAATTCTTATTGCACATCCATTTGCCCAAAGAATAACTCCTGTTGTCTGTCATAGAGAGACACCATCACCACCCAAGTGAATGACAGTCTTGACATCAAATTACATTTACTGCAAAACATTTTAAATAACCCTCTGTCACAAAATAAAATCATCTCCTTAACCTGATGAGTGACTGCAGCTACTGCCTCCTCTCTGGAAATGCTTTGCTGTCAGTGCAGTGAGAGGATATGTTGCAGGATGCTTTGTTATAGGATGTAGCACAGCAGTGTAAAAGAAAAGCTTTTGTTGGCCTTCATGTGGTTTCTGTGTGCCTGAATCAGTAGGAATCATTGAAGAAAGAGGAGGGCCCCAGGATCATGACAAGCAAGGATGGTATTGATTCCTAACATTATATTTTACTGTGCTTTGCCCAAAAGATCAGAGTACCCTCTCTTTTGAAGGGTTATCACATTGGTAAGTCTAGTCTGAGAAACTGGAATTCCCTATAACTCTTGGTGGGGTTCATTATGGGAAGAGACAAGTACTGAAAATAAAGCCTTTGGCTGACTTGCAGTTGCTTCACTCTTGGCTAAATGCTTTTAAATATGCAGTAATTTATGTTTTATTCTTCTAGTAGAATTCAGGATCAATGTGTAGGATAGTATAAATGACACCTTTTTCCTTGTGGCTGGGTCTTAAACCATCCTTTTTTCAACCTATATGGAAGAGTCATCATTGTCATCAATGTTATCATTGGTGTAATCCACAAATGCTGGGTAGGAGTGGCAGGGAAAGTAGAGCTGTGCACAGTAATGAGGAAGGGTTTTTTCAAATATCACCCTGCATGTCCTGAGGAGTACTAGCCAAATCATTACCCATGCTTTTTTTTTGGGTCAGTGTTGAGCAGGAGTGGAAATGAAGACAGTTAAGACATGTTTCTCATTTAGCTGAAAACATCTTCCAAAATGATGCTTCTCACTGCCTGAAGGGGTTGAATGTGAGTAAGAATGATCACTGAGAATACCTGGGTAAATAAAGAGGTTGAAGAGCATTAAATGCACCTTGTAATATTAATTTGGTGCTCCTTTCTGGACAGCATTTCCACTTGCCTTGATGTTACTGAAATCTGGACTTACAAGTCCAGTGTAAGTATCTTGTCCAGGTGTGGTGCCAGAAGAAGCTCTATTTGTTACGTCTTTTTCTTTTTGTTTCCCTTGTGAATTAACATTCTCAAACGTCCCAGAGATAAGAGTGCAGAATATTGCAGTATTAGGAAATGTAAAAGATATGAGAACTCCATAAAATATTGCAAAGATTATTCCTCCAGAACAAGCTGCTAAAAGGCTGAAAGAATGCAAACTTTTAAATGGTTTGAATTATGAAGTGATTGAGGAGAATGGGAAAGCATGATGTAGGAAGAGGACAGATGAGTGTCAGGAAAGGCAGGGGCAGCAGGTGCAATGTCCCTTGTGATCACCGTGCAGTGGGGATACCCTTTGGATCACCAATCAGGTGAGCAAGAGGTGAAATACAGATGGTGATGTTTGCAGTATGTCCTGAGGCCTTTCTCTGCTAAAACACCCTGTGAAGCCTTGGTTTGAAGGCTGGGATCAAGGAGCACTGATCTTTTTGGAAACCAGTGAACCTTCAATGCATCTGGCCTGTATTAGGAACAATGGGTAAATTGAAGGGAACATGATAGCTCTACCTGACAAATGCAATATTGGAGCTCTGTGAGGAAATTCAGCTGATCTGATTTTAGATGTGTGACTAAACACATGCTATTAGTTATAGGGTATATGTAGAAATAATATAAATAATTGGCTGGGGAAAAAATGTTTCCCCTTAATTGCTGAGATAGGTATATCAGAGGAATGCATTTTTTGACACTTACAGAGACATTTATAAGCCTGCAAGCAGAGAGCATAGACTTGTCTTGCTATAGTATGACATCAGGCTGAAAGAAATTTTGTTTCACTATAGATCTGCTGCAGGGGAAGGACTGGGGGGAGGAGTGTTGAGCAAAAGTTCCTCCTATGGAATGGCTCAAAAGAGAAAAATAAAAGGGTAAAGTAAATGGAGTTTGAGATCACTGTGGCTAAGAAGGAGCCCTGATGACTCTTGCTGCAGGGCCTCACACAAGTTTCAGAGCAGCTTAATGGCCAACAACTGAAGAGTGACATTTCAAAGCACATACTGGGGTGTACACTTCAATATATCCATGCAGAGAGACACCAGGAGCGATTGACTTAGACAGAAAGATGAAAAAATTAACTCTCGTTTTTAGGAGAAGTAGTGACTGTCTTTTCTGAATTTGCTTCTGCAGCTGAATATGAAAACTTGACAGTAAATTCTGTCATATTGTCCTCCTGCAAATAGGATTTCTGACTATTTCACTGACCATACTAGTACTCAACGATACCAGGGGACATAGCTGGTATTGATTACTGTTAAAAGTAAAAACCAGATAAAGTAATTTTACTACCCATATGGTCTGTGTAGTATTAAGCAAGGACTGGAGTTGCATGTTGGGTTTCAGTTTGTTTAATAATTAATTATGTGATTTGTCACAAAATATTAAAATCAGATTGAGGCCAGAACTTACCCAAGACTAACATATTGAAATGCAATGTCACTTATAAAACATGCTGTTTAACTATTCTTTGGCTTATGTTTTCCAGCTTGTACACGTGCCCTATTTCATAGAGTCACAGAATATCAGGTTGGAAGGAAATCTCAAGGATCATCTGGTCCAATTTTACTTGTGAAAAACATGGTCTAGATAAGATGCACTACTTTGTCCAGCTTAATTTAAAAGAGTCCAATGTTGAAGAATCCACCACTTCCAGAGGGGATTACTCCAGTGGCTGATTTTCTCATAGTGAAAAATCATAGCCTTTGTTATTGCTGCTTTGAAGTTTCTGTGAAGAGTGTGTTTTTTCCCATTATTATTTCAGGTTGATTTTCATAACCTTTTTGGAAGTCCAGGGAACGTGATAATTTTGTCTAACAGATCTGCCAAATATGTGCAATGAGCTTGCTCTGAAATGCAGACAAGCACTAAAGACTTCTCAGTTCAGAGTTCAACTGATAATTTATTCTCATAACTTTGCTCCTTCGTGTGTTAGCTCTGATGAAAGTTAACTAGAGGCAACAGTTGCAAAATACTCTAGCAGTATTTATTCCTTTGTTTAAATGAACTTACATTCCTCATTTGTATATTTTTTGCATCTTCTGTTTATTTAAATGCTTAGGTTTTGTTGACATGTCTGTTCTTGAGAATGAATTCTTAAGCCTACTCTGGCTCAACAGGCTCAATTCTTCAATTTCTCTTGTCATTTATGCTTATTCTTTCTGTTATGATAATGTCAGCAAAGTATCCACCTTACACTGAAAATTTAAATAGATGGAATCAAAAACAAGTTCACCACTTCTAAAAAATCGGTGAATGGACAGCTCAGGCATTGGTAGGCTTCAGTATTTATTTTATACTGTTAAACATAGTGACAATAGAGGGAAGTGGGCAAGGAACCATGCAGTAACACATTATTTTCTAGTATGTTCTCATAAGGTGTGATAATGACTAGTAACGCCAGTGAAGATGAGGTAGTAAAAAACCTTTTTTCGATTTGTTTCACAAGCTTTGTTCTTTATTTGGCATTTGTTGTGACTCCAAAGCACCTCTAAAATGACACTTCAAACAATCTCTGACAGCAAGAAAGTAACCTCTGAGTGAACTTATTTTCTTTCTTTGTGTTGCTTTCTCCTTGGAGGGGAAGAGGGACAAACAAATGTGGCTTGCTGTTCAGACTACACAAAAAGATTAATATTTGCATTGTTCAGAGATAGACTTTGGAAAAGACACACCAAATGCTTAACACCAGAGGTGAAGAGGCAGCTTTCTGCTTCTGAGAAGGCTGTAAATATTTCTGGAGAGGGACAAGTGCAAGAAGAAGGCATCTGACACTAATATATAAAAATTACCTACATATTCTGATTCTCAATTTGTTTGATGGGAACGCTTCCCATGGGCAAGCTGTTTCACAGAGATACCTAGAGAAAAGCCAAAGTCTCCCTGATGTTTGCCTTCCTGAATGCAGCAGGCTAGGATCTGAAATCAAGGAGCAGACCCATTTTCACATGGACTTCTTTCATGGGTTTTTTGTCTGTTTTGAATATGCACATGGGAGGTTAGAAATTAGAAACCATGCTGTCTTGTTTCTTTGCGGCTGTGCTAGCTGGGAGATAGGGCTGGTATGAGACTTCGTGGTCCCCAAGAAAACAGTGCTGCCACCAGACCTTCTGAAGGCAAGGGATGTGGTCCTGTCACAGCTAGGAATGATGCCTGTCCAACTCAGGTTTGAAAGGATTCTGGTAGCTACTGCACAATATAGCACAAAAAAAAAAGTGTGTTATGACTAAAGAGATGAAGAAGCTGTCTAAAGTGAAAATGTAAGCCTTTCAGCTGCTGTTAAGAAGCACATTTTTCCCCTTTGGAAAGTGTTTGGAGGGGAAAAGAGCTGCAAAATTCAATATAAGTATTTTGCTGCTACATAAAAAGGAAGGTAATGATAAAAGATTGTTCATAGTAAAGAAAGAAATTTTCACTCTAAAATGCTGTGCTTCAGAAAAAACCAAAACATTGATATCATTGAAGAGTAAGAGAAAAGTGTTTACTGATGAATGAATGAGCATAAACAACATTCTGCAATTTTCTCTGCACAATACTTGGAAATGCATTTAAAACTGAAAAGCACTTTAGCAAATTAGGTTGATCATTGGACCATTATCCGAGCAAATTTTAATCTTGAACCAGTTTAGTGAAACCCTTTAGAGTGCTATGAAATGAAACTCTAAGAGGAACTATCCAACAATAATAATGTCAAAGACTTACTTTCTTGATTTTTTTGCAGAGCTTTATGAGATAAACAATTCTTTTTCTGTTAAATAAAATATGGGAGCAGTACTTGATTCCTAGTTTCTGAAAATGCACAGAAGTTACAAATATACATATACCACGAGAAAATCTTATATATATATATATTTATATATAAGCACAATCAGGAATATAAGAAGAGATTGCTCCTCTTGAGCAAGAGGTGCAGTAAGCAGAGTTGATTGAAGGTTTCAGAATACCTCTCTTTCACTTGTTCGCCATAAAGCCAAATGGGTTATGTATAAAAGGAATTCGCTTAGCACTCAATGGTGAATAGATTGAACTGTATATATATATTCCTGTTCCTAACCTCTTTTAAATGAGTAGCATCAGGGGAGAACACTTGGCTGAAACACTACTGTAACCTTCAGTAATCCAGTGGGATGCAAGTCAGAGTCCTTTCAAGACTGCCTGCCAGCCTTGATGTGAGAGAGAATCTTTTTCTGAACGAGCCCTATCTCGTGCAGCTCAGCTTGACCTGAAATGTATTTCCAGCTACAGTTTTTGTTTAGTGGCCATTTAACTTCTTCTAAACTGTTGCCATATTTGATCAATAGTCAAGACAAACACTTGCCAGACATGTTGAAGTCACTCCAGCTGTTCCATATTATGCTGATTGGTCATGTAACTCACGGCACCACTTCTGTTCTTTGATAGTATGACAAAAACATTTAAATCAGACAAAAAGCTCTAGTATGTAACCAAAAATGGCACTTATTTATTCATATAATCATTGTTTTGCCAAACATTTAGTGTTTAATCACATTCGTGTAATAAAAGACCCCATAAAAATTCCTGATCTTCCATTTCGTTTGTAAGGATGTAAATTTAACACAGTTTTCTTTGCTTCTAGAGGAAATCAGTATAATAATCAATTTGGCTTTGCTTCTGCTGGGATTGAAAGATGTGCTTTAGTTTCTCTGGAAACAAAATTAAACATGAAATTGCTCAACTTCTTAATTTTTTTTTTTAAGTAGAGCAATGAAATAGCTAAGAAAATTTTAAATGTAAGCTTAAAGTGAAATCTCTTTTACCTTAGGCTGCTGTAAATTAAGAATAAAACACCTAACTATAGTATCTGTGTTCTGCTAAATAATTTAATGGTACTGATGCTAGAATATCTATTTCTTCATGCTCAATGGAATTGGTATTCCATGTCACACTTAAAAACATTTTTCTTGAGTAAGATATTGAATTGATATCCAACATAATGGATCAAAGTAATAATTCGTGAAAGTTCACTATGAATTTGGGAAAACACTATTTACAGGTTAGGAGTTTAATGAAGGAAGGGGAACAACAGTAAATTGCTTAATTTTTATGCTACCTGAGTTTTGACTTATTTTCATTTTAACAGTGACTGGTGAGGAAGATACCTTATTTTACTTTGTTCTTCACGGAATTATTGTATATGAACTTTCAATGACAACCCATTTCTAAGGGAATAGGAAACATGGAGACAGATGCTTCGAGGAGACAAAGCAGAAGCTAGTAGAAGAGAACATGATATTAATCCTAGGACAAAGGAAGTTAACATTTTATTTGCAAAGATGAATATCTCCTTCCTCTGGAAATGTTTGCCTGCAGAGGACAGACTGTTGTTTAATAAAAATGTCTCTTGCTAATTTTGAGCTATGGCAGCCCTGAAGATCAAGTAGCAGGGTGTGTACAGTCCTGTGGCTTCTATTAAGTCTCGACAGCTGTTTATCTCTACAGTTGATATTAATGGAATGTCATGATAAAGTAACTGGGAGCAGGTTGTTCCCCATCTCTAGGCAAGATGAAGCAGGATTAAAATCCCATCACTAGAGGTAAACATGGCTGGATTTTGCATGGTATGCTGAGTTGGCCTAAGGTGCAATGGCCAATCTTACACCCAGTTTAGGGTGTGCAGAAAAGATAAGAACTGAAAACAGCAACAGCTGGACAAGTGGAAAGATATGGGCAAGATGCAGCTATGGTGAAGGACCTGAAGCAGCAGTACCATCTCTATGAATTACCTTTTAACAGATATTAAATTCATAACTTGCATCACCTCCTAACATTTCTAAATTGACCTAAGATCCTCCACTGAAACTGCCTATGCAATATTGTAGTTTAATTACAATGCAGAAGAAAAACCTAGTGGCCTTCCATGATGGAGTGACTACATCAGTGGGCAAAGGAAGGGCTGTGGATGTTATTTATCTGGACTTCTGTAAAACCCTTGACACGGTTTTCTACAATAACTTTCTCTCTAAATTGGAGAGAGATGGGTTTGGTGAGTGGACTGCTAGATGGATAAGAGAGTGGTTGCTCAGAGTCCCAATGGACATCAGTGACAAGTGGTGTTCCTCCAGGATCCAAATTAGGACCAGTGTTATTTAACATCTTCATTAATTATATAGACGAAGGAACTGAGTGCACCTGAGCCAGTTTGACAATGACACCAAGCTTAGTGGTGTGGTTTTCAGACCTGAAGGATGTGGTGCCATCCTGAGGGACTTGGACAAGCTTGAGAAGTGGGCTCATGGGAATCTCATGAGGATTTGTAAGACCAAACGCAAGGTGTTGCACAGGGGTTGGGGCGATTCCTGCTATGAGTACAGGCTGGGGGATGAGCAGAAAGCTGCAAGAGCAGTCCTGCCAAGAAGCACAATGGGCTGCTGGTAGATGAGAAACTGAATATGAGCCATTGATATGTGCTCACAGCCCAGAAAGCAAATCACATCCTGGGCTGCATCAAAAGCAATGTGGGCAGAAGGGCAAGAGAGGTGATTCACCTGCTTTCCTCTGGTGAGATCCCACCTGCAGCATTGCATCCAGCTCTGGGTCCCCAACACCAGCTATCCAGTACCTGGAGGGAGTTTATATGGAGGCACTTTTTAGAAAAGCATGTAGTGGCAGGACAAGGAGGAATGTCTCTAAGCTGACAGAGAGTAGGTTTAGATTAGATATTAAGGGCAGAAATTCTTTGCTAGGAAGGTGGTGAGGCACTGGAACAGGTTGCTCAGAGAAGCTGTGGATGCGCCCCTGATGGTCAAGGCCAGGCTTAATGAAGCTCTGAGCAACCTGGTTTAGTGAAAGTTGCCCCTGTAATAGGCAGGGGAATTGGAACTAGATGATCTTTAAGGTAACTTCCGACCCAGGCCATTCTATGATCCTATGATTTTATGTATAACTTGATAAGGAAAACAGTGACATCTTAATTTTTTTTCTAAAAGTCTGGAATATTTTTTGTTACAGCAAAACAATATTTATTTTTCAGAGGCATCCTTAGTGTCTTTTTATGGTACTTAAATTCAAACAAAACAACCAGTCTGTAATTTTTCTACAGAAAACTTGAAGATCCTGAGGCAGATTTCTCAGCTTCTGTAATTATTACAGCATACTACATTATTAATATCATGCTCAAAGTAGGATACATGAAGGTGTGCAGTGTGAGACCTTGGCCGTGACAGAGGTCATAAAGGAAGAGATCTATTACATGGATAAAAAGGACTTTCAACCAAAAACCCCTATTTTTCCAATATGAGGGAAGATTTTCATAAGTGTTTGATAGCACTGGTGAGCAAACCAGGCGCCACCAACTTTTAATCTCGGTTTTGAATGTCTGAGCTCTGTCAGAACACAATAGCTCTTGATTTACATTGACAACAGTGGGATTGCAGAGCAGTTCAGTGTTAACTTCCCTGCTAACTCTTTTTATTCTCTAAGTCTCATCGGCAAAGGAAGCAATTTTTGTGTTTTCCTTCCTGAAAATTGCGGCAGCGTCTGCTTCTCTTCAGCCCACAACCTCCAGGTTACATTGCCAGATAACGAGCGGCTATCAGATCTGTCACTAAGCCATGATCTATCTCTGGGAAATCTCGTGGTACTTTCTAGTGGTCAAATAGTACAGCAGAGACGTCAACAGAAACAGTGCTACTATCCAGGAACCCTGACTCTTTTGTTTTGTTTGAACTCTGGCTGTGGGAAGCTGTTTATGTTGCACGTGGCTTTGGTCACAAGGGACTTGCTTTTTCGCCTGTCTTGGTACAGTTCCCACAGTTATCTGACTTTCAGTATGCCACATAGGCCAGATGTGTGATGCCTGAAATTTTCATTTGTACTTAATGATATGTAGCATTTTCTAAATTAAGAAATGAAAAAAAATACAGTAAGGTGAGTGAAAAGTAATTTTCATAGTACATAGCAAGGAGACAGTTAATTGGGGAATACCATTAATTTTGGAGGGCACACTTTGCATGGCTAGGTTCTAAAAGAGAAATATGTATCAGATAGAAAAACTGCAAAACTCCTGATTTTGCAGTGTCTTTGGATGAAGCCTTTCATTGATTTTTGCTTTGTGATTATATACTACTTTTAAAATACACATAAATGTATACATATATTATTCAGGCCACATGAGACTCAGACCTAGAGGATGAAATATTTACCTAAGCATTCTTTATTCAAAGCTCCAGTAATAGAGAAAACACATAACTATTTGAAAATACTAGAAAACTTGGATAGAATGATGATAAATTTATATTGGCTTAGCTCCACTGGTTTCAGACACTGTTGACATTTTGTGGATAAAGTTGGTAACATTCATTCTGAGTTATCTGCTCCCGTTAAACCACACATATCTTGCAGGAGAGAAAATGTGTCATTTACTGAATTTCTTGGTTTTCTGAGTCCTTACAGTAACACTGTGCCACTGATATTTCACTAGAGTGGTGAAGGCTAATATTGAGTGAGTTCTCTTATCAGGGAAGGTGATAATCCCCACCAGGAAGGCAAAGGTGTAACTAATCTTGAAAACCTGTTAGTCTTTGCTCAAGAAATCCAGAACATAAAGAGTTTAGCCAATAGACAATGTCAACAACTCTTCTTTCACCGAGTCATAGGCTACATAAACTGTGGCAACTACTTGGTGTCTAAATGCCTGAAAATCTCCCACTCTGGTTTGTGTACGTGCCAGATGAGAGAATATCTAAATTTTCAGTGGTGTGAGAAAAGGTAACTGTAGCCATTAGGGATTTTCCTTGTCTTAGGGAAGTGGGTAGGAAAAGAGAATGCCAGCTTTTGTGGTTTGGAATCAAAATTTAGCTCCTATGTGGTCTCAAGCATGGCAGGCAAGTGCTTTTTCACTGAAATGTGAAGCATTGATTTCCACATCAACATTTATGGATGGTTTGTCATAGTAAAAGGTCACTTCCCTTCCTGTATTTTCCTTCCCTTCTATAGATTTTTACAGGGATTATTCTGATCTGGAATCATATGTACCTTGTGAGGTACAGGAACCACATATAATACTTTCTGCAAGAGAGGGACAGGGGTTCAGCACTTGCCTCCTTGTGGTTCAAAGCAGCTTGTGGTGTACAACACTGGGCTAAAGGGTAAAGTCCTCAGCTTATGGGTTTTGCTTTTTGGAGACTGTGACCACAGAGAAAAGGATGCAGGTTCAAAAATAAAGCAGTTTTGTTTGGGTATTTCTTGTCTTCTTGTTTTCTGCCTCACTCTGTAGCTACCAGTGTAACTGTTTAGCATGTAAATATGTTAAACAAACACAGGAATTTACACGGACACTTTTGTTGTCAAAATCAAAGCGCATAAGCAGGACACTTTAAATGTAGTTTCTGTCAAGGGAGATACAGAGTATGTTTATGTTGGGTCAGTAATGATAGCCTATTGAGGGCAAACACTTTGAGAACATTCTATTGGGCTGTGCCCTGATATTTTTATTTAGTATAATCATTAGTAGCTGGGATGTTGAGAGTCGTTAAGAAAGAACCAAGCACACAGAGTTTGGCCAAACATTTTGAATCACATATTCCTTAAAGCATCAGAAATACTTGCATTTAAGATGCTAAATAAAAGGACTTACAAAAAGCAGAAATATGAAAAAAGTAGTTTGGTAAATAGCTTCCTTATATGAAAGTGCTTTAATAAGTGTCATTTGCTTGATTTACGAACACTTCTGGATATAAAAATAATTAGGTCTATTAATAGATGTTGTATTAGGAAACAGAAGAGCTAATTTTACAGCTGTTTCCTGATACCAGTCACTTTGACCTTGACATGTAGTGCAACAATTTTACAGAGGTTGTTTGTTGCCATGAAAATGAGGAAATTTTTCAAAAGTCAAGGAGAAGGAAAGAGGGACAGAGAAATGGACTTTCAGTCTAAATAAATCTTTTACCTTTTATTTGTGTACTGTCAGGTGTTTATTCTCCTGTTGTGATGGAGAAGGATCAAGATTTGTGTTAGAGTAGGATAAACATCAATTAAGTTTGAAAAAGAAACAAAATCAAAGTAACCAGGAAAGCAAATGATCCAGGATGAAGGTTTAAATGAGAACCTGAAGATAAATGAGGAGGGGATAAACAGAAGGGGTTGTGAAGCACAGGAGAGAGAGAACAAGAGAAAGGAACAATACATAAAAAACTCTCAGAAATCCTTTGATCACACTGTGGATTTAAATTCACAGGGCAGGACAATCAGCTTCCTTAGGCTCTGCCCCAAAGAAAGCATGGATATCAGTTTTAATGCAGCACAGACTATCCTGAGAGAGAATCCAAGACTCTGAAATTCAGAAGTGGTAAGGAAATATCCGGAAGAGATGGAGGGAGTGCAAGGGGGGTCTCAAGTACTTGGTTGTTAGAGAGTGCCACCATCACATGAGCATCCTAAGTGTTTGAAATGTTGTATGGCATAGCCATGAAAATACTGGGTGGATGTTGAAGGCTATAGGGTCTTGCAACATGAAAGAAAACACATCCAGAGTTGATAAGCAGTTGGACTTCTTACAGCTTGGTCTGCAGCCAGGACCCCTCCTTGTCCTTGAAAGTGTGTAATGAGAAAAACCTGACCTCTGTGAATTGTGTACAAGGAACATCTGTTCTAAGGAGGTGCTGTTGAATAGACAGCCTGCTTATGCTACAAAGCTGATAGGGCTGTCTGCAATATTCCTCTCTCCATTTGTGAACCTTGATCTCAGTATTACAGATTGCCTCTATAAAATTATTCTTGCCTTGACTTTGTCACGGGAGTCATAAATGAAAATTCATTGAAGTTCTAAGGAACATTTATTTAGTACTTGCATTAAGTAATTAAGAGTATAGTAATAAAATCACTTCTGTGTTGTTCTTGTAGTTCATGGACAGTAAGAGCAAGGAAGATAGTGACATTTAAATCTCTCAAATGTGGTTCATAACTTTAAACAAGAAAACCTCATGAACAGAGCTTACAATTGGAATTAAATCAAGTTTTAGTATTTTCCAAAAACCTTGATTAGAGAGACTTGGTCAGTGTTTGTTTCTTTGAGAGCAAAGGGAGTGCTCCTTTCACCCAAGGACAGATTTCCTAAATCAGCCTCAGAAATGAGAGAACAAGCGGAGGATGAGAGGGCAGCTCTCTCTTCAACAAAACTCTAGCCAACTCAAACATACTATTATTTCCTCTTTGCATTGGCTTTGTGTCCTGCCTGTGTACTATCCTCCTGCAGTAACAGGGTCAGTTGGAGCACTGGTTTATATTCCCAGCTGCTGCCTGCTGAGAACATTTTTCTCTTGCATACTCTTTATTGTATTTGTCCCAACCATGGAGCATGATCCTCCTGCTTCCCAAGGTAACTTGAAGGTATAGAAGAGCATAAAAATGAATCCATCTTTCCATCCAGGTCCCACCAAATAGCTGTGTGACTTGTGAGAGAAATACAGAGTTCATCAGCAGGGCTGGGGAGACACTTATTCAATCAGTCCACTACACAGCTAATCCCATGGTTTTTTGAACAGTACTTCATGCAACATATAATTTTTAAGGAAGAAACCTCGGAAATTTCGATTCTGTTGACAGAGGAGGGAGGCTTCCACTATTATGTGTTCTGCTTGGCAACACATGATATTCTGCAAGCATGCTTGCTTTGGCAGTACACACAATGGTGTGCAAGTGCATATTTAAGGATCAAATCAAACACAAACCACAGCTTTAATTCTGAAGCAAGATTTTTTTTTACTAAAAAAGCTTATGGTCACTTAATTCCATTTTAATGTTGTGTAACAAATTCAATGCTGTAAAAACAGCATTGAAAAACTTGGCAGATTTGTTAGGAGAAAGAGAAGTGGCAAAAAGTCAATTTAGGGAGGGATGATTCAAGTTCCCATTATTTTCAAATTTGAAAACAATTAAAGTCTTCTTTATAGTTCTCCAAGTCACCCACTCTCATAAACTCAGAAATGTGATCTAAATGCAGCTGTGAAGCAGGGAGGTATTTTTTCCTGATTTATTCAGGAATGCTACCATCCATTTCAGCACAGGAACATTAATTAGGGAGACAAATGATAATAAGGATAATAAGCAAAATAAAAGGAACAATCTAATTTAGTGATTTCAAGTTTATACAAGGAAGAATGGCACTTGAAGGAGCTTCATGAATGAAGCATGAGGGAACCTCATCCCCGTCTTCAGCACTGGAAAGCTTTTGCAGCTGAAATGTCAATAGCAACAAGTGGTGATTGCTCATGGGGCTAATTTTTTGCCTCATAAGGTTTGGCTGAAGTTGGGGTGGCACAAGACTTTTGATTCAATTCAGTTTCACAAAACTATGTTGACTTCTTTGGATACTCAGTCCTCCATTACAGGTCCTGCTGCCCTCCCCCTCCTCAGTCCCTTCATCTCTTGTCTTTCTTGCTCAGGCATGTGTGATTTCTGTAACACCTCCCTGCAGTTTCAGCAGTGGTACAGAGACAAGATTCCAAGGAGATGAGCAGAACAGATGTGGCCACATTCCTCAACCCCTGGGATTTGTTAAGCATTTGGGTTGTGGTCTCCCAAATTTTTCTTTTGTCACAGACTGAGCATGTACACGTTGCCAGATACTAATGGAGGCAATGAAAGGCGTTTCTGCTCTCCTCTGGATGTTCTTCTTCTGGCAGCTTCAGCTAATAGAATAAATCATATTTTCTTTTAGTGCATAAGATTTTGAATGAATATGTAAATAGCTTTCAACATTTGTCTGGGTTCCTCAGAAAGGAACTATTAGGTCTAAATACTTGTCAGAAAGAGAATTGCTTAGATTTGGGACCTTCCCCATGTTTAATTTGCACTACACTCTCACATCTCTTAAATTTGACATGGTGTAGAAAAGATGATCAAAGACATTTAGTAGTTTCAGCACAGACACTCTGAGCTGGAGAATTTAGCAAAATCAGCCGTTTAACACCTGCTCTTGGCTTCAGTCTTGCTCTTGGCAGAGGTGGTTTTCAAGGGTAATTGTGCTAGGAGGGCTGTGTGCCAGCACACAGCACTGTTTTGAGTGGCTGAATAGCCATAGTTTATGCTATGGATGCTTTAGATGACACTATTGCCTCCTCTGGGGCACTGGTTAACTCAGGAGCAGAATCTTTGAAGACATATACATGCTGCCCTGCTACTTGTATCTCTATATTCAAAGACTTGGTTCTGGCTGCCTTGCTTGTGCAAGGCATGTGAAATGAACCAAGGATGTCTGCGTGCATCTAGTGTGAGGATTTGAAAAGCATGTGTTTATTTGTCAACAAAATAAAAGGGGAAAGTAAACCTTATTTAGGTCAGGGTTGTTCGGTGGAGTTGTGGTGTTTTTTTTTTTTTTTTTTTTCTTCAGAGCATTCTAAGTTGAAAAGGAAATTTATATATGAATTAGTTAAAAGCTAGATATTTTGTAATCAAAAAAAAATTTTATAGTCAAATCACCATCATTAATTTTCATGGGTACATTCCCTAGAACACTGTTTTAGTACAAGATAAAGTGTATGAAAACACGACAGCATTTTTCAGTCATAATTATTATTCAGTTGTTAATTTTGATAAATTTATCAAAATTTCTCATTATTTCAGTATACACTTTGTAACATCTTTCCACTTCTAATATGTAGGAATATTTCAAAAAGTGGAAAGGAGGGCTATTTCAGAAAGTAATAAGGAAAATATGAATTTTAGTTTATTATTTGAAAGCTGATCAACAAGCTCTTAATTCTATATAAAATTCAGGAAGGTAATGATAATGAACCCATATGGTGTTCCTACAGAAACTGATCTAATATCCTCCAGGTGTAAACCAGATTATGACAAGAGTAGGAACAAGGCAGTTTAACTTCCAGTATCTGTGTGGAAAATAATGATCCATTTTTATCTCTGATCTATCCTCTTATATGCAGGATGTAGGTGTCATTAAAAATAAACCATTCTAAATATAGAAATCTTATAAAGTTCAATTTTGTCTCCCCATCCCCAGTGTCCACAACAACTTCAGTCAAGGATGGACAAATTTCAGTAGTTACTGAAAGCAGGAGAAAGCACAGGAGACAGACCCCAGAAAAAGTGACATGTATCTAGGACCAAAGTGCTTTTTTGTCTATGTGCAGGGAATATACTGTTGTCTTGCAGGAGAAGAAAATAAAATAATAGTTCTCAGGGATGCTGTGCAACTGAAATCACCGTAAGATTATGAAACTTTCTATCTCACATCTCATGCTAAACTGTGTGCTTGAGAATGCATAGCCACAGCTACAAGATAGACTTGGGATTTCTACCTACAATAGTAAAAACCTATAATCTCTGGAAATTTTCCTTTGCCAAAACAATTTAGCACTTAATATATCCCAGCCTTGTCTTCTGTGAGTTCTTTGCTGTTTGCATCTTCCACCAGGTAAAAGCAGAAGTCAGTTGTGCCACAGAATGTCTAATGCCCACCCTCGTTTTGTTGTTCAGATGGCTGATAACCATTGCATTGTTGCAATCACATGGATCTAGTGACCCCCATTCTCTATAATGTGGAGGAAAGCATTATAAATTAAATTGTTACAGTTTTAGGATATTCTATACCAGTGATTCCAAACAAAGCCAACTCTTAGTCTACTTCAGTCTGAATTCTAAGGCTCTCTAAGTTCCAGTTTTTTTCCTTTTGTTCATGTGTCAGAACTGTGCATACTGATCCATTTTTATCTCTAACATCTACTGTGACTGACCTCTGCAGATATCCTCCTAGGTCATGTGCAGGATGTGACTGCCATAAAAATAAACCATTCTAAACACAGGAGGTCTGTAAACCGTGCACTGGTAACAATTCCTTGTCAATTTATTTATGGATTATTTTTTTGAGTTATTGTAAAAAGTTTCAGCAAAAAAAAAAAATTCAGTTTAAAAGTTCCAAGTATTTAACCCTTTGGTGCAGAAGTGAAACTTGAAGCTGCCTGTACAGTAATATTGTTTTAACTGGTGTCATTCTCTGCTGCAGATAAAGCTCTTAAGTCACAACTAGCCCTTTTGTTTACACCACTTTAAAAGCTACGTAAACATTTGTTCAGGATGGATTTCTTGCAGCAAAGAGAGGTTCTGCTTTGTGTGACATACTCTGTCTGGAAAGGAAGGATGTTTTCTGTTCATGTTGGCAAAGCCTGTAAGGAATGTGATTCATCTTCTCTGTCCCGTTGCCTGGGTAAATAAGGAGCTGCAGGAAAGCAGGTTAAGTAACTCTCTGTCTTGTGTATGAGATAGTCTCCAAACACAGATATCTTCTTATCTGATGAAGCCATGTGCCAGCTGCTTATTTAGGATAAACTAAATTCTCAGCAAGGAATCACAGCTTGTTTTAATATAAATATAATATAAATTTATATAAATTATAATAATTTATATAATTAATATGAATTTCCAGAATGAGATCTTAATAGAAAGAAGTGTTGAGTCAGATGATCTTAGCCTAAATAAAAGGGAAAATGTGGTAAATAAATGTCAAATCACAAAAATATAATTAGCCTTGTCAGGCCTAAGGTAAACTGTTTTATTGGTAAATAAAGAAATAACATTATTCATAATTCCCCTCCAGGACATCTGCAAAAGGGGTCTGTTCTCTCAAAGACTCTGAGAGAGACAGCTATGTCGTGTCACACAGCATGACTTTGTGTAGGGACTAAGGTCCTACACATTTTCTTTTCCACTATTGTTGCGTTCACTGCTAGTGGTACTAAACAAGAATAAAGTTTTCATGCCAAAAATTTGTATTGTCCTAGTAATGTTACTGGATGTTAACCATGAGACTACGTTACACAACCAAACTATTTCATAAATTAGCTCTTGTCATGTAACTTTTTTGCAAAACAGCAGAGAATTTTAGTAAAAAACCCCCACTTTATTAAAGGAAAATGTTGCACAAAATGGTTTGCTATCTGACAAAAAATGCTTAAATCCAGAAACTTTCAAGAAGTCTACAGTAACACTTGCTCTTTATCATTGGAACCAATCTTTAGCCCAAACATTTTCCTATTTTTTAGCTTTAGTAAATACTCATGATTCAAGTCCACCAAAGAGAAATCCAATCATTTTTCATTTTCATAGAATCATAGAACATTCTGAGTCAGAAGGGACCCATGAGGATCACTGAGTCCAACTCCTGGCTCTGCACAGGACACCCCAAGAATCACATCAGATATCTGAGTGTTGTCCAAATACTCCTTGAACTCTGTCAGTTTTGGTGCTGTGACCACTTCCCTGGAGAGCCTGTTCAGCCGCCCTCTGGGTGAAAACTTTCTCCTGATATCCCACCTAAATCTCCTCTGACACAGCTTCAGGCCATTCCCTTGGGTCCTGTCATGGTCAGCACAGAGCAGAGATCAGTGTCTGTCCCTCCTCTTCCCCTTACGAGGAAGCTGCAGACTCTGATGAGGTCTCCCCTCAGTCTCCTCTTCTCCAAGTGACCTCAGCTGCTCCTCACACGGCTTCCCCTCAATGTCCTTCACCGTCTTTGTGCCTTCCTTTGGACACTCTCTAATAGCTTTATGTCTTTCTGGAATTGTGGTGCCTGAAAATGCCCCCAGGACTTGATGTGAGGTGGCCTAAATGCAGAGCAGAGCAGGACAATCCCCTCCCTTGCCTGGCTGGTGATGTTGTGCCTGATGCACCCCAGGAATATCTGGCCCTCCTGGCTGCCAGGGCACTGCTGACTCTAATCCGACTTTCTGACAACCAGGACCTCCAGGTCCCTTCCTGCAGGGCTGTTCTCCAGCCTCTTGCTCCCCAGTCCATACACACATCCAGGGTAGCTCCACCCCAGGTGCAGAATCCAGCACTTCCCCTTGAGCATCACAGAACTGGAGATTGCCCATCTCTTTAATTTGTTGAGGTCTCTCTGCAGGGCCTTCTTGCCCTTGACAGAGCCAACAACTCTCTCCCAATCTGCCGTCATTGGCAAACTCACTTAGCAATTTGAATTGCTTTTAATTACGTTAGTAGTTTAATTTTATTTTATATAATTACTAATTTAGTAGTCAAGCAAAATATGCATACACTCAGAATTTAAAATAAAGCAATCCTAACAATGTATTCAATGGCTAATATTTTTTTACCTGTAGATGTAGTATGCCTCAGTAGTTGTCTTTACCTATTCAATCTAGTATAAAAAAGATTAAATAAATATTAAATAAGTGCCTCCACCATTGTATCAAAAAGCATATATTGTATGCAAAGGTCTCCAGAATGTCTCGAGTCTCTGGTTATCTCTATGGCAAGTTTTCTGTTTGCTGCAGAAAGTGGTGGCCAGAAGGTGTGAATCAATGAAATATCACTGAATAGAATGATAAAGTTATTTCTTCCAGCTAATAACTGAACTCAGGTTTTTGTATTGCCTTTATTTAGTTGTTTTAGAAAATGGAATTTTTTATTTTTTTAGACATTCCAAAATGTGGTGGGTAGATGTCTTAATAAATGTTTATGAAATAGTAAAATTTTACCATCACAATTTTTTCCCAATAACACGAATGGAAATTCCAGCTACAGATTTATTTCACTCACAGAAAGGTTATAGATCTGGGCACTTTGAACCTCTGTATCACCTCCTTTGTAGGGATTGCCTGAGATTTTCAACCTAAAAATTTTTGGACCTACATTCCATTAGACTCTAAACCATTAGATATAACAACAGACCATGGAATGCTACATCAGAGAAGTTTCACGAAAGGTCATTTATTTCTGAGTCATCAAAATAGGTCACCAAAGAGCATTTAAGCTTCCATTAAGCAGCAATTTCTTATTAAACTATATTATAGAATGAATAATGTCCTCAATATTCCTAAATGGCCAAAATGATTTTATAAAGGTTATCTGTAATCCACCACTGAAAATTCTAAAAAAAATAAGCCTCTTTCTTTATTTACAAGGCAGAAATTCTTCAGATAAGATTAATGAGCAAACTAAAATTTGGCAGAACTAATTGTTTTGGAGTGGGATTTGACAATTAAATGTCAAAAAGTCAACAAGTCTAAAATTTCAAAAAGTCTAAAAAATGTTAAATAGTCTAACATTTACAAATGAAGTAAAGGACAAATTAGGCACCAACTCATTATGTTTTTAATGCAAATTAAAATGTTGCTAAGCAGAATGTAGGTCCAAGGTGTTTGTGGAATTCAGATTATTGTGCATCCAAATATCCTTGTGGTATATGTCATGTAGCTTTTATAGAAGCTGCACCTCACAGACAGCCCCCATGACACTTCTCTGCCTCTCTCTAAGAAAGGCTTTTGCTGATAAGTAGAAGTACACTAGTCTGCAACACTCATGACTTTTCAATGGACTAAAGATATTGTGGAATTACAATAATTAAATGTAATTCAATGAGCCCACCATGCAGAAATGCACTTCTTGCAGCAACAGAGGCCAAGAGTGTCCTGGGCTGAGCTAAGATGGGTGCTGCCTCCAGGCAAAAGGAGGTCATCCTCTTCCTCTGCTCTGCACTGGTGAGGCCACATGTAGAGTGCTGTGCCCAGTTCTGGGCTCCCCAGAGCAAGGGAGACATGGACATACTGGAGAGAGTCCAGTGAAGGTCCACAGAGATGATGAAGGGACTGAAGCATCTCCTCCTCTTGAAGGAGAAGAATTTTTATAAAAGGCAAGTAAAAGAATGTTACAACTTTATACTTGTAATGGGGTTAGGGTCATGGTTAGGGTAAAGGTTTAGGGTTAGAGTTAGGGTTTGATTCTGTATAATACTATGAAACATTCCTAATAAATTTTATGACACAGATGAATGATTATTGGGTGAACTAAAACAAGCAGCTATGAAGACATATTGCCAGACACACTGCAGTCAGATAACCCTTGGCATTCTCCTCCTATGTATCAGAATGTAGTATCACTGACAGTTCTGTTATTTATTGCAAGTTTTTTAACCTGGAAATGAGAAAAATATACTCTGTTACATATCTGGTTGCCAGAAAATAGCAGAATTCCATTCACTTTACATTGTTTAAAACTAGGCCTCTGGAATTAAAAACGATGCTAATGTTTAAGGAGGGAGGAAACATAAAAGAATGAAAGAGAGGTTGTGGAGAAAGGGCTGTTTTCTCAGGTTTTATTTTTATGTGGAAATGTTGTTATTGCTATCTCTTTGTCTATTACTTGCAAAAGTCCCTTCAATAACTTATTTGATTTCTATTTTTCTCAGAGTCCTATGGATATTTGTGAGACTAGAGCCTCTGTAGTGAGCAAGCCCTATATATTACAGTTAAAATATGCAGCCAAATCAGCACGAGGTATGCTGAGCAATGAAAATCTGCATTTATTCCCTGTATTGTTCTGCTGATGATCATCTATCAGGAGGCAAATGGCACAGCTGAAAGACCTGATAGCTGGCTTGGTATTGCTCACCTGACATATTCCTTCTTAAATATTCAGTCTGGGGAGAATGATTCAGCTACTGGGTAAAACAATGAAGAAAAATCTCTCTGACAATAAGACTTTGCAACGGCAGTCTATCATCCCTGCAATTATCCATTTGTATACTTATGAAATCCGCTTAGTATCACATTTTATGGATAATAGGTTTCCAAAATTAAGCCTTTCAAATTAATTAAGCAGATCTCTCAATATCTTGGCTCATTAATGTTTCTGTACTGTTTTCGAAGGAGTCAAGGGAATTTGCTGTGCAGAATATAATCTGATTTGAAAAGATATACTAGATTAAGGAAGCTGTCTTTGCCACTACATATTACAGAGTCTATGTAACTGTTCCTAAATATCTGAATGTAAAAATAACTACTCGTTCCTTCCATGGTGGTAAATATCTACATCCTCACTGTTTTTCCACAGAATGAAAATATCATAAATCTAGTTAGCAATTGCCTGCTTCCATCTAGCTTGTTCTTAGCAAATGTTTGTGGTATATTTACTTTCTTTTGAAATTTGTAAAAAACTTTAAAAATGAAAAAAGTAATTTCTGTAGTTGATTCTCTCTCCCTTCTTTCCCACATGCATGTGAAGAACATATTGCAGTAATAAAGTAAAATTCGAGGAGGAGGAAGAAAAAAATCTTTAAAACAAATCAGCTTGACATAGATTGAAATTTCTGAAAAAGAATTTTAAATTAAGAATCTGCTGCCTTTCTAGGAATTGTTGTCTTTTTCCTCTTGCATGCTGTAAGGAGTACCTTAGTGGCTGACTTGAGGACTAGAGAGGGAGGGTGGGTTTCAGATGACATTCCTGTAGTATGTGGGGCATGGAAAAGGTTACCTGCTTCTCTTTGAATATGGGAAAGTGTTCTCCCATTTGAAATCTCCAAAAAGAGAAGTGAATTCTACTCTTTTTAATGTTTCACAACTTTATAGCTCTCTCATAGCTCTTAAAAAAGGGAGTGTGTTTGACCAACTGCTGTGGGCCAGCAGACTTTGACTTGTAGCACTTTAGAAGAAAATGAATTCAAAACACTTTCTCGTAATGCTTTTGTAACATTAACAAAAAGGCCCATGTACTTTAGTCTAGAGTAAAACTGAATTATTCAACTTTCTAAACAAGATTTTAATGTCTCTGTAGTAGCTGATAACATGCTTGCAGCATACAGCTTTCAGTAAACATAATATATGTGTTGTTTGCACATTTAAGTGACTCTTCTTCCCCTCTACAGTAGTTAAAAACATAGAATAGAATAATAAAGTGGTTTGGGTTGGAAGGAACCTTAAAGACCCTCTAGTTTCAATGGTCACCTACTTCTAGTGCTGAGGGCAGACACACGTTGCACTAGACCAGGTTGTTCAGCACATTATCCAACCTGGCCTTGAACACTAACAGGGATGGGACATCCACAACTTCTCTGGACAATGTGAGCAGTGCCTCACCACCCTCACTGTAAATAATTTCTTTATGTGGATTTTGTGTTGTATTTATTCTTTTCAAGTCAGTGGAAACTTTCCCAGCCTGCCACAACATTCATCTGATGTATGTGATGTGTACATGACCTGACAGACATCTGTCTTTCTGAAAAGGCACAGAAAAATTCTTAGTGCACAAACTGGAAGTTGTACTGATTATAGTATTTAACATAGTGCTTGAGTCAAAATATTGTCAACACAAAGCATTCACGTCAGCATCCCTATTAGCTCTATAATGTAAGTAATTAGCATTATCCCTATTTTACAGAGAACAGTGCAGGAAGAATGAGGAGAAAGCTGGGTGACTCTGTAAGGTTGTATTGGCCAGCTATGAGGCAAAGTTAATGTCAGGAAAACTAGAACTCTGAATTGTATTTAGTTCAGTCCCACCATCCTGAAAAAAACAAGTGTGCTTTTGGAATGGACTTTTTTTTGTCAGACGTCTCTCTTATATTTTTAATTATATTTAATGGTGATGATCTTCTTTTTATCCATGTAGATTTTTCTTTTGTTCCACTACTTTTGTTTTTTCTCCTTGCAATGTAGGAAAATACAGTTTCAATCCATGTGGCAATGAAAATTTTATATGCAAAAGAGCTGGATTATGAAGAATCTCAGAAAATGTTTCTTCCTTGAAAACATTCTACAAAACAACATGCACTGTGCATTCAACAATCACACAAATTTGAGTTTTTATTCTGAGTTTCTGCTAATGAAAATTATATCTATGTCAATTAAACCTGGTAATTAACACTCAGAGTCATTAGCTCTGTTGGTTGTCAGTGTACTATTAACTGTATATGTATATATGTGATTAATGTATATAATAAATGTATCAAGTGACTTCTAAGTGTAACTGATATTTCAGCATATGATATTTTGTCTGTAAATAACAATAGATAATAATCCGTGGCAATTTAATCTTGTTTTAAGAATTAGCTGAATTATGAGTGCTCTGTTAAAAAAGAAACAGCAAAAAAATTTGCACAATTATTTTTAGCATTTTTAAAATAAAAGCTCCTGATGAAGCCCCTGCTGTTTCCCTGATCTAGTTTTTGCCCTTGGGAAATGATTTCCAATGGCATGGGAATAATTAATCATTACAAACACACTGAGAACAAGTGTGAAAAAGGTAAACAGGAAGGCAAAAATTCTATACTGAAAAGATTACACAGATGTTTAGGACAATGGTTAAAAAAAGAACAAAGCAAGGCTGAAAGGAAACTGATGTTGCAAGTATGGCATAGCTACAGATGTGAGATCAGACTCTACAAACAGTGAGTTATTGCAACAAAGCATGAAACCAGCCTGAAAAGTCTCGTCTCCACAACTACAAAATGGAATTAAGGATTAATTCTCATTGGAGAAAGTTCAGGTTAGGAATGACTGCAATACCTTACCTGGGTCTTCCAGTAGCCTGGTGTTCAAACTGTTGAGCACCTCATCCTTACTTACTAAAATTCTCACTGATGGGAATCTCTCATTAAAAATGAGGAACCACAACAGGGTGGGTCCTTCAAGTAAATCACTTGTTTGAGCCTGCAGGAACTATTTAATCCAGGAATAGTGTAATTTCTGTTCCATTGCCCTACATCAATCACCTTAGTAGCAGTTTCGGTAGATATGAAACCTATAGCTGCCCTCAGTGATGAAACATGAGCCAGATGAGGGATGTGAGAAGCCTGGAACAAAGTATCTACAGCTTACATTTACATCTCATATATATGTGTGTATATATATATATACATATGGCAATAGTTTGTAGGCTTGTAGCTTGCCCTTAATGAACTAAACTGAGTATCAGTAACAATATAGCTGCATTTACACATCTACTGCCCTCCCTGAGCTGCCTTGCTCAGAGGTAGGTCAGGTTCCTCTGTACCAAATGGCAATAAGCTATGAAAATATATCCTTTAAGGTAAATAAAATTATGGTAGACATTTTTTCATCTATGGAGAAACAAGGGGGAAAAAAGCAAAGATATAATCAAAGATATACAAGGAGAAAAAAAGACAAGAGGAAAACAATGGTTTTTCATCTGACAAATGATAACGTGTACTATGAATGGAGATAAAAATGCTGGTTGCCAAAGCTGAAGAGAAAAAGAGTGGGGAAGTGACAGAAGAGTTCTGGAGAACACCCACGGAGTGAAGATAAAAGAATGAAAATTACCATCATAGTACAGTTTGATAAGTGAGTCAAGCCATAAAATATGAACCACTGGAGTAATGGGTGTAAGATATGCTAACAGTTTGCTTTAAATCAGTGGTAAAGAGGTATCTGCAGGGTGGAAAGCAGCTGAATGATCAGAGAAGAATAAGAGGATGAATTAGGGCCTTCACAGGTCACCTGAGGTAAATAATTAATAATGAGAAGGCCCAAAAAGTGAAGTCATGCTGGAAAAGATCTGTGCGATGTGATAGGCATGGATAGGATGCTATGCAAAATGATAAATGCCTATGTCAAGACTTTGAGAAATGTGGAGACTGGGAAAGATGATAGTAATTTAACAGAACAAAGGTTGAAATCATGTGGAATTTTCTAACATGGGAATCGTCTTTCTTTTTTGACCTCAGGAGACACGAATAATGAGATGTGAGAAGCAGAAGTAGAAAGAAGGAAAAGAGAAACTTAATATAAAATCCACCTAAGAAGTGCACAGCAGATAAATAAAATGAGAGGGTAAATAAGAGTAGAAGGAAGGCAGAGGTCTTTGTTATTGCACTGAGAGAAGGAAATAACAAGGATAAACACATTTGTCACTTTCTGCTGAATTCACTTCTACTGTTTGAGGAATAAGAATAACTTAGTTTGAATACACATGATAGAAATTGGGCCTTGGTCAGACAAGAGAAAAAGCTGTGGTTGTTACAGATGTGCAAAAGAGGAGGCTGCAGTATTTCCTTAGTTGTGGGTGCCACAGATATCCTGAACTTCTCATCCTCAGGCTCCTCTTTTTACTTCATCTGATTCCCCTGCAACCTTATGGGAGCCAAATGACAGGCTTCAGTAAGAGCTGGCATGTTTTATCTATTACATTAAGTACTTTCTCATTTGTGCCACACAGTTTAGTGTAAAAACTTCTAAATTACATACTTGTGACTGTGGCTTCTACGGAGCAAATTGTTAAAAAACGTTTCCCACATTGACGTTCCCAGAATTGCAGACAATAATCAATGCCTATGGTCATGTGGGGAGGACTTGCCCCAGGGCATATTGTTTTCTGTTTATAGTCCCTGGTGACTTGTAATTCTTGCCTTTTTTGCTTCCACACTCTTTGTTTTCCCCACACCCATTGGAAATAAAGTGTGTTTTGTTGTGTTGGGAATTGAGATATAATGCCTTCCTCTGAAACTGGTTTGTGCAAGATTCCCTGCAGTATAAAGGCACATTTTTTTTGTGCCATAATCATCTCCTTAGGAGTAGGCTCAAATAAATTCTGGATTCTGCAGCAGGGCTATCTAAGGTGGGCTCTCTAATGTGTCCCTCTCCAAGAGCCAGTGGAGTGATTGCCCGTGCTCCCTTGCAAAGGAACTGTACTGCTGTACTGCAGCTATCTGTGGTCTTCTGGGGATGGCTCACAGCTGAGAGAAAACTCTTTGGTATGTCAGAGCTCAGGTTTGATCCTAAATCACTGTTTACTCACAGTGAAACCCCAGATGTAGGATTGTGGAAGCCTAAGCTGAGTCTGTAACCTTGGGAGCTGTTTAGCAGTGAATCCTTATTTACAATTAAGTCCAGTTTGAACAGAATCAAGCTGAGACTGAGAAATCCTAGCTGAGATAGAAGCTGCATTTCTTAGGCAGACCCAAGCTGTTGCCTGCTGCTTTTCAGCTGAGAGAGGAGCTCAGTGATGGTTCTCTGCCCACTCTGAGGCTGGGAAACTGTAGGCACCAGCTGAAGAAAGGAAGGGATTCTGGTCATTAAGGTCTTCTAGAAACAGGCTAGAAAGAGAACATTTGTACATCTGTGCTTTTCTGAAGGCCAGTCCTGCAGGAGGCAGAGGCAGCCCCTCCAGTCTCCCTTGGCCAGTGTTGGCTCTCTTGGCACTATTAGCTTCTGTCAGTGTTTTGTCAGTGATAACAGCTGTCACAGGTGCCAAAGCATGGACCTCAAAACTAAGGTGTTCTGTAGGGTTTAAGGTTATGTATACACTGCAGTACAAGGCCTGGACAGCTACTGGACACCAAGGAAGCATAATAGTGGCCATCTTGTCCTTCCTGTAGTGAATAGATGATTGAGAATTTGGTCCCCAGTGAATTCTAAGTTCTTTCATCTTCTGTGCTCTTTGCCGAGATGCTCAGATCATCCATTATCTTCGTAATACCTAAATGAGGGAGACTGCTATATCTGCCACAATTATACAAATAGGTATATCTTCTATCCACACATATACAGTTTCTTTAAGCTACACAAGGTTTCTAAACTAACTTTTATGTTATTTCTTGTTTATAGGCGTATCTGAAGGCATTTTACATTATTTCTGATTCCATGACAAAAAGTAGATCACCATCTGTGCATTTGAGTTGTTTCTTGTGACTATGTACATAACGTATAGAAGTGCTGGTAATAAAAGCTAGGACACTTTGCATATATTTTTCATCTGCATCTCAGAGTTTGATTTATCAGTCCTTTGAAGCATTGGTGAGCCTTCTGTAGGTATTTCAGTTCATGTAACAAATCACATACTATTATTAGTTGGAGTTAATTTTTCAGTAATATGTTGCAAGTGACACAGGAACATCTTTTTCCCTTTACTAGCAAATTATGTCTTTCAAGGCATATATTTTTTCTTCTTGTATTGCAATTTGAACAAGAGATGTATTCTATCTATATTTATTCTTAAAAACATGTTAGTATCATTTGTAGTGTCAGGCAGTTTTATTTCATCTGTTTATAAGGTCTTTTTTCTTCTGTTGCTTACAGTACTGTTGAGCATTTGGTTCTACACTTGAAGGATGTTAATTGCCAGCATAGTTGGGTTTCTCAATTGTGGTTGTATCCATAAAAAACAATGGTACTGGATTATTTTTCCAGTTTGCTAATCAATGCTTGGTTTTATTTTATTTTAATTGTTAAAAAATTAGTTTTAGTTCAATTATACTGTCCTAATGAACAGTGGCATGGAAGTGGGAGGGAGAGAATTTTGGCTTACATTACACCCTAGGGCCACATAAGGTTTTTATCAGACAAAATTTGTCTCTTAATAGCCACAGTATTTACAGGTTCTCACCTAAATGCATTTCATCCAGAACACTTAAAATCTGACTCTCTCCACTTTATATGCACTTAGTCTGTCTTGCCTAATTCTTAGCACCCTGTCTCCTTTTTTGGTTCAACACCTGAGAAGAAGCAGATTTATTTTCAGATGGAGCGAAGGCATTCCAAATAACTTCACTTTTTGGATCTCTCCTTAACACACAAAAGACAAAAAAATCCATACAGTCAGGTGAGCTGTAAACTGTCAGTCTTTCTCCATAAGCTTCCTGGACCACAGTGATAACAGTATTTAAATTATTATTCTGCTGTATTAAATTGAGATTGGTCAAATTTGGTTTAGATCAGCTGGGCCCAGTGAGCTTTTAGGAAAGCAAAGTCTGTGCAGTTTCCAGTCAGGAACTGACATGAAGATGACAGCAAAGATGCCTGGGTGGAACAGCTTGTGCTCCTATGTAATAAAGTCTTGTAAATTCAGGAGGAGAAGTCAGTGAGCACGAATGGCACCTTTCTGAAGGGTGATCATAGCAGTCCTTCCCATTTCATGCTTTCTTTTTGACTGCTGGTTCAAATCTAGGACTTAAATGTTTCATTTTATTTCTGATGGTATGAAGTTCTTGTTACATTTGAAGAGTATGTCCAGTAAGAACTTAGTTGGCATTTTCTGTGGCAAAATTCTATCAGAGATTTAATGAATCTTGACTTATTTTGCCAATTATTGATTGAAAGTGTTAACAATTAAAAATTAGTTTCTAACATTATTATTAAATAATCCTGTTTCTTAATAGAGTGATTATTCTCTACAGGGAAATAAATTTAACCTAAAATTAATATTATTTATATAGCTTTTAAAAATCTTTAATATATTTATCCTTGGATAACTTCAATAATATAGGCATGCATAGAAATGTTCTTACTCCTTCTTCTCTTTCAATAAAGACAGACTGAATAACTGGTTTAATTGCTGAAAGATGCAGATAACTAGCTGATAAATTTTAGAGTCATTTACATGAGATAGACACGTAGCCCAATTAGCTGTTTCCAAAGCTTCCAGTAAAAATCACACAGAAACCATCTATGCACCTGTGCTCTATTTGAATTACAAAATGCGATTGTGACAATGTCCCTTTTTTACAAGAAATATCCTGTTTGTGTTTCAGGGTTGACTCTTTGAATTCTCTGTAAGTGAGAAGTTGTTATTCTGGGTTTGTGCTGAGGCCTGATTGGGACCAAAGGGAGCTGCTCCTTGCCTAGTTCATGCCCAAGCCTGATCTGGATTTAGAAATGATGTTCCTTGGCAAACGTCACTTGAGGAACACAGGCAGAAAGCATCCTCCTGAACAAGATGCAGGTGCTTCCCTCTCCTCCCTCCACTCTTTTTTTTCCAAAACAATAGTGGAGGAAGTAAAGGTCATACATTTTGTAAAAAACATTGCAAGTTAAAGGATGTGAGAGATCCAGGTTTAGTTCTCCCTGTAACCTTCACAGTTGCCTGGGGAGCAGGCTGCACACCAAGACCCCAGCCTGGCTGTCAGGAGAGCTTCTGCCCAGGGCTGCAGCTTTGCTTGGGAAAGAAGTGAAGGTTTGTCAGGCTTCAGAGGCTAAGTGATCATAAGAAGAAAAGGAGTGTAAGTTCTTCCAAAGTCTTTTTGATTTGAGAGGAGCTATGTCCCACAGTGGGTATCTATCCAAGGGAAGCATTACTATTACCCCCTCTCATCCAGCTGCATTTTTAGGTGAACCTATATAACTTTTAAGGCAGAAACCAGGGGCACATCTTTAGCAAAGCCCTAGAGATTCCCTCATACTTAGTTTGTTGAGCTAGGTGCCAGGAAAGACCAAATTTAAACACATGGCCATGCAATGCATTTGGCTCTGCTAGTGGGACTGGGGATGTGCTCTCCACCTGTACTCAGCACTGGTGAGACTGCATCTTGAATTCCGTGCTCAGTTTTTGCCCCTCACTACAAGAGGCATGTCCAGAGAAGGGAAAACAAATCTGGTGAAGGATCTGCAGCACAAGTTGGATGAGGAAGAGTTGACAGAACTGGAAGTGTTTAGCCTCAAGAAAAGGAGGCTTGGGGGAACTTTATTGCTTTCTACAAGTGCCTGAAAGGAGGGTGTAGCCAGGTAACCAGTGTCAGGACAGGAGGAAATGGCTCTAAGTTTGCACCAGGGAAGGTGTACATTGCATATTAGAAAACATTTCTTCACTGAAAGCATTGTGACATACTGGAGCAGACTATGCAAGGAGTTGGGTCACCATCCCAGGAGATATTTAAGGAGTGAGTAGATTTGGCACTTAGAGACATGGTTTAACAGTGGGCTTGGCATTCAATTGGACTCAATTGAATCATGGTTTTAAAGAGTTAAGATTTTTGCTAAGGGTAGAAATAGTTTCCATGACCAAGTTGTAAGTTAGGTCGGTAAATGGTAGGTTAATAATTGCTAGATGCTTAAGCTAGAGCTAATCGATATAATTATCTTCTATTATGAACTTGAGTATAGAAGGACATAAAATAAGTTAAATGCTAATCAGGAAACACAAGGCCTTGGATCATACCAGAGGGTCACCAAGACCTGATGAAGACTCTCCTGACTTCATCCTTCGAGACCACCGACCCAATTCAAGAGAAGAACTGCGCACGTGTGAAGGACTAATGGGCTCATTTTAATATGGGGTGGGGATGGGAGGTGCTGGGGTTATGCACATGTATTGTATGTAAGATCTTGGGCAATAAATAGATGGCAAAGAACCTTGTTCGGGGCGGTCACGCCTTTCGGAGGTGACTCCTGTGCTGCCCACCGGTGAATAAACATTCCACTGTCTAACTTTAATTAGTTACAGGGCCTTTGTCCGTGATTATGCCAGTTTTTACAGATTCACAATGACCTTAGAGGTCTTTTTCAACCCAAAGGTTTCTGTGATTCTATGGTTAGCTCTAATAAGATTTCCACTCAGATGAGGTTATTGTTATTCCTGTCTGAGATACCCCTCTCTTTTTTTTTTTTTTTTTAAGGCAGAATCTGCATCTCATTCAGGAATCCAGATTGGCTAAGTCAGCACCAGGCTTCAAAAATTTAGACCCCAGATGTTTAAGATACCTGATGTTACCTCAGGCATTATGGAGCAGCCTGTGTGGCCTATGGCTGCCACTCCAGAGGGGTACAGATGCCCAGGAAATCTTGTGTCACACACATTTGCTGCCCATGTGGGTGTCTAGGATGCTCTGAGCAGTGCCAAAAATCACTGTATGCCTGGGAATAGGCAACGTGAATTTCTCCCATAAACATCTCTGCAAATCTGTTTTTTCTGTATCCTTCTACAGATTTGTATAGAAAGCCCCCACAGAGCAAAAAGTTACTCTACTGCTGTTTTCTAAATTCCTGTTGCTTAGCCATTGGATTGAGAAAGAGAGATGGAAGTGTTTGCTTCTCTTGGGGTACAGAGCTTTCACTCTGCAAGGATCCCCAGCTGCACAAGGACACAGGCAAGTCAGCAGAAATCAAGTAACAGTGCCCCAACTCAGCTGATCAGAGGCTTGTGGTTATTTCTTGAGTGTGTTCTCAAGTGCCCCATGGCTTGAGTGTGATTCAGATACATGTTTTATTGAACTACGGATCTACACAATTCTCCCCCCAGAAAATAAATACTCACATCAGTTTTTCTGCTTTGAAAAAGCCTTTAGCTAAACTTAGATATTTGGTTAAATTCATCAGATATTACCAATTTAAAACGTGATTTGGAAAATATCTTGGAGTTAATGAAGAGTGCACAGGAAGCTACAAGGAGAAAAATCTGACCTCTGATATTTCACATAATATGACAGCCTCCCACAATCAGTCAGATGAAAATGTAAAGGGCATCAGTGCAGTATACCAAGGAACAGAACTTTTGACATATGATTATTACACACCCAGGAGACTTCCAGCTCTCCTAAAACAATTGTAATAATTGCATTTTTTAACCTCTCAAGGTATTTTTAGAAGTGTCTTTGCTTTTCTTCAAGTACTATAACAGAGTGCACATGATGGACTACATGGTCTTCAGCCCATTCAGGAATAGGAATCTACAACTGAATTTTTTCTTCTTTTTATTTGTTTTCGGTATGATTGTGTCTAAAGATCTCATCATGACTGTGATCAATCTCTCAAAAAATGTTCAGAAGGGATTTGTCATGTAAGGCTGGAGAGAAGCATTGATGAGCATGCAGCCCTATCTATGAAAAAATCTTTCTTCGCAATGTTTCCAACGTTGTTTAAATTAAGAGTTATTTTTCTGCAGCTACAACCACATCATTTTCTTTATAGACATTTATTGTTCTGAAAATAGTCTGTGGCCTGCGTTTTCCCACGCCTTATTGCAACAAGTTTGGGAGCAAGCTCTCCAAGTTACTCCAGTGAGAAGTTTCTTGGAGATGTCCTTTGCATGTGTTCCTGAGCAAGAGTGGTTTTTTTACACTGCAGTCTAAAGTCTGACAGAGGCTTTTGCTCTCCTGTTTCACCCTTAAGGAGTGTTTTTTCTAGGATTGTTTTTTAAAATCTCACCTTCTTAGTCCATATAGAAACCATGCTGATCTGTGCTTAGTGAAGTGGCACTTGTTCTCTTCTCCCAGTGAGAGACTCCCTCTTGAATTTATACAAAGTGATTTCTGTGAACCATTTCATTACTTATTTTCTTAGAAGAAAAAAGCCAAATATTCTACATAACCTGCCTTCCTTTTCTTCCTAAATGGTAAAATTGATATCTGCTCTCCACTCAGTTTCTTAGGCTTTTCAATTTGCTGAAGAAGTTTATTATAGTTTTTCATTTCAGTCAATAAGTATTTTATACTGGTTGCATGTTGGGAATCTTTTACCAAGACAATTATAAAAATTAGAAGAGTACATCATCCAATATCAAAAACTTTGAGGGACTCTTAGTCTTTTATATCTTTATGATTTGTTTGATTAAAAATAGTCTATGTTCAAAATATGCATTATGCATATAATTTCTCTGTATCTGAGCAAAGATTTTCCAGGCTCCCTTGGGAGCTGGCCTCTCAGCTTGCTTTAGTCCTTCCTGCTTTGAGAGCTGGGCAGCTGGGGAAGGTCTGTCATGGAAATTTTGTAGCACTGAAATTTTTGGATTTAGTACAGAATCCAAAAGCATTTTTCTCTCACATGGAACTGCTTAGATCTGGGATTTACAGCTGAACTTTGGTCTTAATGTCTCATCTGCCCCGTGGGTGGGATTTTCAGCGTTTGCAGCTCTTGGGCAGGACTCATACCCTTCTTGCAGCTATTTTCCTATATTGTCCCTTTTCAAGGCACCTTCAGAATCCACAAGGCTTGGTAGCCCATTTGAGTTCATCAGTAAGTCCTTGACATAGATTGCAAGGAGCATATTTCACTTTAGAAAGATAGCTGTATCTAAAAACAGCCATGGTTGGATTTCAGATCTGGCATTAAAATTTCTTATTATATGTTGACTTTTTGTCAAAATTTTCTATTATTTTCTCTTCCTCCTCTCAGTTGAGGCCTCCACTCAATAGGAATTATTTAATTTATTCAATACCTTTTACCATCTGTTTTGACTGCTTGCCCCTGACTTTTCTCATGCCATGAAAATAGAGATCTTCAAATTCATTAGCTGGAATTCTTTTGTTTGCAATCATGTTTCGCCTTTTCAGTTATCCCGACAAGCCAGTGTTATACT
The DNA here is from genome assembly GCA_037013685.1 of Acridotheres tristis. Lineage (NCBI taxonomy): Eukaryota > Metazoa > Chordata > Aves > Passeriformes > Sturnidae > Acridotheres > Acridotheres tristis. The sequence continues at coordinate 56,281,041 of CM072886.1, read as the reverse complement.
ATCCTTGTACTATGTTAAGGAAGGTGCATTTGCAGACAAAATTTTCAGAAAACTAACCAGGCTGCTAGTTTAAAAATACTGGCTTTGTCAGGAATATGGTGTGGATCTCATCACTGTGCAACTGCTGTGTAGTCTGTAAAAATTTACAGCTGATTTTTGATAGGATATACTGTGGTTAAGTAACTTAAAGAGCAGGTGGCATTCCACCAAAAAACCTGATCTTTGATGATGTGAGAGCACACAATAGAGGTCCAGATGGGGGAAAAAGATGTTTGAAAGTGACATTTTTTCCAAGTTTGGTGGTTGCTATGGTTAACATTCTCCATGTAAATCAAAACAGTGAGTAGTGCAGGCCTCTCCTGCACAGCTCCATTCCTAAGAGATTTGCTTTGATTTATTGAGAAGCAGTCTGTATGCTGACTGCACTTGATCTGCCTGTGCATCTCCTGTGTCTTTGCCCCTAACAGCAAAGTTTGTGTCTATGATGATGTGATGCAAGAATTTAAGGCTGAGTTTTTTCTTCTGCTGAAGGTAAGAGATTGATGGTTTGAGAAGCAATTGTGATGGTGGGGAAGGGGGCGCATGCAGCTGTGTGGTTCTCTGCCTTGGTGATGGCCACTTGACTCATCTTACTGTAGCAGGAGTTTGTTTCTTGGTGGAGAAGGTGTTGGGGTTTTTTTTGAGCAATATCTTCTTCTTTAGCCTTCCCAGCAGCAGAGATCCCATGAGCAGGATGACACTGGGCATCTCCTGTTTCCCAGCCTCTCTTGGATGTTATTCTGCTGATGCACTGGCTGCTGACCACCGTGGGTGCTCCCCTACCAGGGAGGATGAGGATGGGGTTTCTCCCCTTGATTCTGTGACTTCTAGAACAGCTGGTGCCTGGACTGAGAGGAAGAAGAGCAGATGAATATAACCATGGTTTGCTTGTTTTATAGGTCTGGGCTGAGAGTAGTTACATGTGGTTCCTCACTCAGATGTTAACTTGAAGAGAGTTGACAATCAGATAAAACATGGACCAGAATCTAGCTGAAAATATTCACTGTGACCTTGAGGACTTAATGAGAAAAAGAATATCATGTTATCTATTCTTCTGTTTGTTGTAGTTCTTCTAATACATTTTATTGAAACTACACTGGTATTATTAGGACAAATAAATATTGTTTATTTTAAAAAGTGCTTCTGGTTTTCTGGTTTTATTTATTTTTTTCTCCATTCCTCCTGCTATGTTAACAAATTAGCTACCCTGCTGGGAATGGCTGAAAATAGCTCAATCTATCCATGTGAAAAGCATATAAATGCTGAGAGGAAAGAGTAAGATTTTTATATGCAAGCCTAGAAGAACACAGTGAGATCTGCCTCTAGGAATGTTTTTCACATAGGATAGGAAGTCAAGCTCTTCTTCATAGCATATCTATCTTTGTAACATCATCACTAATTTTCATTATATTTAGCAGCCTGTCTTGTTTGATCAATTGAACATCAAGTTCTCTTTTTGTAACATCCTGCATTCAAGCTACTGATCTTCAGTATGTCACCTGCATCTGTGCTTTCCAAGCTTCATCCAGAAAATATTTTTAATAAAATTCCTAAGTCTAGTCAAGTGAGCATCTGCAAACTGTTGGGCTCTAAACACTATAAACATTCTCCTGCCATATTTCCAATAATATATGTTTTTCCTGGTCAGATTGATACCTCCTCCTCCCTATCATAGGCATCTGGGCCTGCAAAATGGGAGTAATTTCTGAAGGATCCAGTAATGTTAACAGCCAAGATATATAGTGATAATTAATGAATCCACAAAATACTTATTTATGTTTTCACCCCAGTCAGTCATTAAATACGGTGCAGCTGCTAGCTCACTCCCTCCTTCATTACTGGGTTGGGAAGAAGAATCAGAAAAAAGATGAAACGCATGGGTTGAGATAAGAGTTTTATAGTTGAAAAAAAAAAATCTAATACCACTATTAACAATACTAATAGTAATAATAATACCAGAACCAATAATAACTGTAATAAAACAGAGAAAGAGATAAAACTAAGGAGAAGGTAGTGATGCACAGTACCACTGCTCACACCACCCAGTGACTGATGCCCAGCCCATCTCCCAGCAGTGATCAGCCTCTCCCAGCCAACTCCCCAAGTTTAAATACTGCACATGACATTGTATGGTCGGGACTATCCCTCTGGCCAGTTCAGCTCAGCTGTCCTGGCCAGGCTCCCTCCCAGGTCCTTGTGCAGCTCCTCACTGGCAGAGCACAGGAACCTGAAAACCCCCTGGCTCAGGGTGAGCACTGCAGAGCAACAACTGAGCCATCAGTGTGTTATCAACATCAGCCTCATACTGAATTCAAAACATAGTGCTGTAGGTCGGGGTTAGAGTTATGTGTTATTAGTTAAAAGTTATGGGTTAGTAGGAAGAAAATTACCTCTATCCCAAGTGTAACCACTGTATGGAAAAGCAGCAGTTATATGACAGCTGTGCAAATGGGAGAAATATTTCTTTATGTAGATATTTAAAAGTCTTTTAGGTGCCATTGATGACAATTTAGGCAAAATTAAAGATAGAGAAAATAAAATTTAGGCTAAAAATTTACACATGATTCCTGGAATCTCTTTTCTGTTTGCTGTCTTTTAGTAAATAAAGGAATAATGAAACAGACTACGATAAATTAAAAATGAAATCTGTCCATAATGTGTATTTACTAAAAAATTCAAAAGCTAACTTATATATACGCAGAGGTTTTGTTTGTCCCTTTGACTAACCGTGTTGTTATTTCTTAGAGTTTATTTAGAAAGGTTTAACTTCACTAGGGGAGCAGTAGAGAGAGATCCACAGGTGTTTTCAGTTCCTTGTTTCTATTCAGTTTCCAAAAATTAGAAAACACAACTTTTAAATGTTTAGTAACCATATGGAAACAAGAATGCTTGAGGAAGAAACCTGGTAGAGCTAAAGTGAAATGAATAAGGTTGGGAAGAACCAAGTACCTTGCCAGATGAATGAAAGCTTGTCCTCCAGGTTGTTTTGTTATCTGCAATGGCTGAAGCAACTCCATCCGCAGGAGGTAAGGAGTGCTCGAAAACACCACTTCAGTGCGTTTTTTTCATCTGAGGAGATTTTCCCTGTCATGTTGCTGGTGTGAAATCCCACAGGGGTACTTTTTGGTGGTGTGAATTTTGTACCTGGCGTGATATTTGTTTCTGCTAAGTGCAGGCATTGCTAGGCATGTGCCTTCAGTGGTGGAAGCAGCACTCCCTGGCGACTGAATTCAATAAAACTGCTGTTTCACAGACATTTATTTCAGAAGAGGTAATGCCCTGTAAAGACATAAAAGCCATAGGAGACTGTTCTATGGTAACTTGTTTGAGCAGCACGCTGTGACTTCCTGGATGGAGGTGGTTCTTCAGCAACATTTGTCCGTGGTATTCTTCTAACATGCTTTTGAATTTCAATTCCCCTGTGAAAAGCTGAATATTGCATAGAGATGTTACCATTATTATGGTAATAGCAGTTGCATTTTGTTTCTACAATGATGCACACCAATAATGAGTGAAATATTTATTTTGTGCTGTTTACAGCCCATGAGAAAACTATATCTTACACAGTTATCATTCAGAGCAAGTGCTATAGCATCACAACTAATATTTCAGTGCCTTACACCTAAAGACAGGCGTAGACAGATTTTTTTTTGCACTGCTCTAGCGATTTGTTGATGTATCTCCCTGACAGACTGAAAACATTCCTCTGATGCTCCAGCTAAGCTGGAAAAATAAAAGTAATTGATGTCTCCATAGAGTATATGAATGTATTTAAAGAGGGAAGAAAGACAAATTTACTTGTGAAGTCTAACCTGTGTCCTTATCTCTTAAATCACTTTTTGGTGTAAGCATTAGCCAGAAACAGGCTGTAAATACATATATATATTTAAATATATATAATTATATATTATAAATATAATTATCTCTTTATATATTTAAATCTAGTAGGAGAAAAAAACAGGTGTTTTTCCTTCTGAGCAGAGGAATACTCCTGTATTTCATCTAGTTGTATTGCAGACTTGTATAATTCAGAAATTCCCAGTTTATTGGGACTAAACACACACACACATAACCTATTTGTTCGTAGTGTTGTATAGAGGTAGGCTAATGTGCAGTTGTAAACAGTTGTAAAGTCAGTGAATTAGTTTTTAAGTAAGTGAGACCAAAGATTTTTTAACAGAGGAGTTTCTGAAACACTTAAGTGTAGCATGCCATCCTTAATTTAATGTAACCTCGCATGTAAAGGGCTATAACACAGATATCAGTGTGTTGTAGTAGTTTTTTATGCCAGTATTATCTTGGGACAGCAAAATGATGCTTAGAAATGTCTGGATGCTTCAGTCATTGTAACCTTCTGAGGTCTTGCTTTTGCAGGAAATTTGTTAATAAATTTGCTTAAAATTAGCAAGTTAGTCTTTTGTGTGTGTTTTGTGTGTAAAAACATCACACCATAATTTCCTAGTCAGAGGTATAATGATTATACCTGATCCAGATTCCTTCCCAAATTAGCAATCATGACACTAATTGACTGTTGCAGTTTACATATTTGGTTTCATGCTCATTTGTTTTATTACAAGGGGACAAGTCCAAACAGAACTCTTCTAGTATCATTTTGTCACTTTAGTTTGTACTTTTTCTTTTCTTCTGATTTTTTTAAAAATTATACTAGATAATTTACGTTCCTTTCTTTTCATTCTTTGGTGAGAGGTTTAGTGAAAATAAAAAAGTAAAGTATTTGCATTGATTTTTGAAATCTCTTTTGTTATGTTACCTGTAATTAAACATAGGCATGGGGATGAATCATTTGGCATTTCTCTTGTAAGTTCCCACACAGATACTGCTCCAAAATCCAACAGTTTTGACTACCAGCTATAAAAAGATAGCTCATCCCACCCCAACCTTGTCATTCTCAGGATTTAACTCTGTTTCGCAGAAGAGAACTTGTTATTACTTTCTCCTTTAATAAATATCTTTGACTATCAACTTCCTGATTTCCAACAACTTCCGGATGAACAGTTTCTTTTGAAAAATATATAAGAAAAGCAAAATATTGCTGTTGGCTTATGTTCTCTTTAGGGTGATCCAAGGCACCATTAGACCATTTTTAGAGGTGCCAAAGAAAAATGTTGACGATTTTATTTATTAATTTCCAACTATTGGCATCTGAGTTAAAATTCCTATTATCTGTAAGTTAAAATAATAGCAGCATAATGAACTAAAAGATTATAATGAATGAGATTATAATAAAAACTATAATTAAGAGTATCATGAATTTTTAAAAGTATGTAAGCTGCTTTCCTTACTAAGGCATCCTATGATTCTATGAACTTTGAGATTCAGTTCAACTGTATATGTTCTGTGGTGCCTTAAGCTGTACACTTCAGCTGGTACTTCAGATAGACTTAATTTAAATGTTTCCTGCACTCAAAACCTTTCATGATGCAGTTTTTGGTTTAATGTCTTACATCGGGATATAATTTTGTTGATATCCTGTCCCCCTCTTTAAAATAAAAAAGTTGTGTTTATGTTTTGATGCATTTGATCCAAAACAGGCATTTACTACTAAGGGTTTGGGTGGGAAAACTAAGACATTGACTTAAGTCTCTAAGAAGTGAGACTTCTTGACATTCCTGTTTATAGGGTTGACTTATGAACTTCATTGCTTCAGTTGAAATATAGAGTGTTGTTGGTGAAAGATATATTTTACGTTGGAGGAGGAAAGTTTTGTGTTCTGAAGTACTTGCTGAATTAAGTAATTTATTTACTGTGATGAAACATAAATGAATGAATAAATATCTTGATTTACAATCCCCTCTTCTTTTAAGGTGACTTGTTTTCTTTTCTGGGCCATCTTAAAACCTGTGAGCAATCTGATGTATTGTAAGCTGTGCACCAAAGTTACTCCAAATCGTTCTTAAAATATGTGTGGATGTTGCTGAATGTTTTATTATGGGTAGTAATAACTTGCCTTTTGGGGAGATTGTGTCTCCTAAAACACAGCTTTTCATCACTTTCTTAAAAAGTGAGAATTAAGCTTACTAGCAGATATGAGTGAGTACACAAGAACTAGTGACACACACCACACTTCCCAAGGACACAGCAGATGACTTTGTTAGAGACAAGGTTAGATGCCTTGTTTATTTTGCCTGAAGGCAATGCTTGAGCAAAGGAATCATGACCCTCTTGATCATTGTCTACGAAGCACTCTTGAACACTCAAACTCTTAGCCACAGTATTCACGCCCATCATCAGTATATTTTCTAGATAAACAGTGCCTAAGCATCATATTACTCACTGCCTTCATTCTTAAATTCAGTCCTGAGGAAACCACAATTTCCCATCCCAAATACCATTTTATTTTTCTTCTAGAGTTCATCTTCAATTGCCTCTGGAGAAGTGATTTAATTTCTTATTAATACGAAACAAGTGGAGCAGTCTTGATCAAGCATGTCTCAGCAGGCAATCTCCACAATACCATTCCTGCTCTGTTGGACCCTGATCCCTTGGACTACAGTCAGCTGCATGTTGTGACCCTGTCAGAAGGAGCATGTAAGGCTGCTGGACCCTTGTGCCTTCCTGTTTCAGCAGATATGCAGTCTGACTCCAAGTTGAGGCTCAAAACAACTAGTCTGTGATCAAAGCCAAGCTTGGAGGATTTGTTTGTGGACTGGAATAAACTGCATATTAAATAAACCCAAGATGTACCTCCTGAAAGCTGGTCTGATCTCTTAAGTTCACTTTACCTGAACTGTTATATTGAGGTACCAAATAAAAGATTTATAAACTTCTGAAAGCCAAATTTATCAAATGAGAGCTGGGATAGTCCATGCAGACTTTGTTCTTGCAAGAAAGAACTTGCTTCCTGTCAATCCAGTGTCTTAGACTTCGTTATCATTAGTTACCCAAAAAATTATTCTTTGGACCTTTCAAAGACCTGGCTGGGACCCTCCTGCCGATTCAACAGGTTGTTCCTTTCTCTGCATGACCTGCAGTTCCAGATCCAGACTGTATCTCTGGACTTGTTGCTCCCCATCACCTCTTTGGCCATCTGTCTCCCCAGCATACACAGGGGAAGGAATGCTTCTCCTCCTTTTACTACCAGTCTCGTCTAGTCTTCATAATGGATTTTAACAGTGTTGTGCACAAAATAAAAGTACCAAAGTCAACACCAAGTCCTTTTCACATTTCCTCCACTTTTTTTTTGAGGAGTGTATTTCTATCCAGGCTACAGTTTATTACCAATTTCTGCCTGGCAATTACTCCTCATTTTGGTAATTTAAATTGCTTCTGCAGACATTAAAATTCTGAAGAATGTTCCATGACTGGGATTTCTAGTGTTATGCAGTGTAAGATGCAGTATGCCAAAGGGAGCTAGAAAAAAATCTTGATAGATGCATTTAAAACAATTCAAACAAAACAGGAATAAAGAGTACTCAAATGCAAGATTAAAACAGTGTATCCCAAGGTGTTTAATCACATAATTCAGCTCATACAATGGATTGAGTGAATCTTGGCTGTGATTGACATTTTGCAGACACTTGACCTAAGATAATGCTTATCATGAACTAACTCTTGAACATCTTTTTCATCTGCTAGAGAGAAAGGTCCCATCCATTTCACCTTCTCTCACTTATCTTTGCAATATGTGCAGAGCAATTCTTACCCGTTTCAAACCTGAGGTGATAGTAAGTGGTGAGATATCACCTTAAGGCTTTTTCTTTATTTTACCACAACAGTGTAGGTTAATTCTCAAGCAGCCCACGTTTTGTACAACTTTTAAAAATGTTTTTGGCTTTATATAACAAAGTGAGATGACTTAAGAACAAGCTAATCATGTTTGAGTTTGAATGAAGTTAAAGTGTGATGGAACAAACCAATACCTGGATGCCAATAATAGTCCTGCCTGTAATATGGAAATAATAAAACAATATGAAATCACCCTACCTTAACCATTAAAAGAAGCATAAATAAAAAGAACAAATATGGCTTCAGTGTTCACTAGCAATCAGTGTAAACCGGACATCTTTTGGTTTAAAATCTTTTTGTTGTTGTTGTTCAGTTTTGGGGTTTTTTGTTTGTTTGTTTATTCATTTTTAATAATCAGGCACATACCCAGTGAGAATTTCCTGTTTGAACATCTGTCTAATAACTCTTACACTTTAGGAAGTTGTTGATTTTTTAACTATTTTTTCATTTTAACTTCGTTTGAGGTAGAAGCTATGTACTATACAATAAGGAATTGCCTGAAACAAAGCAAATTTTTGAGACTTACTTGTCAGAGGATTCTTGAACCAAGATGATACCAAGGCACTGCTAATACTCAAAATAACACTAACTCAATCTATTGAATGAAAATGTAAATTATTTATAATTTATATGAGGATGAAAAGAAATAAAAACAGAATAAACTTTAAATGATCCCTCTAATTGCTGTACAAACTGTTCATCATCCACTACATTTTAGTCTTGTGCTGTCACTAGACTTGAACAAGAACTTTTCAATGAAATTGGAACATTATGTGGGAAATTAATTCTGCTTCAGCTAATGGGTGGCTTCTTAGCCTCAGGGTAATTTTCTTAAGTCAAGGAGAAGAGTGAGAATTGTCCTAGAATTGATAGCACTCTTGTAATCATTTCCTGCAGATATGGAAAAACTAGCTTGAAGCATAGGGTTTGGGCACTGCAATCCTAGCTGTATATGAATGTCACAGTTCCTTTATCAGTCATTTTCAGAGCACAGTGCTTTTGTGAGACCAGAACCAGTGCTGCATTCTGTCTGACAATGGTAGACACATAGAGGAATAATGAAACAGGCAGATGCTGATGATAAAATATAATCTCAAGTCCAGTGATTTCCTATGATGAATATTATTTATTTGTTATTAGTAGCTTTTGAAGATGTTTCTCCATAGGGAGCTTGTCTGATCTCTTTTGAGCTCACATAAACATTAACATCTGTCATGTTCTTTGGCAAGGTGCTCCATGAGTCTATTAGCCATGGCATGAAGAAGCACTCCATATCTGGGTGTAAACATCTCAATTTCATTCATTCTTTTATTTGTTATCTTTTTCTTTCATTTAAAAAATTGGAAAGGAAGAGATTCAAAATGCTGTTTTTCTGCCCACAGAAATGGCTTCCTGTCAAAAAACTGATTAACATTATATTATAGACTGATGAAAATAATGGAGGCAGAAGAAGTCCACTTCATACAATTGCTCCAAGGGCAATCCCTGTGAATGTTCTGAGCTTAGAAAGACTAGTAGATATGTGCACTCTGGGATTCTGTTTATAACAAATGTCTGAGCAACATAAATCATAGATGGTGTAGGCTTTATAGTGATGTAAGTATTGTAACATTTCTTATACAACTGAAGGATATCTGTTACTCAAAACATCCACTGATTGTTAGTCTTCAAAACATGTGGTTGAAGACATGCATATTGATCATCTAGTGCTTTTGTACACTTGAAATATAGCTATTTTAATAACTAAAGCTACTGCCAAAACTGTTCCAAAATGAAGGAAACAAAACAAACTTTCTAGACTCTTCTGTTACAGCTTGAAGAAAATATGCTCAGCACACAAGGAGCTGCAATACTGCAATAAAACACTGGTTAGGGTCTTAAAGACAGCAACAGTAAAAACGGTCATAATACTAGTGGGTTTCTCTAGATTAGTAAGGCACATGGAATTGGGACTCTTTAATCATTCAAATTAAACTAGACTCTACAAAGAATATGTGGAAAGAATTTTTATTTTCGTGCAGGTGATGATATTAGGAAATGTATATTCAACCACATAGACTTTGTGAAGAAGGTATTTCAATGAGTTTCTTGCCTTAACATTAAAATTGCTATTTTTTTAACAAAAAAGGGAATGCCTTTATTTTTTTTTTTAAATCAAAGCACAAGTTACTGAAAATATTAAAAAAACATTTTCAAGATGCTATTCTATTTTTTTTTATTACTGGCCATTAACTTGTTTGCTTGAAATTTTATTGAAGTCAGGGGCAGTGATGGAACAGGTGACTGAAATATCATAGAGCTGTCTATGGTAAGAGAGGTGTAATCCTCTAACTACCTTTACACATACCAAAACCAATTAATATTAATGGAGAGTAAGAATTTACTTGCAACATAACACATGTAATTTTTATTGAGCATGATCTATGAAAAACAGTTGAATGCAACAGTACACAGGCAGCATTTGTACTATAGAAGTACGTGTGATTAAGAAAAAGTGAGACATATTAGCTATGGGCTAAAAAGAAGAAAAAACTCCCTGGTAGCCCTTATATATCTTAATGGGGAACAAAGGCACATTTTATTTTAATACATTACATAAAACCAGGATTTTTTCTTTTTGAGACTTACACATGTAAAAGAAAAAAGCCAACCTCCACTCTATGCTTGAATTCTCACATTCAGATTTCCACTCATGGAACTCTAATTCCAGGTAGATGAAAGACTCAGCTGTAAATTTCAGAGACCATGAAAAAGCAAATTCCAATCCATGAGAGCTGGAAAAATCAGCTAAACTCTTCAGGGCCCAGTATTTCTACTTGTGCTCATTTGCAGTGAGCTCATGAAGTGGATGAAGAGAGAATGTTTTAATAAAGGAAGCAAGGAACAGAACAATGGAAAAATATTTATGTTAAAATACAATAATTGATTTCAAAATCATTAACAACTGCTCCACTGCTTTTACAAGTCTTTGATGTTTTTTCTTCTTGCTATTTTGGGCTGGATATTTTTGTCTTTGCCATGAGGTAAGCTAGGCAGTTGTTTCAACATCTTTGTGTGGACTCACTTAAACTTTGTGATTAAGAGGCATAAGGATTTGCTCTCTTTCAGTCTACTGGCACAAGGCCCCATGCAGACAGTATGACTTCATACATTGAGGCTTCATTTGTGTGTCCTCTGAATGGGCAGCCAGCCTGTGCTGATTTGGAGCTCCTGCACCCTGGCACTTTGGATTCTGTAAAATCAGGGTTAGAAAATCTGGAACCTGCAGGTTCACAAGTGTCTGCCCCTTCTCTTTTTAGAGCTATCTGAAGCTGGCATTTACTGCAGCTGAGCTAGTCTATGAGCAGGACCCAGACCCTCTTGGCTTCCTTCCACAGTCCAGCTCTAAAGTGATACTGGCCCATCGTTACCATGAGGTAACAATGTGTGGAAAAACCCCCACAATTCATAGGTGATGTGGTTTAGGAATGGTAATCTCCAATTTAATGCTATCACTAAAGCCATGTGCTCCTCTGTGACAGCTGGAGAGGAGAATTGGAGGCACAAAAGACCAAGATCATGGAGTGGGATAAGAACAATTTACTGGAAACAGCAATGAGGTAAGAAGGCAGTAACAGCAACAGTTCTAATGACAGATGGAACAAGAATGGAGCGATTCATGTGGAACCCCCCTGACAACAGACTCCTTCTTCCACTATGGCACTGGGACCAAAAACGTTTCTCCCCAGAAGGGACTCCTTCTCCTGCTCCTGGTGAAGACATGAGGTGGTACAAAATAATCTCCGGGTCCTAGCCATGCTGCCTCCTGCCTACTGCAAAAATTAACCCTGTCCTGGCTGGAGCCAGGACAATAGACTTTCTTCCTGAGGAGATATTAAGTGGCCAGCTGGTGATGCAAAATAAAGGGAACATCTTGAGCACTGCTGATTGTTAAAGTGATGGTAATTGCAGTGTGAGCAGAGAATTGGCAGATCAGATCCAGACAGATGGCAGGTGGTGATGGTGAAGTAGACAGACTCACAAAAACCAGGGACAGAACAAAATCTTTAGCTAGTACAAATGTTCTGACTGTTCCGCTTGAACTTCTCTCTTATTTTTTTGGATGGCAAGCACATTACATATTGCCATTCCTTTTTTCTTGATAGCTAGTTATTATTGTGAGTAGTTTTTGCCAAGCCTGTTAAACAACTAGATAATACTTGATGAGCCTGTTTCTGATTGGAAATCTCAGAGATCTGCAGATGTTTCTTTGAATCTCTTGAGTATATAATTGCCCTTCTTGATGGAATGTCCCAGCACTAGTTTGCAACTTTCATGGTATTTTTGACACCATTGATCAGTCCTGGTGCTTGTGAACTGTGACTGCAGAAAAACGCCAGATCTACAAGTTGCAATATTTGAGGCATCTTACTGCTGCAGGACAGAGAGTGCACCTGTGATATGATTGTCCTGATAATTTCCTTTGCTCTATGCAGCTGGAGGAGCATTGATAAGTGCTCTGAAATCGCTAAGCCTTTGATAAACTTGCCATGTAACTGAACTCTTCTATAGTGTATCATGCAGTGGGGATGCATGAGGAATCTTTAATTAATCCCATCATAAGAAATTTTCAGTGCTCTCATCTGGCACTATCTCACAGCCTGTAGTAGTTTCTTGGAGGTAAAATGTCTTTTGCTCATATTTATATGCTGGCCTTTGACTCTTGTCCCAAGAAATGGCAAATAATTTCAGTGGTTTTCATTGAGAATTTAGCAATGGGAGAGAAAACAAGGTTATTTTCCTAGGTCAATGGTAAAGACAGTTTCTGAGAAAAATGGTTCAATTACAAAAGGCTGGAGCTTTGCAGCTCTTTCTGGCTGCTGATGGATCATGTACTCTTGAGTGTAACTCAATGTTCTTTTTGGATACATCTCCTTAGAGAACTAAGTGCCCTTGTTTTACAGTGTTATTCTAAACTTAGTGTCATTCACTCTGTCATTAACTTTCTCTGGTGTTGTAATAGACTTGCTGGAAAATGTTAGTTTTCAGGAGAGAGGCAGGCTTCCATTAATTTAAAACTGCACAGTCATTTTTTCATATCTGTACATCAAAGTATGGAAATAGCTACCTTAGATTATTTTAAAATTATTTAATGTAAATTTTTCCCAATCTTTAAACACAGAAAATTTGTCTGTTCTGCATGATTGAATTGTGGAATTCTGGTAACAAAGGGGCTGAAATAGCTTTAATGACACAGAACAGAATTAAGCTTGGGGAATGTAAGACAATTGCTGCCCATTGCTTGGGGTTACTAGGAGGAGCTGCAGGTGGCTTTCATTTAGTAATGTGAGTCATTTGCTCTTTATCATGACTAATAAAAATTAACAGATGAAGGAAGTATTTTCAGAAACATGTAACGTGTTAGTGAGATACAATTTGAAAGAAAGTCCTCATTGCTCCTACTTTGTGTAGTTGTATCATTCAAAGAAGTAACAACAAAATTTTCACTTTTAAATGCCAGTATTTATTTTACATCCACTTATTATGACAGACAGTGAGATACCCTTGGCTTTCAACCAGTGAACATAATTTTGACAAGACTCTGAATTTTTTAAGGGAGTGAAAAAATTCCCTTTTCGCATACAGTGGATTTGGATAAAATAATTTACTCTGGAATAAAGAATGTTGTTTGGTTTATCAGAAATTGATGCATGTCTTCCTGCTTGGAAGCAATGAAATTTCTTGTTATGAAAGTAGAAGTTTGGTGTTATGTAAGTAGAAGATTGGACCTGGAATAGATTTCCCAATGTTTAGGCTTTGAGTCTTAGATAATGGAGAGGAGTTTAATTAGGTCACTGCAACCATGGCTTGTGAAGCTTCAGGACCCAATTCTTAAACTAGATCTCTTTGAAACACAGGTGGTTTGATTCAATTGTAAGAGTATTTAAACAACAAAATTTTAAGTTAGAGTTCTGAGTCATGATCTACTGGTATAAGAACAAACTGTGGAGAGAGGCAATGTCCCTTATCATACAAAACTCATATGGTTAAAAAATCCCAACAAACAGACTAGCATTCAAGAACCAGTTAAATTAATTCTGAGGCTCCACAAATTATCCATTTTACTATATTTGTCATTATTATAGAATTCTGGTCTTATTACCATACAAGTACTGTAACAGTGTTTTAAATTTATGCTGTTTAAATATCATATATGAAACGTATATTAACGTCACAAATAGTGTTTATTGAAATATCTAGAGAATTAAACAATTATTGAGGAATATTTGAACCATCAATAATTTTAGTTAGGCTACAAAATTACAGATGATACTGAATGGAGAATATTAAAGGTAGACTACAACTTCAGCATCATACACATAATCTGAATTTTTGAATATTCTTTGAAAGATCTAGACCAAATTTTGGGATTGATAAAAAAGTGATAGAGCTGTGGAGAATAAGTGGAAAATGCGAGGAAAATGTGGCATGAGTTGTGTTGAAGAAGACAGACTTTTTATCATGCTCTGATAAAATAGCTGTGTTGTGTTTCTTTCAGACTTAAAAATGTGGTGGGCCTAATATCTCTAGAACTGACTGCTGGAATATGCCCAGTGCAGGCAGCTCCATGAGCAGCTGCAGTGCACGTTGCAGGTTGTGCCCTGGATGGGGGGAAATGTCTGGAGCCCCCAGCAATGAGCCATGACCTGGCACCAACTCTTTGCCTAACAAATGACGGGAGGATGTGTGGGGCTGGATGACCAGTCACCCAGAGACTGTAGAACCCAAATAAACAAGGGGAGGATCCCAGGCCCAAAACATAATGACATTTAAGGGGCATGAAGTTTGTGTGAGCAATGTGTGCTCAGACTGTAAGGATACAAAAGCCTGGAGGCACCCAGCCTGGCTTGTAATCGTGTTGGTGCACCACAGTTAAATTCCTGAAAGGAACCAGACCTCTGTGACTCTGCTACAGGAAATCTGGGACTGAACCAGTGAGGGAAACTTGTCTGACTGTGTGTGGTGGGAGCCAAGCAGGGCACTGGAGCTGCTCACTGGAGCTGCCCACTGCAAAGGTGCTTTGGTTCCAGCAGTAAGTCTGGGATGGGGCAAGTGGGACTACAAGAATGGCTCCCAAATGGCCACTCGGGAAACTTTCCCTAAGATCACTAAAGCCTAAGTGATATGGTGCTGCAAGACAGATAACTAACTGACCTGGTGACAGTGAAGTGTTCTATTACAATTATGATCCTACTAATTTGAGTGTGTTTTTGGATGATATTGAAGTTTTTGTCCTGTCAATACTGCCACTTTCCCATTGTCAAGGAAACTTCCCTGTCCGACCATCCAGGAGCCACTTGTGCAGCACCCAAGATGGAACTGAGGCCCCTTCTCAGCTACACATCCCACACTCACACTGTCACGCCAGGTTTCCTCACTGCCTGATCCCAGGTTTCCCTTATCAGTCTCAGACTTCCTGATCCTTAAAATAATTAAATCTTGGAGTGCTAACAAAATAACAACTCAAGCTGTGTGCCTCCGAGGAGGGACCCCAAACAAAGGAGCTCCATTATTACATTAAATGTGGTTGGAGACACATGACAGCTCCAATGTGACACCCCATGGCTTTTATACACTCTAAATATAAGCATGGGAAAGTCTGAAGTCATCGGTGCCTGCAGTGTCTGGTGCCCTGGCTGGGACACAGGTCCCCAGGCCCTTTGTTATGCAAAGGCTGGCAGGTCATGGCCTCTCACCTGGGGCTCAGGCTCAGGCTCCTGTCCCTCCAGAGCTTCACCTGCAGCTCACACTGCACCTGCATACTGAGCTATGGGCACTGAATATATTCTTTGACACCTTTGACATGGATTTGATGTTTGGCCTGTCAGCCCAGCACCTATGAGAAGCAAAATTTATTCAGCTGTCCAAAACCAGAAAGGAACAAAATGTCAATTTATTAGTGATGCTGGCTTATTCAATACAATCCCTACGATCTGGCAGCTTCTCTTTCCTGCAGAACACCTTGCTAAACCAAGATCTTGCAAATTGTATGTTGCCTTTCTGCTTCCTGGATGCTTGCCTAGAGAAGCTTTCTTAAAAATGTGTGGAAGGCAGTTTTAAGAGTCCTGTTGCTGATCTAATGCATTTTTCTTCTGAAATATGAAAAGTAGAAATAATTTCTTCCAGGTTTCTCATCAAAGAGAACACTGCTTTTTGAGCAGATTGTCCCTTTGACTGCAGCTGAAGGATATTTTAATGTATTATGTAGGAAAATATTTAGCTTCAATCAACCACTTGAAAATCTTAGTGCAACTTATTTTTTATACTTTTTTTTTTCTTTTTAAATTTTGCTTTATTTTGTTGGTACTTGATGTTTTCCACTTATTCATGAGGTGTCTCAGGGCTGTCCTAAAATATCTAATGGCGCTGCTGCATACATTTTATTGCATTCTACTTTTATTGCTGAATAGTAATTGTACATGATCTGTTAGAAGTCATAGAACTAGGCTTCTGCTGAAAATATTTTTTCTGCTTTTATAGATTTTTAACATTTATATATCAAATATCTCATGGTGTATGCAGTAATGACTTTAAAAATGTTACATGTGTGAGAAACTGTATATGTATCTGTTCTTAGAACATTTCTCATTTGTATGAACAGAGAAATACTTATTTAATTTGAAAAGAATCTCCTATCCTAGTGTAGAAGTACCCTGCAGAACATCCTGGTCCTTTTTATATACAGACGAATAGATGAATAAAAGTGTAGTAGTTCATTAGCTCTGCCAATTTTTTGTGGCTTTATTCGGTTTTTTTCCCCTTATTTTCTCTTCTGAAGTAAAATGAAGGACATTTTTTCTGCTGTGAAAAGCTGTTTAAGGTCCTTAATTGCTTGAATAATGTATGTAATTTTTATGCTAGTACATAAAATTTAAGTAACATGAGCACTTCTCAGTCATGAAGTTGTCCTGGGAAGTAAAGTGAGTTACCATTTGAGGAGGAGCATGAGAAGACAGGGATGGTGTAGGCAGTAAACAGGCAAAACCTACAATCTCTGGGTAAAGGTAGGAACAAGCAGTGGTTCAAAGACCAGGCTGGAGACCAGTGAGGTGAGAAGGGAAGAGGAAAGAGCACTGTGAGCAGTGTTGGGAACTGCTGTAGAGTGGCCCCTGTAAATCAAACTACTTCAAGACCCTGGGCTGTCACAGAATCACAGAATGATCTAGGTTGAAAAGGACCCTTGAGATCATCAAGTCCAACTATTACCTAAACTAACACCTCCTCAACAACTAAACCAGGGCACTAAGTCCCATCTCCAGTCTTTTTTTTAAACACGTCTAGGGATAGTGACTCCACTACCTCCCTGGGCAGACAATTCCAGTCTGCAATTACTCTTCCAGTGAGGAATCTCTTTCTAACATCTAACCTAAACTTCCCTTGGCACGGCTTAAGACTGTGCCCTCTCGTTCTGTCAGTTGTTGCCTGGGAGAAGAGACTGACCCCACCTGCCTGCAGCCAACTTTCAAGTAGTTATAGAGAGTGACAAGGTCTCCCTTGAGCCTCCCTTTTTCAGGCTAAACAACCCCTGTATGTGTCATTACACATACACTGAATTTAGAATTGCAGACAAGAGTGTAAAAAGATGGTGTTTCAGGCGTGCTGTCTCTAGGGTAATATCGGATCATATGCGATTTTTAATAATGCTAGGTGGGAGCATATATTTTTAATCCAGGATCTGAAATTAGCTGTGACATTATGGAGTAGAGGGCATCCTTGTTTATGAAGTTCATAAGTTTATAAGACTTGAGGAGCAGATAAAAAATATTCCAAGCCTGAATAGAGAAAATGGCAGAGTAGAAAGACCACTTCTAGTTAAGGTTTAAAGGTGATAAGTAAGACTTGAAACGATTCAAAACTTGGCTCTCTTAATAGGAATTTCACACTGAAATTACATGGCTGAAAAGGGTTTACTCTGGGAAAAAATTGTGATGTATCTCTAAACCATGTCATGTTTTATTAGATAGTTTTTTTCAGAAGCTCTTCATTTGCATCACAAAGCAGGGCTCTCATGGATCTGAAGCCTTTGTGAATTTTATTTTCACTATGACAAAAATAATGACAAATCACTGCAGCAGAGCACAGCTAAAAGGTTAAAGGAGGGTAGATAAGAGAAATGTGTGTACAAAACTCTGCCTGTGGGTTTTTGCCTGACTTAAAGCATGTCACTGCTTCCTCTGACACAGGGCAGTACGTTTTTTCCAGTCTTCCAAAAGCTAAGTAGGACATTAGATATATATTAATTATATTTGTGTAATTTTGTAGAATCACAGTGAATTATGCTCTTTGTGCCTTGAAAAGAGGCAATGAATATTTCCTTTATTTTGTTGTATGTTTGAATTTCTTGAAAGTTATCTGCCGTGGTGAATCATGAAATCATAAAATATCCTGAGTTGGAAGGGAAACACAGGGATCATTGATGTCCACTCCTGGTTCTCCACAGCAAAGCTCCAAGATTCTCACCCTGTGCTGAGGACATTGTCCAAAGAAGTCATCCTTCAGAAAAACTGAGGAGCCTTGATTGTGGCTGTGAATACATGCCAATCGCCAACAGTAAAACCTCACCTGATGCATTCTAGCATGGTATTTGATTTTCTCATGACTACTTTATTCTGGTAGCTTACCCTCATCCTTGGCTAATTAATACATGGGAATCCATCTCCAGTTATTTCCTGTTGAGAATGTTACTGTTTGTAAATCCCCTTTATGCTAATCTCTTAATAAAAACGTTTGCATTTCATAACATTGAATGTTCAGCGTTCCTCTCCTCAAAGTCCTTTAATTCTTATATTGCTCTTATCTTTTTCTGTCTTATCAGTGATTTCTCACTTGCATGTAATTAGTACTTGCCCATTATTTTGGCAGAGCTGTTAGGGAAAATGGTAGGTTACATCAGTCTCAAAACAAGCTATTGAATTATTCAGCTGATGTGATATTTTCCAGTTTGATACTTTTCCTTTTAGTATATTATTTACTTACAGAAAAAGTGTCATTTATTTGTCCTAGAATCCCTTTTGTGATTCTGGTATTTTTCATTTTTACTTATAAGACCCCATGCTGTGGTGAAGCAATGACTTCATCAAAGGTGACTTGTTTCACCTGCCTAGAAAGCATATTCTCCTATACTATACTCATATTCTCCCAGAATTTTAACCTGAGAGAAGCCTCCCAAACTATCACTTCCATTTTACTTCATCAGAGTTTGGTTTTTAAACCTTGAAGAGATCTGAAACTTGTGGGTTTGTCTTGGCACATAGAAAGCTCAAGGGCTTTACAGTATGCTTTAATAAAAGTAGCTGTATTTCTAAATCTTAATACAGGTTAAGAATTTGTTTTTCATCTTGGCATCATTCCCACTGGTAGAACTTAAAATTTCTAAAATGGCTACCGCTTCTGTAAAAATGGTAGTTTTAAAATGTCCCAAATACTGTGAAAAATATCTGGCAAAAAGGTCTGAAATTCAAACAGCTTGTAGAAATTAAGGTGCATTTAGATTTTCACTACCACTCTTTCCTTTTAAAAGGTTGCCATGATGATCAGGATTAACAAGCAATGGCACTGTTTAAAAGAAAAAACACTTTTTCTCCTCCAGAAAATGAGCAACATTTTCTGCTCAATGCTATTCTGCCTCAGAGTCCTTACCTGTTTGTATTCTCTTTCTGCTTGTAGGTCACTAGCTGCAACCTTTTTGTAGGCTGATTTGAGTTGTGTTTCTCCATTGACCATTCCTTGACATTTTCTTCCCTATGATGAAATGTGAACCAAGAGAAATTCATAGTGGGTTTTACCAATGAAGCTTCTCCTGAAACGGCAATGCTAAGTATCATAATATAATGGATTTATAGTTAGCCTTACTAACCTATGGCGCTCATTAATTGGTGCAGTAACATGATAATATTCTAATTCTGCATTATATTTATCTCCGGATTTTCAACTTTGACATCCTGAGAGGGGATGACAGAATTTTAGTGTCAGATTTATGAGAAAAATAAGCAAATGAATACCAACTTTTTGTATCTTTATCCACAGGCTTTCATGAATGAAAGTAAATGTGAGTATGGACTGCATTTATCTATTATGTAGATCATACCTCATGCTTTATTTTGTTTAATTTATTTATGAATTGCTGTTCTGTAATTAATTTTTTTCTGTCATAGATAATCCTTTTTAACAGTTTCTGGTCACTTGAGAGCAAGACACCATGTAAGTCACCTACTTGTTGACCCAGTGAGATATCAGGACAACATTATTATATCTGTCATATCTATACATGCTATTCCATCAAGCTTGCATGGCTTACTAATTACTTCCAAGAATTAAACACAGCATTTGGAAAGGAAGACCAGGTTTAAGAGCATTTTAACACAGAGACTTTCTGAAGACAGGGATAGTTTTCAGATTCTGTTTCTGTCTTCTAGAAATGAATTTGTGCTTTTAGGCTGAAGTTTACAATAAGGCTCTCTTGTCAGTAGAAGTACTGGGGTTTGGATGTCACTGGTAGCAGTCTTATGGATGCTAGATATGGATGGATACTAGAAATCTGGAAAGTTTCCATGGAAGTTTTGGTCCTTGCCTGGCATCTAAAATATTTGTACAAAATATACCTTACATATAGTATAAAGGTATACTGGGTGTCCTAAGAAGCATTCAGAAGTATCTATAACCCATTTTTCACTTTCCCTCTGGCAAATTGTACATAAAAAGTCTGGTCCACTGTACAAATAAAATTTGCAATAAATATGATTGCTCTGACTAGTCAGAGCATTAAATTGCATTAATGTTTGCAGGAATTGGGTTATAAGAACAAAACACACTATTTTGTTTCTAGTTACAATAAATCAAATAATATAACAGCTTTCTTGTGTCATTTTTTTATATGCTTATTTAACCAGCACAAGGGAAATTTCTGTAGCTTGGTATGCTTAAAATTTATCACCAGTTCTGAATATCAGGGGCTGTGTCTAAGAAAAGCTGTTTTCTTACATACAGAAAGGGGAATGAGAGAGAACGGGGCATGTGACTTTTCTCAGAAGCAGAGAGTAACATGAAAAAATCGTACATGCAGTTAATTGTGGAGATAATAAACAGCCACAAATATTTGATTCTGGACGTTGCTTAAATGGCTTCCTGGAAGTGCCTGAAAAAAACCCAGACCCTACCATCTATAAATTCGGGACTATATTAAATCAAGCCTGGGTATAGTATGAAATCAGTTTTATGCATGGATGAGCCAAGATTTGATACCTGCTCTCAGATACTTCCCTTTGCTTCACACACTCAAATAGATATGTTTGGTTTTTACTTCAGATTTATGGTTATGGACACTGAAACTTTTGCCAAGGTGTAAACCAATGAGTAACCACAATTATCCCTCTCATTATCTTCTTTTTCAACTGCACTATAAGATTGTAGCTATGTTTCAGAATATATGTTCAACATATCTGAAAATCTGGCTCATTTAATACTTATCAAACAGACAGACTTAAAATGCATTTTTTTTTGCCAATTACAATTAATTTCTCTTTTCCTTCCTAATTTTTCTTTATCCAGCAGACAGAATATTTCATACTACATAGCTCCTAAAAACAGTTCAGTTTTGAAGCTCTAAGGTTACTACTGAACTTGCAATAGCACCTTAACACATTGTAGGAAATGTGTCTACTCCTCGAGTATTTTGAAGATGCCATTTTTTTCTGTTTATTTGAATCGCAGTACCATGCTCAATTTGCTGTGTTGCTGCAGGCAGATAGATAATTACTGATTTCTGCTGTCAAGAGAATGATGGTTATTCTCTGTTCCCCCTGGGCTAACAGACCTGCCTTCCCATGCAGTCAACACAGAGAAAGCAGAGCCAGAGCTTTTCTCTTCCTGCACTGTTGGCTCTAGCTCCCTCATGCAAACTGCAAAACATCCTGTCTTGTGATGACCCCCAGCTCACTGCTTTTTTTTTTATACACTGGAGAGAAAATCCACCACAAAGACTTATTATGACTTAAAAAGTGTGATCCCGGACAGGCAATTTTTCCTGTTAAAGAATAAGAAAATGGTGCAGTTGAACACTATTTCTGAAACAATTGAGTCTTAGAGTTTTGCATAGTCGTTTTACTCCATTTTTTCAACAAACTTAAAAGGAAAAAATCCTTTGTGAAACTTCTGGCCAAACCCTATTCTGACTAGGTGATCTCTCTTCCCTCATTGTGAACTATATTTTTTGTGAGAGTATAACTCACAGTGAATTACTTGAATTATTAGCACCCATAAAGATAATTTTATTGGATGTAAATTTACCCTTAATTCTGGTTACCATTTATACTGTTGACCTCAGCATTGTAGGAAAGCTGGAGAAAAGCTTTGTAGAGAAGGACTTGTGAGCTGTGATGGGCCCTTGAGTTGACTGTGAGCCAACACTGTGCCCTTAGAGCAAAGACGGCCATACATATTGTCATTATCTGTCTCAAGGATGAGGATTTTTGGAGAACAGCATGGTATATGAAGATGGTCTTCACCTGTAGATCCTGTCATCCTTTTAGTCTGTATTAGCACTACATAACAAATAGGTATTTTTTGCATCTTGCTTTCAGCAATACTGATACTTTTACAATCAATTCAATCAAATCAATATCAATTATGCAATGCTGACAAAGTTACAGATCATGTAAGAAATTAAGGTTCCTATATAAACATTAAATTTCAATTGATTCAAATATATAGTAGAAGTTTCTTACTATCTCAGTCTTTGCCCAAGCCTATAGCATTTTCTCCAAGGAGTTGTGATTTAGAGCAGTTTGATCTAGGTTTCCTGGCACTTTTTCTGTAAGTTCAAAAGGAAGCAGGACTGCCTTTTGCATTTAGGTCTGGAACAATTTTGGTTTGTGTTTTTACACCACCTGTCTCTAAAAAATTTGCTGTCGTAAAACAGATTAAAGAATCTTGATAAGTGTCAGATGACATGCTATCCTGGATCTGGACTCTCATTTATTTTCAAACAAATTTTGATCTTTGAAGCACTGCTCTAAAACTTTCTGACAAGTCTATCCGTAATATAATTTAGATTCTTTAAATTGTTCAGGCTTTAGTAAAATGTATTGGGAACCATTGTTTTCTATAATTCTCATATTTTGTGACACCTTATAACAAGTTAAAAATGTCAAGGTCAGTTTTTCAGTTTATCATATCCAGTTTATTTTTTAAAAGCTGTATACCTCATTCTGGCAATTTCCTTGTACATTTGAACTTTGCACATATAGCATGCGGCAATTTGGAAACTGAGGTGCATCAGTCTGAAAGCCATGGTGAATAAAGTAATCTTAGAATACCTTCTTTGCATTGCCTTCCATTCCATAACACATCAAATGATCCTTTTGACAAGAATTTTATGAGACTGAAATGGAAAATGGCTATGATATGTGATTAACCTGAGGGTCAACTTAAATGAGAATTACTTTTTACTTAGGTATTTGGAACATGAAAACATCATAAATTTGTTTCTTTAGAGTCCTTACAAAATAAGATATTCATAGTAGACAAATGAGCCTTACTCAGCATGCTTCCTCTGCTGCTTTTCAAGTTCCTAAAATGGAAGGAATCCTAATGGGTGCATTAAAATTAGCTGCTACAACTTTGCTTTGAATAAAATATTGATAGGGAGTTTCATTATGCACTTTCTTGAGGATATTGGCAAAATGTAATTATGAAAGGAAATATATTTAATACATGCTTTTTACTAAAACCTAAGGTAAATGGAGAAGTTTTAAAGTTTAGTCTAGGTAAAATAGTGGCCAAAAAAAATTTTGTTAAAGAAATCAAATTTTAGAGTACCTATCCTAATCAGAGAGTAAATTAGGAAGGAAAGCATGCCCAGGTCTTCTTGATCCCTAAACAAGCTGCTTTATCTTCCTCTGAGATTAATGAAAAAAAATAAGACAACCTGATGTTAGGCTAATGTAGTATGATAAAACCCTAGATATATTCATTCTGATTTTATAGTGTGGAAACTATAACGGATTAGTTTAGAGGAATGCAGGTGCCTCTCTAGTTTAGTGTGTGGCATGTAAGGGTAAGATATTAGCAAGGAAGGCTTACTATTATGCAATCAAGGAAAGTTTAATTTAACTGTGTTGATTGGGTCCTTATTTAGGAATAAAATAATCCACTCTATTGGGTCAGTGGTGAGAGGAATACTAAATGAACAAATTAAAGCGTGGAACATCATTAAGAGTTGTGCTAGCAATACTCTGCTAGTATGAGCAAAGCCATTAAAGTTTTCCTAAGAAGAGTTGTTTCTGTGAAACTTCAGAGATGCTGTCTAAATCCTGCTTTACAAATGCATCAAACCCTGGGGTTTGTTCATTTATCTGAAATGTAAGGAGTCCTCCACAAGTCTTAGACAATGTTGAGTATGTTGCCTTTATATTTAAGTGCTGGTCAGAAGACTAATGGTGTAGGATGAAACAGGAGAAAGTGTAGCAGAGTGAAGAAGTGTTAAGGTCATAAAAATGTAGAGGGCATTATGGAGGCAATAGAGGAATTGTTTGTAAACATTGTCTTCGAATGCATAGGGCAGGTTGGAATTTGGTAGTAAGGTTGTAACTGGATGATGCTGAGCATGTCTGCAACATAAAAACAGGAATGTGGTGGACTCTGAAGGTCCTTCTCTATTGGAATTGCTGTAAGTTGTGATGATGGCTCGACAGCTTATGCCTTGGCTTAGATTGCTAGAGAAATAATTATTTTGAAATGAAATAATTTTAAATGTATTTTAAAACAAGGTTTATTATTTTTAATGTAAGGTGTTTTTCAAATTAATTTCCCTTTTTGTGATTTTACTGTTAAATTGAAAGTTTCTGAACTTAGCACATGCAGGCATTAGTTTACTAATTATAATTACCTGGTTTTGCACAATAATTGGGATCACTGTAAACCTTGAGTATTTTTAGAACTGTGATGATTTCCTTGTAGAGTTTCAGGCACTTTTTTGGTTTGGTCTTTTTCTCTGTTCCTGATGTTAAAAAAAAAGGGGTAAACCAAAATTGTGTTCTAGAGACAGATGAACAGATGAGTTAATATCAGTAAATTTTCTTTCTTAGTACTCCTTTGTGTCTTTTGCAGATACAAGGTCTTAGGAATTTTTCTTTACAGGGTTGGCATTTCAGCACAGTAGTATTTTTGTGTGCAATGGAGAATCTCCATCTCTGTTCCTGTCAATCATCATCTTAGCTAAGAGATGACACAAGTCATAAACAGGTGCATGTAAAGAGGATTTTCAAATGTAATACAGAACCCACAAATGTGTCGTTTATGTACAACTCTTCGAAGAAATAATGATGACTGAATAACAAAGAAAACTTTATACAAGTTTCAAGTGTTACTTTTTCTCTGGTCCCCTCTGAAATCCCTGAACTGCAGCTCTCTAAAACTAATGGGAGATTCTATTTAAGTTGTTATGGTATACATTTAGTTGTCATGCTGAGCTTTCTTAGTTGAAACAATTTTCTCTTGTTATTCATCATTTGGAAGTGAACTGCTGCCATCAGACTTTCTCAGCTGGAAACTAAACAGTAGTGCAAACTCAATCACATCTTCAACTTTTTTCTTTGAACTAGTACACAGACCCATGGGAGAAGGAGAGAATGGAAAAATAGCTCATTTTTAAAACTGGATCTCTAAACTGCTGTTTTGTGCCATACTCTTGTTGCACTGAATCACTCATCTAATGAACACAGGCAACTCTGAAAGCACAGTATCACTGTTGAGCCAGTCTCAGGAATAAACTGGCAACTTCTGCAGGGGAATAAATTTGACTCTCTTAAGACAGGAGCCTGCCTTGCTAACTGTGCACAGCTGCAGAGGCCACACCTCCCTATGGCTCTGCTGAGTGCTCATCAGGGTATCCAAGTTAACCTCTGCCCAGTGTGGGAATTATGGATGCTCTTACCCTATAGAGCAGCTCCACCACCCCTTGACAGTATCCTGGGTGAGAAGACAGTGCTCACATCATGAGCTGCCAATGCGCTTTACCCACAGGGTGGAAAAGCTGGGTACAGTCTGACGACAGCTTGCAGGATAGTGCTGTGAAGCTTACAGGAGCTGCAGAGGAGTGGGCTTACTCCTCTGTGCTGGTCAGCAGCAGGCTGGGTGTGCTACTGCCACAGGGCTCTGCTCTGGTCCCTCTGGGTGGGGACACGAGTCAATAACAGACCCTGGAGTGGGTGATGGCTGGCTGCAGTCCATTCCACACCAATTATGACACTTGGACTTCAGGGGAAAATTCAGCATCAACACTGTGAGATTGTGTTATGTTACATGATGGCAATTTGGGCCAACATTTTACAGATTTTGACCAAGACGGATTGGCCACCTTCACTTAACCCATAAAGAGGTCAAATTATTCCTGAGAAATATGCAGGTGCTCTGCTAGTGCTCCTGCATTAGTGTTTTGATTGCCAAAGAGCTGCTTTCTGTTGTTAATTTGCCTTGCATCTTTTCCCGGAGGTCTCTATTACGCCTTTGACCTTGTCACTTTGGCACTTGAAGTGATTTCCCTCCTGCTGTAACCAAGATTGATTTACTTCATGGCACATTTGTAGCTGCCCACATTCAGGTTGGACAGAGAGCCCTCCAGCAGTATGCTGGAGCTGTGCTGCTGTGTGCTGCAGTGTGCTGCTGAGACCATGGGGACATCTGCTCAGGGCCAGTAATTTATGCACCACTAGGGTGCTAGGACCAGTAATTTAGCACCATACACCAAAATATGCTGGGTGCTACCCATCTTGAAATCAACATCTTTCCTGTGAGCAAAGGCTGAAAGAATTGGGACCATTCAGCCTGGAGAAGTGAATGTTTGGTGCTGGTGGGATGGATCTTATCAGTGTGTATAAAACAGAAGAAAAAAGAGAGAGCCATGCTCCCTCCAGTGATTCCCAGTGACAGGACAAAAGGTGATCTGCACAAACTGGAAAGCAAGTGGTTCATTCCATCCAAACATAGCCCCATACAAGCTACTAGAAAATTATCTATTATGCTATCTCAGCCAACACCAGAACACCCCTGGACTATGTGGAGTTTCCCTTTTTGGTGATATTCAAAAGCCATCTGGACATATTCCAGGGCACCAGGTCTAGATGGTCCTTCTTGAGCAAGGGGGTTGGACCAGATGGCTGCCAGAGTTCCCTTTCAACCATTCTGTGATTTCACTAATAGCAGAGGCACAGTGTGAAGGTACATCCTTTTCTCATTGCACCACACTGATTTGCAATATAGCTACACCCTTAGAAAACTTGAGCCTCATTGGTTTGCTAGAGTCTGGTCAGTGTTGATACAACTGTTCTGATTGTGCAATAACTACAGTGAGTATGGGAGATGGATAAATGCAACAAACATGTATAGACTGTATGACAGGAAAATGCTGTCACAATTTCCAGCAGAATATGTTTAATACCATTGGAGAATAAGAGTCTCTGAGTCACTGTAATAACATATGGGTCTCATTTTTATGGGCAGGATTATGTATCTATAAGCAAATCCGGTCGTGAGGAATTAATATGATATTAAATAGAGGTAAAGTTTTAGCTCTTCTGCAGAAATGAGAAATCTGGTCTCTCTGCTAAGGAGCATTTTATGAATAAAGATTTATGATTTTTTTTCCAGGGTGTTTCAGGTCCATGATTCATAATATAGGTTAGAATACTGTGAAGTCAAAGAGAGAGAACTTTTGGAACATACTGTCTTCCTTCTTGCCTGCATAGTTGTCCATTTACAGAACATTTGTGAAACTTTCTGAAAAAGAAAAATATTGAAGAAAAATAGACAAATAGTACAAAAAAATTTAACCAAAGAAAATACCTCATCTTAAATGTTTGCCATACAAGGACAAAAGTAATACCATTATGCAACTTTTGTGAGACAATAATCCCATTCCTCCATAGGACAGACTACTTTGCCTCTGGCATAGCTGTGTTATGACCTCATAAAGCATGACAACATTGCATATTGTTATGCAGTATCTAGAGCTCTGCCATGCATAACAATTGCCTACAGATGCCAAGAAATGTGACGCCGCTTTCAAGGCCTGAATATTATTCTAAATTGAATAGATTTCAGGAAATTACAATGCTTTAAGTGTCTGGGTTGAGGTTGTAGAATGTGAAATTTATTTTTTAAAAAGGTCTAAAATTGTTGCATTTTAGTAATGTTGATCTTATAAGAGAGAATAAAGTGGTGGGCAGGGCTTTGACTGCAGCTGTTTTTCCCCCTTAGGTCACGCTGCTGCTTTGGGTACAGAAGGATTTCAGGTGAATGTATATATCCATCCATTTCCTCTTTAAGTTCCTAGTAATTGCTGGTTTTCTGCACTGGCATTTTGCATGAAATGGACTTTCTAGATCTTTGAGACTGCTTCCACAATAACTTAAATGACCATGATCAGCGCACCTGACCAGAGACTGGTAAGTGTGTTATGACCAGGCCTGACACTGGGGTTTCTCCTGCACTGCAGCATGAAGTGAGCATCTTCTGTGAGCATGGCTGGATGGCAGCACTCTGCACAGGCATGTAGACCTATGGTACAGTGACTCAAGGCAGTTTGTAGGTTTAGCTGCTGGGGAGGAGCACAGAGGGCAGTGCAAAGCTGGTTCAAGTCAGGAGATGAGTTGGCCCTGACAGTAGTAAATTCCATGTGTCGAGCAGTAAAAATGCATTAATGATGCCCCTTGACATGAATTACTTCAAAATAATCTTTAGGAGAGGAGCAAGTACATGTACCACATTTGGTGTTGCCTGTAAAGTATCTGGTATGCCTTCTAGAAGTCTTCTTTGCCAGAGTCACAGCTTCATATGTTTTCTGTCCAAACAGTATAAAAATTTGTAGAATCCCACTTACTATCATATAGCAAAGCTCTTACTGTGCAAAGTCTGATGCTCATTTAATAAATTACATTTACTATTATGTGATAAAATGCTACCTAAGAGATGTTAGTTTTACAAGAAATCATTGCAAGACTACACTAAATGAGGGAGCATGATCACTGAAAGAAATTATCAATTTGTGTCATGATTTAGATTTTGGCTATCAGAAAGCATGACTGAACCTCCCTACATCATGAAGCCAAAATCCTAGTGATCACAGTGATTCTGAAAGGTGGGGGTTAAGAATTTTAATTGGAGCTTCCCTTTTCTTTTGTAGCTGCTCAAATTACTTAAAATTAAGAAGTATAAATATGCTTGCTATTTTATTTTCTCATCTATGAATATTCTGAATACGTGACACTTTTTGTTATCTATGGCATCTCATTTCTTCTCATGTCAATGCATTTGTTTGGGTTTTTGGGGTTTTTTTAATGAGTCCTCACTTTTGATAAACCTCAGAAACATCCTTCCAGCTTCATCCTTTCCCAAGGATATTGTCTCTATGAGAGTAAAGTTTTAAAGATAAGCATTTATGGGCAATATTCATGCCATAATTACAGACTGTCTGCAATGTCAGTCTGTGAAAATGACTTGATGACAAAAAATTTGATGAGAAATAATTACCTAATTTTTTGTTGTTGCCAAGTGCTTCTGTATTTGCCACCCAAGCTATGTTGAAATTGTTTTCTGGTTTCTTTTTCTATTTTAAGAAACTTGCAGAAGATAACTGTGACTATAATTTTGCTGTTAGATAGGAGCTGCTAGGTTTGCACAGGAGATGGGCCTCTTTATAAGGGCAAATGAGGAGTAGAACAGTGGATAAGAATATGTTAAACTCCAGCCTGCTCTTGTCAAATGCAGAACACGTGCCTTGGAAAGCAAGATGATCTAAGGAATCCTGAGGATGGTGCACTGATGAAAGATACTGTTTTAGCTTGTATTTTACATTGTGCTGTGTTTTATAATACACAGTTTTCAGAAGAAATGCAGTTTTGATTTTTCATTGTTTGAAAAAATCGTTCTGAGCTGAACTGGAAACAGAATTATTTCTTTTAAATTATATCCAGATTTTTATGTTCTACGGCTGAAGAAGCTTATCTGAAATATGTGTTTGCATGCTTTATTTCTTGAATTGTTTTAACAAATGAATATCTTATCTAGTACATGAAAAATTAGAAAATAGAAGAATAACCAAGTTGGTATTGAGGAGTGTTGTATTTTTAAGTAGGCAATAAAATACAGGTAGGCAATAAAATACGGGATTTGGTTTCATGAAACTGCCTCTCCCAGTGCAGGTAAAAACTCAACCTGTCATCGTATTTCTCTACAAAATCATCAAACACTGGCAAGGAAAGTGAAGATACTTTTCTGATGATTGCACCAGATGAGTCGAATTTGAGGATCTTGAAAGATGTTACAACCCCACAGAGATTTATCACAGAGCATGTACCTATTTACTTGTACCTTGCAGCTTTGAATCTTGGTGAATACCTGCGGGATTTGGAAGTAATTGCCGTATTCATACATTTTGTGTCTTGGGCCAGTACATACAGTATTCTATGTACCGGATATTGAAATTTCCCTTTAGGATTTGTATTTTGATTTTTTTATATTTCAGCAAAGAAAAGATCTTATATTTAATTTATGTATGTCTTTCTTTTACAGCCTATGTAACTGTCCCATAAACCAAACAGCTGTGAACAACTAATGAATTTATTAAGTGAATTTATAGTAGCATAGGATTAACATACTTATCTCCTGCATATTTTGGCTTGCTTAAAGGCCATTGTAATTTGTGAAACAGTAAGCAGCTTTCAATTATTTTCTTCCCACTGAGGGCTGACCAAAACATCTGTAATGATATCTGTAATGTTAATTTGTGTAACAATTCCTTCGATCTTGCCTGATCCAGCTTTCAAAACTGATTCTACTTGTCCAATAAAAGTAATAAAAATGGAAGTTTTGTTTTGTTTTTTTTCTTCCTTCCAAATACATTTTAAATTTTTTTCCATGTCTTCCATAAGCGCTGAAGTTGAACTTAATGGGCAGGAGTACTATTAATCAGTGTTGCTTTGCTGGCTTTGAAAGAGAGGTCAAGGCATTCTGAGTGTAATACTCATTACAGAGAGTGCTGCGTTTTTAATAAATGTTGGATCTTTAGTGGTAATCTCCTTCAGTGGCCACAGCTCTCAGTGGCTAGTTTTGATTATGATTCCTCTGTAAGGCAACTTTTTATTTTTAAAGAATGTGAAACAATAAAAACTTATCTCAGAGGGATTTTGCTTTGTATTAAAATGTGTCCACATTACAGAAGGCCTCTCCCTTTATTTATGGTCATTTTCACTAAAGGGGAAATCCTGAAGGAACCTTGACAAGAGCTCATCTCAGATTGAGAATTCTTGTGCAGAAATGTGACACTTTTCAGAAAGCTTATGAGAAATAGCACATATTAAACATAAGATCCTAAGATACAATTAATCACAGTGATACAGGAAGATATATTTATTTTTTCACTATGCTTTGAGTTAATCTGCTCTTTTAGTGCAGATGAAAATAATCGAGAATAAAGCCTGCAGAAATAAAACAAAATATACAAAGCTGTCAACTGAACCCTGAGTTTCTCTGGTAGAGCAGGTATATAAACAAATATATAACTCTTTTGTATAAGGAGTCATCAGGATGTGACATTTATGGGTTATGGTAATTTTGGATAAGATGTGCTCTTAGTGACGGAGTATTTCTCACTGGTCAAGCTGTATTTGAGAGAATGACAGTTGTAACTGGAGAATACAACCTCATTCGTAGTTGAGATCTCTTGACAGCTGTGAATTGATAGCGACAGCAAGTCCAAAGTTCTTTTTATCACCTGCTAAAATGTTCCCTTTAAGCATAAGGCAGGCCACATTTCTTTGTTAACTTCTGTTCTCAGACATAAACTCACTTAGAAAAGGTTACCAAGAAATAAAATAGCTCTTAGAGTTGTTTATAAATGCTAATGTGGGTTTGAGCTGGGGATAATATGGCAAGATCAATCCTGAAGTTCTTCTGTATATTGAACTTCAATTAAAGGCATGCTGTGTGCTTTGGGGAATAGAGGGCAATAATATCAAGATAAATCACTTCTGAAAAACAGGGAACTGAATGTGTACCATGATGCTTTTTTTTCGGGCTAATTCTGGGGTCTTTTGTGAATGGAGGTCATTAAATCTATCAAATAAAGCAAAAGAATTGTAGACTGATGTCTCAGTCTGGTTCACATTAGAATAACTATACAATATATGTACTCTGGTTAGAGAGTAAATTCAATGCGCAAAGTTAGTAAAATTGTCTTATTCTTTGACAGCCACAAAGTCAAACTTGAAATTCCAGATCTGAGTTCTCACATGAAAAGTTCTTTAGACAAGAATTTTATCTGAGATGACTCTGTTAAAATAAGGATACGTTGTGCTTTTTAAAGCATTTTTGTATCTCCTTTTCTCAAGAATAAGAAGTTCTAATGCACTTGCATAGCTCTGATCTTCAATTTTAATCCAGAGAAGGTGAAATGGCACAGGATGTCTGCAAAAGTTAGAATTTTCTCCACTCCCTGAAAAGACCAGAATCCCCTCTGGAGCTGGGGAGCCTGGAAAGGACAGCAGAAGAGGATAAGCTAAGGCACAATGTCTGGAGACTATTCATTTTCCAACAGTTTTTAACTACCAGTGGTATGGAAACTACCCTTTGGCTGCAATTTCAGATCTTTTTGATTGACTTTTCTCCTTTCAAGAATGGGGACCACAGGAATAAAAATCTCTGTTCGGTATGACTTAGAACCCTTTTATCATACTTTTTGTTTGGTTGTTATGTGCATTGGAAACAAAAGTGTTAAAATTTTTCTCAGACTGTCTTTGAAAACAATTTTCCAATGATCTGTTTAGAAGAATACATACCATAGCTACACTATTTTTTCTGAAAAAGCTTGATTCAATTTTTCACATGACTCGTTTCTCTGATGAAAATTCTAGGCAATTTAACAGTCTTCAAATCTCTGCTTTATTGCCCATTCTTTATAAAAGCAAAATAATGATTCTTAGTATTTAATTTGATGATCACACAAGAATTTAACTTCCTGGCATTTTTTGGCTCTTAAGAAGTTACAACCAGATTTTTTTGTGTGAGATGGTTAGCATTAGTATACCTTAACAGCAGGTACAATGAGAAAATAACTCAAACACTTGACTTCTGCTTTTCATTTGTAAATTCCCAGTGTGACTTCTGGTTCTTGGCAAACATAAAAGATTTTTACAGGAAATATCTTTCTCATGATTGAACAATGTATTCCTGGGTTTTGAAGAGGCATAAAAATTACTTTTTTTGTGTGTATGACTTCTAAACTGTTAATCCAAGCCTGATTATACAGAGTCATCTCTGCATATTGATTTATTAAAATGAGCACTAAGTTTCTTTGCTTGACAGATTGCTCTTTCTGGTTTACTAAGAAACGTGACACTTTTGTCAATATTATAGTAAGCATAGTAAACTTTCCCATGCAAAATATAAACAGTATAACTTTAGATGGAAATAGCAGACAGCTCATGAAGACAAAATGAGAAAATATGCACTATAGTTGCAAAATATTTTCTCACTAATAGATGCATCCCAAGTCCTAGTAGTATTCAGACCTGTGAGAAAGGAAATTCTAGGATTTAGAGTTTCACAAAGCACATGCTGTTCATCAGTGTTTATAGACTCGTAGTAGAGTTTTTCAGTCCAAAGATATCTCAGAATTGTTGTGCTGGTACAGAACACTTGGGAAGGCATCACCTGTGTTCGGCTTCTCCAGTACAGAGAATGACAAGATTTATTTATAATGTTTGTGAACTCTAAATGTACTTTTAATTAACAGCTAATTTTGATGTGTCTATAAGCATGCTTACAATGGTGGAAGCAACCACTGACTGGCTGGAGATGTACCCTGTGCCTCACACCACTGCCTGCAGCAGCATTGTGTGTCTTGAAAAGCAAGTCCTGTGGAGATGTGACATCCCAAAATGAAGAGAGTAGGACAAGGGGACTCATTTCAAAAATGTCCTCAAAGACACCTGGGCCAGAGAGCATGGCATGGAGTGGGTGTATCATATTCTGTACCATGCACCAGCCTCTGGGAAAATTGAGCATTGCAGTAGACAGTGAAAAAACAGACTGAAAGCAATGGGTGGTGGGATCTTCAAACATTGGATCTAGAGAAAGTCACCAGGCTAGTTAACACTAGAACTCTACCAATTGAGCTGGCCCTGCCCAACCAAATCTGCCTTGGACTGCTGAAGGGGATAAAGTCTCCAGGATGAATATGAGAAATGTGTAAGGTAAGACAGTTTGGATTACTCCTGCCTCAAGCAAAGGCAAACCCATCCATGGAATTGTTTTTGCTCAAGGACCTGGTGTACTTGGTGTGTAATGCAGAGGTACAGGGAAGTGTGGTGTGAACCTCAAGGGGATTTGATTTTTGGGTGAGAGCAGGCAGTAATATTAAATTGTATAATGTTGGTTGCTGAATGACACCGCCACTGTATTCCATAAGCTCCATGAACAGTGAGGATGGACTGCTCCAGACACACTAGTTGTGATCTCCTGATGTAGCTTGCAACCACTCAGCAGCACACCAGCCCTCCTGCCCTAGAAGACACCTAGGACAGATGGAACTCACAGTATTGGACTGAATGAACTCAGCAGACATCTTGGAGAGATTGGGCCAGTAGCTATGGAAATGATACCTGTGGTGTGTGTGTGTGCATTTATTTACTTATTTAGTTATACATTGGAAGGGCATGATATGGATGGTATAGAATAAGGGGTCGATAATATACTGGTCTCAGCCACAACAGAGTTAATTCCTGCAGTAGGCAGAGGAAGCAGGCATGGCCAGGACCTGGAGGTTATTGTACATCACCTCACATCATTGCTGGGGACGGGGGGAAGCGAGTTTCTTCCAGGAAGAAGTGGTTCCTTTTAATTGGGAAAGCATGGTGATAGGGATTCTGAGCCTGAGGAAGGGATTGCCCACTCCAAGCCAGAGGGAGCTGTCAGGTCAGGTTGAGCTCTTCAGGGAGCATTTTGCATGAGAATCACTCTCTCTTTTGTACACTTTTGCTAATAATATTGTTACTATAACTGTTCGCTTTCTTATGTCATTGCTGTTCCCAGTAAATTGTTCTTATCTCAGCCTGTGATCTTTACCTTTTTTACCTCCATTTTTTTCCCCCTTACAAGGGAGAATGGGAAGAATGAGGAGAATATGAGGGAGAGGGAGAAGGCGAGGGAGAGGGAGTGAGTGGCATGTGGTTTGGAGTCTCAGTGGGAGCATGAAATTGGGGAGCACCAGTCCCAAACCTTGACATACACAAAATAATGTGTTTAGTTTCACTTTTTAGAATTTCAAATGGATGAATTAAGTACAGTGTAACAAGACACATAAGTCTCCACTGCCTGTGAAAATAAGGAAAAAATGTTATGATATCTCTTATGACCTGTTGCAGGGACAGTGAATGCCAGTACTTTTTGTCTCAGCTCTCTGATCAGGGAATTTTCAAACAGTTTTCTGTTTTGTTTCTTGAGGCTGTACACAAGAGTAACCTTGTCAAATAGGACAGTCTTGACACTATCTGTTTATGATTATAAAGAAATATTTGTACAAAATAAATCAAAACAGAGAAAGTGTTTTGTCATTCCTAATGGCACTGTCAGACTGGGAGGAAACTGGGAATGTTTTTCCAAAACTGGAAAAGTGCAATGTTTCACTACTGTTCCTATGGAAACTGATGCTAGTACAGTGTGTACTTCTTGTTCCTCATTTCTTATGCCTGATGTACAGAAGCTGCTCATAACAGCAGTCTTGTGAATAGCATCAGGATGCCAGAGAAATTGGAAAGCCCATTATTCGTTATCTCCCTCTTTTCAGAAGTGTGATGCAGTCGTGTCAAGATTACTGCTGGCTGTCTGAACTAGCACACAGGCAGTGTGGTTTCACACTGGGCAGAAGCCACCTTTGGAGCACTGGTTATGAAGATACCCTCTGTGATAATAGCCAATTACATGTTCATTGTTTATTCAAATGGAGGTTTGGTATTGTGGAGGCTGCATGGCTATTGCAGAATCACATAAAGCTGTGACAACTGAGTGAACAGACCAGACAACCAACCTTCCCCAGGAAAACCTGGATGGATGGATGGATGGATGGATGGATGGATGGATGGATGGATGGATGGATGGATGGATGGATGGATGGATGGATGGAAGGACACAATGTTGTGAGAATACTTTGCAGTTTACCTTTGGGAAAAGAAGAGCACAAAGTGTTGCATTACTAGTTCTGCTGTAACAAACTCAACTAGTGCAGAATCATTAGTTACATCTGGAGCAGATGAATCATGATGTCTTGTGCTGTTATCTCTCATGTAGTTCAGATGTGTGCTGCTGAAATAGTCTGTTTACTGTAGCTGTCAGCAGGAAGGTATCATTATTTCAGAAATGGAGATAATCATATCCTTTTCAGAAGTGAAAGGACTTTGTCAATCCTCTTGTCACCTCAGGATTATGAGAGGTTGGAGCCTTAGCACTAGGAAAAAACCAAAACAGGTGCTATGTTAGGACATGTAGTTGCTGATGATGGTTACACTTTGCTTGCTAGTGAGAACATAGTTTCCTGAGTCCAGAAACACAGAAGTGGACCTGCCTAAAGAATAGTTTGAGGTCAATCCTCGATTTGAATAAACAATGAACATGTAATTGACTATTATCACAGTGGGTATCTTGAGAACCAATGCTCCAAAAGTGACTTCTTCCCATTGACATCTCTTTGAAATAGCAATGTGCAACCACACTGCCTGTGTGCTAGTTCAGGCAACCAGCAGTAGTCTTGACATGAAGAAATCATAAGCTTCTGGAAGACATCTCTACACCACTGTCTAATTTTGATTCAGAGTCCTAGCAATCTCACCTCTAGTCAAGTCTGATAATAAATACTGTAGCATGCAGAGAACCTCAAATTGCACAAAGATTAGTAGTGGGACAGGAAACTATGGTTATACCAGCATTACATAGAAGGTGTACCCTGTCCTCTTTCTCGACTATGTGCTTTTTAAATCCCCTATGAGGAAGGG
This sequence comes from Acridotheres tristis, assembly GCA_037013685.1. Lineage (NCBI taxonomy): Eukaryota > Metazoa > Chordata > Aves > Passeriformes > Sturnidae > Acridotheres > Acridotheres tristis. The sequence goes on along the minus strand of CM072886.1, from coordinate 56,244,178 downwards.
GCCTGGAGGCAAAACCATGTCCTAATAAACTGCATAGAAGCGTCTGTGAGGGTTTGGTCTGTAGTATATTCTGCTGGTCTTGGCATCCTCTATTTAGAAAAAGTGGTAGCATAGAGACTTCCAAAGTATTTTTTTACAGTGGCACAGTCAGAAAAGTTGTTACCTTTTTTACTTTTTATTCTTCCTGCTGGTGTGGGTGAGTGACCTCTAAGATAGTAAGTCAGGTATGGAGTGTTTCTGTTTTGTCTGTTTGTTGGCTTGTTTGTTTTGGATGGAATGTGAACTGTTTTTAATTTTTTATTAAGAGGGATTTCAGGAGACTTTATGAAATGTGATCATTTTTCTATTTGTTACACATAATTTGTGTATAAACTGCATACAATTTTTCTAGGCTATCAATGCAAGAGAAAATGTAGTCTATGACATATAAAAATGGAACAAAGAATTGCTCAATAGAACACATCTTGTGTGCCTGCAACTTGAATTCATTCAGGATGATTTTAATTCAAAGGATTTTGCATCTTCAGGTCTTTACAGTATATTTATATATAAATTCATATTCACTCCCGGAATGAGGCAATAGTGCTGCTTTCTCTCGTATTTTGCTTTGTTAAGAATTTTGTAAAACTTACTATTATCACATGTGGTTCTTGTTTTGCCACCACAGCAGCAGGCTTATCTCTATTAATCAACTAGGATTGATTAACTTATTGCTTACTAACTAATTGTAACTAACTGGGATTAGTTACAATGAATTGATCTGATGGAAACAAAATGGCCAGAACTGAAATGAAGGAACTTTTAAACTATCTTCTACGAATACACTGGAAAGTTTTCTCTGATGATCTACATAAGTAAAATCTTTCCTGCTCACCAGCCTTGCAGAGACCTCCCAAAACCCCTCATCTGTCTTATCCATCTCAGAGATGAAGATGCTTCCAGAAGGGCCAAGCTGAGCACTTGCTCAAATCTCACTATACTAAGTTCAGCATTTTTGCATGGGATCATTGAAATATGAAACAGCTTATGCTGAAATTGGGACTTCAGAATTTCTATTTGATATAAATCAAAGCAGAACAATATATATTTTAAACAGTTTTTAATCTGTAGCGGTGTTTTGGCATCTTCATTCTTAATTATTCTACCAATGTCAGTAATTTTACGTTTTCAGAGCTAAGTTTTTGATTAAGATATTTGTTTGCATCTAATTACTGTTTAATTACAATTTTGTTATCTTTCATTGAGTGTTTTGTCTCTCTCCCATACTCGTATATTCTCTGTCTAAGGCACATCCTTGGTTATTGAAGTATGTCTCAAGGCAGTAGAAGGACATTTTCACTAAATTGGACCAGTTAGGATTTGGAAGATGCAACCCTACTGAGACTTTAATTAAAGATCCAGTTGTTGCTACCATTCTCACTTTGCTGCTCCCTTGTACATATCATTCTCTTGGGAAAGGTTTTGTGATTCTTTTGAATAATCTCTGAGGCAATAAGTAGGGGAAAGTTCACTGCTACACAGCATGCTTTAGACAGCTGGGTAAGCTCAAAACCAGGGTATTATAACATGAAAAATTAAATGTAGCAATGCAAATAGTATGGTCTGTATGAGAGAGCTAAAAAGTTATATTCAAAGAGAGAGCTAAAAAGTTATATTCAAATATTATAAGATACTGAGGCAGAAGTATGTAGAAGGAAATCCTTTTTCTTTGTGAAGCTATTATCATCATTGCTACTAAGGTTTTGAATTTTTGAAGGCATATAATTTCCAATTTTTTTTCTCTTCAAGAATTCGTTCACATTCTAAGGGCTATTCTGTGGAATGATATCTGTTGCACAGAATTTTCTACTTATACTATAACTAATCATAGCTCTTCCCAGAATTTTAAAATTGAATATTTTTGATTGTCCCAATCATTTTTTACTGAATTCTCATAGAAAAGAAATAGAATTGAAAAAAATGAAACATTTAAGAAAAATAAAAAAATCTGTGTTTTAGGTTCTGAGAAGGCTAAAGAGGCTTGAATATATATCAAGATTTCTGTTAATTTGTTAAAAAAATTAACTCTTCAATATTAACTTGGAGAAATATAAATTTATTTATCTAGCTTTTGGTCATAAATTCACGAGTACTGGGGAACTTGGCATATTCTTTCTCATTCAGAATTGTTATTTGAGACATGCAAAATGCTCAAGGAGAATATTCATTTGTTGATCATAATAATGATTGCCAAATTCAGCTCTTTTTTGTAATACAAAAATGAGTAAGCTGCAGACACTTTTGTAGTTGAAAGTAGTTCCCACTGACCTGTAGGATTCTGTAATCGGTTCTACTGCTCTTCAAATATTTTAAACCTTATATGTTTTTTTCATAAGTCTGAACCCTATTAAGGTCCATAGTGTCTGCTTTATGATTCGTTTTTCAATTCAGCAAGAGAATTATAATGTCATGCAAGTTCTGAAAAGTCAGTGGCTGAATAAAACACACATAGAATCTTCATATCTGTCAGTCTCTCCTAAAACAACTTCTTGTGGAAAGCATATTGGAAACAAAATATGAAAGAGAATGTTGTCCTGCAGAGAGATGGTGTCTGGGTGGGATTGATCAGTTGGGTCTAATAAGTAAAAAACTCTCATATTTGTTGTACTGGCATTTTTTCCAAAAGCTTCCTCTACTTCAGACTTGTTATGCAATGTGTAAAAGGAGCTCAAAATTCTCCAGACAAATACTCGTATCATGAACATCAGTATCAAAACCAAATTATTTCAGTGGGATTCCTTCCTTACTTACCTTATTTACTTACTTACCTCCTTCCTTACTTGCCTTAAGCAAGAGTGTGTAAAGTACATCAATATCTATGAATAGTAATTTTTTGGAACATTTTAGGATTCTAGTACCTATACTGCATGGTAGTATGCATTCAGTATGTGTAGGGCAGGGTTGCTATTCAAAGGAACCTCAACATGATTCAAGAATTGCTTGTGGGAAACTTTATCAAATCCAAAAAATGGCTCAAATAAATCCTAAACCTGTTATGGAAAAACCCTGTGCAGTGACACTAGCTGGGGACCATCTGGCTGGAAAGTAACTCTCAGGGGAAAAAGACACAGGGCTGTAGTGGACAAGTTGAACGTAAGCTAGTAGTGTTTCCTGACAGCAGAAAAAGACAACAGTGGATATGTTACTAATAAAGTAGCCAGCAGGTCCAGGGAAGTGATTCTTCCCATCTGTTTGGCACTGGTGAGACCACATCTGGAGTGCTGTGTCTACTTTCTGACTCCCCAAACTAGACAGACAGTGACATACTGGGAGGGCAGGAGGACACACTACATAAGGAGGAACTGAGAGAACTGGATTAGATCAGACTTGAAGGGAGATTTAATTTCTGACTTCAACTCCTGCTGGGAGGGAATAGAATAGACAAACTCTCATTGAAGGTGTACAGTGACTGGGGAGAGGCAACAGATGCAAGGTGGAACATTGGAAAGCATATTAGATATTAAGAAAATGCTTTTCTAACATGAGCATGATCAGTCCCTGGACCAGATTTCCCAGAGTGGTTGCAAAATTTCCTGCCTTGGGAATATTCCAACTGACTTGGATAAGGTCCTTCACAACAGATCTAAGTTGGCCTTGCTCTAAGTTAGGATCTTGAATAGATCACATTAAATTGTATTGTGATGCTACAGGATTCTCTATGAGAATTGTATAAAACTCTTTATTTTGCATTGTTGCTCAACTTTGTTAGCTGGTAATTGGAATTAAAAAACTATAATATTGATAGAACACACTTTTCTCTGTATCTCTCATTGTTTGCCAACGATGCAATTTTCAACCTAAGGGTAAGAATGGGTTAACTTTAAGGTTTTTTGACTGAAAGGTGCCATGGAAGTTGGTATTGTATATACACATGTAATTTTTCCCCCTATTCTAACAATTTAAGTATACGCAAATATCAGACTTTCTTATTATTTGTGGAAAAATCTGAGTTTTGACTTAACATCTTTCTGTTACTTGAGAATTAGAATGATAGATGCTATCAACTGTGATTATCAGATTTTAAAATGTGTCATAGAATCACAGAATGATTTGAGTTGAAATGGACATTAAGGATCACCTAGTCCCAACCTTCATGCCACTAGATTAGGTTGCTTAAAGATCCATCCAACCTGGCCTGAAACACATCCAGGGATGGAGCATCCATCACTGAACAAGCTGTGCCAGTGTCTCTCCACCTTCACAGTGAAGAATTTCTTCCTGGTATCTAATCTAAAGATTCTCTCAGTTTGAAGCCATTTCCCCCTTTATATGCCCTTGTAAATGGTCCCTCCTCTGCTCTCTTGGCCCCTTTAGGTGCAAAGTCTCCTGCCAGCCTTCCTGCCTCCAGGCTGAACAACCCCAACTCTACCAGGTGCTCCAGCCCTCTGATCATCTCTGCAGCCCCTCTCTGGACTTGCTGCAATAGGTTCATGGCTTTCCTGTGCAGGAGACCCCAGAGATGGACTAAGCACTTCAGACAGGGTCTCACAAGAGCAGAGTAGAGAGGAAGAATCACCTCCCTTGATCTGCTGGCCATCTTCCTGTTTATGCAGCCCAGAATAAAGATGACTTTCTGGACTGTGAGTGCACATTACCTGATCATATTGCTTGTGCATCAACACCCCTAGGTCTATTCTAAGTCCACTATGCAGTAATATTTCATCCAAGATATTGATATGAAATTGCCACAATGCAATTGAAACTTTTAATTTTCTAGGTGTTTGCAATCAACTTTGCTCAAAGTAGCTACTGAATGGTTTTGTTTTTCCACTCAAGCAACTCAGAATCCTATTGAAAGAAAACCCAGCACAAGATGATGTAATGAAATGGTTCAAGTATGCACTTGGAGTCATTAGAGTAAACATGTTTCATTCTGCATTTTGTTCAGGTTTTCATGATTGTTTTTTTCATGATTGTTTTCAGTGAAATTTAAATGTCTCTGTTTTGTTTATATTCTGAACAAAGATGTTTAGGACCACCTGCTTTAAACAATATATAGGATATCCTCTGGAAAACATCTGCCTTTAACATCCTCCCTGATGAATTAGTTTTCAACAGAAGCAATATTCTTATAGATCACCTTTGTCTGATTTCCATTGACTGGTGCCCAGTTTAAAAATCAGAATCTTAAAAGTAAGATGTTTTGAAACATGAATTTTTTGGGAAGTGTTGGTATCTCCACAAAATTTTAAGTTGTTAGTTTTAATTCCCATAATGCTTGGTGTCATAGATCAATGTTTTCCATGTTGAAATATTACTGTCTAATTCTATATATGTTTAATATCTTCCTCTCCCTAAAATCCTAGTCTGTCAGTTTTTTCTTCTATTTTGTTTCCAAAATGCAAATATGTTTTCTAACCACAATCTCACTAAAGGACAATACAAAAAAGATTAGCGAATTAATTGTCTTTAAAACGTTCAAATCTACCTTTTAGAGCCTGCAAAATATGTGCTGAGTCAGGCCTTGCTGACAGGTGCAACTCCTGAGGGATTTGCACCACAGACTGAAGCTAGGTCTCGAAGCTGAACAGTTTTGCTGAGACCAGAGCTGAACCTGCCCAGGCTCTGGGTTCAAGCTGTGTTTATAACACACTGCTAGATGGTTCAGACTGCAGGTGGAACAGACACTGCAGTCTGCCCTCGGTGCATAAGATGAGCAACTCCAAAGCTGGAAGGGGTATCTGAATTTAAGACAAGTTGCTGGACATGAATTATATCCAAAGGGTCGATTGCAAACAGCTCTGTAGTGTCTATTGAGCAGTTACCTAGTTTTCAAACGAGCTTATTTTTCCCCTGTGGAATAGAGAGTTTGATTTAAAGAAAACAGCAGGAGTCTTCTATGAAGTTTTGTTCATAGGTAGGGTTAGACTCTTTACTTGTTTATTGTCTGAAGTTGTCTGATTGAGACTTCCGTTTGCTAGATTGAATTTCAGAAAAAATGAGATTTTGGAGGGGTATAATGGTTTTTTGGAATCTTTCTTATTTTTAAAATCCGGACAGAAACATAACTTTTTCATTGAAATGGCAGGAAAACCTGTTCTTAGCTGAATCACTGCCAGTTCCTGACATCATGCCCCCTCAACGTACCTCAGATATATGAGCTTATGTAGCTCAGGTATAGAGCATGAAGCATGGTCTATTTGTCATATGATTAATTTACAGCTTCAAATTAAATCTTCTGTTTATTTATCCTCTTGCTAAGACTGAATTTATTGTAATAATAGGATTTTTAAAATACAAGATTCTATTCTAAGCCTCAGGTTTTCCAGTTGTGTAATTTTTCATGATAGTAAGTTTTTTCTTTAGCACTTGAACTCCAATTTTTAAATGCTCAATAATACAACTATGCTCAGCAGTAATTCAACTAAAATATTCTTTATACACTTTCTATTTCAGTTTGAGTTGTTTCTGTAAACTTAAACTCAAGACCTCTGTTACAGAACTAGCTACACTTTAAACTAATGGCAGAAGAGATCATTACTTGACAGAAAAGAAAACTTAAAAATACTGGTATGTCTGGTGTTTGTTGGGATCTGTCAGCTGTGCCTTAAAGAATGTATATGTTTATATGCACATTGAGTACTGTTTATGGAAGACATGGTTTTCTCAAGCACCATGTATGTTGTGGTTAGTATTTCAAGTATTTGAACAGAAAAGTAGGTTTTGACAGCCTTGACATAATGCAGACCTTCAGAATAGAAGGCCATGATGAGATTCTCCAAACATCTCTGTGTCAGCACAGGACATTGTTGAGGCAAACTGAACAGTTTGGCTTCAGTATATTTTGTTTGTGTGCTTCATATCCTGTATTATGTTAACATTAACTATTTTCTTTTGTTGGGAAAAAATTATACCTTGAGCCGTATTGTTTATGTGGTATTTCTCAAGTAGTACTTATGCACTGCATGAAGCAGAGCTTTGTGAAGTTCCTCACTTCTGAATGCATATGAAAGTGGACTGCCTGGGCTTGCTGCAAGGTAGGAATTGTTCTTTGGCAAAATGACACTTCAAATGAGATTTGTTTGCATTAAAAAAGTCAAGAAAATAGGGAAGAGTCTCTGAGATCGAGAGTGATAACGCATGGCTAAAGAATCACAGAATCATGATGGCTTGTTCCAAATTAGAGATGCTTGAAGAAATATTAGACAATCTCAGCCTAACTCTGATGAGGAAATAATGGGCCTTCTGGCTGTTCACAGTGGTTCTGTCCATAAGGTCCATCCATCGAAATAATTCTAGTTGATTAACATTTTTTAACAGGCAAACTTAATGAGATTCATGGGAATCCCTGAACTACAAATAGGAACAGAAAAAGCTGTGTTCTCACTGTGAACAGTAAGTGAACCTTACATTATCAAATAGATTTAATTCAGATTGTTGGTAATGTTTAAAAGGTTTGTAACTATAATAAGCCAAATGGATGTTATATTTCGTCCAGAATTTCATCCAAAATTTAGCCCATAAATTGGATTTAATATTTTACAGGTATTGGATACTTTTCAGTTATGAAAACTTGCCGACTTAGAATAATAGGGAATTTGAAGAGTGATTTTACATAGTATAATTAATGGTAAAAATCTTACAGATGCCAGCATAGAACTTAACTAACCCACTCCTGTGGGATGGTAATATAAGCTTTAAATACTCAATTCAAATATGCCATGCCAAACAAACATGATTTTGTTGCTGTGGTTTGAAAGAAATACAGAAGTTGATACCCTCTCCTGAGCACTTAGTATCATACCATGTGATGCTGAAATAGCACTGCAATCAGTTGATTAAGAACACATTAAATGGATTTGCAGTTAATTGTCTATACCAGGTAAGTAGGGACAATTTATATGCAGATGTGTGTAGGCGCATTTTAACTTCAATATTTTCTTGCCAATAAATTCTATGTATGGGCAGTTAAATTTCCCAGAGACAGAAAGTTAGGCCAGAGAATACTGTGAAATTACTTCTGTACCTGTGTGTTTTAACAGAATATTCTCATTGTGGCATTTCATCAGCTTGGCCTATTTGGGGGAAAAAAAAAAAAAAAGTTTACTCAAATGGACAGCAAAGAATGAAGAATATGTGTAAAGGGTAGAAATCCATGTGGTGTAGTTCAGATGCACTAGAATTGTCTTCACGTGGTGAGAAATAGTTCTTCTAGCCCAATTAATTTTGGTCAAGAAGGAAAATTGGACCTGTATACATAAGAGATTTTAGAACATAATTTAATTTTAATTTAACAGAAAAGGCTTGACAAGGTCTTGAAATATTCCCAAAGATGATAAAAAAACCCCCACAACAATACCAAAACAAAACCATTCACACTGGAAAACAAAAGTCAATGTTTAATCCCAAGGGTGAGGAAGAACTTGAAGTAGAACTGTGTGTGTAAGGCAACAAAGAATCTACTACATTGTTTTGTTTTTGAGGTTTTTAAATCTAAAATAAAACCATAAAAAAATCAAAAAATAGATATTTTCATTTTTGTTACAAAGGAGATGAAACTTAAATAGTGTCTTTGCTTGAAAACTATGAAATATTGGCAAACAAAAAGTTTACATTTAATCTTTTTTTTCAGCTGTTAGCCAGATACCTTCAATTATCTGCAATTATTGTTTTAAGACTGTAGATTAATGCACAGACCTAAGGACTGGATTTGGTTAACTTTGGTCTTAGGCCTTGGAAAGTATTTGACATCATAAAATATGCTGGAGAATGTTGGTCCTTTTAATCCTCATGTCTTGCTGCCTAGTTCAGCCACCCGTATTTTTCCTTTTCGAAAATTATTTTTTTTCCAAAAGGGAAAAAATGAGTGAACATCACATTGTTTTAGGAAATTAGTTCCAGAAAGCATTTCTTGAAAAGAAGTTGGTTTTAAAGTAAACAATATCCACCCCCCAGTTTTATTTTCATGTATATTTTAAGATTGAAAATATTCTTCAGTCTCATGGATTTTTTTTCAACTAAAAAAAATTGGCTCTCATTTTCCATTTCAATAGTTTGTTAAGAGGAATTTCAAGGTAAGCACATGAACTTTATTTGAATCCCTAAACTTACTGTCTTTTAAGAGGTAGAGACTAAACCCCACATTTTCATACTTGTGATGAAAGCATGTTTTTCTTTCTCGATTTTTTTTTTGGTGGAGTTCTTAATGGCAAGTTTTATATCACCTCTTTGTTACTCAGGTCTGGAGTATTCCATGTCGAGTGTGCCAAGGACTAGGCATGACCCACGTGAGGATTTTGAGCTTCATGAGGCTTGTGAGCAGCTAAGCACTCCTCAAAACCATGGTAACACAGGTTGGTGACTGGGAAAATGGAATAAAAATAACTGCTTGAGAGGAAAAGCAAGCCATCAGTGCCCAATTCCCAACTCATTCAAACATCTTTGCTCTCTACTTTGACTCCAAACAGGTTTCCCTGAGCCTTTTCATAAGCAACATTTGACTGTTCTCTCCTGTCTTTCTGTCTCAAAGCCATATTCTAAAACGCTAGTACATCATGTAGATCATATCCACTATCTCTCATAGTGGAGAGTGAAGTGTGAAGGAAACTTTTCAAATATTTTTCTTTCTTTTTGGGTGAAAGTGTTAGCATTCTGTGGGCTTTCTCAAGCCCTATATTACCTCATTAGATATAGTCATCCACCACACATCAGGCTACACCTACATCTGTGAAAGGGAGGAAATTTTCCAGTGTTTCAGAAGAACAATATTAATAAACACGTTGTTTCAATAGTCCACATATTTACCGAGCTGCTGAGTTCCTATTCAGGAGAACATACAAATGGTTTCTGTACAAAAACATAATACAATTCTGTGTGATATCAGCAGAGGATGTGGGACAATGATTCAAGAGCACATGAAGAACTGATAGTCTTGTCAAGTGATGAAAACTGCAGATGATTCTTAAATGGCTGCAGCTGTGATCATGGTTGTGAACCAAAACTGATGGAACTTTATTCAGAGAGAAAATAATTTGGCAAAGGAATAATAGCCAGATCAAACGATGGAAGAAAGCTGTCCACAAACAAATAAACAGAAAATGTAAAATCCAAACACCCCCAGATGTTTTGAAGCACAAGTTAAATAAGCTGTATAATGACTTCTGTACCTGGGAGTTCATTTACTATGTGTTTCTTGTTTAAGAATCAGTTCTATAACACGAGAGTTTATAGCAATCAGAAGTTAAGTGGATTTTTCTCTTCAGGGTTAGTGCTGGCTTCTGTGTGTATATCAAGTCATGCAATTTGGAAGCAGCTCTGACTGTGTCTGGCCCGTAGCCATATGCCACAGCTATTTGGGACATGACTAGTGACTTCCCACAGGTACCCTGTGTGCAAACCTGAGTTTGTAGCACATAATCCTCTGATAGAGCTAAGCAAAACCTAATTCTGTGAATCATGTGTCTAAATAAAAAGGTTAACTGTGAAGATTTTTTTTCTTTAAATCTGCTTCTCTGTATGGTACAGGATCCAATCTGAGTGGCAATACATTAGTCTCATAAATCTTGCTGCTTGAATGGAGGCTATTATTAATTTTCTCTGGCCACAGCTTGAACAACTTTCATCTTTCTAGGCTTATAAGACATGATTTTGAGTGCCAGTTGTCTCTCTAACAGATTTTGAGCCGTTTCCATATATATTGTAATAAAATCACTGTGGCCATCCTGTGGCTGCAGGTTTCTCAAGTCTTCTGTCAGGACAAGCATTGAGAGAGGATTGTTTGCCAGTGAATTTCTTAGATTTTGCCTTTTAGCTAGATTTTTTTATGACAGTGTTTTAAATATTTGTTTAAAGTTTACAAAGGAAATGTTTAAATATCTGCTGGGATACCTCCTATGAATTTTAGTTCAAAATGTATTTGCCCTCCATTTCAGAATTTTTGTGATGAGATTATATGTGAAATTGATTCTCTTCTCTCTGACTTGTGAATGGGGGACTGTTGGGTTCTTTCAGTAATCCTTGAGATCATGCTAGGTAGTTCTCATCAGTCAGATGGAGCTGGCATGATAGTACAGAACAAGTGCAAACCTGTTCTTGTACGAGCTGAACATTTGGACGTGCTGTTAAGCCTGCAGAATGGCTGGTTCATTGCACAGCATCTATGGTGATTACCCTCACAGGCAATGGCCTGGACTCTTGTCTTCTCTAAGTTCATCCTTCTGCAGCTCATCTTTCTGCATAGTATTACTCAGTAATTATTACTTACGTAACCCACAAAATCGGCTCACCACCACTGGCAGCATGAATGTTTGCTTTGCACTTCAAGCACGGAGACATTTTTGAGCCAAGATTGATGGCACAAAAAATCGTGACCCATTCCAAAAACTCCTGGTTTAAAGTCTTTCCCGACTTTGGGAAAAGGGGATAATTGCATGGGTTTAGGCACACTGGTGATAGTGCTGTGTTTCCCATAAATACTGTGTGAGTAAGTAGCATGGTGAGTTAATCTCTAAAGCCTGTATCTTGCTATGGCAAATTACATCTTCTAATTATGTCCAATTTAGTATTTGCATGTAGGTCACTGGGTGCTAATGTCCCTTCTGCCTTGCTTGCTGCTTTCCCCAGAACACATACCTGTTTAGACCAGCCAAGAAGGTACCACTTCAAAGCCATGGTCAGGAGCACTTGCCAGTTTCTATAATACCATATCCAATGCTGTGGATGCATAGTGTAGGAGTTCAGTGGTGCCTCAACTGCTCTGAGTGGGGAGATCTCCTCTGGACTGGTGGAGCTTTGATGATTAACACCAGCTGATACTCAGCTACAAGGACTCAAGTGTTACAGTTTGCATGTGTCTAACTAGTAACAATGATAGAATGTGCATTTCCATTACGTTCACTAACACAATTTGTAATTTGTATTTCCCAACTGTGAAGACCTTTGGGTGAAATCATATTCTTATGTCTTGAACACAAATATGTTCTTTTCTTTCTTTCTTTTTTTTTTTTTTCCCAGAAATAACAGTGTTACTTGGGGTTTCTTCTTGTTTTCTTTGGGTTTTTTTCCCCCCAAGAGAATGAAAGGTCAGAGAAAAAAAAAGCAAGAGGAAGAAAATTTATGTTTTTTTGTGCCTGGAACCGAATGGCAGTATGTTTATGTTGAATAGCCTTTGCTCAGAAATATGTTTCACTGCAATCCTTTCAGCCTTCTGTTTGTGTGGTCTGAATTCAGAGAGATGATTTGCTTCTGTTTCCCACAAGGCTAAGGACAAACTGAAGATGTTATGGAAAATGTCAAAGGAAGAAACACACTGAGACAGGGAAAGAATACAAAAATACTGTGAGTAATTGTGCTGGAAACTGTACAGCAATAGCTCCAGCTTGGTTGGAAAACAAATTTGGCCAGCGAAGCTCAGCAGAAAACACTCAATACACATTAAACGCTTGTTTATACTCATTGTAAATTCTGGCCCCAAGGTACAAAAAAAGGTATATTTGAAGCTCAGCACAAATTTATTCAGATGTATTTAAGGATCAGGACTCAGTGGTGCATTTATACTAAGAAGCAGATGGTCCAGGTCCACTGCCTACTAGTAAATTAGGAGAGTATGTCTTTAGCTTGCATCAAATCATCAGTATGCTCCTTGAAAACTGCAAGGCAAAATCCAGGCCAGGTTGGGAGTACTTATTGCACCTTGTCTGATGTAATTCTATCAGTTGTCCATTCGGCCTGATACCCACACCGGGCATGCTCTTGGGCATGCTGGAAAAACACACACTAATAAGAGATGCAGAGCTGTATCTTTGTTATTTTCCCCTTTACTTGAATAAGTACTGGTCTTAGAGTGGCCTTACAGTGGGCTATATTGTGCAGGGAGGCAAATGGCTCATTTAAAGATAGAAATTCATGTTGAAAGGGAACCCTGGAGGTCACCTAGTCCAGCTTCTCTTCAAAGGCAGACTGCTGCCACCTGTGGCATTGTCCCTTTTGAAAACCTTTAAGCATTTCAAAGGGAGGAGGAAGGGATGCTGCTCAATCACCTGAAATTTACAGCAAGGTACCCTGGCCTTATGAGGTTCCCACAGTGGTATGGCCAATTAGTGCTGGGACAAATTTAAGTAACTAAGCCTAACCTGCATAAAATCTAGGGCAGAAAACATAATGTTTGGTATCACTGAAATAATAATTCCATCCAGGAAATATGACATTAAAAAATGTTTCTGCATAGCAATTAATTTGATTTTGTTGAAGACACTCAAGGTCTTCTTTTTGAATATAAGTAAGTAGGAAAACACGGCTCTCATACCCACTGCATCAGTCTGATGCATGACATAGGATGGAGCTTTAATTTCACTGAAGGGTTAGAGTAAAAATCCTGCTATTTGAATTGCAACAAAAAGAGAAGTCCTGGGTGCAAACTGATAGATATTTGTAGGACTCCTTCAGAGAAAACAAACCTAGGATGTGAATACCCTTGACATTCCCAGCTCTGTGCAGTCCCACACTGAAATGAGTTCTCAACTCACCAATGTCTTAGCATGAAGTTATTTCGAATTTTGACACTATCTTCTGATCTGGGAATAGGAAGAGAGATTCTGTTTTTCTTTCTCTCTCTTCAACAGCTGCGGGGAAGACACATTTCTTCTGAAATGAGGTGATCAATTCTATTTCCTTCACCTGATACATCTTCACATAAGCATACTAGTGCAATGTATTCAGGCTGTGTATTCATGGGACTTTTCTATAGTCATGGGGCTGTAGTGGGATGCAAACAAGAAAAGCAAAATGGGCACTTACAGAGATCAATGATCAGATGAAGAAAGAGACAGGAAACTAAAGGAACTTGTGTCATTTAGTCTGGCAAGTGTATGGACAAGGGATGTGATTGTTGGGTATAAATACATCTGGGAAGTAACCAACAGGAAGAGAAAAATTCAAGCAAGAGGGTGGTCAGGAGGAAAAATATGGTTACAAACTAAACATGGATAATGGGCATGAGGAAAAATGGTTATAAAGTAAACATCTAGAATTATAGTCTGGCAACAGAATAATGAGATGCTTCATTTCCTAAAGGGCCTTAGAGGCAAGAAATCAAATAATTCTGAAGGATGCAGAGATAGGGAGATACACTGAATAGGTAGGTGAAATGTTGCATATTAAGGGGCAATGTATATAAGGAGAATTTTAGCTTTCCCCATTTCTGCTTGATTTAGGGATTAAACAACAAGCACACCCACTCAGTGAATACCCACTGAGTTGTGAAATTGTCCACACACCTCCTTGCTCTCAGATGGGTAGTTGCAGCCAACTTAAACATGAACGATTACTTCAGTGGATATTTGGAAAACAATAAAAATGCTTAATTTTTTTTCTAGATTTCAGGTGCTGAAGCTTTACCTAAAGCTGAACTTGTAAACTTTAATCTCTGTAAGAAAACTTCCTTTAAACTGATGCGAAGGTGTTCTTATTGAACAACTGGGTTTTTTTGTTATTTTCTATATAGTAAATTTTTAATAGATAATGGATGTAACTTTGATAGATTAATTGTGCACTTACACATATGTATAAAGTTTAGGAGCCATCTTGAACTCGCGTTTAAATCTGGAACTTTATGAGTAGGCTTGGCTGCAGATGTAAGAAGAGATTGGATTTTTTGACTTACTAAGCAGGCCTACAATTGAAATACAGGTTCCATGGTAAAATGCAGTAGTCTTGTTCTAGATAATTTTAAATTATAGAAACCCTAAGGCTGGTCTTAAGTGCCTCAGCTCATACTTCTCAACATTTTTGTTTCTGATTCTAATTAATTTCTGTGGCTTAAAGGTTTTTTGTTTGTTTTTTTGTTGTTGTTGTTTGTTTGTTTGTTTGTTTGTTTTTTGTTTTTTTTTGTTGTTTTCCTTCTTTTTATCTTTCTCTGAGAGTATCTGGGACATCTTTATCACTGTAATGGTACTGTGATCTGTAGGTACTGAATCCCTGCTGTAATTTAAAAAAAAAATATTCTGCATCTATAGATGCATAGACCTAGGACAGAACAACACAGAAAATGACTGAGTAGAGGAAGAGTCAAAACGGTTAAATGCAAAGATGGTATCTACACATCTTAATAAAAATGACAGCCGTCCTAAGGTCATATGCTTCTCTTCGATGAGCAGTTTGAAGCACAAGAGTCTTAAGCCACAAAGCAGAAAAAAACAAAAGGAACCTCAGAGGGCCTTAATAAGGATTAGAATGATTGATTTTGACAGACAACATAGTCAGGAAAAACGTGCCAGTAACTTTTGTGCTTGTCAGAAAAAAAACTTTATGTAAAAAAATAATGAAACAAAATTACAGAATAAATTGTTACAAGATAGATGTCAAGGAGAAAAAAGAACAACTTACGTAAGAGGAAAAAGGCAGCAGGGTAGTAAATATTGCTTAACTAATTTATTACCTCACTTCTAAGCTACTAATTCACTAGCAATAGTTAGGCAAAATTAAACTGTCTCAATATGTAGAAGAATTCCACTTGGTAAACTGAGTGTTTTATTCAAACTGTTCTCCACACTCAGCACAAGTATGCACACAACTTTACGTAGGGAATGATGCTGATTGACAGTCCTGCTGTGTCCTTTACATATGCAATGCAAAGCCTTCCTTGGATTAACACAGTTATTGTCTGAGCATTTGCCACAAGTAGCAACTCAAATTTAATGAGTGAACAAGTTCAGGTTATTTTTTTCAATAGTTTTTGAAATATACAACATAATGAAATACATCAACTATTACACATAAATGACTCATAACATAAATAGCATTTATATCTGTCTTTTAATTTTAAATTGATATTTATTTTTCTTTTAAGTTTTTGAACGATTTTCTTCAAATCAACACTGAATGCTTTCTGGGGCCAAGATTTAGGTAATTTCATTAATTGATTGGGCTAAATATATGGATAAAATTATGAAATTTTATGACCTGTGATCATTCACAGGAATATAAACCAAAATTAGGTAGATGCCTTCTATTCATAAAGAAGTGGAAATTTAAGATATTTTTGAAACACTGAATTAAAAAATTTATTCTGTGGAAATCTGCGTTAAGCATCACTGCTTTAAACAATAATTTGACTCTTCCCCTGCAGTGTTCTAAACCAGACCAAAAGTCATAATGATACACTCATGTAACATTAAAGAAGTGAAATTCTTCTCTAATGTGCTCCTGTGGTCAACAGTTTTTCTAGTTCATGTATCAATGATTTTGTCTCTGCAAGGAACTACCTTATATTTTCCATCTTGAAATAATATTTTATGATCATTCAGGAAGACTTCAGTTTAAGAATTTCTAGTCTTTGAGTTTTGGACCAGGTGTAGTTGTGGTTTTCCAATCAGAAAATATTTCAGTAGGCCTTGGAGTGATCACATTTGGACAGCCTGAATGCCAACAAAGTCCTGTTATCCAATATTTTCTTGTATCTGGCGTCAGATTTACAGATATGGCATTTGGAAATGGTAGGGTAGGCTCATGGCATTTCTAGATGCCAGAAATGAGAATTGTCCTTGCAACACCTGGTAGGTCACTCTGGATGAGGAAAGCTCACTTACTGCACCAGGATCTCCTTGGGTGCTTTATAAAACTCTAAACTGCAAAACATCTCTGAGCCGCCTTCAGAGCTGGTTTCTACAGTTTTGTTTGACAATAACCTCTCAGAGAACTGATGAGGAGCATCTGAAGCAACAATTTCGGTTAGCTCACAAACTTTCCATCACTCTTAGAATGCTGTTTGTTCTTTCTTTATTCACTTTAAAATCATATTAATGACAGAAGGAAACATGAAAAATGGAGCCATTATGTTTCACACACTATGAAAGTATGGGCAAGCAGAAATCATCCAACAGTTTCTCTCTACACTACAAGAGACCCCAAATGAGTATACAAGAGTATAATGATATGATAATAATTTTGCATGCTATCAAACTACTCAAACACTAAAGGTTTAAAAGCACGGCGCAAAATCAGCATCAAATCTGAAGATTATGCTGTCTTGTTAGAATAGTTTGTTGGGAAGGTGGACTGAGAATTAAAGAAATAAAATAAAGAAATAAATAAATAAAAAGAATTAAATTAGTTGGTAAGAATGAGATTATATAATGAGATATATAAATGTCTGATGTTCACCAGTAGTAGCCCCAAAGTTTGAGAGCTTTTTATTTTGAATAGCAATATGAAAAACTTATATTTCATATAATAAAAATTTTCTGTGGTACTGAAGATATATGAGCTTAATAATCAGTGGAAGTCAAAATGTGCTTTCTTGAGAGTTCTTAATATTAAATAACAAACAAAAGCAAAAGCTATTATGTCACTCCAAAAATTTGATAATTCACTGGTATTTTTAGTGCTACAGATCTGATGTTTATGGCCTATTTTGTAAAGGGCATTGTATGCCTTAGGACTATTTTATGAGAAATGAAAAAATGTAGTAGAAATTGAACTCTGTAAGATAAATAATAATATGTATAAGATCAAGGAATTATGTCATCTCACAGCACAAAAATCTAGGGGTATCAAATTAATTATCCAGATATTGAGCTTAAAAAGAAAAGGTGCAGTGACCTTTCCCATAGTAGGTGAGAAAAATTGCATTTGAAAATTCAATTACTTTTGAAAGATTATTCAATTCATTTAAGTATGAATTTTTATTTTTTAAAAATCAAAGATAGACTTCAGGAATGAGTGAACTGTGTTGCTTTGGTGATTTATTTCTCTCCACTGACTAGAAAGTAATCCTATGTATGTGCCTGAAATTAATAAGATGATTCTTGGTACCCATTATCTGTCTTTAAAGCTCCCTGAGCTGCCATTTGGTAGACAAGTGTATTGGAAAAGAAAAAAAAAAAAATCTAAATCTGCAGAGCTCTTGCATTGTTTATCCAAGCTCCTACTTCAGGGCACTCCCAGAGACAAGATATTAAGCTGCCCTCGTTTTCTATTGGCATAAGCTTGTCCTTATTATCTGTTCTTTAGGTTGCAAGGAACAGGAGATCACATCTTAGACCAGGTGTTTCCTTGCAAGAAATTCGGAAAATTATGAGACATAAATTTTTAACTTTCAGTTTCTCAGGTTTTACAATGAATGATTGTTGAGAGATACTCTGGGGTTACTAATTACTATGCTTAAACAGTGTTCTGGAAGTTTTCCTGGTACCAGATTGACAATTCTGAAAAGGAAGACCTCTCCTCTGACACTGTTGATTCTATTACAGTACACAAACCAAAGCTGAGAGCTTTATCTTGAAATATCCAGAGATCTTCCCTTCCCTCTGAAGTTCAGCTGAAGCTGAGAACTGAACAGCATTTCCTTTGAAAACCTAAAGCAAGAATATATGAAAGAATACCTTCATTATTAGAAAATTAGTTAATTACTAACTACTAAACAGGTTGCTGTGGTCCTGTATGATAATACATACTGATTCCTTTATAGCAGATTCCTTGACAGTATTGGTCTTAACAAGTGTAATTCTCTTGGATTTTCTTTAAATGTATTGTCCATAAAAAATGAGACATATTTTCAGGTTGCTGACAATGTAGGGTGTGCACACTAAGGACAAATTCTTTTTGCAATGTGAGACCGCAAAAGACAATGCAAATCAATATTGCAGTAGCGAGTGATAGTGTTGTCTGTAGTAGAGAACTGTTTATCTATTTCTCAGTGTTTTCATCTGTTTTATTTAGTTTTAACTGTGTTTATCTAATTTAAACTAGCTTTTGGATGCTCTTAAGGGAAAACTATTGACATTCTAGCATCAGTTACAAAATATTTGGAAATTTGAAAATTATTCTATTAGGAGAGACATCAATAGCAATTGTACTGAAAATCAAAATCGGTAATCCTGAAATACTCAAGCAAGCAAATCCTCTTTATTCATTGTTGCATTTGTCTTGGGTGCACGTGTGTAGTATTTTTTTCCTTACAATTCCTCATCTGTAGAACTGAACTCATCTATTTCTTTGTTGGATTTTGTATTTTAGTTATGGAACGGTGTGGTTGCAAAATAAAAATGTCTGTTTTCAGAGACATGCCCTTACTACAAATCTAACACATGGCTTGCTAAAATAATTTTTTTTTCAATATTAGCATCCAAAACTTTTGATTAATCCAATACAACATATTTCACTCTCATATGGAACCACACAGAATAATTGGAAAAAATGCAGAATGTCTATAATAATAAGGTGTGATGCTGTTTGTCCTCTGAATGCATGATTTTACTGCCTTAATAGGATTTATGGCTCAGAACAACAATTGAAGCAGAGGTTTTAAAGGCTTGATATATTAAGTAATTTCTTTGCCTGCTCTGGTGAAAAATATCTCCATTCTAGATTTACAAGTGTATGTTTGTTTATTTCAATTAATCAAATAAATGGAGATTAACTGAAAACACAGATTGCAACTCTGCTCATATAATCTAAAATTAATTGCTTAATAAAAGTACTATTTCACTGTTATACAAAGAGTCTTTCTTTATATAGCAAAGTTTTCACCAATATATGTTTTTCTGGGATACTAAAGCTTGCTGTTTATCTGCACAGTTTTTTGATTTCAGGTCAATAAATTCAAATGATGGCAAACAATCCACTGAACACAAAACCCAGTGCAGTGATCCATGACGTGTGTCAGAATCATTAGACTTCACCTAATTTATTGTAACAGTTCCTTTACCGTGGAGGTGTAAAACTGGTGTGCAACTCTCTGCAAAACTGATTCAGTACCTGGAAGAACGATGGGGAAATTTATCTGAGAGCTCCTGAAAGACTTTTTAAAAACAGTGAAATCATCAGGCAGTCAATGTGAGTTCACAAAGGGAAAGTCCTTTTTAACTAATTTGATCCCTCTTCAGTAAGGTCTCATCTCTGATGGGTGCTGGATGTAGTTCTGGGTTTTAATAAGGCTTTTGGTACTGTCTTTCACAGCATCCTTTGGGACAAGTTGTCCAGCTGTGAGATGAGTGAGTTGATGGTGTTTAGGACATCAGAAGGAATTTCTTTGTGGAAGGGTTGATAAACACTGAAGTCGACTTCCCATGGAGGCAATAGAGTCACTATCACTGTAGGTGTTCAAGAAATTACTGGACATGGAACCATGATCTAGTTGACAAGGTGGTGATAAGTCAAAGATTTGACTCTCTGATCTCAGAGCCCTTTTTCAACCTAAATAATTCTGTGATTCTGTGAAGAACTGGATAAAGGACAGAGCTCCAGGTTTATAGTGAATGGTGCAACCTCTGGCTGATGGCCAGTCACCAATGGCATGCATCAAGGATGAATTCTAGGGCCAGTTCTATTTAAAATATTTATCAGTCATCTGGATGCAGGGGTTGAAGGCACCATGGACAAGTTTGCTGATGATACCAAACTGGGAGGTGCTGTTGACTCTTGAGGGACAATTCTCCAAGTCTGTGAGTGTTAAGGAAGCATTTGGACAAAAACCTTAAGCTGTGCTTTAACTTTTGGTCAGTCCGGAAGTGGTCAGGAAGTTGGGGTCAAAGGTCATTGTAGGTCCCTTTCAACTCAATTCTTCTGTCCTAAAATTCCTCCTCTACCTTAGATATGAAAGAAATATATATAAATAAGTATATTTTCTTAATTAATAATAAACAGTTATGAATGAAATGGCATATGTGCTGCATTGTTCAAGTGCCAAGAGAAGAAAATAGGTGGCCTACTGTAAGCAGTACCAGCATAAGCAAATAATTTATCACAACCAGCAAGAACATAGAAAAGTTTAATCTGCGGTCTCGAGCATGCAACATTTGTGAAGTACTTCATGGTTGTTTTTTAAACTAAAGATTCCCATGTACAATAAAATTGAACTTGCTATGAGGTAATGAAAGTGAAAGCCCTTCTTCCTAATTGGAAACTACATGTAGTTTATTTAGTTTTACCTTATACCTTGTGGTTACAGGGCCACAAGTCCCAGGAATAAATCCCACTGTAAAAAATCATTAGCTAAGTAGAATTCTTGGTCTCTTTTTTACAGTTATTATTTTTTCTTGGCTATTCATTTGTTACTAAATTGGTGCAACATCTTGTGAGATTTTAGCAGTGGTTTGTGATTTAGAATATCATCCTATGAAGTGAGCTTTAGATTTAAAATGTGAGAAGTTTCATTTTCTTGTTCTTGTGACCCGTTTTCTACAGTTACTCTGACAATTTGTAGATGTTGCATAGTTTTGTGTAATATATCTGGGCCAAGTGCAAAAGTCTCATCTTTTTCATATACTGTCACGTAGAGAATACTGTTATCTAATCACACGTCAAAGATGATGGGAAAATTTTATCCATCAGGAGAAACTGTTGTTAATTAGTGAAAAATATTCAGGGGAATTAATTTGAGCAACACAATTTGCTATTTGTGAAGAACTTTGGTTAAAAAAAACAAACAGAAAAGATTTAATTCACTGTCTTGCCCATAGTCCAATTTTCCTACCTGCTGGCACCTAAAACGGTGATAAAAGAAGATAAAGACAAGTACAGAGTGGTTGCAAGTGTTCTGGTACTGAACAGGAATTTAGAATGAAATCAAGACCCTCCAAAATTTTTGACACAATCGAGAAGTGAATTATTACACTTAAGATATTGAAAGTATAGAATCACATCTACAGGTCAGATCAGAAAGAAAAAGAATTTAAAACTTGTTTCTCCTCTTCTGTATGACTGTCCTAACAATCAAATTAAAAGATCCGTTTCCTTGCATTGATAAATACACGTGAAATTACTCAGACTTCAGCTAGAGGGACTTAATTCTGTCATGTTTTCTATCTGAAATTGACAATCACTCAGAACTATTAAGGTTTTAACTATTAAACATTTTAACTATCAAGTAATAAATTCAAGCAATATCTTCTCTCCCCCCTCACCCTCCCCTCCCCCCAAAAATTTTCATTTGAGGTTAGCAATTGCATTTGTCACTTGACTCAATTTGGTATGTGGATTTTAGAAAAATTGCTATGTGCTACTTTAGCTTTTGTGGTGACACATGAAACTGAATTCAAATAGAATTGAGAATAAGAGAGACTTGGTTTGGCTCTATATTCTCCCATTGTGGTTGTTTCTATAGGCTCAGACCAGCAATGTTGCAATTGTGGCTTTTCAAATGTATTTGGAGTCACTTAAATGTGTCTTATCATATCACATACACTCTTGCCAGTACTATTGTGACCTGCCTGTAATAGCAATTCCAGAAGATATTTAAATATTACTACTTCTGTTGTCTCCATAGAGCACAGCATCTCTAAAGAACTGGTTTATGGCACCATTGAGGCTCACCTATTTCTAAGGCCTGGTGATCAATTTGAGAACCAAGTTGAGGAGTTTAGCCTTTCTGCCAAAGATTTGAAAAGTGTATTTAGCTTTGGCAGGAGTTTATAGCATTAGAGTTGCAAAACAGATTGTTTCTTGTGATGATTGTGTAACTACTTGATTCTCCTGGTGATGAAACAGCTGCAGCCACTGCTATCTTCAGATTTTCAACATTAAAGTGCTGAGAACATGATCGAAGCAGCTGATAGTAGTATCAGTGAAATTAATTAGTTAGGGATTTTGTTCCTTCCAGGGTGGACAGATCATATAACATTTTTTCTGTGAAAAAAATGGAAATTTCACTTGTCAGAATATTGACAAGTTTTTTGTTTTGTTTTAGAGTAAAATTTCACAGTAGTGTAGACGTTCTAGCAGAAAAGTTAATGCATCTCTTGAGACTGTAGTACAAATTATATTTGGAAGTTGAAGAGGTTCCTGGACTCTCTGAGAGACCACAAAAGTAGTTTAACATTTACCCCATTCAAGTAATGCTTAGAAACCCAGACTATGAATTGGACGGAGCAGAAATGTTTTGCCTTGTTTTTCTTACTTGTATAACTACTCATAATAATATTTTAAGAGCAAAGGAAAATACAATTAGGTGTGGTCTATATCGGTTATTTATGAAGGAGTTAAAAACTTTGGGAGAAAGAGCTTACTTTTCTATATCATAGCTGACAAGATGAGAGACATAATTTGTTTCCAAATTACAATATTAAATGGTTATAATGCAGGAATCAGGAATCTGAATAAGAATCCACATCCTCCTTAATACAGCCTGGTTCTAAAGAGGGAGAGGAAATTGTGTTGTGCTGTGGTTTTCTGATGCTTCCATGAAACTAGAGGCATATCCTTTAATGAAAGGTTCCTTTTGGAATTGTTGGTTTGGATAACTTTTATTTGAGATTGCTACTATATTAAGATTTAAATTATTTTCCACTAAGTGCTTGTTCCTTCTTCCAACTTTTAGTCCCTGGATTCCAAAAACCATATTAGAAATTGGTTGGTAATATACATCCTTTTCTGTTTCATTGGAGAAGCTGACCTAGTTAATCAGGTCTATTCCAATGAAAGGTTGGCTGTCTCATTTATGTTCCCTACAAATTCTGTTTAATGCAAGTCTTTGATTTTCTTATAATTGACCAAAATTGAAGTAGAAGCACTTTGAATTTTACAGTAGGATAAAATGGGCTTTAGTGCCAAATCTCTCTTACCATAGTGTAAAAATTCAGCTTTAAGTCCGTATGTAAATTTTAATTGAAAAGATGACTGATACTTTATGTCTGAAGTAATTTTATCCAGTTGATATAAAAGCAAAAATCAGTAAGACTGAAGCAATCCATACCATCAGGGCACCATGCTGCTTATTCATCATTGCACTTACTCCAGAGCTCTCTCGACTGAAATAATGTTGGTTTCTTTTTCAGTTATAGGGCATAGGCATCCTACTGGACTGTGAGGGACTGAACTATTATCCAAAACTAAGAAATTAATCTATCATAGGAAATTTATAAAATTGAAAGTCTTTATTGTGTTGTTGTGTACAGTATATGATCAACCCACTTTCTGAGCTTGTTCATAACTATGAGTTAGTTGAGGAAAAAACTTTTACAATCGAGTTTTGATGTGTAGTCCATAGTAAATGCTATTTCCAAAGTTGGTGTTGATTTGCACTCAGCCTTACTTACTCAGTTCTTATTTTGCTGGATTTGCATAATAGTATTAATATGAGAAATATTACTCTTAATAGTAGCACTGGAGGTGCAGAACTGATTATCAGTGAACTATAAAAACTTCTTAATCTCAGTATTCACTTGAATGCCCTTCCAAGAGCACATACAAATGAAAGGATAAGGACAGAACCCGAAAAAAGCCACTAATGTTAATTTTCTTCCACTTAATCTACTTATTCCTAGGAGTTCTTAATTATGCCAAAGAAAGTGATCTATCCTTCCATCTCAATTCAATTAATTCAACAATTAATCAGGAATGCTGTATCTTAATGAGACTCACCCACACTGTGGCTTTCCACTCAGTGCAGTTCTCATGTTAAACTCAGTAATTAGCACAACAATACAGGTTCACGTTTGTTTTCTTGCAAGATGTTCCCTCAAGGATCTCCTCGTAAATGAGCTCTATGGTTCAAGGATTTTCTGTGGTGTAAACACACTAGAAAAGTCAGGAGGAGTAGAATGTTGCCCTCAGATATGGTTTCTGCATCATGAATAGGATGGAATGAGAAACAGAATTATAAAGGTAATGCCTCCATTGGAGCAGTGTGTGAAGGGATAAGACAAATTTATTTGAAACTTGAGGCCATGTTGTGGTGGGTTGACCCTGGCTGGATGTCAGGCATCCACCAAAGCCACTTTATCTCTCCTCTCCACAGCTGGACAGGGGAGAGAAAAATATAATGAAAGATTCATGTGTTGAAATGAGGACAGGGAGAGGTAACTCACTGTTTATTGCCATGGGAAAAACATAGTTGACTTGGGAAAATTAACTGAATTTATTACTGATCAAAATCAGAGCAGATAATGAGAAATAAATCTTTAAAACACCTTCCTCCTTCTCATGCTCTATCTCCTCACCTCAGTGGCCCAGGGGAACAGGGAATGGGGTTTATGGCCAGTTCACCACAGTTCCTGCTGCTGCTCAGGGATAGGAGTCCTTCCCTTGCTCTAGTGTGGGATTCGTGGATTCAGCCCTCCATTAACTTCTCCAACATGAGTCCTTCCCACGAGCTATGAACATCACAAACTGCTCCAGCATGGGTCAGTTTTCCATGGGGTTCAATCCCTCAGGCAGAGCCCTGCTCTAGTGTGAGGCCCCTACAGTGTCACAGGTCCTTACCAGGAAATCTGCTCTAGTGTGAGCTCCTCTCTCCACAGGTCTGCAGGTCCCTGCCAGGAGCCCGCTCTAGCACAGGACTCCCATGGGTTCACAGTTCCTTTTGGTGATGTACCTGATCTAGCATGGGTCTCCTCCATGGGCTGCAGGTGGATCTCTGCTCTCCCATGGACCTCCAAGGGCTGCAGGGGCACAGCTGCTTCTCCATGGTCTGCACCATGGACTGCAGAGGAATCTTAGCTCCCATGCTCTAGAGTAACTCTGTCTCATCATTCTCCACTGTCCTTGGTGTCTGCAGAGTTGTTCCTCTCATGTATTCTCACCCTGCTCTTCTCTGGCCAAAATTTTATCTCCACAAAATTTTTTTTTCTTCTTAAATATGTTATCACAGAGGTGTTACTGTCATTCCTGATTGGCTCAACCTTGGCAAGCAGTGAGTTTCTCTTGGAGCTGGCTGACACTGGCTTTCAGACATGGGGGAAGCTTCTAGCAGCTTCTCACAAAAGTCACTACTGTAACCTCCCTGCTATGAAAACCTGGCCACACAAACCCAATACACATGTTAATGCAAATAAATGAACGTAAAGAACTGATGGCAGCTGCTAAATCCTATCAAGGTGTTATTGCATCTGAACATCTAAAAGTTCTGTGTTTTTACAAGTGGAAGAAAATAATACTGCCAATGCATTTAGCCAAAGCCAGTGTTCCATGAGAAGAAATGAAATGTAAGGTTTCTTGCTTGTCAGGTTGTTTGGCTTCATAACAGTATTGGGTCCAGTTCAGTTGACATGGCTGGAGAGCCCTTGACCTTTAGGCAAAACGGAGTGTTTACTGGAGGGATTAAATTGTTGTGGAGAGCAAAGAACTGAACTTCCCCATGGCATGAAAAAAGAAGAGATTTAAATGAAGAAAGTATTCATGCTTTCTTCTTCACTCCTTGAGACCTGTTCATTTCAATCAAGCCCCATAGTGAGCTAGAGGGTTTGCACTGAGTGTTTGATTTGCTGTGCTCTTCTTTGGGAGGCTTAGGAAAATAAAATCTTCCTTCTTACTATCATTAATATTAATCAAATAGGATAGAATGTCAGACTTTAGGCATGGGCAAGTGGCTTGGAAAGAGAAACTCCAGGTTTTGTGAATTCAGGTGTTCTGGTCTTTGGTTTTGGACCTCACTTTTCTGCCAGACGTTGATACAAAGAGCAGAAAGGCAGTATGTCATTCCAGCTGGGTAGCCTAGTTTTAGACAGCTGGAAGAAAAATCGAAATAACCAAGTTATTAAAAGAGAATTAAAAGAGCTACCTGGTGTGCTACAGGAGAGCCTTGGTCTTGGTCTTTTTCCTTTCCCCTTGCAATGATAACTTCATGAAGCAGGTCTTGTGAACAGCAGCAACATCTTGACCTTTACTGAGCTACCTCTGATCATTCATCTTCCCAGAGCCCTGATGTAGGTGCTGGTTATGGTCACCCTTAAGTGGCCCAAGATATCACTTGCAATCCTTGAATTGTCTTGCTTTTCCTTCAGACAGAAAAGTAATGATAGATATCCACCAGAATACTGCTTTGGGGGAGTAGGAAAAAGAGCAGAGTGAGATGTTTTGTGCTATGCTGCTTTTGTACTATCCTTCACAGAGACTGAAAATGGGGCCTGGGTGCTTGGGTAAAGCCACATGGCAAAAATTTAACACAAATACTGGTAAAGCCACATGGCAAAAATTTAACACAAATACTGGCAGCAGAATATTTGGAGCAACAACCAGGTGCTTACAAACGTTACCTCAAGAAACCAACTGACACAATTGATTAAAACAGACACTAAAACTTGCAAGTTATAAACTCCAGCTACCTTTTTTCGTGCAAAGACAAAAATATTTTACCCAAAGACAAAAAAATAGACTTAGCTTTACAGACAAATAAAGGCAAAGCTGAATTACTTCTTCTGGCTTTGCACCACACAGAGTTGAATTTAGAAGAGCTCTAATTTCTGTATGTCAAGCCTTGTAGCTATGCACGTAATTACTGCCAGAATTGGAATAACCTCATTTCTGATCCACTTATGCAAATGTATACAAATATTATAACCACAAAAGTGTTTTTAGTTCAAAAATAAAAGAAGACACTACGTCTGGCTATGCTACAAAGGAACTGATTTATGCATGTTAATGTCCAGAGACCATCAACACACTGGGACTGTTATCAAATAACCTTAAGTTCCTGGATCAAATCAGTATAAAGATTATTTGAATAGTTCTTCTGTATCGTAGCATGCACATTTATAATGCTTCTGAATAATTAAAAAGCATGCAATGTTCGATTCAAGTACGAAAATGTTCATGCTTATCTACCTTGTAATAAAATGCATATGATAAAAAATGGCTTTTTAAAAAAACAGGGTAGGATCCTGGAACTGATAATTTATAGAGGTCTAAATGTTCTGCTACTCAAATGCAATGTACGGACAACTAGTGTGTTGATGAGTAAAAAGGAGTCTCTTGTGATTATATGGCTATTTAGCATTAAAGATAAAATTAAAATGAAGTAAAATCTATTTTCTTTTCAAGGTGAATTACCAAGCCACTAAGGAGACTGAATCTGAGACATTTTTGTACTTGCAAGCACAAATGATGTTATTATTAACTTTAATTTTAATCCTCAAAATTGTACTGTCAAAATATTTTAGACTTAACTCTTAGATATGCATACAAAAACCCCTAGCTTCCTAACTATTACTGATGAAGTGTTCCTGGACTGTGGAAAATACAGGCAGAAGAGGCTTCTCCTTAAGGAAACCTAATAAACTGAATTCTGACCTAAAATGTGAGACAGCTGATGCACTCAGAGACAACAGTTTTTCAGGTCATAGTGACTAAAATACTCAGTATCTGAGCTGAAAGAGTGGAGCTGCAATGATTGTTTACTAGCACACAATCTCCTCTTAAATCATACCCAGCTTATTGGGGAAATACTTAAATTAGACTACAATGGTTCTGGTATTGCAAGTTATATGTGAAATAATAAGAAACCTGGTCTTTTTGGGTAGGCATAAGAAAGGAAAGCAAGAAAATAAATCTTAAGGAGGGCAGTTCTTCCCACATTAGCATTCCTACCAAAATCCCACAAATATAGAATATATTGTACTCAACCAACAAATAAATATTTCTTCCTCTGGGAGGAAATGAAATGGTTTCTTTTTTAATACAAGAAGCATGCTAAAGACTTTCAAGCTTTTAATTCTCTTTTCCCATTAACTCCCCAGGAAAGTCAAAGATACAGAAATAGAATCCACTGTAGAACTATTGTGAACCCTCTATTTGCATTTAAGCACTCTCCCAGTGCAATACTTGCTTTAAACTGTTTTTCTATAAACTGTACTTAACATACCAGTGAGTTGAGAGCTCAAAAGAAGGCACTGGAGTAGATGGTGCAAATTCATGGCCTGTTGGTCTACGTTCCTTTGGTCAAAAATATGCCAAGATAGTTACAAACATCTGTGGACTATGGGAAGACCTGTAATAACTAGAAGACTTAATATTTATCTTTAATATGTTTGGGGGTGTGGGGTTTCTTCTGATTTTGATAGATGTGATCACACAGTTGTAGTCTGAACCCTTAGTTTATTGTTACATAGCATGAGAGAAAAGCAGAGTGGACAATTCAGTAGACAGTGGACTACTAAAACTCATTATTCAGTTCCAGCATGTTACTAGTGATAGCAGTTTGAGTATTTGATAATTTTGCTCAAAAAATATGTTCCCATGTCTTATTTCAATTTATATAATATGCTAATTAATTTTTCTAACTTTTGAAAAAGTAAGTGGATTTTCCTCTTTCTTAGGTTTTGCAAAGGCCTGACAGACTGAATTGTCCACTAGCCAAGGGGCATTTTTTGAGAATGTCAGAGAAAACAATATTTTCAATAGCAATGTGTTTTATTTATATACATCAACTTAATGTCTGCCTATATATAGTGATCAGCTTTTTTTTTTGAGCAATATATGCCATCTATAAAGACAAAACAGGTTTTTTAATGTTGTTTAGAAAGAGCATATTGATTTTGCTTGCCCCTCAGTTTTCCATTGGAGATTATATTATGGGTTCTATTCAAAGCCAAGAAAAAGAGAAAAAGAAAAAGAAAAAGAAAAAGAAAAAGAAAAAGAAAAGGAAAAAGAAAAAGAAAAAGAAAAAGAAAAAGAAAAAGAAAAAGAAAAAGAAAAAGGAAAAGAAGAAAGAGAAAAAGAGAAAAAGGAAAAGAAAAAAGAAAAAGAAACAAAAAGAAACGAAAAGAAACGAAAAGGAAAAAAGAAAAGAAAAGAAAAGAAAAGAAAAGAAAAGAAAAGAAAAGAAAAGAAAAGAAAAGAAAAGAAAAGAAAAGAAAAGAAAAGAGAAAAGAAAAGAGAAAAGAAAAGAAAAGGAGAAGAGAAGAGAAGAGAAGAGAAGAGAAGAGAAGAGAAGAGAAGAGAAGAGAAGAGAAGAGAAGAGAAGAGAAGAGAAGAGAAGAGAAGAGAAGAGAAGAGAAAAGCACTGTCAATGTGAAATGATGGAGAACCACAAAAGATTATATGTTATTAAAAAGAATGAAATAGAACGAAGTATGTATGAATCACAGCTATGGCAACACAACATTTGCCTCTTTGCTCTTTACCAAATTTATAACTAGCTGTGTGACCTTCTGTAATAGTTAGTCCCTGTTCCCTCGAAAAACAGGACCATCATCCCCAAAAAGGTGGTACTTTCCTGGTGACTTCTCCCCAGACCTGGAACTTTAGTCCTTAAATACAAAGTTGCCTGTATTGCCTACTTCAGGACAAAGAAATCCAAAGTAAAATTTTATCACTTCAGACTATTGTTCGGAAATAATAATAGAGCTGAATTATGAGCTTATATAATTATGAGCTTATTATAAGCTTATAATGAGCTTTCTGAAATGTGTCATTCTCTGTAATCTTACCCAAAAAATATAGTTGGACTGGGTTGATTTTGTTGAAAGAAAGGGAGAAGAAATGCATGTTGCTTACTATGGAAGGCTCAGAAATTGTTTTGTTTATACTCTCTTCTATAATGTTTTGCTTTGTCTTTAAACAACAAAGAGCCACCCCTAAGATATTTTCCAGTACTAAAGTTGCCCAAAATTATGTTTCAGTGTGTATAGGGCCAGAAAGACTATTGGATTGGACAGGTTTTCACATAACCTAAAATAGTTTGGATATATTCAGACAGCAATGTGCAAAAGGGGTATTTCCCTTGTCATAACAATCCATCCCAGACAAGACCTTTCATTTCCGTCTACACCACAAGAGGGAGAAGGTGATACTTAAATGTTTGGTGCTTGAGGCACAGGAGGCAGAAGGAAAGTGATTGGCTCCTTTTTTAGTATCGTGAAAGATTAGACATCCTCCTCTAGAGCATCCACAAAATTTCAAATCATCATGTTTGGGCTGCAGAAGAAACTTAGAAATGCCTATCTATCAATTTATGTGTAAATTTGATGTCTCTTGAAATGTTGTTTATTGTTTTCCAGTAGGAATTTCCATAATCTTATAGCAGGGAAGATATCTCGTGGGTATTTCTCAAGAGGTATGATAACATTTTCTTCCCATTAATGCATTTTTTGAGTAGAATGGGGATTAAAGTACTCTAGTTGCACAGTAACTAAACCATAATTTTAAATTCTTCCAGTATGGACATGTAAGCACCAATGTCTTTCTGCACAGGTAGTTGGATAGTTCAGAAAACATAATTTGAACCTTTTTTATCATTACTGGACTTGAAAAGTAAAGACTTTTTGTTGGTAATATTTCCCTATTTGTTATTTGTAGTTTGTGTGTAGAGGACAGCTCCTGCATAGAGAAGTAGCAATCATTTAAATAAACGTTACTGAGAACTAGGTTATTGACTATTTGCTGTGACAATTAATGTGCATCATAGGCATGATTATACGTTTTTGTGTAGAGACAAAATTTTCCTTTTATCTTGACAATAATAAAATGGCTTAGCATTAGATGACATTTAAAGCACCATCTAATCTGTCAGACAAAGCACACTAACTCTACTGTCAGTGGCAGAATCTCTCCTCTTGTACTGTATGTGGATTATTCAGAATAATGGGAATGTTCCAATACTTAGGCTGGGAGACTGGACTGCTGGATTTTGTTATTGCTGCTGTCCCTGAGTGTTGGCAGTGTGAAAGTAATTGTAATAATATATTTGAATCTTAAATTTTATTCTTGATTATCTTATATGTTGGGTGTTTTTTAGAGAATATTATTTGTCATAATTATTATTTTAGTATTTTCATATCTTAGAAAACCTGATCACTCAGAGGAATTCAGAAAACCCCAGTCCATAAGTGAACTGTGACAATGCATTCTGCTGTTACCCCCAGTTATAGAACATCATCTGACTTGTGAGAAACACAAACCACGTTATGAGCCAGTGTGGAGGGGCACTAGCTTGCATTTGCAATCTTGTATCATATCACGAATAGATGGAGGAGCAAAATAAACGGCTGTCACATTTTCCAAGCTGAAACCACCAAGACATATCTTGTTAAAAGTTTCTAATTTTTTTAAGTCTTGGCTATTCTTGGAACTTGAGTGTATTTCAGCCTTCTGAAACTTAACCTAAAGGCAGTTAATTTGTATTATTACTTTTTCTGCATACTTCAAAAGAAATAGGTTGGCATTTGTAGCTTTTATACTCTGTCATCTTTCAGTAGAAATTCGTACATCAAATATCTTGCTGTTTATATTCTTGCTGTTTATGTTCTTGCTGGCAAGAAATCTAGATACACCTCAACGTCTGTTTAATACAGTCTCTTCATTTAAAATACAAGCATCGGGCAAAACTAAATAAAAAGTATCTAGCAGGGAGTCTGGAGGGTTGTGCTGGGTTTTTTCTTCATATATTAAATGACTTTTGACCACAATGCTGCATTTCATCTAGATTTCCTGAACAGGTGTTTAAAGGAAAAAAAAAATACATTTCCTATCTCTCTCTTATATTTAGTACACAACTATAGCACAAGATTGTACAACTTATTTGCATTTTTTAGGGTGCTTGAGCATTAAGCCATATTTTGCACATATCAATAAAGTATTTACCTTGGTCATATATCCAACTAAATTTATAACTCCATAACTTTACTTTTTTCCTCAGTCCAATTTTATTACTATTATTGATGTTGAAATGTTGTTTTCTTCAGATCTAATGATTTGCAGAAGGATCTCTGAACATATGGACTCATAAAATAAAACTATGGATTCATAAAATAATGAATATTCATCGTTTCAGCTATGACTCTTACCACTAAAATGTTACAGTTGGGATCTTTTACTCTGTCATTAGACATTTTTAAAGCCTAGATTTGGTCTTTTCCCAAACAAAAATATTTTGGAAAAGCACAGATAAATACTCTTCAACTTTTTAAAACTAAAAGTAATGTGAAATGATACTATTTTCTCCATCTTATAGAAGCAATGAATGTTGTCTTTAGATCACTCTTAATACTGATACAGGTGAAAGGGGAGCTAGAAAGTGAATTTCTACAATGAAATGACTCCGTAGTATTTTCAACACAAGATTAAAGAAGAAAAACTTGCACAATTGAGTGTATTAAATTAAATTCACAACAATAACCCTAATGTTCCTGATTGTACAGCCTGAATTCAGCAACAACTCTTTCTACAGTCCTGGGAAATAATTTTAGTGGAGTCTGAATAGCTGGCTTTTATAGAAACTTCCAGAAAAATGATCCCTTTTTTTTTTTTTTTTTCAAACTGACTATTAGAATCAGAAGATCTAGGAGAACAACAGAGCCAAGAAAACTGACTTTTATGTGGCTCCTTTGAATATAACATGCTGTACTTTCACCCTATGTTTTTAATTAGTTTTTTTTACTAGCCTTGAAGAATAATCTACATCTTGGTTAATTTTCTTACATTCCTAATGTAGCCAATAAATTTGAGGGTAAAAATAATTTGAATAAAGAATGCTGATGTTAGAGCTATTTCTCCCAACTGAAGCATGACTCTTCAAGGGTAGATCTTGACTTCTCCCTTTCATGGAATAATATTCTTCAGACAAAAACAGACATATAAACACATTCTTGTGCACCTAGCTCATCAAATATAAGTATTTCAAATATTTATCTTCATAAATATGTATTTATCTTCTTAATGTGTGTGTCAGAACAGTAATAGATATACATAGTAACATCTTGTGACCTAGATGGGAAAAAAATCTTTGAAAAATACTTTTACTTTTGTAAAGAGTTAAATAATATGTCAAATTCACATATAATACTGTAATAGAAGGCGTGTCTATTTATATTTATGCATTTATATCTAAATAATACCATGGAAAGGATCTTTTCTTGGTTCTCTTTTTCCTTCTACTAATAAACAATTCATATTTCTCTTGTCCATATTTTTTTCCCACAAGTATTTTAATTTCAATATATCTCTAAGGAGCTTAAGGAGTTTTCTTGCTTGTGTTTTTTTGAGGATTTTTAAAATTCTATTTATAAATCTGATTCCTGGCAGGTACATAAATGCATGTGTAATGTCCAAATGGAGAAAGATTAATTGTTTTAGGTAAATATGAGCATTTTATTAGTCCTGCAAAATTGGAGGCCATCGTTAGTAAGACTTTTCTTTATATTCTTTAGTTAACATTGCTAGGATTTTTATGAATATTTTTATAGATGGTATTTGAAAGTCTTTTCTAATAGCAGCTTGCTGCTTAACCATACTCTATTAAAACTAGACAGGCAGTAAAATAATTTTCATTAACATACGCCTACACCTACCTTTAATGCTCTAATTAATGGAATTCTTTACATTGCTTTTTAACACAAACAAAAAGAAACAGGGCATATTGTGACACTCTGTGACACCCTGTGGCTCCTGGTAAGGTTGTCATAAAAAAAAACCCCAAACAATAAAAACCCCAGACAAGATCTGCCATTCTGCTCTCTTACAAAAGAAGCTAACAAAAATGTTATCTGCAGCTGTGAAATGGTTTGAAGATTTAATTGAGAAATTTTTAACATTTCATTTGAGGGAGTGAACAAGTCTGGGACTTTCCCTTCCTGAGAAAAATTGCCCATGGAGTGCAAGTAGGGATGACTCAAAGTTACTGAGCTATATAGAATTCATCAACTACAATTTGCTCTTAACTCACTGGCAATGCTTACGACTTTGCATGAAGTGTTTGGGAAACTAGCCAAAGACAGAGGAATAATTGCCCCTCATTTATCAAGAACTTATACAAACCCAATCCCTTACCTTGCACATAAAGCAGTGGTATCCAGATTGTCCGTGCCTTTGTGTTTACATCTGTTAGAACTTCTTAACACAAATGGCTTGAATTAGGCTTAAGAAAAATATCTGGGATTTGGGTGGGGTAACTTTGTTTTCAGGTTTTCTAGGGGTTTGGTTGCTTTTTTAAAAAAATATTTTAAATAGGCTTTTGGGTGTGTGCCACAGCTTTAACCAAGACAGATTTAAATGTTCTGTTAATTGATAAGATTCCAGGGGTGGTTCTCACATTCACATCGTATTTTCTGCAGTGCAACCTTGCTAAGGTTGGAGTTTAGCTCATGAAAAAAAAAAAAAGTCTCCTTGCTTTGGTGCCAGGGAACTGAAGGGAACTGAAGTAGACTTTGAAGTCTTAGATATATTTGCAGAATGGGGATACTAGGCAACAACACTTTTTTTTTTCTTCCCACAGAGCCTCTCTAAGCCTTTTCAGTTCCTTTGTAAAGGCATCATTCACAGCACTAAAATGGTCTTTTAGTCTTTCTGCTCATGCACTCTTGACTTATGTCCTGAGAAGAGATCTGGCAGGCAGGGATTAGGTTTGTGAATGTGGTACCTGTGCAGCAGGGGCCTGGAGGAAGAGGGACCCTCAGCCACCCCCACAGCCCCCTCGGTTTTCACACCTGATGCCCTCTGATGTTAGGCTCATCCTAACACATCCATGTTTCACATCCATGGTGTGATATTCCGTGGCCTTCCTCCTGCTTTAGGACCCATCATGGCCAGCAATGGGATCAAGGTGAAGAAGAGACCTGAGGCTGCATTAATATAGGGTTAGCTCTTGGACAGGGGTGTGGGGCACGAGTCACAAGTCCATTGGCACCACTGGGTGTGATTTATACTGACCAAAGGGGTCTTGGAGATGAAACCTTGGGTACAAAATTATGCATGTCCCTTGAGACAAGCAAATAAACAAATGGTTATGTGCGAAACAGGTGTAGTAGTGTTAGAAAAAAACTACTAATTGGTGTCTATTTATATAGTGGCTTATGCATATGCTAAACCTGCATATCCACATACCTGCATGCATGTCCTGTGCTGCTCTGCCAGGTTTATGTGAGACAGAGAGAAACATCGGATGATCAGCTGCTCTACAGCCTGGGGTATGCCAGAGCATGAGGAAATATGCAGAATTGCCTGTGCTGACTGCCATGCTATGGATTTTGGAAGTCAACTCTTGTAGTAAAATTTGTCTCGCCCTTGGACATCTTTAGAGTTTTTGAGCCCCAGTGTATTGACCTGTAAAACACAGACAGAGGTCACTTATCTCCTAGGAAGCAGAGTTTATTCATCTACAGATTAATATTTTGAAGTGGTAAAATAGGTTTAGAAGAGAAGCGTATACTCCTTAAATTAATTCTGCTAAATAATTGTTGCTAATGCCAAACGTGCAAGAGTTCAAAATCACAACTTTTAAGCGTTATTGCAGACTGAGCTACCACATAGCAAATGCAGCCTAAAAAACAACCCTATCACTCTCTATGCAAATACTGCAAGGATTGTAACACAAAGATGCGATACCAGTTAATCAACGAGATGTAGAGAAACCCCAGTTAAAAAATTCCGCAGAAAAATTCTTAATCTTTATAATCTTCATGTTCTGCTTTCACTTTAACATCTGCAGTTCTGCTGTCTTCAATAATATTGTTCAATTTTAAATCAGAGGAGATTTTTTATTAGTCTTATTTTTGGTTGATGTAGTCTTCATAGGTTATGGTTTGCAATTTTCTAATTTCTGGATTTGTAAATTCTGGGGGAAACTCTCTTTTAGAGTGTTTAGATAGAAAGACATGGTGTCTGGGATGCCCTGTCCATCTGGCTGATATCCCACAAACACAGCTTCTATAAATTTTTAAGTCCTGTGTAGTATTTTAAGAAAAAATATTGTTGGAAGTAAAGACTGTTCACATGTTTTTTTGAGAAAGCAGTGGTCAGTAATAGTCAGTTTGGGCTAAAGACAGACCTGCAGTTCACTAGAGTAACTTGATTGCTGTCAGTTTACACCAGGAATTAGGTTTGGAGTCAGCTGAAGTCAGTGGTCATCTCTTAGCCTCGGTAGGAGGTGTAGAAATAGCAGAGACACCAGGGGAGTCAGTGAAGAACTCTACAGAGGCATGCAGTAAATACCAGATGGTATATTATGAATGCTGAACAGCAAATTAAATTGAGATAATTTTTTCATCACATCTTATTATGGGGAAATTATTTCAAAGGATTCTGCTGTCTTTGGAGAAATGCACTAATTTTAGATCCTGAATGTTTTTCCCTTGAACTGTGAGCGGTTGGCCTTGAGCGGCAGAGGAAATGGTAAAGGACAGCAGCCAAAGCTGGTGGAAAACAGCTGATAGCTGATTTTTCTGAGCAAAAGTACAGCTGCAAAATGCTTAAAATTGCAGTGTGTAACACGCAGAGTGATTTGAGCCAGGTTCTCAAAATGCAAATCAATCTATATCTGTTTCTGCAGTGCTGTGCTCCTTGGAGTTGCACCATTGTAAAACGTCTAGGAAAAAATACTCAAAACATCTTTTCTCTATTTTTTTTTCCATCTGAAAATCATGATGCCAAGTCTTCCTTAGTTTTACATAAACTGCCAGAGTGTTGTTGCCATTACTCTTAACTCCCACTGCTGTGCCTACAAAAAGAAGAAGACCTGGTCATGCTGTCTCATTATAATTGATCTTCCTTGATTTTTTGGGCACTTGTAGGATACTCTCATCTGCTGCAGCTGCTCTTGCAAAAATGTCAGATAATCTATAGATGCTCATCTTCATTACAGCTGAGAGGCCATCTGGATGTAAAAATAAAAAAAAATCATCTGAATGTGAAAGAATAATTTAGAATTTTATAATGTGGTGTAATGGACACATACATTCCATGGAGTCCAGAAAATAAGCAGAGAAAAGGATAGTAGTAACACAAAAAAATTAGCTCAAGACTTAAAGTGTTTACTGATGAGTGTTTCAGCTGCTGAAGCTGCTGCTGCCAGTTATGGTAATTAACTTCTAGGACCAAGGAACACAGGTTTTTAATGTAGGACAGGACATCAGTGATGCAATGACAGCTGTGAGCATATTTGAGAATAGAAATTTGCCAGTGAATGACCTCTATATTCCTAGTTCTCTAGGAAGAACTAAATAGGGAATTCTCTGATGAGACTCTTTAGTATTGTAATATATTCTTAATGCTTTAGAATCAACTTCCTGTCTTTTAATTAAATATCCTTCAGGAAAGGATTCTCGGGTCTAGAATAGAAGCTGTTCAAAACCAGAGAAAGGGATCCTTATATTGATTGATTTGCCTAGGTTTGTCTCTTTTCCCTGTTTTCAGAATTCTCTCAATATAGAATGGATTTTTTTCTTTTAATAGTAATCACTAAGTTTCAAAATGTGAAAACAGTTTCTTGGCCAACTCTTGTCAAGAAAGGCTAAATCAGATGAGATCTGTGAAACGAGAAGAAATCATGTTATAACTTGGTTCTTTATATGTTAGAGTAGGTTTTAGATACCAGTCTGATTTTTGAGACAAAATTAATTCACTTGCAATAACAGCAAATACATAAAACCAGCTTTCAGAAAACTGCAATCTGAGAGGAAATGAACCTATGGTCAAACAACATCAGTTACAAGTTTGAAAGCATGGCAGGCTACTTCCAGCCAGGTGTGGTCACTGGAGGTTCCCAATGTGCGTTCCTGCTTGATGTTGCCAGCTGGTGCCAACATCTTTTGAAAAATGCAAACAAAAGGGAATATTTATTAACCAAAAAATCAAGTCTTACCCTGACCTCCATGGGGAATGAGAAGCAAATTGCCCTGGGGAAAGCAATAAATCCTCCTTGATGTAAAATCATGCCTTTCAGTTTGAGGTCATAATTACTTTGTTGTTGATGCTTAAAGCTGTGAAAAACTGAAGTGCTATATATGAAAACTTTCCAAGAATTAGTCTTTTCATGCTGAATTATCATAAATTCACAGTTCTAACTGTTTTTTACTTGATGTAGGATTCAGACAGGATTTATTAACTCTCTGTGCTGGCCCCTTCTCTCCATCCTTTAAGAGACAAAGTGACAACCTTCTGTCCCCATACATGCACGCATATACTAAGGGTCAAAATGTAATTTTTAGGAACAGCCAATGGAGAATTCCATCTCCCTTAGAAAATAATAATAAAAAATAATTATCAGTTTTAAAAAACACTCCAACTCCATCTATTCAGGAAAAATACTATTCATATGTATTTGAATCATTAATGAATATAATGCGCTGCAACAATTGCAGTGAGAATGACAACGCAAATAGAGCTAGAAAAAGGAAAAATTAAAACATTTTCTAACACAGGACAAGACTACTCTTTCTACTGTCTCTCTTTTATATTATCTTTAATTATTTTTATTATTTAATTAATAAATTTCCATAAAAGTCTTTATTTACATATTTAACCTTTTTGTGAGGTTTATCCCTTCTTGGAAAGCTGAAGCAAACTTTAAAATAAACCAAACCAAATGCAATAGAAAAAAATGTTGAATCCTGCTGTGTGAGTGATAAGGCATATCACAGAGTAAAATTCCTTTCTCTTTCTCTTCTGTTTTTCCTAGTTTACCACACTGTGATCTAGATGTACTCCGTTTATGACAAATCATTTGTCAACATTCTCTTGCAATTTTCTGTGTGAAAAATTAAGCTATACTGCTGTGGCTAACTGTTTTGTTGCCTCTGTAGCTGCCAGCTTTTCTGTCTACTTGCTCTTCTTAACAACAAAATATATTTAAAGATTGTTTTGGTTCAAGAGGTTGTGCCAGAATGTTTTTA
This sequence comes from Acridotheres tristis, assembly GCA_037013685.1. NCBI lineage: Eukaryota > Metazoa > Chordata > Aves > Passeriformes > Sturnidae > Acridotheres > Acridotheres tristis. The sequence goes on along the minus strand of CM072886.1, from coordinate 56,204,888 downwards.
GTGATCTTCTCTGTTTACATTTGACGTCTATTATAACAGCATAGCCTGAGTTTTTCCCACAGACTTTAATAAATGTTGACTTTTTTGAACACAGTTCTAATTTATGCAATACAACATCTCTGGGTACTTCTCAAGGTGATTTTTAGTCTAAATGAGTTTCTCTATGTAACCTTGGCTTTCTGGCACACCTGAGATGTAGGGATACTGCGTGGGGGAGAAGGGGCTGCATGGGCTGCTTCCATTGCCAAGAATTTTTTATTTCAGACAGCAACCTGAAAAATATCTGCTGCACAGATGACAATAAGCACTCTGGCAATTATTAATGCACCTCAAATCTTGCGTTTTCTCATTCTATAAAATACAAAATGCTTTCTATATTGGATGTGTCAGGACTCACTGGCAACATTGCAGTCACTGATGTACTGAGCATTAAACTAGGGAATTAATTTATGCAAATAATTAGCTCATTTCTCTCCAGTGCTTTTGTTTCAGACCACTGGACATCAAATACTAGTCAGTACCATGTTCATAATAAATGTAAGAAAAAATTGTCTTTAAATTTCAAATAGTTTATGTTATGATAGCTATCCTACCTGCTTGGCTATTCTTCTATTCCAAAATAATCCTAGAAACTAATTTCACACTAACTTTTCCATGTCAGCAGCTCTTGATGTTACCTCTGCATTATGTGTGCCGAGAAATCAAAGTTCAACTGCTCTAAAGATGTTGTCTCAATCTAGTGCATGTGCATGTAAACTTGATTTCAGAGGGGAAGGTTTTTTTTGCAGTTCAGTATGAAAGATTATGTAGTTCTCTTGCTGTTTCTAGACCTTTGCTTCAGCTCATTTTTTTTTCAACTTCAAGTATACAATTTATTATCATTCAATTTATTATATCATTTAGCATAAAATCAGACAAAGTCCGGATTTTTTTCTGAAGGGAAGATTCTGCTGTGCTTTTCCTCTGAATTTTCCACTTTGACCTTTCCATATGGGGAGACATCTCTTTCCATTTTCCCTGTGCAGTTCTGCCCTGTCAGTGTCTGCAGCTCTATCAGACCAGTGATTTCCCCAGCAGCTGGAAGTGCAATGGCAATGGGAAACTCTGGGCTCTTGTGCTGGGTTGTTTGTGAGAATGTTAACACAAAATTTTCAGAGAGACCAAGGAGAACATCTACAAAGAAACCTCTAGAACCCTGCCACAGGAGCTGGCCTGCTCCCAGGTTTCGAAGCTCTTTTTAAAACACCTTTTGAATTTCTCAAAAGAATGGGTACATGGGCACCTACCTTCATGTGACAAGTCTCCCATTCTGCTGACACAGCCACCATAATGACTTTCTAGTTTGCTTTCATTAAAGCTACTTCCTTAAATTTCAAGTGTAAAAGATGGGCTGGGATAATATTTTCTCTAGGCAGGAAAAGTCTCAAGTATCAGTACTAGGCTAAGCAGATGAAGCCTAATGGAGGACCTCTTTTTAAAATTTGATGATGAATTGCTGGTGAAAATCTAGGAATGTTTCATTTAGCCTCTTTTGTGTGTCAGATGAATGAAACAGAGGCTGTAAATTGAAAAAAAAAAAAAAAAAGAGAGAGGAAAAGAGTAATTTTTACCAGCCCAGATTAGGATATTTCTAGACGTATATAAAAAGAAAATGGAAATCACAGGGAACTTATAAAGCATCCCCAGTTCATTCATGACATATAATATGACCTAGATTCTTTGCAGCAAAAGTGCATTTTGGAAGCAATATTTTTATTTTGACATCTATCCCCACCTAGTGTCTGTGACTCTTATTTCAAAAAATTCATCTCTATTTTCTTCTTCTGATTCCTTTCATCTCCCCTTTCTCCAGCAGAGAGGAAAAGAAAAAAATCTGCTTTTTCCATAGCAATGACTTTCCTCTGCTGATAAATATGGCTTTTTTAAAGGAACTGCAGTCTTTTGATGTCTGTGGGAAGTATGCAAATATTCATTTTTCTGTACCCTACAGGAATTAACCGATTTATCTACTGAACAAAAAATATTCTCTATTAATTAAATCAATTAAGATTAGGCAAATTTTGTCCTCAGCCTCTTGCAACTTCTAATACTATGAACCTTGAGTTGTACCTTGAGTAATGTACAACTTTTCAGTAGGTTTCACATCAGTATTTTGTATTTGTACACTTACTAGCAAAAGAACTGGCATCAAATATTTTCATCACTTAGTATTTTTCCTTTTGATTCTTAGATGTATGTAAAGTCCTAATTAATATTTTTATTAGTACATTTGAATTTAATGACAATTTAAAACAAGATAATATGTTTTAAAAAATCTTATACATTTGAAAACCTTTGTACCAATGAAGGTGAAAACAAAGTTGTGTAGCTCAATGCCTAAAAGTACAGCCCATCTTTAAAGTAAATAACCACACTGTTCAGCTGTCCAAAATATGGAAGAGAAAGTCAAAGTTATTCCAAAGGAAAGAAATAGCCAATAAAATATTATAATTTATGATGCTTTTTTGATGGTTATTTAATGTCAAAACCCTTTATTTTCTCTTACAGAAATGTGACTTTATATATACAAAATTGCATTATGCTTGCAATACTAGAAATAAATTAATATTAAAAGCCAGTGGGACTGAGTGTTGATTGTTAGTCATTGTTTCTAAAGATTTCTACCCTAGAAAGACATTTATCTATCCTTTGCAAAATATTTCAATTTTATTCTTATTATTTTAGGGGAGGAAAAAAAGAAAGGATTCTTTGCTCTGTGCTTATATACATACATGATACAGTTTTTTCTAGGTTTATTGTTAGGTATAGACAATCTGTCTTGTACATTGGAGCAATATAAACATCTAGAAAACTCAAGAAATCATACCTCAGTCTAGAGAAGACAGCATCAAATGCCCTAAAATGTGAATACTATTTATTGTTATTAGTGGTTTTGGGTGACTGTGTGCAGCTTCTATAAAGATATTAACCTTTTAGAATACTTTTTTGAAAACTTTGCTGATTGTATCTCTAGCCTCAGTTTCAGTACTCAGCTTGTTTCAGAAGCTCCACCATTCAAGTATGAACATTTACTGGAACAGTTCATTGAAAGCCATAGCCATATGCCACATTTCAAATCTCTGTTTCTCGATTAAATGGCAGCTGTGTATTCCATTTAGGCCTTCTGGGGCTTGGAATATGCACTGTAAATTTCACTTCATATGCACTCTAAAATTCATTTCTCCGTGATAACCTTCTTCTAATTACTCTACAGGTGCTACTCCTGTGGTGTCATGAGATTTGTTTCCAAGCATTTTTAAGAGTTGTTATGAAATGGGGGAAAGTTAAATTAAATTGCCAATGAAATGTTTAAACTTTCTTTCTATCAGGGTAAAGTGAAACACTGTACATCTTGAGTGATGTGACCCCCAAAATAATCTGAATATTTACAAAATGCATCAAAAATCTAAGCAGTGGGAAAGAATGAGAAAAACTCTTGGTAAATGCAAGAGAAAAAATGCATATGAAAATATTTGGGAGTTATTGTGCTTAAGACATTCTGCATAAATATGAACTCCAGGGACAGAATAATTATATGCTATCATATAATAATATTGTTATGTTATCATATGTTATCATATATTAACATTCATATTATTATATGAAAAAATAAGTTTTTTTCGTTTGCTATATTACATCTTCACCCAACAGGAGTAAAAGTGGAGATAATAGCTCAGTGAAGGATTGTTTATATAAAGTTGTTGTAAAGTCTGTAAGTCCAGGAAAATTTTCTTGAGAAAACTGCCTGAAAAAGTAAAATCTAAGATCAAAAGATATTGGAGGACTGAATTGCCACAGAAATTCTGGATTTTTCAAAGCCTTTCATTATGGTAGACAAATGTGCAAGATTTTTGCAACATACTTTGCAATAAAACAACTTTATTATTTATAAGATTGCCTTTTCTGGCTTCTTACCCTGTACTCCCCCCAAGTTCTCATAAATTTTACTTACAACTCTAATTTAGTAATGGTGTGACTTTATTTCACCATAAGTGCAGTCAATTTGTGAAGGAGGAGCTAGCTGAGCATTGTAAAATAAGAAGAGGCTTATTTAATATGCTCTGAAAGAGTATAATATTGTGAAAGAACTCACAATTGGGTGTAACATAGAGCTTACTGTTAGACAATAATATTGACAATCAAATGTAAAATTTTTTGTTTTGTATAATTTACACTAAAAGAGAACATCTAAAAACTTCATTGCTTTTGGAGGAGAGTGTAATCCCCATTTTTTTTTAAGCACTGGAGTGATGAGTTTCCAGTTTTGCTTTGTCTCCTCTGTACCCACTGATATTCCAGTAGCATTTAAGATACAACCAGCATCAATCTCCTGGCATGATTCTGAAAGCTTTTCTTGCATTTTATTATAAGGAATATCCTCAACATGGCAGTGAAGTTCTGTAGGAGTGAGGTGTAAACAGATTTTGAGAAGCCTGCAGAGATTCTCTTTGCTTGCCCAGGGAAAGACAAGCAAAAGAGGCTGGCAGCCTGCAAGGTTTTGGAGCACCTTTCCTCAGGGTACTTTATTGATGAGTAGCAAGATTGGCACCCTTAAAATAGATTTCACGTTTACCCTCGTACAGAGAGATCAGCTATAAGGCATACATTGGAATGTGATGAGTCACTTCTGAACCAAGGAATAAGACTACCCGAGGTTTAGTAGAGCAGCACTCCTTCAAAAAGTTCAGACTGCATCCTTCCATGACATGAGCATATACTTAATTTTGCAGGTAGTAATTTAAAAAAAAATGAGTAAGCTGGTGTAGGCAGCATGACAAAGATGTTTAGTTGCTTGCACTGTGCAAGCACTTTGTTAATACTGTTATTTGTGAATTACTCTGGATTTGAGCCATGGAAACCTGCAACTCTTATCATGGAATGAATAATTATCACTCATAGCACTCATTACCAATAACATTTCTATTTGAGTCTTATTTTTTTTATTAATTGTATTAAGATGTTGGGTCTCATTTAAGTTTTCCAATCCTTTAATTTTGTTATCATTAAAAATTCACATATTAACATGATTAAATATCTAATTTGAAAGCTGTATCTTTTCTATCTTTGTTTCAACTGAACTCCAACAAGTGTTTGTCCTTTCTTACATTTTCAGATTTTTTTTTCTCTGTTGCAGATGATAATTTTTCCTTTGACCTTATATGTTGTGAATGGCCTTAATGAAATTAAAATTATGCTTAAAGAAGGAGTTTACCTTTATCACACTCAAAGTATTCACAAGTCAAGGAACAAATGCTCACAACATTTTTTAGCCCCAATGGCCTTAAAAGTAACACATGAAACAAACAAAAAAAGAGAGATTTTGTAATATCTGCAATAAATCAAATTACTTGGAAGAGACATATTCTTTCATTTTATGCCAGCTTACTTGAAAAGAGAATGACATTGACATCATTATTAAGAAATATGAGTAAGCAATGAAAGGAAAGCTAAGAACAACTTTCTTACTTTCTCTCAGGAATGCTGTGGTATCTGAGGTGCTCTGGGACACTCTGCCTGACTCCAGCCAGCATCCATCAGCAGAAAAGGACACAGACCTGTCAGCGTTTGTATTTAAAGAGGCAATGATGGACCTGATGACAGATTCACATGGTGATGAGTTCTTCAGCAGCCTCAGCAGCGATTTTCCTTGAAATAGCTCTGAGAAGACTGAGAGATTTCCAGTAAAATCTCAGCCTGCTGGATTTTTTAATGAGAGAAGCAATATTTATTTGTGGGAGAAAAATGCTATTACACCGATTCTGACTTTCATTTTTCATCATACAATGAGATAGGTGATGTAAGAGATTTGCAGTTTTTCCCAGACATGCAATTTATCCAACTTTAACAAAAGAGCTTATTTAAATCAGTAGCTCAAAGAATTATGTGGCAGCTATAACAGAACTGGTTTTCTTTGATACCACTCTTGAAACCTCTTCAATTCGATTCCAAGATGGTGCAGACAAAGATTAGAGTTGTTATTTCCCAGTTAACATTTTAAGTTCTTCCACTTAAAATTTGGTAAGGGTACCAGATAACTTTTTTTGCTAAAGCTAAAAGTTGAGCAAATACATAACTTTTTCAGAGCTTCAAATGTAACAGAGATCTAAATTAAAACAGGCATATTATAACAAAAAAATGTAAACATCCATAAAATCTCATTTCATTATGTGCTCAGTAACACATGGAAAATTGAATGAGACTTAAGTTGCTCTAATATAAACAAAGTAATTTTAGAAATTAGAATTTAAAAAGGTAAAATTAAAAATTAGACCACGGGTTGCACAACCTTTCTGTATAATGAAAGAGTAAGGGGCTTAAGAGGAAGAGCTGCAGTTATAGTGTATTTGTAGTATAAATGAAACTGATAGAACAGCCCTCCAAAAATAACATAGCAATGTATTATGTGGTGAACATTTTCAGTAGAAATGTTGTCTCGTTGTGCTTTAGACTTATTATTATGTAGCTATCATATATTTTTAGATTTTCAGCATGAAATATTCTAGTGGCCACTAATTGAGTCATTTCATATTACCTTCTGAAAGGTTAACATATTGCTGCTGGTATCATTTGACAGCTTGAATTTTGAAGAATGAGACATTATATATGAGAGCAGGGTTTTTAGTTACCTGAATATTGGCAAATCGTGGGAGTTGTCCACCTATACAATTCAGATTGATATGCAGAATTAAAGGATTATATGTCTAATATTTCCCCTAGGAAAAAAAAAAAGAAATATTCCCTTGAAGCTGAGAATGAAACAAAAATATGACACTATGTATGAATGATATATTATGTCCTGGGAGGCTAATTTAAATATTTTTTTATTATTTTCATTTTGATCATAATAATTAAGTTATAGGTCAAATATTAAATAGTAGATGGAAAAAGAACAGATACATAATGATAAATCAAAAATCATAAAATGCAGATGCTACAGGAGAAATACAGCATTTTTGTACCTATGGGAGAAAAATACTCTGTTGGGTCACTCAGCTTGACTGAATAATTCAGGCCTGATACAAGCCTTCCCCAAATATTGTGGAATATAATGTATTGCATCTTTTTAGCCTAATTTTAGCGCTCTAAAAAATATATAGCGTGGCCTTCATGTCCTCTGGCACCTGCATTTGCTTTGCAGAAAAGGTGAAAGCTGAAAGGCAGGACAAAGGAGGTTCCTCTTTGGATGAAGGATCAACTGCAGCAACACCAGGGCTTGCTCCAGCTTTGCTCAGCTCAGTTCACATGTCTGCAAGAGTGAGTTCCTGCAGGGACTGATGAACATAAAGCCACTCAAAACTTCATGAACTCAGCTCAGGGCACTCTGTGTCAGCTCCCACACATGTGCCAGTTATCACCATTCACCCCAGTGCTTAGAAGAAAAAAAAATTGTCTTGTGCTACAGCTGACTTTAATGTGGACAATAAGAAGGGTTGCAATTTTCCCTTTCTTCTGGACATTAAAAGCAAAATTTCCATCCACTAAAGAATTGAACTGGAACTACAGAATAGCAAACAAAGGAAATATAAACTGAATAAATGCACACGACTTTAGACTGGCTCAAGAATTTTTGTTATTTATTAAATATTTTTCCCAGCAGATCTTTTTAGTATTTAAAAAGTTTTTTTAAGTTGTTTTACAGATGTTATATCTAACTGGAAACAAACTGCAATATCTCCCTCTAGCATCTGTTTTGTCTTTTGTACAAAATTGCGTAATTAATTGCTTCCATTTTATTGCTAATTGTAGTTGTTTTATATATGACAGTGACTCTGCAATCAATGGAAATTTTGTTACTGGCCATTCTTGAAATGTTCATAAGCTGTGGTATGTTCTAGAGCTTTATGAATACTACAATGTCCCCGTGTTTAGTGAAAATACTAAGTACAATTAATATGTTTAGATGTTTAGATATTTTTTGCATGGTTTTATGTATATGTGACCCAGAATGAAAGGTTTTGGCCTGGGCAAAAATTTGCTTGTGCAGTGTGTCTGGAAATATCACTAAATATAGAAGGCATAAAACAGAGCAATAATTAAATGTCTGGGCTACTGCCCATTAGTATGTTCCCCAACCAGAATGATGTCAAATTAATCTCAGAATGTGACTGTGTTTACATTAATCAGTATACTCCTGAAACCTGTTCACTGGACTGCATTGTTACGTGACTAAATTTGCAAACATTTAAGCATATCACAAAACACAGCTAGTTATGTTGATCAAAGACTAAGGAATTCAGATTTTGTACCTGTCTTCTCTAAATATCGTGGCTTTGTTCAGTGAAACTCATGATTTAATAATATCCAACAAAGCTTTAGATTAAATGGCATGTATTTTTCATATTTTCATATGATTCATTGGTTGTGAGCTATACCTTATCATATAACAATTTTATTTCAAAATCCAAAGGAACAGAGTACAATTGCCAGCCTACCAAACTGCATTTTTGGTAAAAATTTCCATAAATATTACTGCATCGAGGGCATTTATCTTCTCTCTCTGTAATTATGCTTTAGCACTTAAAACATACACTGTTGCATCTCAGAGGTCAATTTCTGCACTTTGAGCAGTTAATACTGAAAGAAGAAGTTTCAAATATATCACCTGTTTAAGTTCATACAGGTATATCTATGCGGAATATGACAACACTAAAAGTCTTTCTCCCATCACAGAGTAAACTCTCATAATGTGATTAAAGTTTGGAACTTAGGATAAATCAATTGGATTGATGAAGAATAAAGGATTAAGTCTGCGGGGGTTTTGTGTGTGTGTTTGATGAGGTCTGCTTTTAATTCAATTGATAGTAACTTGACATAATTATGCTGTATACAGTTAGCATCAAAAAAGACCCCTGAGCAGAAACTGGCACTAGAACAATGACTTTTGTTAATGAGGAAAGAAAAATAGATACAATTTGATGTTTGTGTAATTTACTGGAATATCAAGTATCAAGTTTTTTCAAACAAGTTTTCACTAAATGTCCTATGCCCACACACGTTCTTGTATGGACATTTTCCACTGTCATATTCACATTCTATTTCTTAGTTAAAAATTTCTCCAAAGTTGAATTAACTAACTGAAATATTAACTTCCCATATTAAATGAAAAAATAAAACTAAAAGACTTGACACACATCTATGTAACGTCTTTCAATTTTGAAAATAATAAATTAAATTTCCCAGGGAGAGAAATTAATCCACAGGAAATACATAGTTCAAAAATTAAGTTGTGAAAATACTCTTCTGATTAACAGCACAGCATGTTTTATGCCAGTTTCTGTATGCGGAATGAGATTATTTCAAAACTCCCTAATGATTCAGGATCCAACATCAGCTGAATAAATTTTGTTACATAAAAACCATTCATACTTTTGTTTATAAAGCAAAAAGATTTTGAATAACACGGAAGAAATGCATTAGAATTACAAAGCTGTTTCAGTGTGTGCTTAGCTGATATGTAGTCTACATGTTTAACTTATGAAAGTTGTTTTAAAGTGGTTTCTAAAATATGGATCTCTTCATAAGTGAGAATGAGTTGTGGTCGAGTTCCACCCCTGTTTATATAGTTTGCTTGTCAAGCTTTCTTTGGCTGCTCTAGCCACATTCAAAATAAATTAATTACTTCTTTTAAAGAATTGATTTGAACATTCACTTATAAATTGCTTTATTTCTTCCCAAGGAAATAAGTGAAGTGATTGCTTTATTGATGGCGACAAAAGGAAAATGCAAATTACCTCGTTTGACAAATACTTAACTTAAACAACTTAACAACTTAAAAGTTTTCTAGTGGGCATTCTATGCCAAATTTAAAAAGAAAAAAAAAAGAAAAAGGAAAAGGAAAAGGAAAAGGAAAAGGAAAAGGAAAAGGAAAAGGAAAAGGAAAAGGAAAACTGCTTGAAAGAACACTTGAAAGCCTGACTCCAGCTTGGGTGCAAAGCAATGCTTCCCAGACAAACTGTCTCTCTCTTTCTTGATTGCCTATGGAGTCTAAGTCAGAAACCTCCAACTTTGCAAGCAAAGCTCGGTGCTGGTAATTTCCTATATCACATTTTGCTCTTGTGCTCTGGTATGTCTCTAACTGAAATCTATTTTTAGATAACTAATAGTGTCTTTAAAAATTCATTATACATATGTAGCGCTTTAAAATTCCAGGTAGGCTTGATTCTATTAATTGTTTAAATGCAAATAAAAGTGTTCTCTGCATTAGAATATTACTAATAAAAAGTTAATCAACTAGCTGGTTCAACTGCAGTGAGCAGGAGGACCCTGCAGTGGTGGGCCTTGAAATGTTGAAAGCACAATAGTTTCACCATTTCCTCTCATATGCATAAGTCTGTCCTGTAAGAACAAATCTGTTCCAGATACCACCTCTCATTTGTCTTTAGTTTCTAGAACTTTCTCCCTGTGCTACAGAAGAAAAAAGAAATCCCACATGTTGCAGAGATCTGGTCACACCAAATACAAGCAGAGGTATTTGGAACACTGTAAACATATTTGGAAAAGGTTTCTAGCTGTGTAAAGACAGTTTTAGTCCACAGATCTAGACAGATGAGCAAGTTGTGTTCAGTGTCTTGTCAGAACTTGGTTACAAAGTAGCCTGTGACTTTAAATGAACACTTTGATAGTAGTAATTTGCAATATTTCTCGCTATCTAATAGTAAAATGTCAAACCTATAGGCTGGATGTCAAGAATTCTTCAGTCATCATTGAAGGGATAATGAAACAAATCAGGGAAAAGATCATCCTGAAATATATGTTAAGATACACGTATGACAGGAAGGTGATTAGCAACATCACTACATGGCATTACTAAACACTAAATCATGCTTGATTAACCCAGTGACCTTCCATGATGGAACAACTACATCAGTGAACAAGGGAAGTGCTTGGATGCCATCTACCCAGACTTAGAGAAGACCTTTGATGTGGTGTCCCAGAAAATATTCTTGCTATTATATAGGGAAAATGTAGGTTTAATGGATGGACCATTAGGTGGATTAAAAATTGGTTGGATGGCTGCATCCCAAGAGTAGTAGCCAATGGCTCAGTGTCTACAGTAGGACCCACAGCTGGTCAGTGGGCTAGAGAGGGTTGATGAATGAGGTTTGCTTTGAGAAATATTCTCTGACCAAGGCTGTTGGCCTGGAGACCAAGAAAATAAGCAAGAAGAAATCTGCAGCTGGGTAGGGTATTTTTAGAAAAGTTTTGTGGAAAACAGAGGCATAGATGGCTTTACACAAATCAATGTTATATTGATCTATTGTTGCTAATGAATAAAGTGTAAACTTTGTAGAGTGTATAAAAGACAGCCAGTTGTTGTAATAAATGGAATATTGGCCTTCTGAAATGTAGTGTGCCTTTTGTATGTCGTGCCCGCCCCTACAGCGACAAGTGTCCAAGAGGAAAAACAGCGATGGGTGGCATCCCTGAAGACCCTGTACTGGAACCAATACTATTTTAGTGGTTTTATCAACAACACAGACAGTGGTATTGAGTGCAAATTCAGCATGTTTGCAGGCAACACTGAACTGAGCTCTTGATACTCTGGAGGGAAGGATGACATCCAGAGAGACCTTGCCAAGCTGGTTCCATATGAACGTCATGAAATTCAACAAGGCAAAGTGCAATATCCTGCACTAGATCAGGACAAACCTCAGTAACAATACAGGTGATGATTCTTGTTGATGAATAGATTGAGAGCAGCCTGGTGGAGATATATTTGGAGATTTTGGTGAGTGGAAAATTGGACATGATCTGGCAACGTGCACTTGCAGCCCAGAAAGCCAACTGTATCCCTGGCTGCATCAAAAATAACTGTGGCCAGCAGGTTGAAGGATGTGGCGCTCTCTCTCTCTGCTCTCATGAGACTCCACTTGCTTCCTGATCTAGGACCACATACATAAGAATATGGACCTCTTGGAATGAGTCCAGAGGAGGCCATGAAAGTGATCAGGGATCTGGATAACCTCTTCTGTTAGGAAAGGTTGAGAGAGTTGAGGTTCGTTCCTCAGCCTGGAGAAGAGAAGGCTGTGGGAGATTTGTATTTCAGAATTTCAGTATACAAAAGGGGCCTATCAGAAAGATGGAGAAAGACTTTCTACAAGGGCTTGTGTTGACAGGACAAGGGGTAGTGGTTTAAACCGGGAGTAGGTTTAGATGGAATATAAAACCCAAAATTTTTAATATGAGTTTGGTGGCCTGGCACAGGTTGCCCAAGTAGTGTGGATGTTCCCTCCCTGGAAGTGATCAAGGTCAGGTCAGATGGGGCCTTGAGAAACCTGATCTAAGTTGGAGTTGGACTAGATGGTTTTTGAAGATCCCTTCCAACCCAAAAAATTGGGGGACTCCGTGATTCTAAAATGCATCTGCACACAGTGATGTATCTCTTCTAAGTCTTCCATTTTAGAGGAGAAACACACTGTCAAGGTGCCTTTCTTCCCTGACTGTACAGCACATCTAGAATAACTAACTTAGACTAAATGGTTTAGTTGGATGTTGAATAGTGCTTTTTTTATCTGATGTCCCAATTTTTGGCAGTTTAATCAATTATGTAAATTAGAGGCTTTGGGCTCTTTATCTTCACTTGTTCCAGATTTAATATTAGTTAACTGTCTAGACCCTTTTAATATCTCCTCTGAAGCACTGAAAAGGAATAAGTTGTGGAATTTCATTTGTTTGGAGACACTAAGAAATTATTTGCTTCAAAGTAAATAAAAATTATTGTATATTTTAGTCAACATGCATAAAACAAGTGTTTCTGGTGGTGTATTGAGCAGGAACCTTCATAAATCAGAGCTTGTCAAAGTCACCCATAAGAATGGAGCTTTAAGGAATTGAAAGCCATGGAGATAAAATTTAAAGAGGAACTGAATCTTATGGAAGACATATTTGATACCATCTGTCCAGAGTTTTGATTTGCATAAACAAAAGCTACTCAGTCAAATAGACTTTCAGAATTACCTTGTGAAGCACAGGCAGACCACTTGATTTGTGAGTACTGGGAACCCCTCTGAGTTTTCCAGTGATTAACTTAAGATACTGCCTTGCCCTTAAACCAAAAATCCTTTATTCTCTTCAGTAACACACATTAAAAAAAAGTAATGTATTTTAAGTAAAGATTTTCCTTCAGAGTAATAGCAATAGAGAAAATTATAAAAACAAAACCCAAACTCACATTTGAAAAAATCTTTGAATATTTTGGAGTTTGCTACATTTTATTCAAAATTTGGTTTATCTTGCATTCGACCACTTCTGAAAAAAAAAAAGTCAGATTCTTGCAACTATTTCTCTGGTGTAAGACTGGCATCTGGTGGTAAGCTTCATGCAGAGGGTAAACCTCAGGAAACAGCCATCTTTCTTGTTTTGGTTATCTTACAGATGACAGGATCTACAGGTTTTAGTTCATTATTTGTAGATGTAGCAGCATCCTCCTGTATACAAATCACAATTGTTTGTGCTCTGTCTAGTATGGAGCAGATTTTCTTCTTCAGATTCAGTTTATAAAGACATTTCTTTAAGTTAATAGAGTGTGAAGTTAAATTGATTAGTGATTTTGCACTGCAATTCAAGTGCTTTCTTGGCCTTAGTCAGGATGTAATTTTTCACTGAAAATATCTTGCCAACAGGTGCAATAGTGCTTGAAAATGCCAACAGATTTTCAATGTATGGTCTGACGTTTTCAGAGTGCCCATGCCCTGTAATTAAGCCTAATGGATATCTCTTGGTTCAAGGTGAAGTTAATCTCACCTGAGTATATTATGTCTCAAAACCAGATACAGAGTATTGCGATTTAAAAATGTGCATTTTTCTCTGTTGATTGTCAACTGACTTTCAATACAGCCTGGGCTGACCAGCTCAAATGGAGAATCTCACATTGCTAGCTAGACACATGGGCAGAAAAGCTTCTTAGGCACATTTAATTGAAACCTGTATGACTCTGGGCATGTGGGGTGGGGTGGGACTCAAGTGGGGTCCCACTGGCTCACTGGAGCTGCCCACTGCAAAAGGGCTTGGGTCCCATCAGTGGAGGTTTTAGGTGGTGTGACTGTGGTTCCCAGAGTGGATCCTAGATGGTCAGACAAGAACACTTCCTTAACAATGGAAAGACTGAAGTATCAAATCTGAGTATCATATCTATGCCTTAGTCTTTACAAGGAAAACCAGTCTTCAGGAGTCTTAGGCCCCCGAAGGTGTAAGCACAAGGTAGGGAATATCATTCAGCAGTGCAGCTCCTTACTTTGTAAAGCATACCTTCGATTGTGTGTGATTTCATTTATGTGTTCCTTTTGCAAGACATAAACAAAATTAGGTGTTTGAGTTTCTACACTCTATTACTCCTGTTGTTGAAATCTGTTTATGTTCTATTATAAGGCTGGCATAAACTATATTGTGAGCATTTTGAATACCCACCTCCAGCCTTTTACCTCTATCCCAGGACAGAATTGTTCCTTTTCCCATTTATTTTAATGAAATGTGTAGTGCTTAAATGAAATTACATAATTAAATGTGTCGTGGTTTTTCTAATTTGTTTTTTGTTCCCTGTAGAACTGAGTAAATGACTTATCAAAATGCTAACTTCTTTGCAATCATGTTCTTGCTTAACCTGCAATGGGACTGACTTTTAGATTTTTCCTAGATTTACTTATTCTCCTCATTTTGGAATTTATACGGCTTTAACACTGGCACAATATTTTATGTATAAATATGATTTAGTAATCTGTAGGAACAAAACTCTCATTCATAAGTGTGCACATAATCATCAATGTTAATGAAGCATGGCCAGGTGTATATTAGTGATCATTTTACAGCGTGTTAAGTAACTGGCTCGTTACCATCTCTCAGTCAGAATTTTGATGTCTTCTTATTGTATCCTATAGTTGGTCATGCTTACAGTCCTGCTCTGTTAAATGTAAAGTAAAATAGATTAATTTTACCTTCCTTGAACACGGACAAAATATTTCATTAGAAGAGGTAAATCATTAAGTGCTGCATGGTAATGAGTAAGTGAAGGGTAAAGAGGTAAGGCCAAGTGCCTCTGAATAGCAAATCATACATAAATACAAAGACAAAGCTTCTGAGATCCTTTTAACTTGCCCTAATATTAGATAAAGTCTAGCAATATAGACCTGTCAAAAATGAAACCCTTGACATAACTTCCAGTGATTAGAGTCAAACTGGGGCTCTGTGGCTCCGGGCAAGTGGTCTTCTGAGAAGACTGGTCACGAACTCACAGAGAGAAATGTCACAGGGGCAATGCACTACTTTATAATAGCTAGCAAAGGGATTATGTCCAGATTTACGAGGTTTTCAGCATGTGCACAAATTAAAATTTTACAAAAATATCTTCAACTATAAAACTGTTTCCTCAGAAAACAGTCTCAAAGACTCGAGTGCATGCATGTGCTGCTGCTAGTTTCATTCATAAAGGACAGGACATCAGTTAAGTAGCCTTCATAAGCTTTCCTTTCTCCAAGATCTCCCTCCTTCTGACCTTCCTCCCAACCCCTGCCCCTCCTACTTCCATCCCCCTCCAAAGAATATAAACAAAGATCGAATTGCCTCTTGCCAAGGGAAGAAGATTAAAGTGAGGCTGAAGCAAAAAATATAATAAAAGCTGCATGTGAGGTAAAAGTGGGTGCCTGGCTCTGAGATAAGAAGCTATCTCTTCAGTGTGGGTATCCAGGCTCCCTGCATACTGCTAAAAGAACTTTAGATGCTTTAATCTAAGAAATGAGGACATATAGATTTTATTTTGTGTGCTATCCCCAAAGGTGCTAATGTCACATGCAAATTGCACTTCACGTTTCCAAAGTAATTAATAATTATAATAAGTGCTTGTTTGACTGGTTTAAAACTAACTACCAGTTTATTTCTTAAATTTGAAAACATTTTAAGAGACTTCTACTTCCTGTTGGAAATTTTTTCTTCCTTCACAGAGTAGCTGTAAATCACTGGTTCAAGACTGGTCTTGGAAGGCTCTGGTATAGAGGCTCTTAAAAGCTGAGCTGTGCCCAGGAATTTCTTCCTGTGTTACTCAGCTATTCCCTGAAACAAATGCTTAGCACCTTCTTTCCTCAGAGGAGTCAGAGAGGGAGCAGGACCTACTGAGTGTTGCATAGCTGGTGGCTGAAGGTGTTTTAGATCATACTCCTGCAGTAAAGACCCTGATGTCTGGTAAGATCTTATTTTAGGAGTTTATGTGGATCTAGTGTCCAGTTGCTTTTCCTATCTCTGTTTCCATCTTGGTAATAAATTACTGAGATGAAAGAATAAAACTAATAGACCCAAATAAGAAGGGCTATTTACAGATACGAGAAAGGCTGATATTCTTACTGCAAATTACACTAGCATTAGAAGAGCTTAATTTCTGATCTGACAAAGGTCAGCTGGGAGATAATCAGGGAAAGGGCTTATGATAGTTTCAGGCAGATTTCCAGAGTTGCAGTGGAAAGCATTTATGGGGTGAGAGAGAGAGCAGGCAAGGCTGTGGCAAAAAAGAGGTGCAGTGGCACTCCAAGGAGGCCAAGCCAGAAGACTTCCATCTGTTTGTATGCATCATATTTAAAAATCACCCAACAAAAATGTGGTGATTTGTAGATGAATCCACATCACCAAACCCTGCCTGTGTGTTCTGAGTTGGCAAGGAAGTCTCTAAGACTGCTAGGCACCTCTTTGTCTCAGAAAAGCATGAGAATGTAAATATTCTAATTAAAAGATTTTTACTCTCCACTGCCCAAAGCTTCAGTATAATAAATCAGTATTAAAGTTATTTTGTACAGATACCTTTGGAAATAATCAAGTGACATTAGTCCACATCAGTCTCTGGATAATTTTACAGGCTGAAGAATGTGTTTCAGATTAATATTTGTCCCATGTGTTCTGTTGATCACGTTTGAATGTGCCCTGTAGGTTCTACTTCTATAGTTCTTAAACATTGGATTCACTTGAAGTGAAGATATCAGCAATAGTAAACTGTGAATGTAATTTAAATATGGGCGATAGAATAAAATTAATTGTTTATGTTTTCATGTAAAATTTAATAGTTCTTCCTGGGAGACTGAACCTGGTATTTTTGCAGCTAATATCTATTTCACTCCTGAGAGACTTTAATATAGCTAAGCATATGTCAAAAATAAAACATACTAGAATTAGACTGAGAGCAAAAAGAGCTCATTAAAATCTCAGTCAGGGTTTCTCACTACATTTAGTCACTGAAGTGAAATTTTGCATAATGTAGAAAAGGAAAGATTTAAGAAAAAACAGATTTTTCTAAAAGAAACTGATGTGCTATTTCACAGTCTAATGAGCCTCTACTGTTCATTGTAACCTTTTAATAAGCTGTAAATCTCTTTGGAATAATTTTAATACATAGTTTTCTCTTTTAAACTTAAAGGAGAGACTGACTTGCATCATTCATTTTGCAATTTCAATTTTACTAAATTAAATCATATGAAAATCAAAAAATAGGATACAGATTTTCTTTTCCTCACCAAAGCATAGCTATATTTTGAAAAATAGAGGGTTTCCTAACAAATTATGTTTTTCCATTACTGCTTTTCACAAATCTAGTGTTCCATATTCAAATAAATCTGATTTTTTTTCACTGTTTTCAGAATAACACCTCAAGTATATTTTTTTCGCTTTTTAATTTGTAGGTGCTTTCTTACGGTTTTTCTTTGCCTTGGTGTCTATGGTTTTTGAGATGAGCCTTATTCATAGGCTCACTTATATTTACTTGGGTGTCTGGAGATTTTCCACTACTTGGACTGCTTTAGATTTACCCATTCATTCAGAATAAATTACATGATTGATTTTTTTAGTAGTATTTAATTGAATGCATTGCTTGTTAAAGAAGGTAGAGACTTGTGATTTAGTGTTGGGCCAGCTTACATCACATCTTTGCATTTCATGTCATCATCTCTGAAAAGGTAATGCTGGAACCATACTTTATTGTACAAATCTACTAGCTTTCTGAAGTTCTTTGAAAAGAATTCATTTCAATTTTCATAACAATCTGTGAAATATATTAAAATTCACAGATTGTTTTGTTTTGTTTTTGGCAGAAGAAATAACACTGCCTAAACACCTGCTCACTTGCATGCAGAGTTCTGCATGACTGAAGAAAACCTTCGTTTTGAAACTTTTGATATATCTTAAAACACCACCTTTGTAACAGTAGGCCTTCTTCAAAGCTGGCATAGAGGCTCTCAGAAGTCCAAGATCCTTAGACTAGTTAGACCCCAAATAATATTTACATGGGGAAAAGTAAGGAGTTCAGTGCTGCTAGTCCCATTTCTATCTTTACAAGCCTTTCTTACTAAGCAAATGAAAGCCTCAGTCTCGTGCCTTTGGCCACAGGTACCCCTTGCAACCTTTCTGGTTCTCCACCACTTCTGAATTTTAGTTTAAATGCACAAACCAAAGCACATTGCTGCTGTTTTGCCACCAGCAACAGGTCGAAAAAGGATTTGTTCTATGCACGTAGGATGGTTGCCCTAGTGAAGCAACATGATGTAACTGGTTTTTTGGTCTAGGTGCTTACAGCTATCCTTTCAAATGGAAATGTTTCATGCTCAATTATTAATGGAGGAGCACTGGAAATGCCAGAGGAAACCTGCCACTTTTTCAGCTTTCCTGATGTTTCTTACATGACCTTCTTGTATACAATCCTCTGTCTCTGATGACAGGGCTTTTAAAAAACAAGTTCTCAAACTGTAACCTTATCTAACCTTTAGAAAATCAAACACAGTAAAGAAAGAGATTTGAACAAAGGCCTATTTAAGTTTAGAGAAAGGCTGAGGCTGCCAGTTAGTGGTCTTTTCTGAAATCTGAAACACAGTGTTCTCTTAGTGCTGTCATGCAGTTATCATGGTTGAATGAAGCAGAATTTCTTTCCAGATAGATGACATGGTATGCACATAGTCATAGATATTGTACTATGTGTTCAGTGTATGTAGTTCTTGGAAAAGATACTGCTTGTACTTTCTATAACACATGAAACATCACAGTTTCAATCTTTAATATTTGCATATGAACTTTGTGGGAGATAAGGTCTTTAATATGGATAAAGCGCAAAATTATAAAATAAATTTAAAAATTGGGAGAGAGGACAATTTAGAGATACACCAAATTTCTGATATAACTTGTATATACATTTATGTGTCTCTCTAATGAACCAAGAAAAATGACACATGAAAAGCTAATGGTGGTGCCATACATTCCTTTATATTTCAGTAATAGATTCCTTAAAAACTGAAGTGAAACCAGTATATTCATGTCTACAATTTTCTTTGAAATTAAAAACTAAAACAATCAGATGGCCTGGACTGGTGAAATAGATGGGGAAATGCTGTAAGTGAACTTCAGTAGATGAAAGAGGGGATATTGTACTGAGGAACTTCCTTGTGCTGTCTTACCCTTTTTTTAGGTACATATGTTTGGAAGTATTTTTTTGGTCTAACTGGAACTTTCAATATGGCTACTTTCAGTTTCCATAATTTCAATTAATTTTCTCATATATATCTATTTCTAAGCATGTGCCCAGCTTTAAGAACTGCAGTAACCCCATGGGAGAGGGTCCTGTAAGTTTAATGCATGGTCAAGTTTTCAGAGGATCAAGACTAGACAATAACTCATTTAGAAATTTAAATGGAGCATCCAGAATGCAAAAGGGAACAATGTGCAATGTGAAACATTGATAATGTCTTATAAATGTGTTAATAATTAATCTCTTATTAATATCTCTCTTATGTTTTTGAGGCTGAAAAACAATCTATATTTTAATCTGAAGATTTAATTGCAAAGTCATGGAAATCTTTAATATTATTGCCCAGGGTGATGTATATAAACTGTTGAGACAAAAGGTTAATTATTTGCAGGAAAGGCTCTTAAGTTACTGAAAACTGAGATAAGTTGAATCCAAATATGTTCCATTGCACTTTAAAGTGTAGAGAAGCATCACTACAAGCAGAACTAAGTTCCCTTATTTTTCTCTATATAGTTATAAACCGAAAATGTGATTTTATTGATATGCAAACCTTCGTTAATTATTTGCTACATTATCTTTCCTCAGTGGAGTGAATGTTTACAATGTTTAATATAGTAAAATTTTATTTTCCCCATGAGTTATTCAATAACCCACAGCTAAATCCTTTCTCATTCTTCACTGTTGACAGGTTGAAATCCCAAAGTATTTATTACATTTTGTTGAGGTTTTATACTTTTTTCCAGAAGAAGCCACAGCTGTGATTGCCAAGTGAACTGATATTAATTGAGGGAAGAGCTGAGGTTCTTATCAATGCAGGCTCAAGGAGGTGACAAGAACCTGCAGTCCAGTTCTGGTTGGACACTGGTAACTGCAATAGAGCTTTAATTAAGAAGGATCCATAGAATATCCCATCTTCATATCCTCACATAATGCAGCTACAGAATGCTTAAAATCAAGCAAAGAAGGAAAGAATAGCAACCCTTGAAATGTGCCAGAGAAATAAAACAATGAAGGTCAGATTTCAATAGAATAGCGAGGAAACTGGAGACTCTGGATAGCGAATGTGGTCAGTGTTGGGATTGTGAGCCCGATCTATCAACTAAGCCTTAATGGATCTACCATCTTAAATCTATTCTCTGTCTGTGAACAATCTCCACAGAAAAGTCTCTTCACACCCCCAAAATTCTCTAAATTATACATAATTATACATTGAAGGGAGATTGTAAGGAGGAATCCTTTCTGAATGCTGCAGGAAACTGAAAAGCACAATATTAACCTAGTACAAATATGGTGAAAATGAGCAGCGATTCAGTTTTGTCTTGGATCTCCTGGGCCATGCCAAGATAAAGAGCAAACGTCTTTAAAAGGAGAAAGCAAGTCCTATATTTGATATAGATGTGGTAAAAAGCAATCTTATGTGATTCAGAAGAATATTACTGGAACCACACTGTTTCCAAAATGTTTTGTTGAAAGTTAATTAAATTCTTACATTTGAAGTGAAACCTTTGGTGATGCTGAAAATTCGTTGCCCCTTAGAATGTGGTCCTGTGTAAAATGATTACTTCAGAATCGTTTTGCCTCTAAAGTCATCAAATGAGCCAATTCTTCTGAGGCTGAGCTGTATTAGAGGGCTTTTTGAACCCAATATTTAGCACCATTGATTAAAAATTATCTTGGAGGCATATTCTATATGAATGTGTGTTTTCCTCCTGCTAGCAGCTTTATTCTGGTGTCTATGCTAATAATTCTCTGAGGCAAATCTCTCAGGACATGTCATGCAAAACATAGTGTTTAAGATTCCTTTTCATCTCTGTATTCTCTGCACACCTTGTCTAAAACGAGATACATTGAGAAGTCCTAGAAGAAATGGGAGAATTACCATTGCTTTTCCCGAAGGCTGAGATTAAAAACGTTTCATTTTATGTTGTTCCTTCCAAAGGCATAAGTGAGATATCTTTCTCTACTGTCTGTGGAACCATTCCTGTGAATATTTATTTCAATAAAATTTGTAATTCTACTTTCTGTTGACAAGAATTTTTCCAAGATATTTTAAAGATTGTTTGGAGGTTTTTTTCTAGAAAAAATGGCAGAACACAAACACAATTTAACAATAGACCTATTTCAGATCAGCAGTATTTTTCTGCTATTCTGAAAATGCTTCTGTAACAGACAACTTTGAAGATGCCAACTGTTAATATGTTAACTTCATCAATTCTCCTTTTTTGCTACTATTATAGACTTCAAGTTCCCAGCTAAATCA
Organism: Acridotheres tristis; assembly: GCA_037013685.1. Lineage (NCBI taxonomy): Eukaryota > Metazoa > Chordata > Aves > Passeriformes > Sturnidae > Acridotheres > Acridotheres tristis. Next base: position 56,183,106 of record CM072886.1, on the reverse strand, counting down.
CTGCTTGTATTATAATATAATCACATAAATGTTGTAAAGTGTTTTGTTGTTTGTGTTTTTAACTTTTTTTAAAATTTCAATTATGTTTCATTTTTAAACTTGAGCTTTAAGATTAAAAATATTAAATGAATTTTTGAACATTTTTCTATGAATATCCAGTTCTCGTATTTATTGTATGAAACACCACTCTGCACAAGCTTGGTACATTCCATAGTGTCCAGTTTAACAAGTGTCAGGAAATCATCTCCCTTTCCCTGTCCTATTCAAGTTTATCTATTAGATTAAACAACACCCCATTGGGGTGTGCTGAAAGTGCTTTGCTGGCTCTGTGTCCACAAGATGTCAGTGTGGATTCTTAATTCACTTCTACTCCTACTCTCTGTCTTACATTGCTGAAAAGAAGCATGACAAACTCTGGCAACCCCTCAGCAGACATTTCCTTTGAAGCTGAAAGGGGTATTCATCACGTAAAAATCCCATTATTGGCCTGGGTCTGATCTCTGCTGTTTAAAGGGATCAGGCTGGTGTTTCTAATCTTTCCTTGGAGGAGAAGTACTAAATTTTGGATGTGTGTATTGAGCACAGAGACCAGTGAAACCAGTCTGACAGCTGACACCAACAGGGCTAGTGGATTGAGCAGTAGAAGACATTGCTGAGTTCTGCAGCAGAAAAGAGGTGCTAATGGCATGGGGCTGTGAAAGCTTCCTAAAATTGCTCAGATACAAGTCTCGCTAGGCTGGTGCATAGTGGTGTTAATTTTTTTTAACATGAAGTGATATTTCTGCAGTTGGCTTGAATTGCATCGCCTAGGTGCTAGCACATAGTTGGTTTAAACTGGTTATCTCAGCCTAACGAGTATTGTTTAGCAATAGGTGCTGCATATTCATCTCCTTCTGTTTAAAGCCTGTTAAGCTGGGTGATTTTAGTTCAGGTTGTTTACTGTGTCTTGCTATTTATACAGCCTTGCAGCGAGGGAAAAAGCTAGCAGAATTTGGTAAGCTTTCAATGCCCGAATAGCTGCTGCTTAAATCCCACTGAATTTCATCTGAGTTGCCAGCTTTTGCTGAGGAGAATTCGATTGACCTTAATACTACGGATATGTAGCACATAAGAGGCATTTAATCAACTCTCACACACCACTGCTTTGAAAGCCTGCTTGAAAACTCTGAAGAGATCCTGATAAACATTTTATTAGAATGCATTTTTAATCAATAGTTTACTTCATGCAGCTACATACTGAAGCTATTTACATACTTTTCCTTCAGATAAACGAACTAAAGTGAACTGTAGTTAGTAGACTACTTTATAAATAATATTTTCTAAGTGAGGCTTAGAGAAAAACAATGGCTTTGAACCAAAATTAAGACAGATCTACAGAAAACATTTTCTAGCTCTAGCTCTAGCCTTATGCATAAAAAGAATATGATTGATGTGCCTTGTATAGCAGAACCTGGTCAATATGCCTCTCAAGTTAAGGCAAACAGCAGGGAATCTACATCTATCAAAGCCAAAGCTCTTTTATTTTAGGCAATTGAAGTTTAAAAATGTATCCTTTGCCTATCGCAAGGAAGATCACTCTATTTTTTTTTCAGTCAGAAAATGCATTTAAAATCATAAAATTTCAGGTTGCAAATGTAAATATATATATTGAGTGTCTTTCATAAGGCACATTCTTCTTGTACTGTTGCATGGCATTCAGATGAACTGATATATTTTTTATCATACACTTCTATGTGTAATTGCATTTCTGGTTATCTTTAAATGTAGCTTTGGTGTGAGAACTGTGAGAGTCTGAAGAAACACCACATACTTCCCTTGTTTATTACACTGTGAAAAGCTACAGTGCTGTTTAAAATATGATGATTAGGTATTAGATCTCACATTTTGGGGGGGAGGGGAATTCTTTGTTAATGCTAAGTTAGTACATTACTGTCAGAATTATAATTTGAGTCTTGGAGGTTTGATGATTCTCCAGTTATTTGTTATGCCCGTGGCATGTTTTCAATGTTTGTGTTACAGAAATCTTCTCTCATATTCTCTTTTGTCAAGGATCTTAAGATCAGGTAAGAGGCAAATATTGGGAACATATTCAGATGTTCTTGCAGCTCCCAGTAACACAAATAAAAAAAAAAAAATTGTCTGGGATTTTAACCTATGAAAGCATATTTTGTTTTATGGAAACCTTATAGACAAAATTGTCAAATGTAGAATATAATTCTTGTCAGTACCATGTATTCTGCTGACTCAGTATTTGCTATAGATTCAGTCTTTGGTACAGAACACTCATTTTTTTTCCATTTTGAGACAAGATCACAATTCCTGAAAGGCATGATTTCCTGAGGATAGCTTCTTGATGACCCTCTATGACATAGGTAAGTTTGGTATTTTTGGCAGATGTTTGCATATGCCCTACCTTTGGCTCTTTGTCTCTAAGGCTTTTTAGTGTATGATAGAAAATAGGATTCTCCCATAGTTGTAATTTTCAGATGTAAAGAACAACAACAGTTCAGAGAAACAGACTTCAGCTTCTTCAGCAAATGGGAATACTATTTTAAGATGCTGCAATAAACAGTAGCCATTTGGATTATCATGTGCTGATAGGTGTTAGCAGGAGCTAAAGAACTCCATAACTTTAACCTTATCAGAATTCACTATGATAATGATATGATAATTCAGTGAGATTAGGCCTTATTCCTGTTTAAAGGAATTGCTGAAGGCAGCTAATGCCTTGCTGGCTACTTCTTCAGGTCCGAGCTTACATACCAGTAGTGGAAGAAGTTTTGATGACCTTAAACAGAGGCAAAATGACAACTCCTTTTGATAGGTATGGAAGCAAAAAAAAAACCCCAAACCAAAAACCAATCAAAAACTATTCTGATTAACCTCTCTATGTATGCAACCCTATGTATGCAATATTTTGCGATGGTGAAATGACCATATTTGAGAATATTTTTCATCTGATCTCTTAAGGAAAAGAAGATGGGTCTTCTGTCACTCTCTTAATTCCCCCTAAAAATATGAACCCTTTGGGCAATTAAAAAAAATTTGAAATATGTGAAAAGTACCACCAAGATAATTAATTACCTTAAAGCTCCACTAAAGTTGCGAGGAGAAAGATTCAAATCACTTCCTTTCTTGGAGTAAAAGGCAAGAATTACCTTATGGAAGGGCAGCACAGAGGACAAAAGGAATTCAGGATGTTCCTGGAGATCATTGCTGCTAACTTCCTGACACAAGTGACCAAGAAGTTGTGCAGGAGATGCTGCGATGGATCTTATTCTTACAAAAAAACAAAAAAAGAACTGACCAGGGATGTGAAGCTTGAGGAAAGTCCTGGCTGCAGAGACCATGAGCTCAGGAGTGGAGTTCAAGATCCACAGGTGATGTATCAAGGCAAAACCTAGGATCACAAACTTGGACTTTGGGATAGGTTGACTTGGGAGGAAGAAACTCAGAAGGAGTTCTTCCTGGGGGAGTTTCCTTTGTGGGGGGGTTTTTGGGATACCTGCAACAGCCAATCGGAGAAAGTCAGTTCGCTCCGTGCACACACATTTTGAAGGAGGTAATCCGGAACTGGGTCTCTTTGTCTTTCCGGCGGCTGAGCAGGTAACACCAACCCAAGCTTCCCTCTTCCCCATGCGGGGGGGGGGGGGGGGGAAGGCTCAGAGGCCGCTTGGGCCCCGTTTGCCAACGAGGGGGACCCGATGGCTGAGGGGAGGAAGAGTTGTGTGATAAAACCTTCACGGATTCTTCCTCCACCGGCCGCTGCTCTGGCGTGGGGGATGTTGGCTCTTTATGCTGCCGGCCGGGCCGGGCCTGCCCGGGTGGCCATGAGCAGTGTGGGGCTGCAGCCCAGCCCCACAAAGGCTGATTAACAACTCAGCTGCCCCCCCCACCACGGCCTGAGCCTGGCCCAACTTTTGTAGTTGTGTTAAACTTTAACTTTTTAGTGTTCAGATAAGATTTGCAAAGCCTCCAGCCTTTCCTTTGAATATGAAAGGGAATAAGAAGATTTCTGAAGTCAGTGATGCAAGAGCTAAGTATTTTAAGATGGAAGGAGAATGAGAAGATGCTGAAATGGCTGAAAATCTTTTTGGGAAATTGTAGGAATGAACTGATGTACTGAATATTCCTATAAACCATGGAAAGAGACATGGGGGGATGGAAATGTTCCTTTTTAGGAGATGATTTGACTAAAGAACACCTGTGTTGAGAATTTTCTGCCCTGAGAAAAGAAGGGGATTTCAGTTTTCTGAAGATGAAGCCTGAGCAGAGAGAAAGGAGACAGAGAGAATCGTTGCTGTCGAACATTTCATTCTTAAAAGTAATACCCCATGGAACAGACATGACCCACATCTACAACCTTGGGACGGCTGTAGAATTGGGAGGAGTGTCACGGTTGCAGATTCCCGGGCGGATGTAAATCGTGAGAGATGAAACCACAAGAGAACTTTTTTTTCCCTCTTGTGGGACACATCTCTACAACTTCAACAAGAAGAAGCTTCCCTCTCCAGAAGTGAACAGAGAAAGACTAAATTGGGCACTGACCGAAGTATTTGTTATATGTTTGTTTTGTTGTTATGAAGATTGGGAGAGGGAGGGAAGGAGCGATCTGGAAAATCTTATTCTGATTTGTTTTTTTTTTCCCTTTCCCCCCCCCCTTTTGTTTGTGTAGTTAATAAATTTTCTTCTATACCCTTTCAAAGTTTTAAGCCTGCCTTGCTCTTTTGCTCCTGGTTCTGTCTCACAACAGAAAGAAATAAGTTTATTTAAATTGGCAACTCAAACCTAAGACATTAATTTGGTGCATTGGCCGGGAAAGTCAAAATTAAACCAAGACAGACTTCAAGAGAGAAGACTTTGTTCAGGGACCTACTCGGAAGTATGACATGGGTGACAATCCTGGAGGAAAAAAGGAGTTTGAGAAAGCTGGTAGGCTTTCAAGGGTAGCCTCTAATAAGTTAAAGGTTGTCCAGCCTCATGTGCAGGCGAATGGCAGAAGACCTGTGTAGTTGAACAAGTAGCTCCTAACTAAACTCAGGCTGAAGAAGAAACACACAGGTTGAAGTTGTTTCAGGTAACTGTGCAGAGAGGAAATATAGAAAAATGGTTCAAGTGTGAAGAGATAGAGTGAAGACAGCCAAAACACATCCGGAATTGAATCGGGAGGGAAACAGGATGTACCACAGGATGAGATCCTACAAGTACACAAACAGCAAAAAGCACACCTGGGAATGCATGGTTTCTGTGCTGAACTCAATGGGAATCCTAGTGACAAAGAAAAGAAAAAGAAGACTGAGGTACTCAAGGCCACCTTTGCCTCATTCTCTACCAGCAGGATTTGTCTTTAGGAATACTAGGCACCTGCAACAATATGAAAGCCTGGGTAAAAGAAAATTAAATTAGGGAAAATTTAAACATATTGGATGTTTGTGAGGCATATATTATGAACTTATAGTAATGAAGAGTACTGGTCAATGTCATTGTCATTTGTCTTTGAAAGTCTCGACAATCAGGAAAGGTTTCTGAGAGCTTGAAGAAAGAAAATGTGACTCCTATCTTGAAGAAGACCAAGGAGGATCTGAGGAACAATAGGCTGGTCAACCCCGTTATTCTGGGGAAAGTGGTGGAGCAAATAAACCTTAAAAACTTTTGCAAATTTATAAAGAACAAGAAGGTGATTTGGCATAGTAATTGTGGCTTTGGTGAAATGGTGCTTGGCCAACTCAAACGCCTTTTATGAGGAAATGACTACCTAGGTGGATGAGGGAAGAGGACTGGATATTGTTTACCCTGACTTTAGCAAGGCTTTTGACACTGTATCCTCTAACATACTCACAGACAGAGCAGTGGCTGGGTAAGTGAGCAGAGAAGTGGACAGAAAACTGGACTCAAAGGGTCAGCACAAGCTGTCTGGAGGCCAGTCAATAGCAGTGTACCCCAGGGTTGATGAAGAGGTTGATAGTGTATTAACATTTTCATTAATGACCTGGTTGATGGGAGAGACAGCACTCTGAACCAGTTTATAAGTAGTTTCCAACCTGAGGGGATGCATCAGGTAACAACACTATGATATGCCAGCTGGTTGTGTTGCCAACCAGAGGAACCACAGCAGGCTGAAGTAAAGGAGCCTCATGAAGTTCAAGAAAAGGCAAAGCAAAGCTCTGCACCTGAGGCAGAATAATGCCAGGCAGTGCTGCACACTGAGGGCTGACATGCTGCAAGGCAGCCTTACAGAGAAGGCACTCAGTGTCCCAGCGAACATCAGGTTTAACATCCACCAGAATTATGCCCTTGCACCAGTGAAGGTAAAGTGGCCTCTTGGGGCTACAAAACCTATTGCTAGCAGGTCAAGGAAAATTATTCTCCCCCATTACTCAGCACTGGTGAGATCACATCTAGAGTTCTGTATGCAGTTCTGGGCTTCCCTGTACAGGAGATACACGGGCTGAATGGATCAAGTTGACTGAAGGGCCACGAAAATTATTAAAGGACCTGAAGTATGGGGAGAGACTGAGAGAGCTGGGACTGTTCAGCCTGGAGAGGAGAAGGCTCAAGGGGAATTTTATCAATATGGATCAATATCTGGTGACAGGGAATAAAGAAGGTGAAAACAGTCTTTCTGGTGGTATCCAGTGGATGGGAAAGAGGTTATGTGCACAATCTGAATTGCAAAATTTTCATTAAAACTGAGGGGGAAAATGTACTGTGTGATTTGTCAGGCACTGGAATATGTGGTTCACAGAGGTTATAGAATTGTCTGTGTGGATCTCATACAGAATTTTAAAGAGAACTCATATCTGACTTAAGAAATAAATCCTGCTTAAGAACTAAGAGAATAATTTGCACTCAAGTTCAGTGTTTAGGATAGTGTCTTCTCTCCATTAGCAGACAATTCACCCACTACTAGTCTTAGTAGCTATTTTGATTGCATCAAGACTTATTTTTTAATTTTTTTTTTTTTTAAGGTTGAAACATCTGGTCATTTTCACTTTGAAACGAGTTGTAACAGTGATTTCAGTTTATTTTAGATGTGGACTGCTTTGGAGAACACTAACATTATGTTTGACATTTAAAAGTCAGATGTCTACTGTTTCTTAACCAAGTTATGGCATGTAATATCCTCTGAATGCATAAAGGCTGCAAGATCCAAGAAAACTTGTCTTTTCAAGGCTGCCTTTCTGCAGGTCGATTTTTGAATTACAGTAATGAAATTATACATGATTTTGTTACACTGAAATTTTAATATAATCTCATAGAGTTATACATGTGTCTTGGTGTCTTACTCAGACAGTTGATTTTATGATGGAAATATGGTCTTATCTGATAGGATAGGATAGGACAGAGGAAGATGTTCTTGTCATTACAGTGCTATAAGGAGATATATATATATATATATATATATATATATATCCTTATATATATGTATAAGTAGATATAAGAAATCTGGTGGTTTTCTTAAGCTTCCTGTATGATCATTGGCAAGTTGTTTTGGATTAAAATTACTGTAAATAATGTCAAAGATGAAGTTGTACCAACCGCTTCTAGATCATTTCTCCTGCTAATTACTGTGACTTTTCTTCTCAAGTTGGGGTAGAAATTCTTTTGTACTCTTACTTTCCTGAAAATTCAGGTTATAAAATGTTTGGTTCATGAGTTGACAAGTAATGCATATTTTTATGTTTGCACTCACTAGCATCACTGGAATTTTAAATATATATATAAAATAACTAAACATAAAAAATTATCCTAACAACTTGACAAGGGCAGATTGGAATGACTTATTCAGTATTACTACCCAGTTATATATCTTTCCTCTAATCTAATTATAGAGATATTCTGCCTACACAGTAAATGCACTAGTAAGGATTGAATTAATTTATTGAAAGGTGCAACAAAAGACTTCTGAAGCACTTTAACCTAGCTCTAAATGTCACAATAACAACAGGAAAAAAAAAAGAGAAAAAGAAAAATAGAAAAAAAAGGGGAAAAAATGGTTCTCATTCAATCCATGTAGCTTTGGTAACCACTTAACAAAAGCCAGTAAGCCTGTTGGGACAGTTTATATAAATCAATACAAATGAAAACAAAATCCATAAAGTATCCCTCAAGCAACTGGTTAATTCCTGTTATTCCCTATTGTCTGGGTCAGGAGTTTAATCAGGCTTCTCAAGAGACCACTACAGCATGTGTCTTGGAAAATCAGAGTGCCATTGACATTGTGTTATTGGAATGATAATATACCTGTTGCTGCTGCAAATGACTATTTAATATCTGAAGATTGGTCTGGTTTCTGAGAGATCAATGAGAAATAGTTTATCTTTCATCATAGGGGAAATTATGATTATGTCTTTATCTTATTATATCTCTCAAGAAAAATCAAATGAAGCCTTATTATAACAATAGAGTTACACAACGATAGTGCAGTTTAAGGTTTTGTTGGCATTTCCATTTTAAATCATTTATCCCAAGGAAGTAAAACACAGCATTGGCTCTGAACTAAGGCTTTCCACAGTGATCTTATCCCTATGGGAGTTTATTTCCAACGACAGCTACAATGAAAAAAATTTAGTGTACGGATGTTTACATTCAGCAGAATATGTTTATAAGTGACAGATATTTATGTTTAGGTTTCAGTTTATTAAAAATAGAAAAATAAAAGCTCTATTTCTCTTTCTACAGTGGATGAGGAGAAAATATGTTCAGGGTAGCTGAACTCAGAACACCTTTGAGAAACATAAAAAGAGGGTTGATCCTGGTCCAATTGAAGCCTGTTAAAGATTGACCTTAGAAGACGAGAGATTTATATGCTCACTCTGAAACAGAATTTCTTTTCCACTCTCAGTCTGGCTAAGAACTTTCCTCATAATTTGCATGTGTTGTCGTTTGTTTCAGTAGTGTAAAATTTTAGTTGAACTTAATTTGCTTGTAGATGATGTATGGCATATTAAGATACAAGTAGAATCTTGTCCAATCCCACTGAATTCACTAGAAAATGTTCTGTTGAATTTGATATCCAGAAAAACTGGTGTTCTTACATAAAAATCAAGACATGAACAGATAGAGGGGAAAAAATCCACTAGCATTTTTCAGTGTTTTGGAACTTTCCAATAGTTTTGGTCGCCACTGCTGATCCAAATCAGATGGTATTTTAAAAACAACAGGACAGCATCAAGCTGCTGCTTGTCCCAAACAGGATATTTCTCAGGGTCAAAGAAATGATATTAGACACTTGGAGACATGAGAAAAATGAAAAAAAAAAGTTGAAATAACTCAAAACCAAGTCAAATAAATTTGACATTTTGCAAAAACACTTGTCAAAAATTTGAAAAAGTTTTGTGGTTAAGAGTTATAGAATAAACAAACTGAAATTCCTGAAAAGAGTGCTAGCTACAAATGTATTTTGTATCATAGGTGGCTTTTAAATCAATAAAATTCAAGTTCATGGGTTTTTTTACAATAACAATCAAGTAATGAGGAAAACCAAGAAATATAACAATAACTGTATAATTACAAGCCATTTAACATCTACTATTTACATCACTAAGAAAACAATTATTAATACATGCATGTTTGGTTCACAGCCCTCTTGGACAGTTCATGCATGTTTTTAACTCCTACTGACTGATAAAATTAAAGGGAAACTTAGGAGATATTTCAGGAGATTTGGTAGCAAAATACCTAAATCTCATTAAATTTCTGGTCTTTTGGACATCTTGACTCATTTGAGAGAGGAAGATTGTAGTGTCAGTGCTCTCTTAAACCTTTCAAAATTTTGAGTGGGTTCTCCTAATCTGTAGTTGTTTGCTATAGATTTGTGTAAAAAAAAATCATTTAGGATAATGTAAAAACCAATCCTGGAAATATAAATCTAGAGGAATGGAGTGAGACACTTTACTCGGTTCCCTATCTCACCTGTGTATTATCAGCTTTATCATTGACAGGTCTGTACTCGTAGTGTAAAATCTCCATCTTTTTTTGTTCTTCTGATCTTTTTCCTATAGATTCTCAAGAATATGTAGTAGCATTGCCTTTTTCAGATAATTCTACTTTAAAGAAATATGGACAAGAAGGAAAGAAGAGTGTTTTCATGCTTATGTTTTTAGTCCATTTTGAAAGTCTTATTGAAGAGGCATATTAAAATGGATCTGTATTTTATTTGGCGATATGTAACACTACTTCTGCTCATCCTTGCTATTTTTGTTCACTGCAACAGTTTCATCAAGGTTTATAGCCCCTCAAAGACTAGAACACCAAGGACATATGGCTGACAAATTTGTTTCTCCTCCCACAGAATTTACAGTCTAAGTTGATCTACTCTTAGGCTGATGGATAAATCAGTCCATGACACCTGTAGATGAGTATTTGTGATCTGTGGCTGTGACACAGTAACAAGTAGTATGGCAAAATCCGAATGAATTTGTGGAGTAACTACTGCTGTAGATCTGACATCCACATTATGTGTATTTTAAAGGCTTGACTTCAGATTAACTCAAATATAGCCCTAATGACTAAGCATGCCCTGTCATTGGCATAACGTGATGCACTCTGGTTTACTTTCATCTGGAATCAATTTAATTCACACTCTCTGGACTTCCATTGTCATATGAAATAAAGCACAGTACGGGGGAATTAGGCGACTTCCTTCTACAATGCAGTCCTAATTCACACTAAAACACCATGCATTTTCTAGGGATACTCTGGTAGTTTTGGATAATGAGCTGCCTGGTATCCACTTATGCATCTAGACACCATTAGTCTTGTATTTCAAATATACCATGGACGTCACTTCTGTGGGAGCATGTAGATTCTGCATCTTCCTTCTACCTCCCTTCAAAGCAAGAAAGCTGAAATACAGTTTCTTCCTCTACTTCTGACTTGCTCTGCCAAAACCCACTGACAAATAAATCTGGGGAGTCTACAGAGTGACAAAAAATTAAGCATCTTCAAGAACCATAAAATATTTTGAAGTCCTTTTGATTGCTAAAAGTCTAGTTAAATGAGTCATGCTGTGTATGAAAAATGGAGACTATGCTAAAGAGAATGTGTATATGTACACAGTCAGACATATATTTAAGTTATTCTTTTCTTTTGTTTACTGAGTCTTTAGGTATGCCTTGTAGCAGCAGAGTAACAAATGAGGGAAGGTCATGGTAGTAGTTAAACTATTCATCTAATTAAACATCTTCAAATTAATTGGTGTGTCTGTTTGCATCTTGGAAAGATGTTGTGTGTAATGTGCAAGAAGGTTTGAGGATTTTTTTAATGATAGTTTCCTGCCAAGGATGCCATGCCTTCAGCACATGCCATGGTATCAGTGACAGGAAGGACACATTGTGGAGGGCATGTTTTTCTTCCTTGCTTGGCAGGTTTCTCAAGGGCTTTGGGATGCTTCGATTGTAAAAGTTGTTGCAGTTATATGGCAAGGGAGGAGTAGCTCCAGAGTTATCCTAAAGACCAGATTAATATGGCTGTTATTTAGGTCACACATAACGAGGCCCTGCTGTGCATGAAAGAGACAGAGAGCTGTGGCAGTGGCTGTAACTTGGCACATGTGCTCCTGCCTGTTCTGCCAAGCCTTGCAGTGGTGTCGTGTCTTGGGGCTCTGTGTCACCAGATGCAAACACAGGTGGGGGTTTCAGATATCTGTCCATTCACAGGCTTAAGCTCTGCTCCTCTCAGAAAACTTGCAGGCTGAGCTCATCCTGGATGAACTCTGTGTGCCATTTCTGCCTGCCCCAGTCTGTTGTGTAGATGCTTCTCCCACATGAGTACATTTTCTAAGGAAGTGCCATCTGTTTCTCTCTGTGACTTTTTCCCACTCTATTGAAACACCATTAAGAAAGACAGATCTATCTTCTCTCTTCTGTTCAGCCTATTCTTTTCAATAATGATATTTTACAATTCGCTCATAATACACTGTGCAAGGAAATACAGCAGGTCCATTACTTGGCACATCCCACAAGGACATTGTGTGATAGAGTCTTCATGTGCTGATTTTCATGCTTCTTTCATGTACCTGCAGCTTTGGTGCAAAATCAAGTGTTACAGATTTTCATCATGCAACCTGTAGTACAAGGAATTTCATAGCCCAGAAAAAAAATACAGGAAAGAAATGCTTGTGCAGACCTTAAAAGGAAGAAGTAGGAGTGGTCATTTAATCTATGCTTGACTTTATCTTAATTAATAATAATTTATTCTTTTTCAATTAGAGTCATTTTCCAAATTTTAAAAGAGAAAAATCTTTGTTAAATTCAATGAAGAAGGTTCTAAAAGGAATTATTTCAACATTTTTCTTTTGAGTATTTCACTATTGTCATTGCAATAGTTTGGAGAGGGGCACGAAGGGAAGAAGGCTTTATACTATTTTAAAAAATGCTTTCTCAGTCAGTCAGCATTACTTTAAACTAAAATCAAAAAGAATGATTCTGCTTTATATCCTTTCTGAATAAAGAAAATATCCAGTCACTCTTTAATATTAAGCAAAACTAGCACCACCGTTTCCACTGTGGTTTTAAATGGACCACTGCAGTATATCACTGTTTGCAGTAATGTTGAACAGTATTTTAATAAGGAGTGTTCTTTGTTATTCACGAAAATCTGAAAAGACTTAAAGAAGAATTGAGAATAACCTCTCCTCTGATCTGTGTTGCTCCTGCTTTTGCAAGGTTTCAACCATCACTGATTTTTCACAGCATTTTACTTTCCATCTTCAGCACTTATAGTATATAAACCTCATGTCTTCATCTCCTGCACTAAACACCAGTAACTACTCATAATCATGTACATCTTCCCAGTTGTTTCTCAGGCAGTGATTTTGGCATGAGGTGGTCTGGGAAAATAAGTTGATTTTCTCTGATTCTTTTGATGTCTACTCTGATCTGCCTCGTAAACCCTTTTTGTACCTTTAATTTACATGTACATTGAACTTAAATAGTAATATCAGGAGCTTATGAATTAAAACAATATGCACATGAAATTTCACTTGTGTAGCTCCACACAGGAATTTGAATATTCACTATGTATTCAATTTAGTTGATGGGGAGAAAATCATCATCATGATCTAAAAATATAGGATGTTCAACCTAGGGAAAAGATGAGTTTGAGGCTCTGCTCCAAACAAAACATCTGCTGTTGGGAATATGGACAAAGCATTCACACACAGAGGGTTATCACTCCATCCATCCATCCATCCATCCATCCATCCATCCATCCATCCATCCATCCATCCACTTCCTCTGACATGTTTATTATCTTTTTAGTGGATGTTAAGTGGCTTGTGGAACCCATCTGCTGAGGTTCAATGTAATAAAGTCTTCATAGCCAGTTCAGCAGGGAATAGCTAAGTAATATGGGAACACAGCCCATTACATTTTCTGATATTCTTCCACCATTCTCGTTTTTTTCAGTATAAATATTGTCAAATACTATGGGATATAGGACATTCCTAAGATGAAGCAATAGGATTTTTGAATTTTTATTTATTCTTTGAGACCAAAGCTGATTGTGGAATCGTAGCTTTTTTAGCATTATTGCTGTCTCATTAGGTACTCACTGCTACTTACTTTTGGGCTCCTTCAGACTCTTGGGGTGCCCTTCAATTTTAGGATAGATCCTTTATAATGTCTCGAGGAAAATGTATTTTCATTAGATTATTGTTACTTTCAACTGAATGGCTTCAGCATCATTAATTGACTACTAGGATGCTAAAACGTCTCAGAGAATTCAGTTGATATGTTTCTGAGGTTTTGTAAGAATAAGATAAAAAGGAGTGGAAATGAAGAATGAATTAAGGTGTATTCTTAGGTTCTTAATTTCCTTAATCAATGAAAAGGATTGCTTTGAATTATAATGCCTTCCCTGGGACCTCATTTGAAAACTTGCTGCAATTGTTTTCCATTTTTTCTGATTTTCCATTTCATTACTGAGTAAGGAATAAGTTGCATTCATTGAATATCACTTGCTGCTCTGGAAGACTGAAGGATTTTATCCATAAAATCCAGATTATATGCTTTGAAGTTGCTTTGAACTAATTTAAATTATCAGTGCTAGTTTACAATCAAGAAAATTATATTAGACAGGGTTGTGATAAACATTTTTAAATTTGAGGAGATTTTTAATAACGAAATCCAGTATCAGCTGAGGGGCATATCTCTTACTGCTAGCTGTCGAGGGAATCAAAGCAGGCTCTATTTATAATTAAGAGATCTCATTTAGGTGAGTGAACAAAAGTGGGACAACTTCTTTCTGGAGAGTCTTGAATGTACAGAGGAATGGATGGTTAGCAAAGAGCCTGATACTCTGCATCAATGAGGTTTAGTTAAGTATTTTTGAAAATTCCCCCAAAAAATTAAGCATAAATTTTTAGATATGTGTCTCCACTAGTTTTACTTATGCTTTGTTTTTTTTCCTAAAGTATTAGAGAAGCAATATTAGAAGTTAAAGATACCAACCCTTTAAACATCTGCTGGTTAGATGCTGACATGAGAATATTGTTTTGTTCTTGGCTGAAGTCCTGTTCGTTATTTAGGAAATATATAGCTTAAAATACTAAGATTATTGAAACTTAAAAGCTGAAAAATTGGAAAGATATTACTTCATCTTTACTTTCCCTGATATATGTTGCTTTTAGACCTCTTTTCTCACAATTTAAAAATGAATGAAAGCACTGAGAAATTGACTTACTTTATAGAGACAGGATTATGATTCTCTCATTCATAGTGGTGAGAATTTTCTTCAGCAAAAATGCTAAAAATGTATTCATCAGACAAAGGAATTATTTATTAGTCATTATAATGTTGTTGAGCTGTGAAAACAAAAAGTAATTCATGGCATATTTATACTCACAGAACTGCCCAGAGGTAACCAGCTAGCTCATTTCACTCAAAAGTGTGACAAAGCCATGGACTGCTCTACCTACCTGTATCTATTAGTGTTGTGTATCATGCTGGACCAGCTCAGCATCATAGGAAATATTCAGTTCAGTTTGGAAAATGTTTCCCACATAAGAATTTTACTAGTCCTCTAAATTTTTACCAAAACAATCAGAAAAGTAGGATTCAGTAGAATTCATTACCACTGAATATTTCACCACAGATTTGCACTATGGGATTGGTAGACAGAATTCTCAGTTTTACTTATTTTGAATGTATCATCCCTTACAAGAGTTTCATATTGCTTTTTTCAACTCAGTTGTTGAATATGATGTTGGGTCTCAGTGGGTCTTCCTTATCTTATTTATCAAATTGCCATACATGGATTTATTCAGACATGATGGAGATACTCCATAGTTTTGTGGGTGAAATTCTGGAGTTGGACACTTCACATTGCTCCTACACATTTTAAAAGCCTTTCATCCAGTGCAAATTCTCTGGACAGCAGAAGGGGCTGAGTAAACATTTCAATTCGCTGGTCTTATTCCATAACATATTTTCTGCACTGATATTGGTGCTCTCACAGTTATTCAACTCTAAAATGAAGGTGTTGCTCAAGAGTTTCAGGGATGGAGATTGAGCTCCAGTGAATATTGACTGTTATTGACTACAGCTTTACATTGTCTAAATTGTATGAATAATCACTACATTTTATTCTTTAACATTACCTTTGAAAACTACTCACTTGTTTTATAGATCTCTTTGGGGACATTGCTCTGCAGTGCAGGTGCCATCTGTCATGCTGTTTGAGACCAGTCCTGCAAATTCCATGTCATCATTGTGTTGCTGTCAAAATCAGAGCACATAAAATGTTGATGAGATAACTGCTTTGAATGCCACCCACTTCCAATTTGAAGGTAACAGATTCCAGACATAAATTAGGATTCCAACACAGAAATAGTTTTCTTGTCTCTTGTATTACTTATTACTCTTACATATTATATTATTCTTATATAGTCTTTATTATTATTCTTATTATGCCCCTCATAAAAAGGATACAAATACAAACAATTCAACAGTTACCAGTTTCATAAATGGTATGAGGTATATAATTTCTAGTTCTGTGGAGGTTTAGAAAGGAATGAAATGGTGGAGGCAACTATTGAACCTACACACCTGTATGAGAGAGTGTCTCAGATTGCTCATGGTTTGGAGGGAAAGACCTCTCCAGAAGATGATTCAGCCCATCTAAAATGTGAATTACCAGAATATCACTTCTTACCACTAATTGCAGAAGAAATTAAGGAATATTCTTGATTTAAGTGCCAGAGCCTAGGTGGAGCAAAATCAGATTGGAGATTAGCCCATGGAGGAAGAGGGAAGCTTGTTCTGTGACCTTTACAACTATAACATCACATTTTGGAACAGTCTATCTTTATCAGTTTTTCCGTCCTTTTATATCTGTGATAATTTAAAATTATCTCTTTTTATAGCAGCAAGTAGAAGAGAATAAATTCATGAGTTAATAGCAAAGCCTTATATGTTTTTACAGAATTCAAGCTCATTTTAATTTGGGTTAAGATGGTTGAGGCTTCAGGGAAAGATTGTTGGGTGATTAGCAGAAGTTTTTTCCGAAGATGATACTGCTGTAAGGAGTTTAATTTTCACAATTAGAATCAGTAATATATGTGAGTGCATGGCAAAGGCAACAGGTCAGCTTTATGTATTCCTAGCACAAAATGCTAAAACTATTTGACAATAAATGGCTGTTTCTCAGCAGTACTTTGTTTCTATACCCACTTTATGTAGGATCTGTAGATTCTTTGGGTTAAGACCTCTCTATATCCTAGAAAGGCTATGAGGCATCCCATGGAACAGTGATGGTAACAATATAAGTTAATAGATGGGTATAGATCAACACAGAAGGAAGTGCTTCCCCCTTCACAGTTACACATATAAAGAGTGGGGAGAATTCACTGTAACGATGCAAAAAGATCCTTAGAAATTCAAAATTATTTTCTTCATGAGAAGGCTTTCTCACTCCAGTCTGGTGTCTTGCAAGCAAGCTCTGATTTAAAAATTACGGGATTCTCTTTAGTAGCCACAGAGGACAAGCAAATAAATTTGATATTGGAAAAATACTTTATTTTTCAATCTTGGCATCGTGCTCTGTGCAATTAATGCATTTGTTCTTCATTGTGACCAAAGTGGAGTATATTCAGATTTGTCTGTGTTCTGCTATGAACCTCAGTGAGAAATATATGGTGACTCCATAATGTTTGAGCACAAAGTTAAAAATTTAGACAAGGTCCAACTTTCTGAAAATAACCCGACATTTTTCTGAAATATTTTGCCCCTTGAAGCATCTTCAACCAGACCTTCAACCTTTCTCAAAGAATGTTTTCTTAAAGATTTGAGAAAGAAAATGTGGCATAAAAGATACATCAGCTACAGTTTAAATTATTCTATTTTTGAAGTGCAAAAGCTTTCTCATCTATGAATGGTGTTGGTCAATCACCAGTAATTTGATAAAGATATGGAAATTGTCAGCACATTCCTTCTTCCTGTTGCTAGGGAAACCACTCTGTGGGTATCTGTCTTCACAGTGTCTCTATTCCTTTGCAAATTCATTGGATAATAAAAGTATAACTGAATATTTATTATTTTGTTAGCTATATAATCAATAAAATAATTATACCAAAACAGGACAGATAAACAGAATTAAACTAATTATGTCAATTTATCTTCATTATTTTGGGGAATTTCACAACTAAAACATTCTTAATTTAGTTACAAGTAAACTTGATTATATGTTTGATTTTATCCAAATCCAGAGAAATAATCTATGTTTATTCCACATATTTTATTCCAAATTTTGTTTGATACTTGCCCATGTGACACACAAAAAAAGTATAAAAGCTTGTATACAATGTCAGAAACTACTTGCAAAGATGCTTCTGCTGTAGGTATGAGTAACTTGCAATATGTAAAGTAAATGTTTTATCGTGTTGTACTTTCCCATAGCAGTACGTTATTAGCAAAAAACTAAGGGTTTACGTTTACATATATAAAAAAAATGGGACACCACCTTCTAAATGTGAAAAGATATTCCAGCAGTCTCCAAAGCGTCAGGGAGCCCATTCTGATCAATACATTGGCAGGAATGTTATGCAAAAATATGATACTCATTGACTTGATGTCAACAGAGATTTTATAGTCTTCAAAAACATTTCTCTCTACAATTGAGGTTATGTTCTTTCAATGTACTGCAAGATACATACTTGTTTGCATATAATTTTTGTTGTATACAATTTTCTACACTGCAAAAAGGCAATCCAACACTCTATACTTTCTCCATTACTTATTGCCAGTGAGTTCTTTCTTCATGGTTCTTCAGAAGACTTGGCAGCTTAAACTGAATAAAAAAAAATTTATTGCTTGGGTGCAGTATAAAGTATTTATCACTAGCTAATAGAAATATTCTATATGGATCAACAATAAATGACACACTTTGCCAGTGGTTTCAGAGAGATCCGTGGATAGAAGTAGGAATTTATGATATTTTTTTTTAACTGAACAGGGAATAATGAATTCTAGATATATTTTTTAAGGATTTCTGCCTCAATCTTTCCTCTGTCCTACTACTGCCCTCCTAATCCCATCTACCTTTCAAAGTGGCCTTCTCTCCTGATGCATCAAATTTGAATTTGGATGATGTATTCCACTGTCATTATTTACAGAGGGAAATATCTGACTACTTGCTAAAACAATGAAGACTCCTTCTAAGGGTGAACTAGCCAGTTGCAGGACAAGAATTGTAGACCCTTATATAATTCATTTTTTGATCAGTGCTTCAGGTAATAAAGGACCATTCTTGGTAAGAAGCAAGGGATGTTAGAGAAACTTCAACTTTTAAGAAATGCTATAAAAAGCTAAAATCCCTTTTCTAATCACTGGTACAGAGGTTGCTGAATGCTTTTCTCAGTGATGAATTAGGTTTTTTTCACATCTCAACAACATTGACTAATAAATAATTCCTTTGTCTGATGGTTTTCACCCTGAGAAAGGGTAAAAAAGAATCCTCTGTGACATTACAGAATCTTATTACAGAATGAGGAAACACGGCAGAAGATCCTGTGGCCAGGAAGTGGAACTGGATAACTTTTGTTCAGAAGGTATTAAAATCAGAGAGAAAAATAACAATTGAAATTTTACCACTAAGTTGCATTGAGTTTCCAAAATATTAGAGTTACATTTATAGTTTTATATTCTATTTATGCAATCGTATGCTTTAATAAAGTGAACAGCTGGGTGCTGTTGCTTTTAGTTTCTGACAGATGCCAAATGAGGTCAGTTACAGAGTTCGAGTTGATTCACGAGGGGTGAGCACTAGAACTAAGTCCTCTGTACAGTGCACTTAGATTAAAGGGCCATATGCAACTTTAAGAGGATTTCATCTGCTTTACAGTAGGAGCTGCTGTCTTAATTGTCCACAGTTCAGACAGGCAGTGTGATTAAGGTGCAACAAAAAGTTTGCAAACCGTATGCTGGTGGTAGTGCATGTATTTGTGTGGTTAGCTGGGTTTTCCATTTGTGATGGGGTTTCTATCATTAGTAGTATTATTTTTTTAACTACTAGTATATGGAATTGCTTGACTTAGGATTTTACAAGTTGCTGAAGTCAAACTTGTGATAGAGAAATCTCCAGTAAGATCTTTACCAATAATCGTAAAAATGCATGAGTTTTCCTATGAATATGAAGATTTTATTGTTTCTTTTTGAGTAAGAGGAGGAATTTTAAGAGATGAAAAAGGGGCCTTTTTCAATGGATGTATATTTTATTTGAAGACATATTATCTTCAAACATTCTTTTTTTTGATAGATAGCACCAAACTAAGATGAGATCATTCTAATAATAAATGCTAGGATCTGACCCCTTGGGATCTAGACCAACAATGACCCAAAATTGTTTTCTTCTCTGTAAACAACTATTGCCAGTATTCCTTTCTTATGAAGAAATGTTTTGGAAGAGACAATCAAGTGACTTCTTGTTATTTCTTCTTGTTCTTGTACGAGAAACAGGAGAAAATGTCATAGGTATGGCATTAACAAGAAAAAGAATTGTCTTACAGCTTCTTTTTGTCTTTGCACTTAGAATCTCTTCCCTGTGATAGTCTCCAAAATGTAGTGAGTACCAAAAAGTAAAATGTGGTAGAAAATACTACTTTTAGTAGTCTTGAGTCATGACAGTATTTTTCCATAAGCTAAATTAAGTCATCTCAGTTTCAGAATTAATTTCTGAGGGATTTTTACTTGTGCCAATCCTGAATGATATCTTTTGGAAATTGTCTGTCTCCACTGCCAGAAGGTATGAACAAATATATTTAAAGTGTCAGTGGGAAGCAAACTTCATAAAGACTATGGCTGGAATGTGTATAGGAGTAGGAAATACATATGAATATATAGTGATAGGTGTGTCTGTCTCCTTTCTTTCCACTTCTGTTCATAGCTACTCTTCACTGAATGCACTTTGGGATCATTCTGAAGCATGGATTGTGGCTCTCAAAGTCTTGGCAGCACCATTCATGTGCTGGCTGATGTTGAACAAGTCATTTCTTCATGCCTCAGTCTGTAAAATAAAGATGGCAATTCTATCATGCAGCATAAAATGTGTCAGGCCTAGAGAGAAAAACCGATTGTAAGAGATGCTAGTGTTGCTTTTATGCTTCTGCTAAGATCATCATGCTCCTTTAATTACACAGTAGATCTTGTTCTCTAAGGGGTTTTACTTAATCTGCTCTGGTCAGATCTGTTAGACTTTACATTGCTACATTTCCTTTTTATCTAATACATCTCAAGACATCTGAGAGAGCCTTGGAAATGGCACAGTAATAATGGGGTGGTGAGAGCTGGAAAAGTGCTGCTTCTGTAGATGAGTATGAGTGTTTTGAAAGTAACCTCATGTGAAGGTCTATAAAAATGCAGGCTCAGAGCCAGTGGAACTAGGTTCTCAGCAGGTATAGATGTGTGTAATCCTACTTAAAGCAAGCTGTCCCAGAGCCTTCTGAAATGGTTTATTAAATAAAAAAAGTGTATAGCGGGATATAGAGAGCACCACATTCCTTGCTTCCAGTAATATCAAACTTAATATTTCTTTTTCTATCCTTTACACAAATACTCATGTTTTTGAGCTGTACGTGTTATGGCCCTGAGAAAGTCTGCAAGACTTTCTCTGCACAAGCAATCTTTAAGTTTATTGGTTTTCCTTTTTATTTATTATTCTAACACTGATTCATATTAATGAATCATTAATTTATGCTGTGGCATAAGCCAGTTAGAAACTCCAGAAGAATTATTATAAGAAACATAGCTCTCTCAATATGTTCACTTGTGTCCATTGGTGGCAAATAAGATTGAAATTTCCATTTCTAGCATCTGCTAGAATCTAGTATTTGTATTCTAATATTTGTTGCAGCAAAAATACATCCGTTTGATGTTCAGCAAGTGCACTTCACAAAATGAGAACAATTCTTGATTGATACAGGCTAATAGTCATTAACAAGGAAGTTTGAGAAAAGCATTAGGCAATACTTACAAGAGAGTTTGGTTTGCCTTTGAGTGCTGTTTGGTAAAACATGACATTGATATTTTAAGACTTGTTGGGAAAGGCTTGTCTCTTCTTGTCACTGTCTTAATTTTTTTCCTTGTGCTATTTTTGCTTCTTTGCTTCCATTTAATGCCATCCTGCTGTTTCACCTAATGACACAAACTAACAACATTGCAAGAGGACTTTCTTATCCAATTTACATCAGCATATTTTTCAAATTTCAAAGGCTATACAAGCAAGGGCACACAATACCTAGAATTCATTCATGACTCAAGTGTCTTGATTATGTGGGCTAGGAGCAAATTTGATCAAAACTGGAGGATAGGGGGCAACGTTAGATTAGATATGATGATTTTTCAGAAAGATGACCTCCTCAGAAGCAAGTTTACGTACTTCAACAGGAACTATAAACCTCTTCCCTCCTTGTTTTCAAGAAGTTTCAGTATATACTACGTATGATGATTCTGAGAAATTAATTTTTGTGATCCCTAAAAACAAACAAATGAGAGAATGAGAAATACACTGAACAGATAAGAATCCAATACTATATTACTTCTCATGGTCTTTTTAGAACTTTGTTCCTGTTACAGAATCTATAGCAATAATTTGTGGAATAGTTTTGTGGAATAAGTTGTGGAAGAGCCAGGTTTCCTCACCTAGCTTCTAAAAGGAGACAACTGCAATCTCTATCAGCTGTTGGCCAATTAGAAGCAAAATGTGGAACACCTTTTCACAATGATCTGCTTAATGTTAAGTAGCTTCTTTTAAGACTCATCTTGTTATGGATATTTGGACACAATTTGGTTTTTGTTTCTGGTGGGGCCCAAAATCTTACACATTTGTGAAATACAAGATGTTTTTCTTTGCGTTATTAAGCAGTACCACACTGACAAGGTTATTCCAGCATGGAAGCAAGTACAGAATATGCTGATAAATGTGATTTGGAAGTGAGGGATGGTTAAGCAAGTATGTAGAACTAGATAGTGACAAGAGAAGTATGAGGAAGATCAGGAACAAGAGATTGACGTATTTGGGGCTTGGACAGCTCCAATAAGCAAGAGACATTGGATTTGGCTTGAAAATATATATTTTTTAAAAACTTGATTTATCATAAGTTCCTACAATCACAAGACAAGATATTTGCAGTAGAAAATTACTTTGCTTACACTTCTCTGACTCTGATATTGAACCTACAGTTTGTTGTGTGGTTCATATCAAGGAGAATTATATCAGGACTGATGATCCTTATCATCATTATGGGACACACAAAGAATAAAATATTATGTTTGCATGTATAATTATATAAATACAAAAAATATATATCCCTGTCTTAGGTCTGTGAGGGAAAAGTTGGAAAGATATTTTAGGGTAATTATTTTAAACATTTCAGGAATCTATAACCATTGCTACTGAAACCATTATCTCAAAACACATCATAGTCATAGAATGATAGCACCATTATGGGTGTAAAAGCCTCTCATATCATCAAGTTCAACAGTTAACGCAGCATGGACATGTTCAGCACTAAACTATGTCTTCAATTATCACATCCACATATTTTTAAAATATTTCCAGGGATGATAATTTCACCACTTCTCTAGGCAGCCTGTTCCAATGCCTTTTTCCTAAAATTTAATCTAAACCTTCTCTGGTGCAAAAGAGGGAGTTTCCTCTTTTCTTGTCACTTTTTACCTGGGAGACGAGGCTGAATGCCACATATCTTTCATCTCTCTTCAAGCAGTGAAGCAGAAAGAAATTAGGTCTCCCCTAATCTCCCTTTTTTCCAGGCTGACAGCCTGTAGTGTGCTGGATCTTCCTTCCAGGCCTTCTTGTAGCTGGCTGTCACATTTGCTGACCTCCCCAGTCAGCCAGGAGTGCTGATAAATGACCAAAGTGGCTCTGTGAGCTCTCTGTCAGCTCTTCTGTCAGCTCCCTTGGGTGGATCCCACCCAGCCCTGCACACCTGTGCATGTCTCAGTGCTGTAGCAGACCAATCACCATTTGCCCTTGGATTTTGGGTCCTCATTCTGCTCCCTGTTCCTGTCCTCTGTCTCGGGAGACTGGATGCCCTGAGGGCAACTGGTGTGGCTGTGAAAGGCTGAGGAAATGAAAGCATTAAATACATCAGCCTTTTGCTCATCCTGCATTACTACTTTCCCCCACACCTCCATAGAAGTGTGGACATTCTCCTTAGCCTTTCATTTGTTGCTAATATATTTATAAAATCTTCTTTTTTTTTTCTTTTTCCTTTTTTCAGCCATAACCAGATGAGGTTCTAATGGGGCTTTGGCCCTGCTAGTTTTCTCCTGCACAGCTCACAAGATCCTTGTAGTCTTCCTAATTGGCTTCTTCCAGAAGTGATACATTCTCTAGTCAAATCACTCTGTTCAGCCTGATTGGTCTTCCCTATCAGTTGGTTTTTAGGCACATGGGGATTGTCTGTTCCTGCACAATTAAGATTTCCTTCTGGAAGCATGCCCAGCCTTCCAGGACTCCTTTGCCCTACCAAACTGCCTCCCAAGGGACTGTCTTGGCCAATGTTCCAGAAAGGCAAATGTCTACCCTACAGAAGTCCCAGCCCTGATTTTTGCCTCCTTACTTTCCCTGGAGCAGAAAACTCTATAATTTTTGTGATTGCTGTGCCTCCAGCCATCAGACCATCAGGCCACCCACTGGTCCTTCTTTTGAACAGCAGGTTCAGAGGGACACCAGCCTTAGTCGTGTCCCTTATCAGCTATATCAAAAGTTATCTCCCACACTCTAGGAAACACATGGACAAGGGCATGCAAATATGAGACTTCTCCCAACAACTTATGGATTATTTCATCTGCCTTTTTTCATAGTTAAGTGGTATATAACACAGTTCCAGCAGGTTATTTGCCCTGTTGGTCTTATCTCTGATTTTTACCAGTAAATACCACCATCAAACTCCACCACCTTCCCTTCCTTCCCAATCCTTTTTGAAAAGTTTACTGCCATCCATTAAAGCATTTTAGCTGTGCAAGTAGCACCTCCAGGTCTCCATGATGGCAATTATGCATATCTTTTCTGCTGCACCATGGCTTTTGGTTCCTCCTCTTTGCTGGCCACGGTGAGAGCATGATGTAGGTGCTCTTCAGTTGAATTATCAATCCTGGCACCTTTTTTGGTGAAGAAGTTCTAATTCCTGCATGATAGTTCTACAGTATGTTTGTGGTTTCTAACATCAATAACTCCTGAATCCTTGCTGCCACACAGATCTCCACTGCCTACATCTACTGCGACAGCAGACTGAAATATGCTGCTGGCACTCTGTCCCTCAAACAGTCACATCCCACAAATGGGCTCATGTCTGGTGTTTTTATCCTTTTCCTCCTTCAAGTCTAGTTTAAAGCTCTCTCAGTGAGACCTGTGAACTCCTGAGCAAATATTCTTTTTTTTCCCTTTGAGACAGGTACCCCACCTGTTGCCAGCAGACTCAGTGTCATGTAAACAAACCCATGATTATCTTTTGCTCAATTTTCTCATCTAAGAATATTGTCATATGCTAATTAACTGATTAAGAACAAAAATATGTTTTGTGATAATAGAAGAATGCAGTGAAGAATTTCTAGTGTCTAAGCACTCATGACTCATCTGTCAGAAAATGTGAGATTTGCACCATATTTAATTTGGGGAACTAGGTCTGCTATGTATGTCTATGCATTAGGTTCTATTAATTTACCTTGTTCATTCAGTTCTGCTTAGTTTCAATACAGAATTCTATTACCATGTAATCTAGCTCTGATGTTAAAAATTAAATAAAAGAAAGATTGTCAAATCCTATCATCACGTGTGGTTTTGGAGAGATTTAGTCCTGCTCTACATGTTCTAGCACTCTGAACTAAAATTACAGATGATGGCTCAACATATCAGTACTGCTAAGAACGAGCTTTTTTCTGTCACCTCTTGATGACTCCTTAGTCTACTTTTTTAATCTTATAGCAGCTTAACATAGTTTTAGTTTAGACAACTTCTAGCATAGATTAGATAAAAAAATGATAGCCTAATGCACTAACATTTACTTCATCCATTGGCAAGATTACAGCAAATGTAGGGAATATAGACTAGCAAGAAATATGAGCAACTATGTCTCTCACAAGATTATGACAGATAAATATGAATATCAAAAGCTTATTACAGATATAGAAAGATATTTTTAAAATACTAAAACGAAGTCCAAATTATAAATGGTTTTCTATTTTGAAAGGTAACTATTATAAAACTAGGCAGATGTGTGGATTTTAATGGCATTAAATAACACTAGCAAATCAATTTTGGAATTATTTTCATATTTTGAGGTGTAAAGAGCTTTCAAAGTCATTTATCCTAGGTTATTTGCATAGCAGTTATTAATGTTTTCTCTGTAGAGCACAATAAGAGAGCTCTGAGACAGCTGTTATGCTGCAACCCTCCAGTATGAGGGTTTTCTCCTGTTAAAACCTTCTATGCACTAAGCTCCAAATTGAGAGGAGCATTTTTCAACCACCAAAGACTTTTCTATTTTTGTCCCTTTTAAGCTCTTTAACCTGCTTCTGCCTTAATTCCAACCAATAAAAATAATCTTGATTGATGTGACCAACTTTAATTTGGTGAGGGGGGAGGGCAGAGAAAGGGAGCAATTTCTAGATAATCTTCAAACTCAGTGTAGTAAATTGTCAGTTACAGTGACAAGAAAAAAAGGAGAAATATTGCAGTGTGCTCTCACTCAAGGCATTTGTTCACCTTTATCCAGGAAGAAAACAGATTAAATGTAATAAATGTTTTCCTAGTCCCTCTAGGGGGTACATCAGTTAACCTAGGTAGTTTAACTGATGTACCCCCAGATATGCATTTGTTTATTGACTCTAAATTATCAAGAAATGGACCAGTTTCACATATTGGAAAAAACAGCAGAAAGCTGAGCCTAATAACCATGATTTAAATAATACCTCTCTGCAGTTGGATGGCACTTATTTTAATTTGTTCAGAGCTTTAAACCTTTAACTGCTCAAGACTCTGCTAGCTTCTGCTTTAAGTAAGCTAGTGATTTTGATTTCCTTAGGGCTGGAGACTTCTACCAGACCTTGTTTAAAAACATAATCCTATTTTGAAATTAGAACCAAATCTGAAAAGCTCTGACATGTTTTCAGAAGATTTTCTATGTGTTCTACTTTAAACTTCAATCTTATCAGGGGGGCTAGGAGGGAGAAATAAAGAAAAATTTAAAAAGGAAGACATCACTAAATTTCCTTTATCTTTCTGGCTTTGCCAATCAGTTTTAGTTTCAATATATATTGACATATTCAAAGACAACTAAATTGTATAAATATGTGTGTTTGAGTGGACAGGCAAAATTCAGCTGAAAATTAATTGCAAAGAAATTGAAAGTATAATTGCATATAGATATGGATCTGCTTTATCAAGGATTTAAACATGAGTGAAATCAATTTTCAAAGTGTTAAAATTACTCTTCATGCTAGAGAATTAACTAATTAACACACTGAATTATTTAAGAATGATAAAAAAATTATAATGAATTAAAGGTATGCAGGCATCATAAAAAGGAGGTGCTTATTCACAGCAAACATGCATTTTTATTTTCCCTCCCTTCTCATATAACAACAAAAGTTAGTGATTTCTATGAATCTTGCCTGCATGAAATTGGCCTGGGAGTCCCAGTCATGGAGCAGAATCTAGTAGTTGCTCCACAAATGAAGCCTTTTTGACTCCCAAAGGGCTTGCTTTGCCTCATTATCTCCAGTGCAAGGCAGTGGAAACACATCAGCTGAAACTTGGCTTTGTGTGATGCCAGACACTGTGTAATTATAGTCATAGAATCACAGAACAGCCCAGGCTGGATAGGACCCCAAAAGATGATGTAGTCCAACTTTTCATGGGGAAGGGAGCCTAGCTGAGAGCCTTATTTACTGTCTTTCATTTCCCAGCCTAATTCTTGATGTTCTGCATCACATGATGGTGCAGTCATGGCTCCTGCTAGCTATTATTCAAAGGATTGATAATAGCAGGATGGAAAACTACAGAAACAGGATGCAAAACAGCAAGATGCCACTGAGAATTGAAATATGTTTTTAATGATTAATTTAAACAGAAGAATCAAGTGAGTTTAATGGGAGATGCATGTTTTTAACATCTGGTGCTTCAAATACCCATTTCAGCCATATGTATGTGAAAAAATGTAGAGGCAAAGATTTCCTTTAGAGAATCAAACCATTCAAGCTAAAGGGGAGTGAAAAGCATCTTTTCTTTTAACTGAAAAATCTTGTCTGGCAACTTGATGTTGCCTACCAAAGAAAAAAAATAAAATAAAAATCTAGGAGTTATGTATACTGTTTGGAAATTTAACATGGAATATTTTTTTTCCAAAATATTAACAAACCTACAAAGATCAAGAAGACAACAAAATGGAGGTACACAAATTACAGAATAACTACTGATCATAGAAGGGAAGAAGAAACTAAAAATTTCAAAATCCATGTTGATAATCAGATTTACAACATTCAATCTATTCTCAGGTGCAGGATTTTCCATTAGGGATCTGACTAAATAATGGGGATAGCACAAATTTGTGGAAAAAGAATTGTTTTAAAAATAATTAAGAGTTAGTTTGGTAATGTGAAAAAAATAGTTTTATTTGAGTTATAAATGTTTTTAAGAGTTGTCATTTTAATATTTTTTACTTGCATTCACAATATTGTTTTAAAATTTAAAAATACTCGAATCTATTTATTTTGAATGGGTAACCATTCTTAAAAACATTCCACAAAAAATATTTTGAAGATTATTCTCTTCATAATCTTATGAAGAGAAGCATAAATTGAAAGAAATTTTAGCAAAAATTTCTTCAGATTATGAATTTTCCAAAGGTCACTAAGATGAAGACAAAATCTTTAATTCTTGGCTCTCACATATTGACAGTGCTCCCACTCACCAGTTCAGCTGGTGTATTGAAGGAATACATTTGATCTCCTCAGTAGTTTGCTCTTCATGAAATTTGACAATGAATTATGTGCTACATTTAGGCAGGATCAGAGCAACAGTGGCTTTGTTATCAGCATCTGCAAGGTGTACCAATCATGCCTGCTAGCACGAACCAAGTTTTGTACAAGAACTTCAACCTTCCTCTTGATTCTAGTGCTTTCCTGATGTTTCTTGATACTATGCTGCTCCTTGAGGAAGGTGAGGCATATTATTATTGTCTTCTCCTCACTCCTCCTCCTCACCAGTCACTTGTAATGGTCTCTTAGATGCTATGTAAATTAACTCATTTCTTCTATCTTATTCAGGCTTTATCAGATGTGCCATAGACTGTTGACTGCCAGTTTGCCCTTCTCTCTTACTTGTTATGGTTTTGAGAATATCCTCTTATTAGTTTTTATAGGTCTTTTGTTTTCCATCATATATTACGTTTTATGTGAAAGTACAGCTTTGATACTAGTATTCCCTCGTGTCCTTACTCTGTGCTTCCTAGGTGGGTTGCTTCACTTGGGGGATGACTGCTTTGTGGTTTTTGGTTTAAGGAAAAGTGAGATGCAGTGGGCCTATTTCACAAAATAGGTAGAGCAGTAAGCTTTTGTAAAGATACAGAACTTGAAAAGCCATTTTTCTTCATGCACATTTTCTTCTATACATTTTCTTCATTCTTCATGTATCCTGAGGCTACCCAGATGATCTTGAGATATACTGTTAGGAATAAGCTGTAGAAAGTCCTCTTACTTGCTTTATAAACAAATTAACTCTATATGGAATTCTATATACTCAATTTTTTGGCATCACAAGTTCCATTTTCTGCTGAAAATTTCTATTATGACTTTTTTTCTATGTGAAAATGTAGAAGAGTTGTGAATATTCATTAAAATTTTAGCTGAAGAATTCATTAGTGATTGTTATATAGGAGGGAAATGAATGCAAAATCTCACAATCTCCTTCTGCCTCTGATTCCTCTGGCTCCTTAATGAAAGAGTCTCAATCTATTTTTCCATCCCAATTACTGCTTTTAATTTTGCTTATGCTAGTGTATCTTCACTTATTGCAGCTTCCAAATGAATACTACTGGTGTATGACTACAAATTTTATAGGTGATAGATTTATCCTGCTTTGGTTAATATGTAACTGCTCAGTGGCACACCACTGAAGAACAGAGGTTTCTAGGGTTTCAGAGAAGTCCTGAAGTGACAGGACTGTTTTGTTCAGTTAGGCTTTGCTATTTCTAGCACTTCTTTGGTAAACTGAATATGTCTCTAGCAATGAGCAATAATGCTAGGTTTCAACAGAGGGATTGGTGACCCTTGTGATAAAAATAAAACCACCTTGTTTTGAAGATATAACAGCAGATTATTTCTAGCTGAACAAAATGATCTGTGAAGCTGCTGTGATGCCTGATGCCAATGTGGAACTCCAAGAATTTAGAAGAGTCTATCTCATAACCACCATGAATATTCATCCCCTGGGATTAGTCAGGCATGCAACACAATATGTCATGAAATTACTTTTACAAGCTAAAATGGGTATTAGTGATGAATTTGCCTCAAGGATACAAGTTTTCATCAAGATTTACTGAAAAAGCCATCTAAATGATCAGGTTTGAAATAACAGAGTCAAGCATCTTTTACATGCATAACTTACATGTCAGTGTTCCCAGACAAACACCAAGGCAAAAATTAAGTTATATTTCTTTTATAATTTGAAAAATAGGGCTCTCAAAGAGTTTTGCTCTTTTTTGCTTCTCTGATGTCTTTTATTAGAAGAGATTTTTCTTCATTTTCCTGTTGTAAGTATACAAGTGAATTGTTTTACTGTCTTTACACAAGGTTTCCTATTGTTGTCCTATCCCTACAGCTGATTGTCCTTTGATTACCTCCTTAAACTCTCTAGAAAATCTAGCCTATAGCCTTTCCCTATTTATAAACTTGCCTCCACTGAGCCTTCTTCCATGAGCTGGAATATTTATATATATAAATACATATTCATCAGGGTATGCATATTTGGATGGAGAAGTGTGAAGATAACTGTGAAAGCATGTGGAAATATTTATTAGGTATACAAGAGATCTTTAAACCACAGTGAGACTAACTTTTTCATATAAACCAGAATCCTTCCCAATCCCAGCACTACTGGGGGCCCAAGTTAATCTATTAATCTAATATAAATGACAGTCTTATATCAAGAAAGAATTAATTTGAGTTTCAGTAGAGGATATACTGTTATATTTGTCAAGATATGTTTTTAAAATATCAATTTTTTTTCTCTGAGGTCTGGTGTGTTTTTATAGGTAGAAAATATATGCAGTGCAAAAGTCATCTTCTTGCTTCATAGACGTACATTCAGGTCATGTATAAAAAAAAATATTTCTCTTGTTGTGTTAGAAGATAAATGGGTGATACTATAATAAGATTCTCCTTCTGTAACAAAATATTCTTGTTCAAAAATGTCTGTGCAGTTGGTTCTTCGTTAGTTCTGGAGGGAAAAAAAATCCCAACCTTTTTTACCTCTGGCATTAAGGATGACATAATACATGTTCAGCACACAGAAAAGCTGCAAGGAAGCTGTTAGCAGTAATGGACTGCACTAAGTTTGTTGAAAATGACAGTTTGTGTAGATTTCCTCATAAAAAATGCTACTTTGCTTGTAAATCATGGTACAATAATTATTTATTTTAGTTGAAGGATTTGGCTTACAGACTTGTTCGAAAGAATTAGAGTAAGCTATTTTACTTTCTGTTAACTTCTTCAAAACATGCAAAAGATCAAAAACTATTACCTGGAATACTTCTGAATATACTGTATTTATCTCAAGATTTAGTTTATTTCTGAAACTAGAGACATTTTCCTGCAGTAAATGCAGAAACTAGCAACAATCATTCCTTTCGTTTCAAGAAATCACTATTTTCTTTATCCTGTAATACTGAAATAGTAAAATACTCTGATTTCCTATCCCATAAAAACCTTAATGTAGACCCAAAGTGGTAGAGGTTCACAGAGACACTTATTTTAGCAGAACAATGCAATGTAGAGAAAAGCTGCAGGGCAGAAATGGAATTATAAGAAATGAGACATAGACTGACATCAGGAACATCATGGCTATTAAAAACTCTCCAACAGTCTGTGAAAGAAATGCAGACTTGGTGCTGAGCAAAATCAGTTTTAAGGGTACCAAACAGAACAAAACAGAAACATTTAAAGTACATAAAATGCATAACAAATAGGAAATTCGTGTGTGATGTAAGCTTGCAAACTAAAAAAAGAAAGTGCAAGGTGTAAGAGTATGCTGTCAAGAATTTAAAGCAGCCCTGAGCAGACTCTATGTTGAGGAATAAGAAGCCATCAGCATCCCCAGCAAAGGACTTGACATGCTGTCAACTTGAGGAACTCTTCACCTGTTCAGACAGACTGAAGCAGTGCTTGCAAGCCCACTCAGAGCAGTGCCCTTGACTTTGCAAGCAGAAGACAGGGAAGGGCAGGCTTTACTATGTTCAGATTATTAATTTAAGCGGCATGAAATAAAGGGAAAAACGTATATTTACATATTATGCCGATATGAAACTTTATGATTGAAAATGTTAATAATTTTAATGAATAGTGATATAGTTAATTATTGTTCTCATGGTTTTACACGGGCCAAATGCCAGTCACCCACAAAAAGCGACTCACTCACCCTCCCCTGCTACTGCTGGGCAGAGGAGAGAAAAATTTAAACGGGTTCATGAGCTGAGATAAGGACCTGAAGAAAACACTCCAAGGGCTCAACTTAAAGGTAAAAAAGGAGTTTATTACTAAGAAAGACAGAGAAAGATAATGAGAACGAAAAATAAGAATTAAAATAAGTTCTTAAAAAACACCTTTTCTTCCCCCAACCCCTCCCTCCTTCCCACCAACAGCGGAGAGAGATAGGGCATGGGGGTTTGGTCAGTTCATCACCTGAGTTCTTCTGCCACTGCTCCAGGAGAGAAATTCTTCCCCTGATACACCGTGAGGTCCCTTCCTATGGGAGACAGTTCTCAGTGAGCTTCTCCAGCACAGGTCCAATATCACGAGCAGCAGCCAAACTGCAATTGCTGCAACAGGAGTCCCTCTCACAGGCAGCAGTCCTCCCAAAACTGCTGCAGTGTGGGTCACTCTTCCACGGGGTGCAGTCCTCCAAGGACAGGCTGCTCCAGCCTGGAAGCAGGGACCCCTCTCTCCACCGGGTCTCCCACTGGATCACAGCCCCCTCCAGGCATCCACCTGCTCCAGCATGGGCACTTCCCCACGGGCTGTGGGTGGATCTCTGCATCCCCCGTGGATCCCATGGGCTGTGGGTGGATCTCTGCATCCCCCGTGGATCCCATGGGCTGTGGGTGGATCTCTGCATCCCCCGTGGATCCCATGGGCTGTGGGTGGATCTCTGCATCCCCCGTGGATCCCACGGGCTGTGGGTGGATCTCTGCATCCCCCGTGGATCCCATGGGCTGCAGGGGCACAGCTGCTTCACCATGGTCTCACCACAGCCTGCAGAGGAATCTCAGCTCTGGCACCTGGAGCACCTCCTGCTCCTACTTCTGCACTGACCTTGGTGTCTCCACCTTGTTTCCCTCACATGTTCTCACCTCCTCCTCTTCTCTGACTAGAAGAAAAAACTGTGCCTCACTTTGTTTTGATTTTCTTCTTAAATATGTTATCACAGAGGCATTACCAACATCTCTGGCCCATCAGGGATTGGCTCTGCTGGACATGGTGGAAGCTTCCAGTAGCTTCTCACAGAAGCCCCTCTGTGGCTCCCACTTACCAAAAACCAGGCCATGCCAAACCAACACAACTATCTATATTCACTTTCTGCAATACTGCTACTACCATCACTACTAGTAATTTTATTGGACTGCTAAGATTGCAAGTACAGGAGCAATATGTTCTTGCCTTTATACATGAAGTATGTTTCTTTTTCACCCATAAGAAAATTCTGAATGTAGGAAAAACACACATACCTTTTGCTTTTTCATCTTTGATCTTTTGTATCTGATGGTAAGTGCATTCTACATAGAAAAATCCTGGTGTAAAACTTAAAACCATTGTTCTCCCTAAAATGTTCATCACTTATTTCATCTTCTATGACTAATTGTACAGATGGATCACCAGCTGTACTGAGCAATCTTCCTTGGTTCAGCCAAAGACAACATTATAAATTGTATTATTGGTATCTGTCTCTCCTTTTAGTAAGACAAAATGTGGAAGGGCAGTTTAAATTGAGAAAGAGAGATAACAAGTGGCTTGAGAGCAGTTTATCTAATAAGAAAGAAAATCCAAATAAAGTGAGCCAGGTTCATCTACTGTAGACCTGGAAATGTACAAGACTCCCTTAAAGTAGTGTTTTCTGCTCCTTCAGACAAAATTATATATCAGAGGATCTTTTATGTGTATATTTTTGTCAGATAGAGAGGAACACCAGTGAACAAAGACACTCCCATGGCATCTTGATTAAGGCCTTTAATTAGCAATCCAGCTTGCAATATCAGGTAAGCTATTGAACAGGTATGGACAAGGCATAGACGCAAATATTGTCAGGTAAGAAGGAGCTTTATATCCCATCAGTGGCATTAAAGCTGCTGTGCTAGTGTTGCATTATTTTAGAAATAGACATATGTCATTTATGTCCAATAAATTAAACATTTGATCTAGATGCCTCTTCATTTCATTCCACATTTATTATTCCCTCTTCTTTACAATTGATGAGTCTTAAGTAGGTCAAATTTCTGAGGAAGCCAGCTGCAACACTCTGTACACTCTGGTTTACTTAAATTAATAATCTGAACATAGCACGCCCACCAAGGCACTCTTGCATGAAGCAATGAAGGAAAAAAATGAAAAAAAAGGAAGTTGTTAGACTGGAGAAGAGGATATCAGAGGTCAGGTCAGAGAGTTCTGCAAGATCTGTTAATAAGCAGACTCCTCACTTCTTTCTGTTATGGCTTTTATAATTGTGAATTGTAGTATGGTCTCTGCTGTGTTTACAGCCACAGATGTCTATAGCCATGATTACCCCTTCAATTTATTTTTAGTCTTTTCTCACTAATTCATTATATTTACTTCTGTGTTAAATGTAACCTGAACTAATTGTACTCGTGCTAAATAAATCCTATACCACAGAAGTTTCTCAGTCTACAAAAACATCACTGACAACTTAGAAGCAGTCACCTATCCTCTTCACAAGGTGTCTGGAGGTGAGAACAACTCTGATGATTGGTTAGTTCCAGTGATATTTTGGTTACCTTTGCAAACTTTCAGCTTCAGGTTTACTGGTAACTTATTGATTCCATCACTGGTCATTTTCCTAGATGCATGCTGATATCATCATGCTACGTGTCTTAAGCTTTACCTCACTGAAAACTTTTTCCCAAGCTTTTCTGCGGTGATGAAAAATTTTACAGAAATTCTCTCTATGGTGAACTTATTCCATTGCTTTATTGTGTGCACTGTTATAAACTGTCTTCATAATATCAGAACATCCTGCACTTTAATTCACTATTTCATACTCACATAAGCATAGAAAACTGACACTTTTCTCTGTTGTTTGAAAGGAGAGTCCTAAAAGAGCTACGGTTCCTTAAGACATGGATTCAAAAACTTATCAGACTTCTTCTAGGCTAAACAGTTCCAGTTTCTTAGCATTTTCTCATTCACAGCCATTCCTGTCAAACACAGCTGTTCCTCTTCACTCTAGACTCATTAGAGCTGATGTATGTATTTTCTGAAACATGAGATCCAAGAGAGCTAGAGAACTGTTATGAAAAATTTTGCCATGTTTCTTGCAGAAGGTGTGCTATGTGTTCTTCAGAGGACAGAATTTTTCCTTAGTGAATTGTGGTATATTGTTTTCCACGTAGTTTTTCTAGCATGTTAAGATGTGACTTTTGTCCTCATTCCCACTGCACAGCTAGTCCATGACCCCTGGCACCATGACCCCTCTATGTGAGGTTGAGATTTTGTTTTTGTGGTTAAAAATCCTTGGGGTCTTATACCAATAGAGATCCAGAAAAGAGCTTTAACATGCAGTGAATATGCATAGTTCTTTCATAAATTTGTAGCAGCACACATTTATCTAGAAATTTGTGAGATTTCAAGGGGAGTCTTCTCTTTTCATGGGGAAGGGTGGCTCAGGCAACTCTCTGTCATATTATTAATGAAATATGATTTTGTTATTGATTCCAATATTAGAAGCATAACCCAAATTTCTCCATTTGTTGGTGGGAAACTTGAGAATAACTTCTTTTTTAACATGCTTAAAATCAGCATTAAGAACTAAGTCTAACTTATTTTTTAACATGCTTAAAATCAGCATTAAGAACTATGTAAAAATGAATTATTGTTATTGCATATTAGTATGATTGATACAGTAATTTTAGCCTGATCAATCATTTTTAAGAGTTGTCAATTCCAAATGTTTAGCTATTTCTAACCCCAAATAAAACTCAGACCAACAAACATAACAACTCTCTCAGTAAGCTCCTAAGGCTCTGCCTTTTCTTCAGTACTGCGTCTACTTTTTCTCAACCCATTGATCCAGTGCACTCAGACCCTCAAACACTAAATGGATCACTTAGCCATCAAGCTGATCAAGCAGAACCTGCCTTTCCCAAATCCATGCTAGCTGGGCCTGATTGCCCAGCTGTTCTGCACGTGTCTTTTGGTGGCACTCCAGATGATCAGCTCCCTAACCTTCACTGGCACCCAGCCCAGGCTGACAGCCTGTAGTGTGCTGGATTTTCCTTCCAGGCCTTCTTGTAGCTGGCTGTCACATTTGCTGACCTCCCCAGTCAGCCAGGAGTGCTGATAAATGACCAAAGTGGCTCTGTGAGCTCTCTGTCAGCTCTTCTGTCAGCTCCCTTGGGTGGATCCCACCCAGCCCTGCACACCTGTGCATGTCTCAGTGCTGTAGCAGACCAATGACCAATGACAACACAGAGGCCTATGGAAACAGCTGTGCAGAATTGCAAATTATCTGAATTTATCTGAAATTATCAAGCAGTAATGTCCAAGAAAGCCTATATTTTTGCATATGTCTTTTGAAGCTCCGTAGGCATTTCTTCTTTTTTTTTCTTTAATGTATGATCGAGCCTTTAGCATAGACATGATGGATTTTGAGCTACAAAAATATTAGAGAATCTTAATGTGAAATTTGTTTTTCTGTGTTTCATACACATCAGTGCATCACACCAGTAATCAAAATATCCCTCAACAAACCTTGACTCAGTTTCCAGAGAAACACCAATACTCTATTCCAGATGAAACTTCATGTTTATTTATGAAAATTTTTTACTCTCAACAGAAAAAGGACAACTGAAAGGCTATAAAGTTTAACACATTTTCTTTTGCAAAATTACCAAGCTGCTAGCTTTACTTAACCATCACAAAACAGCAAAATCTGTACCAAATTCAGAGTGCAGAACATTTGCAATTAGAGGCTTTTTTTTTAATTGAGGCAAGCTAAAAATATGCGTTGTAAAGGGGATTAACAGAAGGAGTCTTAAGCGTGAAGAGCAAATTTAGCTTTCCATCAGCGACCTAAAATAGTCTCTCATAATTTAAATAATTTCTCTAAAAAAGGATACAGAGAGACAAAGAAAGAGAGAGATCACATTGTTTGACTTTGCTTCCTTTCTGTCTCTAAGGACCTAGATCTAGTTTAGAGTACTAGAGAAATTAATTAGGCAATCTTAACATGCTCCCCAGTGGACAATAACTCTTCTGTACTATTTAGCAAATACTTAGTTCAAAGGAAGGCAGGTATCAATGGTTTTGGAAGCTGAATCACTTTTTAAAAATTCCCAGAAGTCTTAACCTCAAAACTGGCCTGATTGCTTATTCTAAAGAGTAAACTTCTTTTCACCCTTTCACAACTGACAATTTTGAATAATCACAGTTGAAAATTATTTTTTGTCATATTCTATTTGGAACCAGAGCTCACTAAAAGTACATTTCTGCCTTCTAGGAGGGCACGACCTTTTGTACTGAGG
This sequence comes from Acridotheres tristis, assembly GCA_037013685.1. Lineage (NCBI taxonomy): Eukaryota > Metazoa > Chordata > Aves > Passeriformes > Sturnidae > Acridotheres > Acridotheres tristis. The sequence continues at coordinate 56,145,623 of CM072886.1, read as the reverse complement.
TCCAACAGGTGCATTTCAGAGTTTGTGTACAGTCCCTAAACACTGTACTGAGCTGTGTAGGGACAAATGCTGCATGTCTCTGCAGGGACTGTGGCAAATACATTGGCAGAAGCTTATAAGCCATTTAAGCCCAGGATATGCTGTAAAGCTCATGAAGGAAATGCAGTATCAACCCGGTTTCTGGATCAGAGAACTTTCAGCAGTGCATCTGAATTTATATGAACAAAATTCCTAACTTCTTTGAGGTTCATCTATCATAAACTATCATGCAGAATTACACTACAGCTGCAGCAGGCTGGAGGGAACAGGTGCCAGCATGGGGGACAGAAAATACAAGGATGAGGTCTGATTTTGAAAACTATTCTGTATTCATTACATTGTCCAAGAAGGAAGGACCCTGAAAATAATTCTGGGTTTTCCATTAATTTATCTGAAGTTTTCCCACATGTAGGCTAGCTGGGCCAAAACCCAACATAATGTGGCAACTAATTTCAACCTAACAAAAATTACTTTAAGTAAGTTTGTTTTGAAAGAAGTTTCCAAAAGAAATTACCTTTTTTCATGCTAAAATCTTCTAAATATTAAAACTTCTGCACTGAAAAAGAATATTTTCCGTAGGGAAAAAATCCAATTAATCTCCAATGTCTATAATTTTTTTTTCATGATCCATACATAGAAAAAGATTTGACATTTTATTTTTCATTAGTGAAAAGTAGAATACAGACAAATCTAGGTTCAGATTTATAATCAGATGTATAATTTTGCAGAGGAAAATTTGGAAAGTTTTTCTCAGGTATACAGATTTTGGGAGTACTGGAGAAAGAATAATGAAGGAGGAGGATTAGGTTAATTTGATGCATCACTGTTAGGACCATGAAGTGATTCCTGCGCATAACCATCATAACATTAACATATAAACAATGTTGCTAAAACAGCTAATGTGCTTACAAAGTGATCAGCACATGTTTAGACTTTTTATGCTTTCTGGATCACATATTAATCATTGTTATGTTAAGACAATGCTTAAACAGAGATTTTTATGAAAGCTTATAAATCTGCAGCAAGAATGTTTAACATGAAAGAGATATTAATTTAGTTCCTATTATCCTCAGACTACAACAATCCCTTCCAGTTATGCTTCTATGAATAGCTCTATGTCTATATCAAAGACAAGCCTTTTTCTTTCTTTTTTTTTCTTGCTTGCATCCTGGAGTTAACACGTCGAAATTACAGCAATCAATTACTATACTCAAGCTGTTACTATCTCAAGTCTTGCTCTACTTGTGGGCTCCCATTTTATCACTGCTGGTCTTGTACCTATAATCACTGCATTGCTGTGTGGCCTTGATCTGCTTCTCTGCTCAATCTTTTTTTAACTTAAATAAGAATTGTACTGCATATAGTCTTTGAGAGTTTGTGACACACTGGCTATTATCTGTGTGACCTACTTGTAGCACTTATGTGCTGTTGATGAAGTCATAATTAGTTGCAAATTTTTGATTCATGACACATGGTTGACTTTTCAGGTCCTTGTTAACATGAATTGGAGGAACTCTGAGAGGTTTTAGCAGTTTTAGTAACCTGGCTTTGCAGACAGGGAAGCTGAGCATAAATAACATAATTGACCGTTCCCAGATAATATCATGAATTAATGATCGAGGCAGACTTCTCACCCTCTAGAATTTTAGTTCAGTTTCGACCTTCAATGTCAACTATTAAACACACGTGGTTCATGTCTTCCTAGCCAGATGATCATCTTAGTAAACAATAATATCTAGAGGGGACAGAGTACTTATGACTAATTAATTAGTCACTTAGTGACATGATGTCAAAAGCAATTTTTTAAGAAAAGTAACACAAAGATATGACTAATTATGTAAATGGTATGACTGTGTGGATATGCATGGACATTTAAACAAATGCAGACAATACATTTATTAAGAAAGGATGTTACTAGTAGTGTATTGTTATGATTATTGCTCTCCAGTAAAAATTTCCTGTTTCTGTCATTTGGAGTTGAATTCTTGTAGCAAATTTCAGGTTCTGACCAAAGTAGAACAGAGAAACTCTTGGCAACTTTTTAAAGTACATACACTAGGATGCTATCCCCATCTGGTGTACGTCTACATAATTCAGAGTCAAAATTCTAAGTGAATTGAGATACCATGAGCTGAAATTCTCTAACTAGCATTTTTAAATGAGTGTTAGGTGTAAACCCCTAAGTGGATAAGTTACCAAAATGTCCTCTTAATTTTTGCAAGTGCCTACCTTTTCATCAGCAAGGTTCCTCCATACTAAGTCATTGTGGTTGTCTTCAGAAGTCTTGTCAGTCTTTTTCGTTCCTAGCTCTTGCTTGTGCCCATTCTTGATTTGGAAATAAGACCGTAATGTACCTAAAGGGTTCCAGTTTTCAGATCAGTTTGGAGAAACATTAAAGGATTTCTTCAAGTTTGGAGTTGGTGCAAAATAGCACTTTCATACAAAAGCAAGGCTGAAGACAGGCAATGCATCAAATTTGTTTGGGAGGAGGTTGCATTTTCATGTGGCATGGTGAGAGTTTTGAGTCTAGCTTAACTAGGTAGACTTTTGTTCTACCAAGGCTGTGGAAGAAGAGAAGTAGAAAGCTGTTGAGTTAGGAAGGTTTTGTTTTGGCCAGTGGTTTCCTACAGAAAAAGGAATTAGGTTCTCATGCTTTTCCACAAAATTATTATATAGTTATTCAATAACTCTTTCATCTAAAATGTATAAAGATGCTATCTTAGCATTTCTGTAATGTGTTTATTAAGTTGTACAGGTGGGATTTATCTACCAAGGGATAGGAAGACAGGAAAGCCTTAGTCTTCGTCTTCTGCTTCTCCTTATAGGACTGAAGTCATTGGCGATCCCAGGACTTTTAGAGAAGAGTCTTCTATGCTGGAAACACCAGTGGTACACTTTTTTAGAATACACTGGCTTAAGGCCTCTCACAAACTGAAATGTTATGGCCTGGTCCAAATCCTCTCATCCCCTCTGCAAAGAAATGTTCCAGCTATGGTATGCAAACACTGTGACTGCATTTTAACAATGTAATACATATCGCACTAGCAGCTATTTAGAAGGCACAACAGGTCTTCCCTTTAAGAGTCACTGACTGATAGCAAGAGTGAAAATCAGTGCAGGTGTGTAAGTTCTAGTGTTAAAACCGGAGTTTAAACTCATAATTGACAACATTTAGTCGTGTTCTGACTCTTAAATAATTCCATGAGCTTGGTCTGATTCCTTTTAAACCTATACTTCTGTTTCATTTAGCAGCTGCTTGCTAACCTGTGCCTAAGTATACCTATATGTGAGATTGCAGATGAGTATTTCTCAGCCTCATATTTTGTGAAAAGTTGTGTTTTCTGAAAAAGATAACATTAAACAGTCATAATTTGCTTTTCACTGCCTGCAGGAGTTGATTGTCTGCACTCTGGGAGGTATAGTCTCTCTTTCTAGATACAATAGGTTTATTGGAAACTCAGAAAGTTACAGAGGTTCTCCAGATGACACAGCTTCTCTGTTGCTGATACTAAATAGGATGCTTGGGTCTCGTACAGCAATTGATGACCAGTAGCAAAATTATTAAACCATTACAAAATTATCGAGAATTTTCAATCTCATTCATGTTAAATACTGCTGTAATTTCAACCTGTGCCTTTCTCCTACTCATTTCTGACAGACTGCTTCAAAAATTGTTACACAAAAAGTTACTGTCTACCTTCTTTACAAGGATGTCCAGCTCAGCTATAATATCTTAGTTGAGAAAATGATGCTAGTCCCCACTGACATGGTATTTAAAATAAGCTGAAGTAAAGGTGTTCTTGTATTATGAGGGAAGAGACTTGTAGTCCAGTACTGTAGGAAGAAAAAATAAAAAGGTTGCCACATGCAACGTTATTGGTGTCTGAGTTTCTTTCAGAAGTATTAGGAAGGTCTCAGTGAAATAAAAGGAAATATGTGGTAGCCAAGTCAAAGGTACCCAGATAGTGAGCTGCTAAGGTATGTTAACAGAGAAGACATTTCAGGAAATTCACTGCAGAATGCCACACTGGAAATGCTGGAAATGCAAGCAGTCTCTTTCTGGCTCACTATGCACAGAACTTATCTATATAGTGCTAAGCAGAGCCTATGGCAAGAACTTGTGTTTAAGCCTTGTAAAGCCTTTTTCAAAAGCTAAGAATGAGTTGGAGAGCACAACTTTAAAACAACATCTGTGCTGTCAGTACTGTTCAATTCATGGGCTATTTTTTGTGCTATATGAAATATTACAACCTTCAAAAAGTTCTGGAAATATTTAGTGTATTTTCCAGGTGGATTGATAGGTGCATGGTGAGGCAGACTGCAGATGAAGTGATGTCTGCAATACTGACCAAGTAAAAGTTTTCTGATTTAGTGCAATATGATCCTGCTCATGATAGGCAGGGCTGGACTAGATAATTTTTATAGATCTCTTCTAACCCAAACCATGATGTTTCTATGATTTTCCTCTGGTGTAAAACCCAGTTCATCATGAATAGCACCACGTCGTCTCATGTAGGCATATTCATGCAATTTCTTCCTCGGGGCTTTATTTAAACAGCTCTTTCTCAAGTTTAACTCTCATTAGTTTAATCTCAATTTATGGATTCCAAATGCTTCTCTAGCCTTGAGTGGTGCCAGCTTCAGCTGGAAAAAATAAAAAGAAATTAACGACTTACAGATTTATCCCTTAAGGAATTTAATATTTAATGACAAGCAGTTTGTTTTGATGTTGACTGGATGCTATATATGCCATGGAGCCAGGATGAAAATAAAACCTTTAAACGCATCAAAGATGAAAGAAAAAAATGGAAAAATTATAAGCTTCATTTTTATGCATCTCATAATGTTCAGCTTTAGTTAGCTGCTGTGTGTCTGACACAGATATTTTTTGTGCATGTCATGTATTGTCCATCTTTTCAGAACAATGCTTAAAATAAACATAGTATCACTGTCTTTGTTCCAGAATAATCTGCTATGAAGACTCATGATGTTATTTGATGCCCATGATACCATCGACCAGAAGGTCACCTTAGGAATGGTCAAAGTTTGGTCCTTAAACAAAAATGTGAATTTTCAAGAATTTGGTGAAACAGGAAGCTGTCCTTTACAGAATGGCTGAAGATTTCTAAGAAGGTACCACTGTCTTTTTTACTATATTTAGACTCTTTCTGGGCTGTAAAGAAAGGGGTGAGGTTGAGTAGGACTAAGAGCTGCATGGAGGAAATAAGTATTTAAGAATCATGGCAGTAGAACTGAAATTCAGATGTTATGATTCTACTTTCAGTGCTCTCCATTTCTGACAGGAATGTTCCTCATTCACAGTGCATTCAACATAGGCTACCATGTATGATTATTTTCATGCAATTATTCAAGGTTTTGGGGAAATCATAGCCATTTTTATGCTTCTTTTAAAGAAAAACAGAATTGGAAAAATGCTGTATAAATTCAAGAATTTTAATCTTAAAAATTGTAATCTGCTCCATTTTCAAGATCTGATATTCATTTCACTTAGAATGATGAATGATATAGGTTACAATTCTACTTTCTGATTTGCAGCTGAAAAAGCATTATATCATAATCATACAGCATGTATAGGTGACCAGTGACACAAAAGACAAAAGTTATGCAATCACATAATGCAGTGAAAATTACATCCTTGATACTAGGCCATTTTATTAGTGAAATTTTTACCACAAAAGTGAACAGAGATTTCCTTGACTAGCAAGATACTATTCAGGAAACATTTAGAGCATTCAGCCAAAGGCCCAGTCCTCCAGGACTGAATTAGAAAAGCACTTGTGAACTGAGCAGTCTACAGACTGCAGGGAAGATGACCACATGTTGGAAATGAAGTGGGTGTTTTGCTGCATCAGGCACATAGTGCATAGAATGGAGTCTGCAAGATGCTATTGAGAAATAGGTCGAGCAGTTTGGGATCATGACCTTTGTCTCTACAGTTCTAGTGCTAGATACTTGAAATTCAATTCCTATCCTGCCTGTCATATTATCATTTGAAAACTGTTCATGTATCACTATTTTCTGACGTGACAGAACCATAGCTTAACCATATGAACAACAGTCTTTGATTTCTCTTTTATAATAGCTGCAGTTTTGCATAATAGAACACTTACATTTTCTTAGATTGCTGCATTGGTTTAGCTGTTGTTACAATATTATCCTTAATTCAACTGTAATTTTGTAATTATATGTCCTTGTCCATGTGGAAGTGTGCATTGGTTTCTCCTATCTTTTCTCAGGTAATTTTCTTTAGGTACATCCAAAGGCATGAAGATTCTAGTGCCTAAATGATGACATTGTTAAAATAATCCAGTAAAACAAACGTTGAGGAGATACCTGCATTAGAGAAACTTTTTCAGAAAAATGTGGTTTTTTACAAAATTCTGGTATGTGAACCATTGCCTAATACACATATGTACTAATTTTTTGTCAATAATAGGAATGTATGCTATATGTTTAATAACTGAGGACATAATGCAATACCTGTGGTCAGTTTAGCAGTGTAATTTTTTTGCCTCCCCCACCTCTGCTTTATGAGGCTAGGCACAAATGAGTATTTTGTATCAGTATTCCTGCAGCATGAGCTCCATTACATCTTTCTACAATAGACAAGCAAGGCTGTTGGTGACATTTGATGCAACATTTATGGTAAAGTGTCCCTCTTGTGCATGCATAGAAGAAAACAATGTGTATTGCTCTTGAGGAAAGGTGCAGTAAAAAGTAATTTTAAAAAATGCATTTGTTTTGTTTTCACAGGAAGGGGCATGACTATGCTTAATGGCTCAGTTAGAAAGAAGTCATGGGTCAAGATGATTTTTGAAGAGGCAATCTGTATATTATTTCTTTTCTAGCCCATTTTACTTATTCAATTTCATGTAATCTGTCAGCATCACATTATTTGTGTTTGTTGAACTTTGATGTTGGAGTCTGGCACCACAAAAGTGACAAAATGGAAGGACTCCTTGAAGAATGGAAGCACAGCATTTTTCTCTGCTTTTCCAGACCAAACTTGGAGTGGAGTTGAGTCAATCTAAAGTTGCTGATTAGCAACTTATTAATGAAAGGCCCAAAAATGTGCAATAAAACATATTTCCTGGACTTAATGTTTAAATTAGAGGCCATTCTTCTACATTGCCCCGGGATTCATATTATTCCTGCAGATTAGTCTGGACTTTTGTCCTGAGTGACGAGAACTAAGTTGCACCTGTGCTTTTTTTCTGTACTGTAGTGTTTTAGCTAAGGATTAAAGGTCAGTATTTAAGGCTCTGATTTATCTTTTACCAGAGAACATGTTGTTTCTATAGCTTACTTTATCTTATAGTTGAAAGCTGAGTATTTAATGAAAGGTGTAAAGGTCACTTTGAGAAAATACATTATTTTAGTAAGGGATGCATAGAAGTCATACAACATTTACATAGTTGAGATTTATAATGTTATTTAATATAATTCAGGAGGATCCATGAGAAGAATATACTCTGCAGCCATGACAGAAAAAGCAGAAGTATCTTCTTTTCAAGTAGTAATTAATTTCATGGACGGAAAACATGAGCCATATTTAATAAATCTTGTTTTCAAATAAGCAGATAGAAGCAGTCATGTAATTTTGTGATTTTTTTTTTCTGATGTGTCTGTTATTCCACCAGTTTCCCAGCTTTCCTACAAAATCTGGCCTTGGAATTCCATATTGATGAACCATTTCTGAGGAGCTACACTGCAGACTGTGGTACAGGTATTATTTTGTAGCGTTTGTTAAAGACTATGACTTTTCTCCCTGCCTTTAACTTTTAAATTGCTTAGATACGATCCCAATAGTATGATACTGATATTGATAGGCAGAATAAGGCAAAATAATAAGACAAAATCTTTGCGACTTTGGAGAACTAAATCTCAGTGAAAGGACACCACATTAGACTTAATGATAGACCAAAACCAGTGGCTCTTTGGGAAATCTGAGTTGTCAAGTGACTCAGGATTATCACAGTGGTCCTTGACCTCTTGACCCTCCCTACACTTTCATAGATTTGAGAAAAGGTTTTCTTACATGTTTTTATACAATATAGACAAAGCAAACGGCATGAACTTCTCACCCCCAGCACCATATCCTCCCTTATCACCTCCCTGAATGCATTTTTTCTCTATTTGTATTAATGATCATTTAGAGATATTTAATGAATTAGTAACAGAGGGCAATAAGTATTTGTAAGTATGCATTTTGAGATTATTTTTATCCCACTGAAAACTCCTTAAAAATCTCACCCTTAATGTCTTGCAACTGATTCCTAGTTACACGAATAATTCCTAGTTATTCGTGATGAATAACATCATGACTGCATCACTTAATTTAAAAAATGAAAATCAAAGAGGACATTTAAGGTCAGCCTTCAGTCATATAAGCACTTATGTTCTCTGATTATGATGTTTGTTTACTTTGGAAGCATGCTTGATTTCCATGAATGTAAATGGAAAACCTAAGCATTGTTATTTTGATAACTTTTATTTGCAATTTACACCGACAAACAATAAATACTTTTAATGCTTTGTGGGTGTAATAAGATTCCATGCCCCGCAGACCCAGCTGCATTCTGTAGGCCCTTTCCCACCACCATCACCACCTCCTGCTACATCAGACAACCAGAAGCCTCTCCATATTGCAGTGCCCTTTGGAGAGGCTCAGCCTGTCTCTGCTCCCTTAGGTGTAGGCACCTTGCTGATGGAAGGCTGGATTCCTCTCTACCCTGATATATTTGGCTTCTGTCCCCATTCTGAGCTTACCTAAAAGCAAGAGCTGCAAGGGAATATGTCCTTCCTCCATGTGGGCCCCACCTGAGACCATGAAGGTCTCGTGAGGTGCATATGTGATGCAGAATAGCTGTCGTCCATGTGAAAAAAACCAGCATTAGAGCATGTCTTAAAACATTAATACCTTGTATATTTAAAATATTTATAATGTTGGATATTTCAAATTTTCTTTTCCCCCTAGGCTGCTTTGTAGGTCAAACTTTACTGAGGAATGTGGTTAATAATGTTTAGGCCAAGTTAAGTACTCTAGAACTACACTACAATTAATATTTTAACAATTCTGCTAATAACAACTACTGAGATGCTTTATGCAGTACAACACCCCCATCCCCAAAATGTGCTGGCCTATGAAGAAAGAAAAATTGCTAAAACCTGTTTGAGAGTTTCATATATGCATGGATTATAGTGGATCATTAAAAGGAAGGATTTCCAGGGAGCCCTTCAGGTAAGAGAAAGTAGCTGAAGATGCCTCAGTGTACAATTGCTTTTCTCAAAGTCACTACACTTGCAGAAAATTTTTCTTCAAGGACCCATCTGAGACTCCTGTAAATTCTATTATGTTGATAGGACTCATTTATCCCGATGTTAGTGTTGAAACACATAATCACAGAATGATTATATGCAGGTGCTTTATTGAAGAGCTCTGGGAATCGGGGGTGTGGACCCAAATGTGACTCCAACATGGATCCGAGATTTTTTATACCCTTTTTGTTATAGAACTATATATTAATTATTAAACCCATATTGTTCTATTGTATACATTGATCTTATCCAAGCATGAATTCTTGTAATTTTCATTAGGCCCCCCTAATCTTTCTCATGATTCTTGTTACAATTACATTGTTTCTCATGATTCTTATTGCGATTAAACAATAATCACATTCAATTACCAAACAATTGTTACATTTAACAATCATATAATTTATCGTATGATGATTACACTGGTGTAGATGATGTAGACATGGTCTAGAAAACACAAAGCTCAATATTCATTCCCAGGGCCTAGTTCCCTTTCCCGGCCCTAGTTCCCTTTCCCAAGCCTACCCCCCGAATCTATTGTATGCAGTTCCCATGATTTTTAATGCTATCACCGACACTAGTATTCACCTGTGCTATGAAACTATGAAAATGCAAGGTTTTTTAATGGTCAAGGATAAGAAAAGGCAGAAGACATTTCATTTGGCAGTAGGAATTGCACTTCTTCCACTTTTTAAAATTTGTTATATTTTTAATATGTGAACTTCTCCAGAAGTTATTTTTTTGTTCAGGAATTTCTTCCAAACTCATATAAAATACGTTCAATTCTGCAATTATTAATCACAACAAGAATCAGTTGTTCATTGAGAAAGATTCTTTTCAACCCCATAAGACCTCTCAAGCAATTTTGTGGGTGAGTAGGATCCCAGCAAAACTAACAGACTGCTGAATTTTATTTATAGCCCATTTAACTTCTCTGATTAATTATTAAATGTGAGGCTTTTTTTTTTTTTTTTTGTACATTAGAGGTGAGTGATTTTGGCCATGTTGAGAATTTGCAGGAAATTTGCAATAAGGTATAATCTATCATGCAGAATTTTAATAATATGAATTTAGATGTACTTGGGTCTATTAAAAACAATTCCAACTTGGTATCTAATATATCAATTATTCACTTTTGAAAAAAAAAAAAATTCTTCCTTTTAAATTGCCAGAGAATTTTCAAATCAAACTATTATTCTGAAATGATAGGCTAAGAAGGGGAGGGTTTTGAAATGACCTATCAAAGCAAAACTGAAGATATAATGAAATCAAACATATTGAAATATTTGAGTTTTATGTCCAAGAAAATTTGCAGTGTTTGATGTCATTTCTTAGAAAATCTCACTTTCTCCAAAAGTCCCTTTTCAAGTTTTTGTCCTTGTAAAAAAGTCATCCAGTTCTAGTACCTCTTTCTCATACTGCTTTCAAAGAATTCGGGGCCTGTCCCTCAAATAAGATAAAAATTCAGAATCAGATTTCTCAAAGTAGTTGCTTCTTTATCAACGGTAAAATTGTGTTCAAGCAAGAATAGATGTTACTTAAACATGGAATTATATTACTAAATTATCTAAGCAGAAATATGATAACTTTTGCCACTGTTTATTTTCTTGAGAATCAATTCTCAAGAATTGTATAGTTACTAGTTTATGTTGACTTGGGAAATTTGACTACTAGGCAGATAGTTCTTAAACTTCCTGCATTTCTTCTGAGATCCTTTAAAATACTCTTATCTTTTCATCCCTGCAATTTTTACGACATAGAGATTTTATGTTAGACTCCTGTAGAAAAGGCATTTCATAACAGTAAGCACATCTTTCAGATTAAATGAGTCCACTTAGATTTTCTGTTGTTTTTAAGTAGCCCTAAGCACTATCTAGGACTGTGCTTCTACAAAGAATAGTCCTGTCAGAACAGTGGAAGCAGTGTGAAAAAACAAGGACATCTTTTATCAACCTCTGAATCACATCGGGTCACTTTAAAACACTGATTTGCTATTTTACATCTGCAAATGTGTGCAGTCCATGACAGTGGTCTCCACACTCTTTTGATCGTACACCCATCCCTAAGAGTAGCTCCACAAGATGCATTTTGTTTTTAGAATCACAGAATTGTTAGGGTTAGAAGAGACCTCTGGAGATTTTTCAGTCCAGCCCCTCTGCCAAGGCAGGGTCACCTAGAGCAGGTTACACAGGAATGTTTCCAGGTGGGTTTTAAATGTCTCTGAGAGCGAGGCTCCACAACCTCCCTGGGCAGCCTGTGCCAATGCTCTGCCAGCCTCAATGTAAAGAAGTTCTTCCTCATGTTGAGGTGGAACTTCCTGTGGTTTAGTTTATGGCCATTACTCCTTGTCCTGTCTCTGGGCACCACTGAAACGAATCTGGCACCATCCTCTTGACAACCTTCTTTGAAATATTTATATACAGAGTCTGCACGTTAATGAGATCCTCTCTCAGTCTTCTCTTCTCTGGACTAAACAGGGTCACCTTCCACAGTCTCTCCTGATAAGAGAGATGCTCCAGACCCCTGATCATCTTTGTGGCCCTTTGCTGAACTGTGTCCAGTAGCTCTTTTTCTTTCTTGTATGGAGAAGCCCAGAACTGGACACAACATGTAGGAAGTTGTCTCACTGGGGCTGAGTAGAGGGGAAAGATCACCTCCCTTGATCTGCTAGGCACAATCTTCCTGATGTACCCCAGGATACCATTGGTCCTCCTGGCCACAAGGGCACTGCTGGCTCATGGTCAGCTTCTCAACAGGGCTGCTCTCTAGCAGGTCATCCTCCAACCTGTGCAGGAAATTAGGGTTATTACCCTGCAGGTGCAGGACTCTACACTTGCCCTCATTAGAGAAACCTCATTAGGTTTCTCTCCACCCAACATCTCAGCCTATCAAGATCCCACTGAATGGCAGCACAGCCTTCAGAGGTCTGCTGGTTTTAACTGGGGAGGACGGACTTAGAGAGAGGGGTTTTTTAATGACAACTTTTTTGTGAGTTGATGGGACTAACTGAAGGTTGGTTCGGTTAATGACAGTTTGAGGAACTAACTGGAAAAAGTTAGTTCCCTTGGTGGACACACATTTTGAAGGAGATAACCTGGAAAAAAAGCTCTCTTTCTCTTCTGGCAGCAGTGCAGGTAACAGGGTCTGGCAAGGGGGCAGGGCCAGGCTCCCTGTGTGGGGAGCTGGCATGGCCCGACAGGGAGTGGGGTGGCCATGGGCAGTGGGTGCTGTAGCTGAGCCCCAGGGAGGCTGATTGAAATCCCAGCTGCTCTCCCTCCTCCCCCTTTCCAGCATGGCCTGAAGTTTCCTAGATGCTAGCACAGCTCCAGCATTGCAGCCTTGCTTTCCCCATGTGAAATCTTAACTCTTTTAATGCTCAAACAAAACTTGCAGACTTTTCAATCCTCCCCGGAGTGAGAAGGGAAAAATAAAAGAGCTAATTTTTTTTTAGATGGAAGGAGAATGAGGAAATGCTGTGAAGATGGCTAAAAATCCTTTTGTAAGAGATAAACTGATATTGCACTGAATATTCCTATAAACCATGAGAAAGACATAGGGGGTTGGAGATGTTCCATATGATAGATTGTTAATCAAAGGCATCTGTGTTAAAAATCCTTCACCCCGAGGAGAAAGGGGATCTGTATTTCTGGAGATGAAGCATGAACAGAGAGAAAGAGAAATGAAGAAAATTTTTGTTTTGAAACTGTTCATTCTTAAAAGTAAATACCCCATGAGTTTAACATGGCCCATAAGCACAACTTTAGGAAAGCTGTGAAGATGAGAAAAGCTTCATGACTTGCAAGTTCTTTCCTGGACAAATGCAAATCGTCAAAGTGAAACCATGAAAAAACTGTTTTTTCCCTCTTTGTGAAAAAGTCCGTATAGCCTGACAAGAGGAAACTTCTCTCTCCGAAGTAAACTGAAAAAAAGACTATTTAAGTTAAGAACTGACCAAAGTAGTTTTTATATGTTTGTTTTGTTGTTATGAAGGTTGGGAGGGAGGAGGAAGAAGTAATATAAAAATCAATCTAAATTTGCTTTTTCTTTCACTTTCTTTATATAGTTAATAATACCCTTTTAATAATACCCTTTTTAATAATACCCTTTTAAGTCTGCCTTACTCTTTTGCTCCTAGTTCTGTCTCACAATAAAAAATAAGTATATTTAATTTGTCAAATCAAAACTATAACATTATTTAATACATTAGCTAAAAAATTCAAATTAAGCCAAGACAAGATGTATCAACCACATCCACTAGTCTCCTATCATCAGCAGATTCCTGAGGGTACACTCATTTCTTTATCCAGTTGATTGATAAAAATGTTGAGTAAGACTGGATCCAGTATTGATCCCTGGGGAACGCCACTGAATACTGGCCTTCAGCTGGAGTCTGCTCCACTGATCACAACCTTCTGAACTCTGCCACCACTTGATCCATCTCACTGTCCATTCATCTAACCCACATCTCTTGAGCTTACCTTCGAGGATGTTATAGGAGACAGTGTCAGAAGCCTTGCTGAAGTTGAGGTATACAACATCCACCGTTCTCCACTCATCAGCCCATCCTGCCATGCCTTCACAGAGGGTTATCAGATTGGTCAAGCATGACTTCCTCTTGGTGAACACATTCTGACTACTCCTGGCAGCCTGCTTTTTTTCTACGTGCTTGTTGATGACCTCCAGAATGACCTGTTCCACCACCTTTCCAGGGATGGAGTTGAGGCTGACTGGCTGATAGTTTCTCAGGTCTCCTTCCTTGCTCTATTTGAAGATAAGAGTAACACTGGTCTTCCTTCAATTATCAGACACTTCTTCTATTCACCATGATTTTTCAAAGATGATGGAGAGTGGCAGATACACATTTTCCAGTTACCTCAGCACTCATGGGTGCAGCCCATCAGGGTCCATGGATTCATGGGTGTTTAAACTGCCTAGCCAATTTCTACCCCAACTCTCTGACCAACTGGAAGTCTTCCTTCCTCTGACCTTCTCTTTTGTCCAAGGTCTGGGATTCCTGAGGGCTGACCTCAGCAGTAAAGAGTGAGACAAAGAAGGCATTCATTGATTCTACTTTCTCAGTGTCTTCAGTTACCAGGACACTCATCTGATTCAGCAGCAGCCCCACATTTTTCCTATTCTTCCTTTTGCTGCTGAACTACTTGGAGAAGACCTTCCTTGTTGTCCTTGATGTTCTCTGTCAGACTTAGTTCCAAGTGAGCCTTGGCCTTTGTCATCGCATCCCTGCATACCCTGTTGATGTTCCTTTAGTCCTCCCATGTGGCCTGTCCCTTTTTCCCAATCCTATAAATTTCTTTCTTGCATTTGAGATTTACTAGGAGCTCCCTCAATCCGTGAAGGTTTCCTGCTCTCTTAAAACATCATGAATCCTATCCCCCAGTAGGCAGCATCTTTCTTGTGACTGTCAATCAGTCCAGCAGATGGGTCCCTCAGTGGCCTATAACAGAGAGTCACCCATTATAATAATTCAGTGTTTCCTCTTACAGTAACCACCATACACTGCTAGTGCGGGTTCTCCTTGTTGGAGAACCTTGCTCATAGATATCTAAAACTTTTAAAGTGTCATCTCTGGTTTTGGTCAGGATGTCGGAGGGTGGAGGTTGAATTGGAGCCCTGCTTTTTGGGTCATCAGGGTCCAAGGTGCCTCATGCTCAGTGGTATCAGTTGAAGGTATACAGTTCTGAAGCCACATGTCCATCTCAGCCCCTCTAACACTGCACAGCCTATTAACTGTCCCCTGCAACCTGACCATGTGCTGCAGCTGGTCATCAACCTGCATATGCTGTGCAGGTACTGTCTTTTCCCAGGAGGAGTAACTGGGTATCTATTGCAGACTACCACCTGTATGGACATCCCCTTCCTTACCAGTTCTATTTGAGTGGAAGTATCAGAATTATCAGGGGCTGTCTCAGTAGACACAATGATTTTGGCTCTAAGTCGAGTGTCCACCACTATGGCAGAGACCTAAAGCACTAAGCATTTACCTGAGGTGTGGACCTACCTGCAGATTATGGCATCCTCCCTGCATGCCCTGCCCAGGAAAATTGCCATATCATGTGCTTCTGATATGTCATATGCTGTTTGCCCAT
This sequence comes from Acridotheres tristis, assembly GCA_037013685.1. Classification (NCBI taxonomy): domain Eukaryota; kingdom Metazoa; phylum Chordata; class Aves; order Passeriformes; family Sturnidae; genus Acridotheres; species Acridotheres tristis. The sequence goes on along the minus strand of CM072886.1, from coordinate 56,130,141 downwards.
CCTGTTCACTGGGGTGTTAAAGGTTTATGACCTTTTGTTGCTCCCAGCTTTTCCAGTCCCACTAATGACTCTCTATAATAGCTTTTCCTTGCTAATGTTGTGTTAGGGAAGCTGTACAGAGAGGGTTTTAAATCATCTTGATGTGGTATTTGACTTTGTTAAATGTCTTTACTGCTCAATGAAAAATAAAAATATTCACTCAGGGAATTATTGTGGAATTGCTATAGCATTTTAAATTCAGAACTTCACCAATTTCCCAGTAGTCTCCTCTTATGAAAAGCACCATGTTCTTCCAGAGGGAGCTCCTAACTCTCTTATGCTTCTGAGAAAATGCCAACTGTATTTGATGAAATACAGTCATTTTCTCCTGATGCTTTCCATATTTTTTGTCAATGCTCCACTATAATCTCTAATACTGAAGTGAACATTATAAATAACAATTTAGTCTCTGGATGTTGCTGACATACCAAGTGAAACATTGTTTCTTTTAAGTTCTGATATGCTCTCAGTCCAGAATTTTGCTGAATTTTGTTAACTATTTGAGTGAGCACATAATGTCATAAAGTGTTTTTATAGTAAAATAAGAAGTTGTTCTCACCTCTTCTAGTTAAAAAAACTAAAATAAAATTCTTCTGGCAACAAGCACAGCTAGAAGATTGAAAAGATTACCTCCCAATGTCTAGAATGAATACAGAATATATTATTTTAGACAAATTGCTTTACATATTGTGTGTGGAGGATTATTGTTACTATAGCAACAAAATGTGCTTTGATGACTTAAATATTGTGTGCTATAAATCCTCATTAAGAATTCTCTTATTACAAGATTATTTCCTGCATTTCACTGAACTAAGAGAAAGAGGTGCTTCCATGAGCATTTGAACATGCTGACCTAAGACAAATACAGTCTCACTCTCCTGCTATCATCATTCAATACTTCATCTAATGCAAGAGATAAATAATCAAAGTTATTGAACTGAAATTATTTGAAAGAGTTGGAAAAAAAATCAACCATAACCTGGTTTTTACAGATATAGATAAAACTTTATTTTTTAATAATATTATCCTCCTTTATTATTTCTTATTAGGTTTCTGAATTTGGATAGAATTGGTTTATTTTACAACACCAAATAAATTATGAATGATTTAAATATGCAACAGGATGTTGTTCTAATAGTGTACATGTAGTTATACTATGAGACAGTTCATAATCGTGGAAATCAGTGAGTGTTGTCTTGTTCTGTATAATATTTTTCTCTAATTTTTATTTCTGGATACAAGTCAGTTCTTGAAAATCAGGTCAAGGTCTCTTGTTAGAGTTGGAAATTTTTTTTCCAACAAATTTTTATTTCTGCTCTAATGATTACTTTGTTCAGCTTTCAGGGTATATACAGCCCGGATGTAATGGATGTGAAAACTGCATGGATCAATATTTCTGATATGGCCAATGTATCTTTGCAGGAATCTGAACTCTGCAGAATCTCTATAAAGGTAACAACATTCCTGCCTATGCATATCTATGCATATTCTTCTGTATGTTAAAATCTGTAACTCACTGACAATGTAAAAATGTGACATTCCAAATCTTATTTGTATGAGAATGTCAGTGTTTGCAGCTGCTAATTAAAACATTTCTTAATGTTTTAATTAACTGCAAAACAGTATATGTGCTGGTTTTGTAATCTGTCCCATAAAAACAAATATTATGATATTTTTGAGTGTGCATTTGCTGGAATTAACAAACAAAGGAAACCGTTTACTGTTATAATTCTTTTTAAATTGAAAGTTTTTACATTTACTTTTTTTTTTTTACATTTTATAATTTAAATGCTTCAGGAGGTTAAATGATCCTTGAATAATCTGAGAGTACTCTGCACATATTAGTATTGCAAAAAAGTACTTCCCTGCAGGTAAGATGTACCTAAAAGCTTCTTCATGGCTTGAAAGTTGTCTCGTCTACCATATAGCTGTGGTGATCTAGTAAGGCCATCATGTGTCTGATAGGCCTGCCAAAAAAACCCAAGGCTTTGGAAGCTGGAGTATGCTGAATGAGTGGAAAATTTCATATTTTAGAAACTGGATCCTTCAGTGCTGACAAATTTAAATGTCATTTTAAGACTAAAATCTATCATGAACATGAACTGAATGTGTATTTTTTTGAGGGAAATGGAAGTTATTTTAAATTGAGCTGAAAGACAAACCAGGAATCTGCATTTGAGTGTATGCATTGAAAATTGGGTAGGAGGAGAAAGAGTTAAATAAACCAGGGTATTTCTAGAGTGTGTGAGGAAAGGCAGGAAGGATGAAAGGACCAATTATGGAATCTTTCCTTCTTGAGGTGATTTAGGGATGCAGGTGTACTCGATTTTTTTTTAATAAACTATTTGCAAATACTGATTTTCACTTGTTCCTCAGACCCGTGCAGTGTGTGGATGCAACTTGGCCTGAAAATTCAGGTGCACTGAGGTTCTACCAAATGCTGTTTCAATATAGCCTTAGGGAATCAGGGGTTTATAAGGATGACAGACTGGAACAAGCCTTCTGCTACTTAGCTTGCAGGGAGGCAAATGATCCTGCTTCTCCTCGCCCATCCTCATGTTCCATTTGTTTGTTTTTCTGGATGTGAAGATTGGTGTCCAGACTCACTTCTTTGTCTTTCTGCCTCAGATAAATCTTTCACTGAGGGCACAGTTTGCTTGTTGTTGCTAGATTTTTTTCCGCCCAAAGAAGTCTCAAGAAGGCACCCAAAAAATCACAAACAATGAAACAATATTCAGGGTTTGATTTCTGGTGTTTTCTAAACATTTTATTACAGTTATGCTAAAATACTCCTAATTGGGTGCTTAAAGTGATCTGATATACTGTATGGAAAACCCACAAAGAGAAAAAAAAAAAGCCTTCAGAGACTTCAGATGTCTCATCCTGTTTGTTTCAAACTTAATTTTGATTTGGCAGCATATTCTACCTCTTCACTGATGAAGGATGGCGTATGAAATCAGGATGTATTACATTTAATGCATCTCACATGGATACATGTGCATTCATGCAGAGGTTTGGTTGCACTAGGTAGCATATCTCACACTGCTATAAGGGCTGGATCTCATTTTACAGGTATAGTATGCAGCTTATAAATTAATGGAGACAAGGAGGGAATAAGGTCAGGAAAAAGAATCCTAAGCTTTTGTGCTGATTTAGGCAACTCTGACACAGATTTAAAGATGATATGTTCCCCAAAATTGCTAGTTATGTGGGTGAGGATTTTGAAACTTTCCAACAATGTCTGATAAAGAAGGCTGGTATCTGCAGAGGAGGTAGAAGATCAAGGAGATCACACCACACTTCTTGTTTCACATACATTAACAATGGAAAGGGTATCCCCAGTAATGTGTATTCTTTGTAAAGGATTTCAGTTACCATGCATAAGGTGAAAATGCCACTCTGTGTGTTCACCAAAAAGCTGACTTTCATTGTATTTATTATATATAGTGTACAACAATGTATTAAACACTGTGCATCTACTGTGCTTTATGGAAATACAATATTTACAACTTTGGTGCTTCTTTCTTTTTAATGCATGATAAAGCAGGGGAAGAAGCCAAATGCACAAATCTATAAGAGACCCACAGTGAACCACTTAGTGCCTCTGCACAGAGTTTCCATCACTCTGGAGTGTGGGAGGACTTATTCTGGGTAATTAGTGTTTGGCATTGGTTGAAAAAAGCACAGTAGTTACGTGTTGACCATCATTTACAAACTGGTTTCCCACTCTCCTCATTTAGAAGGATGCAGTCAGGGCAAAGACCTTCCAAGACTGCTCAGGGCAGAATCCACTCAAGATTATTGTGAATTGCCTGCTGGATCTGTATTTCTCTCTCTAACAGAGTACAAAAGGGGCTACAACGATTAACCAAACCACTAATCTCTCTTAAGCTTAGACCTAAGGGTGAGGCATCATTTAAGTTGCATGGTTAAATGTTATTATCCAATTCCTTATATATATATATATTTTTTTTTATAAGGAGCATAATACTTGTCAATTGCCCTAATTTTAAATATCAAATCCTCTTTGAATAAAGTTGTTCAGTGAAATGGCCAAGTTCCTACCCAGGTGTAATCTGAATTAAGCACCATGATGAGAAACAAAACCATGACAACTTTCAATTTTTGAAGTGTTTGCAGCATCTATTATTAATCAGACAGTTTAAATATTTAGGAAATCGGCTTTTCCATATTTTGGAGTCTTTTTGAAATACTTAAGAGTAACTATCTTAAATGTGCATTGTGCTGCCTGTTCGCATCAGTTCCCTAAATTTAGTTCATGCTGTTACCGTTGAAATCTTCACATTTACCACACACACCCACTACATTTTATTGCTTACTGCTGAAGTCTAGCATCCACTGACAACTTGTCCAGCAGCTTGAAGGCTCTCTGGAGTTTCAAAGCATATTTTTATATCCTCTAGGAGTGAATAACACAGTCAGCAGTCATCATTTAGGGATGAGACAGATACTGAACTTCAGGTTAAGAATGCAAAGATGTCCTTTTACGCCTCTGAGCGATCAGGATTGTCACAGTGTTTAGTAGCTCAAAAAGAAATATGTTTTTATAGAGCATTTCAATGGATCTCCACTGCTAATCTGTCTGTTTGAAAGGTTATTTGCCCACAGCACTTCAAGCAAGTTTTCCAAGTGTTTGTTGCTAGTGTGATTAGGCAGCAAACCCAGCTAGTGTGATTAGGAAGAAGAAATGTCCCTGTAGAGGAAGAGTTGTAAGATTTCTGAAACTGTTCTGCAACCATGTGTGAGCCTCTCCAGTAATTCTAGTCTTCTGTAGTGTTTAAATTTGTGAGTCTATTTTTAAATAGTGATCAGAATATAAACGTGGAGGAACAGTTAGCTGAGGAATTATCTTAAATTCTCAGTATGTCGAAAACTGATTTGGTGACCTTCATTTTGCATCCATTTAAATCTTTTGGATTTCTATTTGAAAAATAGACAGGAGGGAAAAAGACAGCTGATGCACTAAAGCAAATTTCCTCTATACTCTTGGGGGAGTAGGCTCCATTTCACACAACCTCTACAATTGTGTGCATTATAAACTCTATTCCTGCATCTGAGTGCACTGCATTATGTAGTAATCAACTTAAACTCCTAATTTAGGCTTTTAACGAATCCCTTATAGTGAATAATTATAAAAGCTCAAATTCAAATATATCTTACCAAAAACAAATACACATTGTTCGGAATCTGAAAGTGATTCCTAGAATATAGTTATCCTGTCATTTTGCCTTTTGACAAAACACAACATTTATAAAGCAAAAAGAAGACATTCCTTCTGCAATATTTCAACAGCTACTGCAAATAATGAATGTGTGAAAAGACTAGAAAAACGAAGAATCCTGTGTATGGCAAAAAATTGGCTACCTTATATTTCAGAGTCCCTTCTATCTTGTGACAGTGGTGGTCTTTTTGCAAGTAGTTTTGGGGAATTTTTTCATATAGGATGACATACACTAAATGTAGTATATAGTACCTATAAGAACATACATGAATACATATACGTATGTTTCCTGCAATATTTATTTATACAGTACAGCGCATGACCCGATATAATTTTATAGTACTGACTCTGACAGATGTTTTCAGGACTGCTCAGTAGGCAAAAAACAAACAGGTGCACATATTACATGCATCTGCATGAAAGCTAGCCTTTTGCAGCAGGGATACAGAAGGACTTGGGACAAGCCCTTGTTGTGTAACTAATTCACAATAGCCATTTTTAGAATAGTCCTAAGTGCTGCAGAAGATCTACAGTAGCTACTGTGTTCTATAATCACATTTTCACAACTCAGTTGTTGAATTTAACATCCTTCTTACTCCTATTGTCTTGTACCTGTCTGAACTAAGACATGCAAGAAAAGGTTATGACAATAAATATTGACAGACCAGAAAAAAAAGTTCACCTCATCAGGATTAGAACTTCCAGGGCAGGATTTTACAGTGACTGAGCTGTTGAAGAGAAATTGGGAAGAGAAATATTCTTGTCTGAAAGGAAAAAGACAGCTGTTAACTGTCTGAGAAACTAGGTAAGGTCTCTAAATAGTATCTCAAGTAGATGTATGTCTGTTTTGGTAACACTTATGTATGTGGGCAATCAGAGGAGCTCAGTTATCTGCTAAATCAAGACATTGGCACTTTGAAGTAAGCACCCTGAAAAAAAGCTGATAATTATTTGGAACAGTAAAGAAATGGATCCCTTCAGAAATTAGGTAGGACCAGATTTAGGAAAGCAGTGAACTTTTACCAGGCATAAATGAAATGAAGGAATGCCTCAACCTGGGGTTACATTTGAATGTTAGTGTAAGATCACTTGAAACATTGACACACCTGCATGACAGCAATGCCTTACATGGAAAAGTCCATTCCTTGTATTGCTCTTGATGCATCAAAATGTATTCTGCATAGCACTTCTTTGATCTATTCTCTTGTTAGACATGTTCTACCAGGCTGTTCCTTGTATGGAGTATTCTCTGGCTCCTTGAAGGCTGATTCACCAGCTGACTAAAGACAGACGTTGGATATCATCCAGGAAAAGATAAAGAACAAGAGACACCGACTGGCACATTGAGCAAAGGTATAGAGGGGAAAAATGACATTCACAGGATCTGATGATCCCTTAATGCTAGTTCACAAGTGATGATGTATCAAATACAACTGTCATGATAATGCATGAGACTTGGGAGATAACTGCATTAACAAGCTACTTCCCTGTAAAAATAAAAAATCGTATTTTTATTTTTCCATAATGTTAAGGGTTGAATTGCCCCCCTTTTCTTGCTGTGAATTCCTCCCATTGTTATGTTAAGTAGTTGTGGCTACACCTTAAAACGACAGATAATGTTCTCTCGTAGGGGGGTGGGTGGAGGAGGAGGAGGGGGGGGGAACCGGAAAAGGAAAGGTGGGAGAGGGGGCTGGAAAGGGGACTCTCTCTCACTGGGCTCGTGGACGGAGAGGACACCCCCGTGCTTCGCTCTGGCATCTCCCCCTGACATCTCCGTGCTGAGATCCATGCTCCCTGCCTGGGACATCGCCCTGCCGCTCTCGCATCTCACGCTACTATCTCCGGACACTCTGCGGAGCACCACGACCGACACCGTGAGAGGGGGAGTCACTTTCCCCATCCCTCTCACCCCTGGGCCTCCGCCGCCATCACTCCAGCCCTCTGCAACTGCGTGGGACCCGCCCTGCCCCCACAGCACCGGTAACTGAGCACAGGGACACGGCCTGCGGCCAAAGGGGACTGGAGCGGAGCTAGACTGTTCTGTTCTATTGCCAATTTTCATAGCTGTTGTTGTTTTCTGCCTTGTTAAATACCAGTAAAGAACTGTTATTTCACATCCCCATATCTCCTGCCTGAAAGCGTCTGATTTGGACCTAAAATAATTAAAAGGGGGGGAGGTGCATTCTGCATTGCAGAAAAGGGGCTTTTGCCTTTCCTTAAACCATACCTGTCTTTTCAAACCAAGACACATATCTTCCAGTAAATGCATATAAATAATTAAAAAAATGAGAAGATTGAGAGAAAAAGAACAATTGTACTTTGCAGTGGGAGAGAATGACAGATTTCATATGAAGTTGCCTTTATTTCCCATAATTAAGGCATCATGCAAACTTTTCTTTTAAATCCTCTCATTTACATATAAACACAATGTATTACAGTTTTAATGAGGGATGGGAAGCTATCTCTAGTGCCAAACTGAAGATATTTGTTTTGATTTTCAAAACCACTTAAGAGACTCAGATACCTAGTTAAAGTGAATAGAAATAAAACATACAAGTCCATGTGTGACTCCAAAAAACTCTTCCAAATTTTGATATTCCTTTCTAAAAAAAAAATGGATTCCACTAGCTCAGAATTTGACCTAAATCAAGAGTACTTTGTCACTCTAGGCAGTACACATAAGTCAAATCAAAAAGCCTGTGTCTGTGCTTATAAACTAAACCAAATCATAACATGTTTTTGAATACTGCCATGCCGTTGTCCAATACTTGTACATTGCTGGCATAATCCCCAGCAAGGTTCTGGTCCATGCCAGCCAGAGTTTCCAAAGCAATCCCCAGGCACAGTCTGGAGAATAACATGGGCCCTGTTAGTAAAGGTTCTGTCCATTTGATGGGCTTCTTCTGGCCAAGTCATTGTAGCATTATCCTGTTAAACTGTTTGCCTATAAATGCAGCATCCTCTTCCTTATGCATATTGCTTAAATCCTGGATTTTTTTTTTTTTTGAGGGTTGACAATGAAGATTTGCAATAAAAGGTTTGTAAGTTAACAATGTCATAAGTAGTTATATGCTGTGTTATCGTGCTTGGGATGCACTCTACTAACCCTGGGCTAAATGTGGCTTCAGAGGATGTCAAAGAATGGCACCAAGATAAGTAGTGGGAGCAGGGATTCTGCCAGGAGCCACTGAATTTTGGACTGTTCAGAAGCTGAGGGAGACATGCAGAAGCACCTAACACTCTCCATGGTGACTGAAGGGTTTAGGCAGATGGGATAGCATGCAACAATCTGTTTTGCTGTAGGTATGTGAAGTATTACACACGGAGCAGAAGTGAGGAGACTGTCATGTGTGTTTGGTTAGAAAAGCAGTGAGGAGATAGATACAAAGGTCTGTAGGATGCAATAGGAGTCAGGCCCACCACCTTGCTGTCAGTATTTTGTATATTCCAAAATACAGTCACCACTGTATTTTGGAAGAAGGAAAGTTTAAGTGAATAAACACAGGCTGTGTCATACCATGTGGCCTCAGGCTAAAGAGACCCATTTTATTACTCAGGTGTAGTGAATGCAATTTAAGGGAATAAATCAAGAATGGTGACATAACTTTGGTGAAGCAAGGAAGCCAATGCTGCTAGCAGAAAGGGCACAGCAATGTGAAAACTATGCACAGAAAGAAGGAACATGCTATAAAAGAAAATGAAGACTGAGACAGGATGAACAAAAGAATGAATGGTGCAAGGAAGAAGAGGGAAAGAAATAAAGAGACAGAGAAAGGAACAAAAGGCAAGTGCTTATTTCCAGGTTAATCAGTTTTAGTTTATTTATTAACATGCATTTATTATATTGCATTTCCTTGGTAGATGGCTCACATTCTTATTTAGAGGGAAAGAAATGACAGAATAATGGGCAGCAGGGATTCACACATTACTAGGCATGTTACTGTTTTTTCAGAGGTTTATGCATTTTTTAAAACACCATGCCCCAGCAGCATGAAATTCAGTATTTAAATTTTAAACAGAAGGTCTGAGTGAATTTAGGCCTGCAATCTTGACACTTTCTTGTTCCTCTCTGTATACAAGTTCAGCCTGCCACAGATCAGAGACTGAAGAGGATATTTTCAGAAAAGCATCAAGGGAGAGTGAAGCTATTAAAGGATATTTTCATGCTGTCGGAGAATATTTTCATGCTTTTCTGAACCTGCTTGCAGCACTATCTATCAATGATCATTGTGCTGTCATTATGGTTAAAAAGCTTGACTCTAATTCTGTCCTAGATGTCTGTTATTCAGAAGAATGGATTTCTATTCCAGCTTGTTTGTTCATGGTCTTGCCAAGCTGTTGAGAAGGTGTTAAATTAAGCTTCCTGGGGGAGTGCAACTTCAATCCATCCCATTTAAACTGGTTTAATTCAAGAGCAAAAGATTCCGTGAGTCTGAAGAGGGATCACAGGCCATCAGGAGAGTGCCTTCTAGTCAAAAAGTCAGCTTCACTAGAAGCCCAACTTTAATGTCTCTATGCAACTGCACACATCTATCACGCTTTTTAAGAGGTTTTTGAACACGTAGGGATTAATTCAAGCAGTGGATCACAAGAAAACCAAATAGGAAGATCATCTTAGAATGACAATTGTTGTAAATAAAAGAAGCAATCTTTCACTAGCTACTAATTTCCTTGCCCACACAGCGAGACTCTACCTCTGTGCCTTAGGTGAAGAGAGATGTCATAGTCTATAAAAATGTTCTCCAAGGCAATGTGGGTACTTTGAATTTCCTGTTTTAAGCTCTACCACGGGAAGTAAATTAATTTAGATGCCTCTCTCTTCTTTTTGTCCTATTTCTATAAGGAAGCTCTGAGATCCTTTACTAAAATTGAGTCTGTAATTTTCACTGTAGTGTTTCCAGGAGGTAAAATCTAGCAGGAATATGGTGCTACTAGAAACTGTTCTGTGGACTTCTTACTTATGTCTTACTTCTTGCTATCCAGCTACAGTAGGAAAATGAGAATTAGCTGAAGAAAGCTTTACCAAGCCTGAGATGGAACATCTCCCACTCCACAAACTCTTACAGTAAGTTTTATTTCTCACTGAACCTGTTGAAATGTGGTTTAACAGGTGTTTACAGAAGAGAAATATGAGAAAGGGGCAAAACTAAATATAAAAAAGACCTTGAACTCTTGCTAAGTGTTTATATATTAGATCTAGCCTTTCTGATTTATTTACAGCAAAAATATTTTTAACTGAAATGTATTGATGTCAGGATAAAACTAGAGTTAAAATTTTATATGAGTAGATTTGCCAATTAGCAAGTTTGTGGATCAGTACAGATGAATTTGAGCATATGTAGACAAAGAGTTTTTAAAATATAAAAGCAAAAACCCATCTAAAAATATGTTCATTGATGTTTTCTACAAAATATTTCTTTTTTAAGTGTCTTCTCATTTCTCCAGATTGACAGGATGTGCACAGACCTCCAGAGATGTGAAACTACAATTCCTTCTAGGGGCTATAACAAGGTTTTTTGTTCTGCTTCTGTGATTGCCACTCATTTAATAAATATTATATCTATTACATCTCATTTAATATTATGCAGATGCATGGAGATGAAGGAATAGAACTTGCTATACCCTCTTGCAGATCTCATTCTCCTATACCTGGCCTCAGTGTCTCCAGTTCAGCTCTTTCTGTGACAGATGCATTGGAGAAGAAGATTGCAATTCCAAAGTACCAGTCTTATTCCAGGAGTAGGTCATCAAGCCGATCACCCAGAAAACAACTTATCCCTTACTTCATCATCTGGCAAACTCTGAGTCCTCTGGGTCCATCTCTGGGGAAGAGTATTATTCTTTAATTTACTACCATCTTCTTGGAGACCTCATCCAGAATTAATGGATATTGGTTGAGATTTCTTAGAGTATGTGACAAGATGAAGCAGTATTTTTCAATACCTTATTGAATTGACTTGGTGTTTTCTCAGAGTAATGATTATTTATTAAAGTATACAGTGTGTGAGACTGGGTACTCTGAAAAGAGACTGATTTACGGGAACTGGAATTTCTTTTACTTGTGTGCATCCACAGCCCAGCCTCCACACCATCTGTACTAGTGTATCATTAGTAAATGCACTGATACTGAGAGCAAAATATCCTTCTGCTGACAGCTGGCTTCACAAAGCTGTAGAACATGGAAACAACTAGAAAACCTGATCTCGTAGTTAAGCACCTGCTCATGAGTTCAGAAGTGCTGCTCAAGCAGTATTGTGTGGTCACAGTAAGTATTTATGATGCAGAAAAATTTCTATGCATGTTAAACTGAACTGCTACGGGGAACAAATAAAAATTTATTAATTAAATAATATGAAGATATCACTTCCAGAAAGCATTTTTTTCCTCACTGTAGTGATACCTAGTAGATACTAAGTGATACTAAGAAACTGTAGTTATACTAAGTAGATACTTTAGGCATTTCTTTCACAATTTTTTTCAAAACACCACACCTACAACGATTTCTCAATGTGGTATAGAAACAGGTTCAATTTTAACTATGGAATGGAAAAAATTAAGTGATAAATTGTGAAATATTTTCAGCTGAACTGCTGATCTAGATTAAGGATGAGTTTAATTACAGTATTTTCATACAAAACATTCCTACAGATGGAATAGCCAAAGTAAGTGGCTTCTAAATAATAAAATTGAAACTCTTGGTAACATTTTCATTTGGAAAACCATTTCTAAAATATGTGAGCAACATTAAATGGTATTTTTACTCATAAACCTAAAACACTGATTTAGTCTTTTTTTACCAACAGCTTCTAGTTTTTTATGAACCTGTTAAGAAAAGCACTCAGATACTGCAAATTATTGCTTAAAATGCCATTTTTTAGAGCTAAAACGATAAAGGATGTTCTGGAGTGAGTCGCAATGCCTAGGCATCCAATGATAGCACAGTACACCACACAGATATTGTCCATGGAAAGGTTATCTCATTTCGGTCATTGAAGACCTTACAAGGTTTTCCTAAAACAGCTCTAGTAGTCATTTTATTTAAAAGGCATGTTGACATGAGAATATCTGACTGCAGTTTTGGATAAAGGCAAGGATGTGCAGGTGGCATGGTGGCTGATGCCATGTGGGAGCTGCCTGCAGCCTCAATCTGCAAGGATTTGGATGAGGTGATTCCACAGCCATGGGACACACAGAGAACAGCACTGTGCAGCCTCAGCCTGTCCCTGTGTACTGCAGTGTGGATCACTACTTCTTTCATGTACAGCAGTCTTCTGATCAGAACTCCTTCGACTAACAACATTATCTCTAGAATCCAATAAAATATTGGTGGTAATCTCTATGAAAATTAAAACAGTCCATATTTGCAAAATTGACTGTAGGTGAGCATCAGAGTACATGATAAATTTGTCTAAATTGTAAATAAAAAACGGATCTTGAGAGTGCCTTTGATTTTCCAAGGCTGCAGTGAATAAACAGCACTTGTCTGATATAAATGGAACTGCAATGATAGCCACCACGTGACTCAGACTCTTCTATCCCATACACACACTAATGAAAAATTGATCCAAGCAATGGGAGTCCTTTGGAATTAGCATTAGCTATGTTTTTAGAAAAGCTTAAATTTTAAAATAGGAGTAAGAAGCGGAATATTAACTGCCAAATTGCATTATAATCTAATTTGTTATTGTTAGTTCAACTCCTTTTCCATAAACTCCATGCCAGGAATGGAGGGACGGAGAGAGAGTATACAAGAATTAGATGCAAGGATCAACATAGAAGAGACAAAGAGTCATGTGGAAGAGACAAAATTTTCTTCTTTGAAATGAGCACTCTTGCTGCTGTCTGGTAGCTTTTTGCTTGCCTGATGTTTTGCCTTTCTGAGAAGGAAGATATTTTCTCTTTGCTTAGGCTTGACACAAAGAACTTTTCTGTGGTCTGGGAGAGGTGAGGTTTCCAAAGGATTATAAGCTGTCTCCTCTCATAAGGTCCAGGAAGCTGAAGCAGACGATCAGCCTGGCTGCTGAGAGAGCAAGGAAATGATCAGATGGATGTTCCCTTTCTTTTCCGTGACCTCTGTCACACTCGTCCTAAGCAGGCTGTGGTGCGGCTGTGTGCTGGACACAATCCTTAGGGCTTCCCTAATGGCAGCACTTGCTACAGCCTTCCAAGACAGCTGTAGAAAGCACTTTAACTGGCACCGCAGACATTTAAAACCTTTTGGGAGAGATTCTCATCTTTGGGAGTTTTTTTTTTATCTTAGTCTGAAAAATGGCTCCAGTAATTGTAGGTGTAAAGAAATGATTGAGAGCAGATTTTGCCACATACTGAAAAACTATTTATGGGGACAAGAAACTATGCTCACATCCTGAGCAGGCTTGTCTGACTTCAGCTTTTCAGTAGCGAACTGACATGTTATGCCTGAAAATCTGAGGAATAACTGCTGCTATAATTTCTTCCAGGAGAGAAATTGGCTTTTTCTCAGCAGCTCCTGGTGGATCAGTAATGTCTCTCCTTAGATATACTATTTTCTAGTGGCTACTGTGGGGAAATTAAATTTACTTGCTCCCTAGTAAAACTAAGCTATTCACTGTAGCAATAAAAAATACTTTTGAAATGCAAATCTCAAGGTTTGATCCTCACTGATGAGAGGAGTATTAGGTACACAAATTCCTTTAATTAATTTTACACCGATGAATAGCCACAAATTGACATGTGGAAAAGACAGGTGGTTCAGTGCAGAGTACTACAAACAGGGGGTTGTTTTAGTTCAAGAAGGTAAAAAAGTAGTGCAATTTATCCCTCTATAATATGCTATCTTAATTATGCGATGCATATCCTGACCCAAGACTCCTGAAAACACACTTCTCTTTAGAAATCAGTATCTTTTTAGTTACACAAAATACGCTTAGGTTGTTGTTCGTGATGTGGTTAAGAAACAAACCTCTGTAGAGATTTCACAGAAAGGTAATAAAAGGAAATGATACTTCCATTTGAGTTTTGTGCTCAGTGTTACCATAATTGAAATGCATCCTTTACTTATATAGATAGTGAATTTCACAAATAGTTACTTAAACACTTCCAATAATTAATTTACTCCATGACTCAGGCAGGTGAAAAAAGTTATATTCTTTTACTTTACAGAAACTCTATTAATACTGTCACAACTATCTAGATTTTTCCTCCCATTTTTACCAGAGAAACTATAAGAAAGATGGCTAAAGCTACACAACAGCAACAATGGTGCTTTGAAAAATCAGACATGTATTTCCCAGGTGTCCAGGCTCAGCTAAAGCTTCCAGGCCTCTGTACCCAGCCACTGGCTACCCTGCATGTACTCCACTGGTAGCACAAGAGAACTCCTAACAACCTACATAATTGATGAAATAAGATGGAAAATAAGCAAATCTTACAGCAATCGCTGCTACTAAAGATGTAAATCATGAAAGAGACTTTGATGAAATTATTTTTGTACTTATTCAGTTCAGATGAAGAGAATAATTGAAGAAAACATGTTAAACACTTCAGAAAACATATTTTAAAAAATCCTAAAGTCCCCCACAAGAACTCAAAGAAAACACACAAAATTTAGATTTTGACAAGCTGCACACAAAAACATCATTTTGTACAAGGAGCAGGAATCTCCATACTCCTGTGTGACAGATGTTCTCGGTAAAACAAAGCAAAACATAAACTTTCGTGCTACCTTTAGTTCTCGATAACAGCATTAATAGTAGCTGCTGGGTGCTGCCCTCAATTCCATCACTTTGGTATTTTTCATATGAATTCACTAATTACCCTCTGTGGGAATAACACTGCTGTTTGATTCACAAGCTTATGCAGTCTGTGAAAATGTTGCAATGGCTGGTGAGTGCCTTGGAAATTAAATTTCTTAGGATAATACAAATGTCTGAGTCTGTGTGTGAAGCCGTACAGCTAAGAAGTTTAAAATGAATAGCTGCTTCTTTAACACTTTCTCACCTGCCTACATGAAGTTAAATATGTCAAGATGAGAGGTAAAAATACATATGCTGTTTCGTGTTTCCTTCTCCAGCTGTAAAATGTGTGGTTTTGGGCACCTGAGAATATGCCTGATTACTTTATGCTCTCATCAAGTAAGAGAAGTGATCTATAGAAAGATCTATAAAAAGAGAAGTGATTGTGCCGACTGAGATGATGTGAATATATGTGGTTGAAAGGAGCTTCAGGAGACAGGGACAGAGCTGGGGGTCCTTCATTGTGGTTGAAGCAGTGAGTGAAGTGAAAGACCAGGACTCAGAGAAAATTAAATGCTTTGTGTTTAAGCCAGAGTTTACAGTGATTGGCTGGAAAAGGCCAGGGCACGATCTGAAGCACTGTCACATAAGCAGCAATGCTGTGTAGGTGCTATTGCCCTGCCTGCCATGATTTGATCCCTGCCATCTAGCACACTCTCAAGCAATATTTCAAGCACATTGTTGGTTCAAAGACTGTGCTCCCAATATAATAAATGGATGAGGTTTCCCTTTTCAAGGCAGGGCAAGAAAAAAGTTTATTTCCCACATGGAAGATGTAAGGTGACCCAGCTGGCTGATGAAGGCTTAACCATATCATCAGCTTCTGGGGAATGCTGGGGACTAGGAAGAGCAATTCTAATTACCAAAGATGGAAGAGTGAGTTCTCTTGTAGTTCATATATTCAAAAGTCTCTGCCTGACCCAACACATATGGCCCTAAAATTTCTGATTAAAAAATCAAGTAGAGAAGGAAATTTAATACAGTAACATTAGATCTTTTTGCATAGTTTTAAATTTGTATTTGGGATTATTCATGGAAATCTTTATTAGATGCTATAATTAGTTTAGGAAATTGCACAGTTTGATCTAGACCCATGTGTCGTGTCCAGTTGCCAGAGGGAGACTGAAATTGCTTTGGTATTTCTTCTGTAACAGCTGATAATGTTTTGGCAGGCATTTGGGAAGGGTGTTCTTGCTGCAGATTTTTGGTTTAGAAGTTCCCATTACAGCCATCTCATCTAAGTTCTTGCAGCCTCACAGCCCAAAATACCATACATGACATGCTTTGCTGTTGTCAGGACCTGAGTGCAGTGGCCCTGACCAATCTCACCTGGGGCCTCTCCCCTGGGGCACCCATGGGCCAAAGAGCCCCTTTCAGCATTTCTCAGCCTGGGACTGCCCCACTGAGACTGCAGAAATGCTGGTCTCAGCTCTGTCCTGCCAGAAGCTTGCATAGTCATCCAGATTTTTGGTCATCCTTGGCTGCCACCCTTGGGGCTTTCTTGTTTCACCCTGGGGACTGTGGGATGGAGCCCTGCAAGGTGAGATCTGTGTCTTGTTCATGTTTTCATGCTTTGGTTTCAGGAGCCTGTCCCTTAACGAGCAGACAACCATTATCCTGACAGTTTTCAGTCGCATGCTTATAGATCACAGTACAGATTGAATTTTCATTGCAGTTATTGCAGCATAAATCAAGAGTAATATAAAGAAAATTATGTGATCTTCACCTCTTTTAAATCACTATGTGCTGTATATGAAGTCCCTAATGTCCAATTTTTTATTGCTTCTGTAACTTTCTTGTCTAGTTAACACAGAACCTATTTCTCCCTTGATACAAACACCTGAATGAGAGGATATGCATTATATTTTATTAAGTAACCTTTTAAGGCTTTAAGTTCTTTCATGCTGCATGGTGCAGAGAAATAGAAAAGGAGAAAAAATGAAGACTTGGCATAAAATTCAAAAGTTGAATAGAATTTTGAATCTTGCCTATAGGAGGTGAGAGCTGGTTGAGGAGTCTGTGGCCAAGTTGAGAAACTGTGGGAGGAAGTGAGCAGATCACACAGGGTCAGGGAAGATGAAAGAGAGTTTGACAAAATGACCATAACAATCCTGCAGGCACAAGCCCAAGTCATTCTCCTATCAGTGACACTTTTATACCAGTAATTCACTTGCACAATTCATCGTTAGAGGTCCCTTCCAACCCAGACTGTTTTATGATTCTGTGATCATGAGGAAGAAACAGCAACTGCCTTTAACAAAGCAACCATGATTGTATCTGTCTAACATTTTAGCACTTTATTTATTATGGGGAGAGTTAGATTAGACAGTAGGAAAAAATTTCTTCATGGAATCAATTGTAAAGCATTGGAACACACTGGTAGAGTCACAGTCCCTGGTATTGCTCAAAAGCCATGTGGATGTGGCACCTAAGGACATGGTTTAGAGGGGAACATGGTGGTAGTGCTACCTTAAAGGCAGATGATTTTAAAGGTCTTTTCTAAACTTAACAACTCTATGATTCTGTGGTACTTAATTTGATACTAACCACCTGCTACTCCTAAATTTTAAAGGCTTGTTGTATTGAATACAGGTAAGCTGCTTTGTGTGCATACAGAAGTTAATTATACCACATGTAAATCCCAAATCCCACTAAAAATATTTGATAGGCTTATTACTGATCAAATAGATAATATTTAGCAATATTTCATAGCAACTGTTCCAAACCTTACTCTTATATAGGTACTTACCTTCTATATCAACAAGAATATTTTCTGTATGCAGTTCTTATTTGCATTGTTTGAGAAAGGTAATAATCCTATAACTCTAAGTTTCCTGATTTAAAATGTGAAAGTATGTACCTATTCCTCCTAATAGAGTAGAATAAATGCATTCTTTCTACACCTTTGAAAATGTCTCCAGCTGTTTCCTCTTCCACTGTTCTTTTACATTTTAATGAGCCATTAAAATAAATGGGCCATTAGGACAACTCTACAGACAGATGAATTGGTCTGTTCCAAAAAAATACATCAGAGAATTTGCTTGTTTTTCTTTTAAGCTGATTGCCATTCTTTATAAAAGTTTTAAAAAGTCTTCTGCAGTTATTGATGGAAATTTTCAGTGGGAAAGGCAACTAGCTTATTTGATGTTTTTCAGCTCTCAGGAGCTCTTTGCCTTCTGGTCGACTTCACATCTTCTCTCTGTTGGAATGCCAGATACTAGCAAGCAGTCACTCCTCCTAATCTCTGTTCTCAGGATGGTTTGCAATTCATGTGGTAGTTGTCTTCAAAAAAAGGCCAGGTTACACTTAGCTATCTCAGTTCTGCTGGAAATTTACTCTCTGCCATCATTCCATGTCAAGAAAGACAAGTGGCTTTGATTAGATTTGGTGGTTTTTATCCAGAATTGCATGTATGAGGCTGAGATTTGTATGACTGCTCCTTCAGTATGATAGAAGCATCCTCATGAGCCACCTGAAGTTACCTGTCTCCTGAAGAAGATGAGGCATCAATCATAATCTAAAAACTATGGGGTACCTCATTAGAGGCTGGAACTTTCTAGAGAAACCAATGGCAAAGTATCATCCAACAAGAAAAGCTGTAGAAGGTTCTCTCTTCTCGTATTTTGCAGCAGCAAAGAGATGGCAGGAAAATCATAGGCACAAATCCTCACTGCCCTTTCAATCTGACACCCCATTAAGATGCACCAGTGGTGATGTGTGCATTTAGGAATAGCATCTCCAAGGATCTAGACTGAATACTGGATGAGTTGCCTAATATGCTACCTAGCAGAGGAAATGTAGGACTGGCACCAGTGTGCCACCTTTCCACAGCCAGATTTTGCTTAGCTCAGCCTGAACTCAGCTCAAATCTTATTCTAAGCTAGAAGTCTGCTGCCTCTTTTCACACCACACAGTAAAATCGAAGCATGCATTTTTAATGAAGGACACACCATAAATACTTGAAATTAGCCACTTAGGAAGAAAAAGCTATTTCCATCCTGCATATCAGAAAAATTGTGCAAAGATGAAAAAATGAAGTGATATGCATTTCCACTGCAGCTAGAAAACAATTTAAAAAAATGAAAATATGGCAATAAAATAACATGAGATTTTTAATTTTTCAGTCTGAAACATGATGTACAATGTTTGTGAGGAAAAAGAAGTTTAACAATTTAAATGTGTTTTTCTTTAGCCAAGTTATAAACAATGTTGAATAGGATTAGATAAGAATTAAGTAATTCTACTCAAATTATAACTTTAATATGCAAATTACGTATTTTCCTGTACTATTCACCATATTCATTTATTTCACTTGGGTTTATCTATGAATCCTAACAACTTTTCTCATAGCTTCACCTTTTTTTCTATCCTTTTTTTTCCTTTAATTTTATTTTTCTTTTTTTTTTTTTGTTTGTTTTATTATTTATAAAAACCTGCTATGAAGCTATATTTTTTGCTGCAGGTTTTAATTTCCTGACATGCATAAGTTTGCTAAAATAATGAGAACATCTATAAGTGAGACTAAACACAGCAAAAACTAGACACTCTCTACATTTGCATTTCATTTTTCCTATGTTTCATGTATATTTTAAGTATATATTAATAAAACATACATTTATGTAGAATATATGCACATATAATTTTTATATATTATATATTCCTTTTCAACACAAATAATTCGTATGTCAAAACATTACAAATGTGATCAGAATTGAATTGATGATTCAACTAATTAGGGACCAAATTCCAGTTGAAAATACATTTTTCTGTTTATGATTTATTTCTAATAATGCAAAAAATTGAAGGATATGCCCATCCCTTTTTATCATCAGGAGTGGTTGGCTGACAGCTCAGCTGTGAGCTTTCCAGGCCCAAAGACTCAAGGGAATCTGAAAAATTACAGTTACAAATGGGATTTGGATGTTAGCTTCTCAAGAGCAGTTTTCCCACTTGAAACCATTTATAAATCATATATTTATACCTAAGTTCTGGGTTTTGCTTTCTTTTTGAAGAAGAATATCAGTTGTTCAGCCTCTAATTCCCAAAAGTCCAGGATTTTTGCCTTTGCCAGGATTTGCTACACTTATTTGGAAGACTCCTAGAATCAGTATTATTTTGAAATTTAGCAAAATTAATAGTTCGATTTTATTAAAAACTGAGATATCAAGGTGTTTCTCTTCTGTGGAAAATATTTTGATTATATATTTCTCAATTACCTTTGTCAATAATAAAGGAGTGATTATTTTCTTTCAATTTTTTCATCATCCCTCTAGAAAGCAATTTTTGGACCTTGTCATGTATCCTTTTGCCTGTGATCAACATCTCCACAGTTCTAATTGATTCTTGGCTTTGATCTTAAAAGGCACATTGGTTCAATAATTGATTTGTTCTTTGTGCCTACTCTCTAAATATCTCTCTGGCCTTGGATGAATTTTGATAAGCATTTAAAAGAGCAAAGTTTACTTGAAGATTCTGAAATTAAAATTCCCATACCGAAAGATAGAGCAAAATTGAGTTTTTAATGTATTCAAACTGGGTGTGAGGATAAGTTTCATATAAAATCTCTCAGAGAAATATTAGCTAGGATAGATATCTAGTACCAAATAATTTTAGTACTTCTAATTTCAGTCATGGCAAACAACGGCTGTATACTTGCCAGCTGATCATAGTATATGTATTTTGATAGAACTGATAGCTCAATTTTGATAACAAGGTGAATAAAAAGAAATGGAAGATATTTTTGTTCTTCTGAGTATTGGGAAATATATTTAAAATCAATGTAAGCTGAAAGGAGGAATTCAGACTTTTAATTCTAGGGAGTTTATTATATTTTAAGTGTTTTATTACTAGATAGAAGAAAATTTCATCATACTAATAGTTGCATTTCATCTTGGCCTCAAGAAGATGATGGTTAATTGGGTAAAATAATATTAAATCAATATGAAGAAGAAAAAAATTTTAAAATTAGCCAGAATTATTCAAGAGAGACTTCCAAAGTGCTTGGAAATAAGCCATGTGAGTCAGGCATGCCTGAGTTCTACTCTTGCTTCTTCTTTTATGACTGGATTCCAGCAGTCAGAAAAGACAAAAGAGGCAACTTTGTGGACATATATATATGTATGTGTGCGTGTGTATATAAAATTACAAATTATAAATATATTTAAATGTTTATAAATATACATTAAATAATAGAATCAGAGGTTATCTTGAGTTGGAAGGGACCATAAGGGACATCCAGTCCTGCTCCCTGCTCCTTGCAGGACAACCTACAAACAAGTAAGAGAGTCACCCAGATGCTGCTTGAACTTTGACAGGCTTGTTGCCATGACCACTTTTCTGGGGAGTCTGTTCCAGTGACAGACCACTCTCCCACTGAAGGGAGTGATCACTCCTAATGTCCAATCTGAGCTTCCTCTGATGCAGCTTCATTCCCATTTCCTTCTGTCCTATCACTGGCCACCAGAGAGAGGAGATCAGCACCTTCCTCTCCACTGTCCCCCACTGAGGAAGTTGTAAACTGTGATGAGGTCACTCCTTAGTATTCTCTTTCCTAAGCTGAACAAGCCAAGTCACCTCAGACAGTCCTCTTAAGTCCTGACCTCGAAATCTTTCATCATCGTGGTCAGCGTTCTCTGGACACACTCTGATCATTTGATGTCCTTCTTCCACTCAGAACTGCACACAGTGCTCGTGGCTGAGACCACACCAGTGTGGAGTGGGGAAATCCAGTGTTTGATGCACCCGAGTCACAGCTAGCCCACCCAGATGCCAGGGGACACTGCCAACTAACATCCAACTTGCCATCAACCACTGCTCTCCAGTTTCTCATCCCACAGTTTTCATGCAGAGCCAGCATTATGATATTTTCAGTGGAGAATCTGGCACTTGCTTTTGTTAGATTTCATTGTAATTGGTGATTTCCCAGCTCTCTAGTCGATTCAGATCTCTCTGTAAGGTCTCTCTAACCTCGAGGGAGTCTACAGCTCCTTCTAATTTAGTATCACTGGCAAACTTATTAAAAAGGCATTCCACTCTTACATAAAGATAATTTAAAAAAAATAAAAATCACTGGCCCTAAAACTGAACCCTGGAGAAACCCATTAGTGACTGGCTGCCAACTTGATGTACTCCCATTTGCTATAGCTCTTATAGCCCGACCCTTCAGTCAATTTCTCATCCAGTATATTATGGACTTGTCTAGCTGTATGCTGAACATTTTGTCTAGAAGAATATAAAGAGTTACTGGAGGTTTCCAGCTTATACAGAGTTTTATAGGTTTTTTTATATATATATATATATATACACACATAAACAAAGACTTACTGGGAATCTCCTCTTATTAAAGATAATTATATTTTCCTTCTTATTTTATCCATTTGCAATGATTTTTTAACTAATGCTTATTTTCATTTATAAGTACGGATAAATTTGCACTGAACCAGTCCACTCATATTTTCCCAGGTAAACTAAAGCCAATTTTGACCAGAAGAAGAGAAATCCATTTTGGGATGACTTCAGGGGTTTGCTCAGCACTGAGATTAAAATGAAAACTCTAAAATGCTTTTTTTTTTTATGTTTTGTGTGTTGTCCATCTGTTAAGACTTTTCTTATTGAAGAACTTTGGTTTCCACTTGGATCTCTCTGTAACTGTTCTGGGCAAGTTAAAGTAGGCAGCAGTTTAGCCTAGTAAGTGTCCTAGAACTGACAAAATGGCCTTGGTCCCATTGACTGTTCTGTTCAGCAGAGCCTCATAAAGCCAGATTTGTTGCTGAGGGAGGTGTTGGACAGTCACAGTGAGCAGTAGGTAATTCTGGGGCCATGGCCAGCAGGACTAATTGTGTCTCCCAGCTCAAACTGCCCCCGGAGCTGCTGAACTCCAGCTCTTCATCCCTTCTGCTGATCCCTGGAGCAATGCATTTAAAATATGCCATTGCTGCTGAAAAATTATGCCAGCTCTGATTCTCTCTTCTATGACAGGATAATGCAGCTAGGGATTCAGAAATATATCCCCTAAAAATAGTGTCCTAATTAAATTTGCAAGAAATATTTTGGCTTGTCTGAACAATGCTGCTGGATAGAAGGGAAGTGTTGCCAAACTTTAATCTAACAGAAAGGAAAAACTTCTCTGATGCAACCATAAAAGTTAAGAAGATGAGTGAATCATTCCTACTTTGTGTACTTTAAAACAAGTAACTTCAGTAGTATTCTTTTTCTCAGTATTTTGTGATTGATACAGGAATTTGCTGAGTGAAGCAATACATTGAATTTTTCATATCTTCCAGCAATAGGCCCACGGTATTGATCCAGTCCTTCAAAGTTAATGGGATAACTACTTACAAATTAATTGCAGTAACATTTGTCTTGGATTCATCTGAATGGACTTTGAGTTGTAAGAATATGCATGTCACTATCATGCAACCTAATTATTTTATTAACTTTAGGATTATCCAAGTTCAAAGACCAAAGCATTCTTTAGTATATTGTATGTCTGTTTATCATAATGTTAGTTCAGGAACCAGATAAGTGACTTCAGGATTTTGGTAGGTTATATGTTATTGAAATTTAAGCTTAATTGCAGTATTAGTACTTATTCTATGCCTCCAAGTAATCTGGATGGCCAGAATGTGGATTACGAATGCATAAGACTCAGAATGTCTCTGCAGTGCACACATAATGAATATGCCATGCTTGTTATATATCAAAGAATCATACAATCCATTAGGTTGGACAAGAACCTCTAAGACCACAGAATCCAACCTCTAACCCAACACTGCCAAGCACACCACTGAACCATGTTCCCACGTGACTCATCTATGTGTCTTTTAAATATCTCCAGGTAATTCAACCACTTCCCTGGGCAGCCTGCTTCAGTGATGGATAACCCGTTAGGTGAAGTCTTCATAATCTAAACCTCTCCTGACACAACTGAAGGCTGGCTTGCCTTGTCCTCATCCTTTGTTCCCCACTGCAATAATTAAAGGATGGAGGTTTTCCATAACCATTCTTTTGTTGTAAATATATTAAAATAAACTGTTTTCATTGGGTTTTGGAGGGTTTTTTGTTTTGTTTTGATTTTTTTTTTTTTTTGGTAGCGGTCATATTAAATTCCTGTTGCTCTCTGGTCCTTCTGATTTTCTCCCTCCACAATCTCATGACATCTTTGTAGTCTTCCTGAATGGCTTTCCCCTTCTTCCAATGGTCATAAACTCTCTTTTTTTCCCCTGGGATTCAGACAAAGCTCTCAGCTGGCCTTCTTCCCCATCATCTCATCTTTCAACACATGAGGATTGTCTGCTTCTGCACATTTAAGAATTCCTTCTTGAAAAATTTCCAGCCTTTCTGGACTCCTTTGTTTTTCAGGACTGGCCCCCAAGGGACTCTCTCAGCCAGGGTCCTAAACAGGCCAAAATCTGCCCTCCAGAAGTCCACATTAGCAGTTCTCCTTATTTCTCCAAGAATTGAAAGCTATCATTTCATGATCTCTATGTTCAAGGTGGCCTCCAGCCACCCACAATTTCTTCGGAGTTTGAAAACAGCAGGTCCATATTAGGAAAATCCTTTCTGTACAGATGCTGCATTCTCTCTGTACAGCTTGAGAGAACTTGTCTGGATTTTCAACATACCAGTTTGCTAGATTCCAAGCAGATTTTGAACATCTTTGGCAAAATACTCAAATTTCTCTCTTTCCAACATGAAGAGAAAATGGCCAGCAGGGGAAAAGACTAAACAAACTCAAATTTCATTATCAGATGGGTTGTGATCCTGTTCTGTTTGGGACTTTCTAAGTGCAATACCTAGGGAGAGCAATTTCACCCCTTATTTCCTGCATTGTATTTGAGGATAGGCTAGTGTCTTTCATTTTGATGTGTTGTGCTTCAGTGGGGTTTTGTCCACACATTTTACTTTTTAAAATATCAAAGCATGTTTTAAATTTGAAGTTACTGAAAGTTAAGGCACTTTGACAGCCTGAAGGTTTAGCTTATACGTAGGGAAAAAAATAAAGCTGCTTTTCACTTTCTCATGTTTAACACCATAGCTTGCTTGAAAACGTACTGCCACTGAGAATTGTTCTCAAGCAGTCTTTGTTCTGTCAAAGCTTAGCATCAGAAAGTTGGTATAAAGAATATTCTTCCACCTTGGAATAGTCAGTTTTTTGAAGAAAGATTGTATCTGTATCAGCCTCACCATAATCTCAAAGCACATTAAAGGCCTTTTATGATCATTGGTAGAATATCTCAATGAGACCAGGTTATTGGATTGCTTATAATTGTATATTCCTGTGTGCATTGGTATAATATATTTTGATAAGGCACTTCAAGATGTCTGAAGCTTCTTTTTTTAAGATGCAGTAAATCTTGCTTTCCAAAGAGTAGACTGGTAGATTTAAAGCAAGAAGTCATTAAGAGTGACAAAGTATGCCATATCTATAAGAAAGTAAGAACTGTCCTGTGTGAATTTAAAACTAAATCAGTCATTTTTATTCTCAGCATATCACTGACTTCATATGACCCATTAATTCTGGCTATCACAAACACAACTATAATGAGCTGTGGCAATCTGAGCAAAATCAAAATTCATTTGCCTTCAATAATATAGGATATAAGCTTAATTGCTGTCAGATTGTTGCATATATAGCAACTGAGAAGTAGAATCTCCCTGATTAGAAAAGTCACAGAATGAGTGATGCTTTTTCTGTAAATACTCATGGGTTTCATCCACTATAAATAAACCTATTTTTCAATGTGATTTTACTGCTAGATAGCAACTAAAACATGGTCTTGCCAACTCCTTTGACTTTAGCATGCATTTTGCTGCATTCGATGTTTTTTTCCTAAAGCCTCAGCTCCTGAAGATATAAGATTGCTGAGCAACCTTAGCTTTCATTATGAAAAATGTGAACACTTAGATTTTATAGCTGTAGAGGGAAAACTTGAAAATGAGAAGACTAAGGCTTATAAACCATCCAGTCTAACAAAAAAAAATCTAAAATACATTATTTTCTAAAATCTCATTTAAATGAGCCTCATTACTTCAGGTTGGGGTGGAAGAGGAGGAAAAAGAAAGTATGGTTTTGAATGTAAGAAGTTTATAACATTGAAAATATAGACACAACTTTAAAATACAGTTTCATACTCAGCTTTCTTCCTTTATGTTTCTGATACATTGCTGATATGCTCACTGTTTTTGAAGTGATCTCCAACAGTAAAAAATATTTGGGCAAAAGCATAATGGATTTTTGGTCACAGAAAGCCTTTAGTTGCTGAAGAATTGCTTTCGAAAATATTCCTAATGGCTTAAACAGAATTTAAGAACTTTCTGCATAAAATCTTTCTACATAAAGAAAGCCCTGGTGAGGACTTAGCTGGAGCGCTGTGTCCAGATCTGGGCTCCTCAGTACAAGAGAGACATGGAGCTCCTGGAGCAGGTCCAGTTGAGGTCAAAGATGATGTGGGAACAGGAGCACCTCACTTATAAGAAAAGGCTGAGGGGGCTGGGCCTGTTTAGTCTTGAGAAGAGATGACTGAGAGGGGACCACAGCAACAAATATCTGAAGGGAGAGTGTCTAGAGGATGGAACCAGGCTCTTCTCAGTAATGCTGAGTAACAGAAGAAGCAATGGCAGAAACTGGAACACAGGAAATTCCACTTGAACATGAGGAAGAACATCTTTACTGTCAGGGTGACTGAGCACTGGAACACATTGCTCAGAAAAATTGTGAGATCTCCTCTGGAGTGAACCAAAACTTGTCTGGACACAATCGTGAGTAACATGCTTGAGCAGAGAGGTTGGACTAGATGACCTCCATTGGTCCTTCCAACCTTTCTGTGAGTCTGTGAAAATCTCTGGGCTTGAGATTTAAAGCAGAAAAAACACTCTTCTTTTTCATTATCCCTATTGTAAAATGAAAGTCTACACTGGAGTACAAGAATGGTCACGGCACATTGAGCAATAAGGGATAAAAGGGATAGCTTTCTCTTTTAATTACCTTGGTTGTTCATATTAAATGCAGTGCTCATGAAAGCCCCAGATTTTCCCACAGTGAGTGCAGACCTTACTATTTATTGAATTTTTAGTCCTGAAAAGTGCCAAGCAGTGGTGCTGAGGATGCTCAGTTACATTGGTTGGCACTTTACATTTTAAGCAGTAAGGATCAGCCAGCTAAACTTTTCCATACTACTCATTTCTCCAAGCTGGAACTTTCAACTTTCAGACAAGGCCATTCTGGAGTGATTTTACATACAGTATCTCTTTCTTCTCTTGTTTATTATTCTTGTCAGCCAGCAGGTGTTCTGTGACAATCTAGTCTTGGGTATTGAAGATGAAGAGTGTTTGTGTTCGAAATGAAACCAAGTGTAGCATTACATTTTATATACTGTTTGCTGGCAATGGAATTATGAAAACAGAGAAGTCACTATTAAAAAATAAAAACCCAACAGCCTGAAGTTGTTTGATACTTTCAGAAGACACTTGCAAAGCAAAACTTTTTCAACATGTTCATTTCCATGGAAAAACAGCCACAAAACCCTGCAAGAATGAAACAAGAAAAACGCACACTGAGACAAAAGGAAGAGGAACCAGTACTCTGTCAAAAATCTGGCCTGGGGTATTCTTTTTTTGGATTGTGTTAAGAACTATTTCAGGGTCTTGCCCAGTTGCTTATTTCAATATGATTCAGTATTCAGGACATTAATTAGTACTGTAAAAATATTGATAAAACACTCTGGCTGTTTTAATACAATTTTCATCAGCAATATTATTCACTTTGTTTGATTTATTCCATTTCTGAATACTACAATGATTCTGCATAATAATTGTGAATAATGGCTGCCGTAATATCTCAGATGACTTCTCACTATGTATTTGCTACACTGTAGCCTCCCTACTGAAGGTAGTGATCAAATTGATAAGAAGATGAGCAATAAATTTTGGTGTAATTTCTAAATCACAAAACCATTAAGGAAATTGAGCCAAATCTGGCAGCTCAGAGAGGCAATGCTGCATGGCCCCTGGTGCAGCTACTTGCAGGGTTGGGTATGTATTGCCAGGAGGTGCACACACAGAGCACCACGTACAACAACACACTCTAATACAGGATTAGAGAATCACAGAGTGTTTTAGGTTTGAAAGGGTTTCTAAAAATCACTTTGGTCCAACCTCTCTGACATAGGCAAGGACATCTTCCACTGGATCAGATTGCTTAAACCTTTGTCCAATCTAATCTTGAACACTTCTTATGTTGGGTATCCACAGTTTCTCTGAACAATCTGTTCCAGCGCCTCAATACCTTCATAGTAAAGAATTTCTTCTTATATCCAATCTAAATTTATTCTCTTTCTGTTTAACAGCACTGCCTCTTGTCCTAGAAGCCTTGGTAAAAAGTCTCTCTCCATCATTTTTGTAAGTCCCCTTCATTACCCTATTCTGGATTTTGTCCAGTAGGTCCCTGATGTTGTGCTGAGGATGCCAGAGCTGGATGCCATACTCCAAGTGGGGTCTCGTGAGAGAAAAGAGGGGGAGAATCACTTCCTTCATGCTGTTGGCCATGCTTCTTTTTGCACAGTCCAGAGTACGTTGGCTGCAACAAACCAGATTCAAGGACTGAAAATTTACCCACAATTATAAACTGGAAAAAGAGCAAGATCAAAAATGAATTTTTGATCATTTGTCTCCTTATGTAGTGTTTCAGTTGCCTCCTATCTGTATGCCATGCACTAGTTAATCAATTAGTTGGTTTATGTGAAAGAATTCAGAAAGCTTTGGTGCATTCACAACAAAAAGGAAATTATTTACCCTAAAAATCTTTGATCAGTGTTTTGTCTTTGATTGGCGGAGCTTATCTTTGTTTTGCTTGAACATTGATTTTCTTCAATTTTCTTGTGGATTGTCTTAAAATTTAGCATGCCTTAGCATTTAGGTGACTGGAGCTGTATAACATTTCTCTTTGGGAAAGATATTTTCTATGGTAAAGTTTACTAAATGCATTATTATATATACTGATGGATGAATCTAAATAAACTGTAGCAATATAGTCAAGGGAGACATTGCTTACTTAGTTAAGTGAAAAACAAACTTACAGGGAAAATGGCTTTACTTGCTTGTACCAGGAAGGCTTATGATTGATTCAGTGAATATGGACAGCTGTGGGGAAAAGAGCAGCATTTCACCAGAAATTTTGTTAAAATCTGTCATATAAGAACTCAGGGATGAGAAGCAATTTTTGATGTTTTCACATCTAAACCCAGAGTACCTTAGTTCTGTCTTAGTTATGTTGAATTAAAATGATTTTAAATGTATGTGTGTGCGTGTGTGTAGAGAGGACATATCCAGACACTAAAATCTGAAAACTGTTGCGGAGATGGGGGAGAAATTCTGCTCTTGAATTCAGGTCCATGTTTTATGATGGGAGCCATAAGGGCATTTGCACCTTTTTCAGGCAGATACACATTTCCAGAAAATCCCCAAAGAATCTACTTAGTCTCTAAGGAATTTTATTTTCTCCACACAAAAGATTCTGTGTATTCAAGCATTGCTATTCTGTGTGTGTAAAAAACTCCCAGCTGTTTGCAACTTCTTGGAGACCACCTAGTTTTGTGTACCCTATCTCCTGCATGCAGGGGTAATTGCCTGCTTGCTTTTGTGACTTTCTTCACTGCTGTCTGGGTGGCCAGACTGGAAAGATACTAGTTGCCACTTCAGAGTGGCATGTCTGTCATGTTTTCACTCTCATGTCTGGAGGGGGCCTCCATTCTGGAAATTCTCCCAGGGATAACTCCCTTACTGATCCAATAAAGTGTTATTATTGGCTTCTGGTTTGTCTCTGTATACCAGCAATGCAGCTAAATCTTTTGAAAAAAAAAACTAGCTATGTTGAGGTAACCTAGGAAATAGAGAATTGTTAAAGTGATAATAACTATGTGATATAGAAGGGGGTTGGAAGAAACATAACATTTATCCCTTGAGCCATTTCAGATGACTGATTGAAAGAATTGCAGAATCGGAGCTACAATGAGTTCACCTCTGTTGTTCATCAAATATAATATTGTAAGGCACAAAGCCTAAATTGGATTATTTAAGTAATTTTTCTTTTATTCTTTACTCTCTGTACTGTGGTAGCAATTTACAGTCACCAAACACAGACTTGGGAGCTGCTAGAAGGCAAAGGCACTTTGAAAAAGAAACAGCATGTGACTCCTCCATGAGAGTGCAAGGAGTACAACAGTTTGGCAATTTATTCTTCATGAAGCTGCACATTCACACAGTAAGCACTTGTTGTTTTAATAGAAGACAGAGGATAACAGTTAAGGAACTCAGGCACATATTATCTTGCTGATTGAGGTAACATTTTAGGGAAAATCTCTGTCAGAAACTAACCCTCTAGCTTCCTGAAATTTAGTCAATATTACAGTCCCAAGAGTATGGGATATTTTAAAGCAACTTCCTTCCTAAAGCAGAAAAATCATCGGATTTCTCACCATGGAAAGTGACAGATAACCTCAACGAGTAAACATCTAAATTTTTTCAGAAGTAAATTCTATGTTGGAATGTTCAAAGGATAGGTGACATGATAACTGTGCTCATGGCTTTCCTTTAGGAGATTATTTTTATTTACCTCCACCGACGGATCAGCACTTTTCAAGGTGATAAATAGGCTAAGTGGGAAATAAATCTAAAATGAGTGTAAATGAGTGAAAAGAATGGTTTCCATATTTTACTGTAAAACCACAAATATCATCATTCTTGTGAGAAAGTTTCTATTAATTTTCCACAGCTTAGTAAAACACTGTTCAGAAAATGAGCTGAGATTTAATCTGGCACTTTCAATTATTTTCTATGTAATTAAACTTAAATAAACAGTTATACTTGAATCATATTACTACTTCAATATATATATTGGAGTAGTAATATGATTCAAGTGTTACTGTTTATTCTATATTTTTAATCATGGAAACATAGTATATTTTCAACAAACTGACATAGCAAAGATTATGACTATATCAACATATAAATAGTTAACATGATGGTAATAAAAAATAATTTCTTTCCAGGAAATGATGGATGAAGTAAAAATGTTACATTTTTCCATACTGAGATTGCTTTTTATACTGAAAACAGATATTCTGAAGATAAATTGAAGAAATTATGCTCTGAAATAGAAATGTCTGAAGAAAGTGATAAAGGAATAACGTATCAATAAAAATATTTTCTTCTTGCTAACAACTTAAAATATAACCTGCAGTGGAACACTGTAGTATGATTTCAGCTGGAACACTAAATTAATAAACGATAAAGAAAACGTTTCCCTACCAGTAAATTCTTTGAAATGCTACTTCTAACACAAGCATAGGATTAAGAATCCAGAGTTTGGAGTCAAGTGATGCATGTTGTAATAAACCTGTAAAAATTTTTCCTTCTCCAGGAATGGAAAAAAATATATATATACAAACATATATAAAAAACGTTAAATGTCTGTAAAATATACATGAGAAATATTTGTAGTGAGTGAAAATTCCTTATGTAGGGAATGGAAATTCAGAGAGGACTGATAGAAAAGTTTGATAATGAAGAGAAAACTTATGCTGGGACAAAACAGAGCTTTCAGTCTGCTACAGGTTTATGCAGTTTTACCTTAAGCATCAGTGTTTTGACCCATCATGGAGAGGAGGAAAAACATTGCCCCTGCCCATTCTGTCTCATTTTTCATCTTCCCTTGGGGAAAGCAGTCCAAATGAGAATCAATTCTTCTGTGGTTTCCTTGCTGCTACTGATCCTCACACTACATAATGTTTTATTGGAAAATAAATAACAGCTTATTACAAATCTGGGGTTTTGCACCAAATTTGGTATTTAGTATTTATGAATCCTTAGTCAGACAGAAATGTGTATATTACAAAGCTTGCAAAATCGAGGCACAGTGTTGCTTTTTAGGGCCTAGATATCAAAAATGGGTATTTCCCTGTGGCAGTAACTACATCAGAGCAGGAAGTACAGCTGCTGGAAATTGAAGAGCTAGTGCAAATGCACTGTCTGAAACAGGAGTACCTTATTCCATTTCAGGCTTATCCCAAGATGAAGAGAAGTTAATTTTCTGCGGCCTCAGGCCACACCTCCATGCCAAAGAGTCTTAGAGAAATGAGCCCCAATCCCGGACCTACTATAATATTATGGATTTCAAAGCTGGTCCCAATGACCAATGAGCAGTGAGTCAGTGTATTGATTGGTTTTTTGACAAGAGAATGCTTGCCAGGAATCTGATCTACTGGCAGGCTAGGATTACAGCCAGATTAAAGCAGCCATTTGGGAACGTTCACATTACTATTCTAAAGACTGACCACCTAATGGTGGATTTTGGAAGTTTTCAAAGCCTTCAAATGGAAAATCTGAAAAAGTGAAAAACTAACCAAACTGGCTTGGTGAACTAGTCTGATAGTTTGTTTAGGAAAAAAATGAATACTGAAGCAGTTTTTTCTCTCTAGAAGCAGTCTGACAGAGAGCTAAGTCTCAGAAGAAGCAGTCTGATGTTTTTTCATAGGTACCTCTGATTTCCTTAACAAGAGTAGCCCTTAAGTATTAGGGATAGCCAAAAGAGCAGAAAGCTGAGCACAAAGCTGTTCTTCACTAAAGCAGTTATTTTCTTGCATCTATTTGGAATTGATAGATGCCATTAACTCACAATTAGGCAACAAAAGGTTTTGAGTTTAATTTACAGGGCCAAAAACATATGGCATCCAAAGGAACATGCTTTTAGCTTGAACTTGAGAAGGAAGACTCATTTGTGGCACACAGCATAAACAGACTCTGCTATTGCCTCCTTAGGGTTGTGTGGTGCTTAACCTAAGTATTGTACCACTGCAAAAGAAAAACACAAAGTTACAGCCATCTGAAAAAAAACCAAACAAGGCTTTGTTGCAGAGACAATAGGTAAGAAAATACACTGGATCATGAACTAATAATCACAGGGAATGGGAACAGTTCTAGCAGATATGTGGGAAATGGTGGTTGGAGTGCACAACACTCAAATTGACTGCAAGATCTTTAATACGCTGCAGAGTACGTTAAGCCAGATTTGGTGCTCCACTCAGGCTGCAGCTTGAGGCAGTGCTTAAAAGTGTGGAGCAGATGTGATGAGTGGGTGTGTGAGAAGATCTTAAAAACTTGGCTGGAGTGTGCTTAAGAATTTTCATTTTGGAGCTACTTTGAAGGAAGGCAAATCAGACTAATGCTTGCCATTTATCTGCTATGAAATGCTTTTTCACTGTTGTTAGCCCAGATGACCAGCTTGGAGAAGTAAATTTAGTTGGCTATGGGAAAATGAAAAAATCTTTTGTTGATTGTCCTTTTTTTAGCAACTTTATGATAACTTGTCAGAAGCTCAAGAGTGAGTTTCCATGGCAAAGGAGTTTGGTTGTATATATTCAGCTTTCATTTTTATTTAAATGAGTCAGACACAAACTATATTTAGTCGTGTGACCTATGGTTTACTAATAATTTGTGCAATATTTTAATAGAAATTTATACAAAATACATATTCCAGTCTTTTAAGAACATGCAAAATACTAACTTGTTATGAACTTGAAATTTCAGTCTAACAGTGTGTCCTGTATTATGGAGTGTCATTAAGACTTAAGAAATTAATTATGTGGTCTTTCACTACTATTTTTTTTTCTCCTGGAAATAAACAGAACATACTCATAATCACAGATAAGAGATAAGAGAACAGGTCTTACTTTCTAAATGTTGCAAACAGTCATTAATAAATTTATCTTTCAGTGCTGTGTTTCACTGTTTTCATTCCAAGCTGTGAACTTGTGAGTTCATAATGTGAGCACTAAAGAACTTTGTCTTTATAATACACACAATCCTTCTTTTGTGCCACCAACAAAAAGAGAAGCAATCTATTTTTCTTCTGGTATTTTAAAATGCACCATGACAGATGCCTACAAAGATATCACACAATTTAAATTTTGCTCTATATTGTGAAAGTACAGGTATAAAATATAGATACACTTTTAAGGAAAAAAAGTCCCCATGAGTAGCATTTCAGTTTCTTAGAAAATATCAGGAATTTAACCTATGTAATGTGTGCTTAAGAACTCTTTAACTACTTTGTGCATTTTTCTGCCCTCCATGTCTGGCCCCAGACTGAACAGTTTTCCACTAATCAAAAAATATATTACTCTTCTCTTAGTTCTGTGGGTGCCAGTGATGGCTGCTCAGCATTGAACCCATGACAGGAATGAAAATTAACTCTATCTGGAAATAGATTATCCCCACCAGCCTTTATCTTCATTACTCTTTTTGAGTTGAGTATGTTAGTCTTTTCAAACATAATCCCTAATATTTTCAGTCTGAGGTGAAAAAAAAAAATTGTCTAATACTATAATGGCTATTGCTGATAATAATAAATTTTGCTGCATAAATGAAGAGCTACAGAAAAGGAGGATCTTTAGTGTTCTGAGTCAGAGTGTACTTCAAGGCTGTGTTAGGACCTGAAGGTGAGGGTTATTGAGGTTCTGGTTAATAGATCCCTTAGGGCAGATCAGACAAAACAGAACCAGTGGGGATTTTTTTTATTTCTATGTATATGTCAGATTTATTTTAGAAAAATTTGGTTGCAATCGAAAAGAGATATGTAGATGTTTTAGTCATTATCTATATAAAAGTATAAAGATGTCACCTAAGAAAATACATAAGAAAAAGAAAGAAAGAGAGAAAGAGAGGGTAAGAGTAGCTAGCAGAGAGGAAAGGTTTCATGTGCATCAAGAGAGGAGACTTGATTATTGCAATTTCGATATCCATTGGCTGAAGTGATGGTTGCAGCCTCGACCTGTCAGGGGTGGGGTAAGCACAGCAAACAGGCTTCAGTCGCTTAATCCATGTCCAAGTTCAGGTGGGAATGCCCAGATATCTCCTCTGGGGAGTGAAGGGGAGTTTTAGACTGTCTGATGTAACACTGTGGATCGTGTGCACCTCTGAAAGGCCCAGAAATGAGTGTCTGGGAGGCATTTCAGGAGTCTTTGATGGCTCAGGACACCTGTGACATGACAGCTGCCTTTCACATGAGCAGACTGAGCCAGTTGTGCCCCATGGGAAGGGATGAATGCCTTCAGGCCCACGTGTGACTATCCTCGAGAATATGAGCCTCAATACCTTTCTGGGGAGGGAGTCAGGTGTGTAAGGGAGGACATTGGCAAAATAAAAAGCATTGTCCCACCTAGCAGGATCTGCACATTGGCCTTTTCACTTATCTGGCTCAAAATCTATCTTATTGGTAGATAGTGATGAGTGATAAGTGGTGAGTGCTTGCCCCTTCTGCACCTGGGTTGTTCCTATGCAAAACCAACCAACTTCTCAAGGCAGGCATGAAAAGAACTTAAAGATCTTTTTCCTGGAAGTATAATTTTGAAATGCTTTTCTTTGACCATTTATGGAAGAAGAAGGGGACTGGAGTGGGAAAAACTCTGCTTTTCCTGTAAGGAAATCACAAACTATTTCCCATCACTGTAGTGTTCTGGGTATTTTTATATAAATTCCAGATTTTAAAAGATTCTAAATGTATGATCCAAGAATAAAGCTTAAAGCTTTCAGAATAAATTATCTTAGCAAAATTCTTCAGGGAGTAACATCCATTTCTCACTTCACTTGGCATTTCTTCTACCTTTCTTTCCTCAACAGGATATAAATGAGGAATATATTTAAAGTAAATGGAGTTACACTCTTTCAAAAGAAATAGCACTGGGTTGAAAAATGACCCCATTGTTTTTAAGTTGCTTCCAGACATTCAACTGTTATCTCACATGAAGAGCAACATCCTCTCCCCATCATACCATCTTTTCCTTCCTACCCTCTGTATCCCTTCATCGCACTACTCTGGTTATAAAGC
The DNA here is from genome assembly GCA_037013685.1 of Acridotheres tristis. Classification (NCBI taxonomy): domain Eukaryota; kingdom Metazoa; phylum Chordata; class Aves; order Passeriformes; family Sturnidae; genus Acridotheres; species Acridotheres tristis. Next base: position 56,094,206 of record CM072886.1, on the reverse strand, counting down.
TGTTAAAGAAGGCACTAACAGTAGAAGACCCAGGGCTGATTTGAAGAGCCCTACTGGTTTTTGGCTGCTGGACTTTGAAGAACTGATCACAACACTTTCAATGTGATAGTGCAGCAATTTATTGTCCATTTATCCAGCCTTGCTAAAGCCTTGCTAAGTCAAGGAATACAACACGCGTATCCACTCCCTTATCCAAAAAATCAGTTGCCTTCTTGCAGAAAGCAAGGAGGTTGATTAACAATGATTTCTTCATGTTAAACTTGTGCTACGTCTATCACTTGTTTGTTTGTTTGTTTCTAACAGGATTTGCTTCATAATCTTTCCAGGGACTGAGATCAGGCTGTCTGGCCCATAGTTTGTTAAATTCCTCTTCTTACCTTACCCTTCCTGAATTTGGGTGTGAAGTCTGCCCTTCTTCAGTAATCAGGAACATCTCCAATTCCTATGACCTTTCAAAGGATTTAGACAGTAGCCAGCACCCTTCAGAAGCCTCAGGTAGGGACTATTGTATGTACAAGTGGATTAAGAGGTCCCTAATTCTTCCTTTGTTGTGGGCAATGCTTGAGGACCATCTCACCATTGAAAACTGAGGCACGGAAGGTTTTAAGAACCTGTGGCAGTCACAGACATGACCCATGAGAGTTACCCCATCTGTGGGTACAGACTGTGACCATGGGTTTCTAAGGATTCTTTAGAACACCAAGTCACAGAAGCCTGGGTTTCTGAGAATTTTTTTGTTAACAATTTCTACAAAGTATTCCCCCATTTATACACTACTAACAGTAGGAAATATAGATTACAAGTCACTACAAAGTTACCAATAGGAAAGCAAGTATATACTACAAGAGTAAAACAAATATATTTATGCATATTTCGAGTTAGTTAATAATTCTATCTAGTGAAGTAAGTATATACTTATGAAATGTTTCTGGTACAACACTCACCAAACCATTCCCAGGAATGGGACAAATTGATGATGGAAAAGTCCCACTTCAAAGATGGTTGGTGTTACAGAATACAAAGTCAGCTGGGTATCCCTGGCAAGGGTCTGGTCTGTCCAGGAGATTGTGTGCACGGAAGCTCTTTCAGAGAAGATGATGTTTTAAATAGGAGGGAATTAATTTTGGTAGACACATAGGTAAGCATAGGACTACTCTTTCTGGAGTAGTTGTTGCTGTCTTTGTTATCCTGCACTAATCAAGGTGCTGCCAACTACCACCCTTCAAAGGAACTTTTGACTGAGCTTATCAGGGATGAATCAGGGCTCCTGACTGAGGAGATTTCCTCTTTTGTTAGTAAGTATAGCTGGTTGCCTTTGGCTACTCTATCAATACCTCCACTTTTCCCTATTATTTTTGACTGGTTCCTTTGCCCCGCTAAGCAATGGGGGTCACACTCTCCTTAATCCACCATGCACTGTACTATTAATATGTGTTTTCAGTGGTTCAGAAACAAGGTGTTGTTGCTTCCACTTCTTCCAATCAATGTCAAACTTAGATTTAAATGACAGTTCCCAAGAGCTGTCATCTCACTGTTTGAGATGTCTCCATTTCCTCTTGCCTCAAAGGCCCATAGGGTCTGAACCAGATTTTGGGCTTGTTATGTAAATTATTTCTGTCCCTGTAATTAAATGGAAGTCTATATAAATGTCTATGACACTGAAGCACTTATCTAAAAAAGCTATGTAATTACATGAAAAAAAGTGACAGCAGCTAAACTACTGCATTCCCTGTGCAGAAATGCAGCCTAAGCATGGATGTGGGTAGAAGAATGGCTACAAGCTTAGATATAAATAATTAATCTGAGTATTTTAATTGCATTGGTTGCATGTACATCTTAAGAGCCCTGCAGATAAAATTTATTGTCTTGGATTGCTTGTAAGTAATGTATTAGTCTTTTCCCTTCTGTTTCATAATTGAGCAATTCAGGCATTTAATTCTTGCTTCTAGTTAAATGAGCAATTTTAATTACAAAGTAATTGATTGAACAGTGTAAATACACTTCAGTACTAATTAATATGGGTGTATTATGTGGTGCATTGTACCAATACATCTTTTGTTACTGTGTCTGTATTTTCTCATACTGTATTCACTGCAATGAATGGGAATTTCTGGATGCCTTTTATTTTCTTCAGAAAACATGCTGTTAGAGTTCTAGGAAGTTCTACAGCAGCAAAATTATTAGAAGGAAATGTTTGAACTTGTTCTAACAAGATAAGACACTGTATAAAAATACCTAACCAACCAGCCAACCAGCCAACCAACCAAGCAAACAAACAAAGCCAAACATAACTCCCTGACATTTCCCATGTGTTTCTTTAAGTACCTTGTACATTTCAGAGAAAAAGAAAACTAGAAATAAGGCTGGTTTTGACTAATTCATTGTTATACTCTCCAGTGGATATTGGCTAGTCATAGCATTTTTGCTGGTTGTTCTACTCCACTTTCCTCTTGGGCTGAGGACATCTTTTTTAAGTTCTTCTATTCAGGCTTTAATACTTAAATAAGGATTGATGTGTTTTCTGCTTGTCTTGTTGCTTCTGTGTACAAGGCTATATTTAAGATTAAATCTGACAACCAACCTCTGCCCATATTGTCATTTGTCCACAAACTTCTCAACATCCCCTTCCTCTAATTTTGCTGGAGATTTTATACCTACATATGCCAATCATTAATTATATGCTGGCCTCTGTGTATGAGCAGGAAAGGGTGAGCAGCAATAGCTGTTGCTTGAATTTCACCACCCAAATGACTGTGCTTTCTTTGTCTCTCTCCAAACTTATTCTTTTCCCTTCTTCTCCCAGTCATTTGAAAGATATAAGTACCACACCTATACTGTTGTTACCTACTATCATTTTCATGTTCCTTTACCAGTGAGAACAAAACCTGATTCCAGGTGCTCAAACAAAAGGAAAGGAATTGTACTATTAATATAAATAGGAATTTTACAGAACCATCAGATTTCTTTCTCTATATCTACAGAATATTTTTGTTTTTGTTTACCTGGCATGCTAGCTTGCATTTGTATTTTTGTCATTATATATTGGGATATGTTAGTGTTTTGAAATTTATTTGTGGATTCAGCTTTTGATGAAGAATTTTCTCATCTATTCATATCAAGCCTGATATCCAGGATGCTACAACCCTTGCTTTTGGATACTACAGTTATTAAATAACTGACCAACATGTTGCCAAATATGTATTTGGATTTCGTGTTGGACACACCCTCCTAAGAAATCCTACAAGCAAACATGAAGGAGTCTCACTGTTTTCCATACAAAGGAAGAAATGTAAGCAAATTTGAGTAGATAGAAAAAATCCCTCCCCATAATTTTTCTTAAATCATTCATAGGAGAGATAGGTGTTTGGAAAGTGCTCTTCAGTTATGCTGAAACTACTAGTTAAGAAATCTTTCTACAGCATGCAGATAGTTGCAAATATTTTCCAGCATAATTTCTTTTCTAGGAGAGAAATGGAGAAACTGGAAGAGAACTGTCTTCTAGAAAGGTTTCTCTATCTGATAAAGAGTCATGATATAGGTAAATAATTTTCAGTTTGAATAAGATTAGTTGCTTTCAGATTTTCCATGGTAAGCAAATAAAGTTCTGTGAATTCAAATTCCCAGTTTTCCACTGGGCCCTAGTTGGTAAAGCTTTGTACGTGCACAGGGACTTACCTCTTTTTGTCTGTAAGAATCAGGTCAAGATTTACTTCAGGAAATTTAGACCATACAGGAGTCTCCCCATGCCAGTTTAGAGCATGTAGACATCTTCTCATGCTCCTTATGATTCTGCATTTACTAGTTGGTCAGGCTTTGCTTGACACTTCAAGCATTCTTGGCACAACCTGTCGGTGATAAAGAGTTAAAGCTGAATGATGTTCTACCAGTGTAAGAAATTATGTGCCTCTCTTGACTGGAATCTCAGGCCAGCTAAACCATTTATTTCCTGTTTACTTAATTTTCTAGTTGTTGTGTTTCTGTAGTATGAATGAAATGTAGCCTGAATGAAAACAAATGTTTTGGAAATTGAATATCATCAGTGTGAAATAGTCCATTGTAACCTGGTCAGTAGTTTATGAATCTGGTGCTCTGAACAGTGCAGGTATCTCTTTCTCAAAATATTGAAGACTAGTCTTTATTTAAGTGACAAACAGCATTTTCTGGCCACATGATTTGTAAATTTTATTTCTTCTGGGCTCTCTGAAAGCTTTTCCTTCACCATTAAATTCATGGGAGTAAAAGGCTATGAAATCTTGGATAATGAATTATTCTGAATCTGTAGCAAACAAAGTACACATATCAGCACTTAATATCAGGAATAGAAACTCAGATTAACATATATTTTAGAATACTTTAAAACAAAAACTACAACCACAAAAATAGAGCAACATCGACAAAAAAGAGCAGAAAAAAATCTCAACAAACAAAAACCCAGATGAAAAACTTAATTACCTCTCCTTTTTTTGCTTTATGTGTGTTCAAGTGTTTTCTTGTAGTCTTGCTCTGCAAATACTGCAGGCCAGAGTGTGTGAAACACGTCTGTCATATTTTTATTTGACTTAATTTCTTCTGTAGCATTATTTTGGCACCATTCTAGCAAGCTCACTGTAGAGCAGCCCCAGCTAAGTGGATGTGCCCTGATGTGATGTCAAGTGCTCTTACTGAAAGGATAGCAGGAAACGATCTACTGGTGACATCTATTCTCTGTCTTGGCAACTTAATGCTGTTGCTTAACTGCAGTCTAGATTGCAATTTAAATGTGTGCCAGAGCACATTCAAAGGTCTGAGAAGGTTCTTACGTGAAAGGGATGTTCACAGAGAATTTTGTGTAACTCAAAGGCTACATCTGAAAAAATTGACTTCAGTTTCTCTTTCCTGCCCTCCATAAACACATATTATTCTCAGCTCTGTCGATACACATGCCTGGGATTTGCTTTTCCAGTGAAGAGAGCATATGCCTATTTGATGTAAGAGGTAGTCTGCTTCCACAATTACATAATGTGACAGTGATGATGACTTGAAAATAAGGCTATTAATATTCAGAGAGCTAAAAATTGCTGCCATCGTATTTCCTTAAACTTGCTGTCATTTCTTAGTACAATACAAACCCTTCCATTAATATTCAAGGAAATAATTTTTGCTGCGATTTTCAAGATGACCTCTTCCCTCCAAGCCTTGCAAAACATGTAGCTGGAATTTTCTCTTATGTAATCTTTCTATTTAGTACCTGTTGTGAGATTGATATTATATAACCACATCTCACTTAAAATTATAATTAAATCCTTTATTTTCCATATAATAAAATGAGCAGAGTATCTAAAATATCTCAGAGGTATCAGTCAGCAGAACAACTGAATATATACAATAAATGGTCTTTATTTTCTCTGATAATTGGTGAGGTTTGGGCTATAAATTGTTTTCCGTCTGTACAAATAAGAAATAAACTCCCTCACCATGTGCATTGCAGAAACAAATGCTTTAAATCATTGTAATGAAATTGCTTTCTCTGCTGCAGGTTGTGTGTTTTAATCAGCATGACAAGGATGAAGGGGAAGAAAGAATGTGTCCTTTCCAATACTGAAATAACTCAAAATGCAATGACAGCATGACACTAAAAAGCTTTACTGGCACGTACTGCTGAACACAGCAGTAACATGAAATGACCAAACACCAACCTTTTTTAACAGCAAAAGGAGAAACTTAAAAAATGTTTTCTTCTGATTTCTTTACCTTATCAGTTGCGTGTCAGTTTTGTGAATTAAATCACATAATTAGTTTATGAGTATTGAGTTTTAAATTTTATGCCACAAGGAGAATGCAGACCTTCTCTCACCACTTTTTTTTTCATTGCCCTGTCTTCTGGAAGGAGGTATGTTTATGGCCTGTGAGAAACAGTAGTTTTCTAATGTTACTACTGAGACAGCAACTCTCAGGCATGCCATGGAAAAAACAGTAGGAGGAAAAAGCAAGGCAAGAAATGGGATGCTTGGGCTCTGTCAAGGGAGTGATTTTGATGGGAATGCTGTGGTTTCAGGCTGACATAACATTAACATAGATTGAAGAAAACTACATTAAGAACTGTGAAAGATGGGAGAGTGAACAAAAGAAGAAATAAGGAAAAACATATGGTTAATAGTAGTTTAAATTAAAAAGAAATTCAAAAAAAGTGATGGGTAAGAGGATATGTGACCATTTTTGAGGTGGAAATCAGAGGTAAAAATATTAAAAGTACAGGATTTCTTTTCTGATCTCAGTAATAATTTTATTACATGCTGCTTTCTGAAGTTGTGTTTGTGATAAGTAGCACAGCTTAATTTACAAACCAGTTGTACAATTATAATTTCTCATTCAACTGTAGCCTGATGACAACTTCAAAATTCAGGCCAGTGTTTCAGTTCCCTGGCTGTTGTAATGGTTTGGGGAAAGCAGGGAGTCAGGGAAGTGGTTCTAAAACCCCTGGGGTTTTCAGTTAATGTAGTTGTGAAAACAGCCTTGGAGGACAGAATAAAGAAATTAGATTCTGTTTTACAAAAAAGCTGCAGAGAAGGAACAGCTTTGATTCTTGGCATCCATTCTTGTTCAGAACTGCTTAAAAATGAGGACTTATGCTGTCACTACAGGCAAACAACATGGGTGTACTGAATATAATTTGCTTTATTTGTTTTGGCAAGTTATCTCTGTAACAAGCATGGAACTCCAGAAGAGGTAATATTGCAAAAGAAATGCCTTGTCATGGGTTGTTAATTTGGGGACTTTAGATATCTCTAAAATGTGAAGAGCATGAAGTGTGTATAGGGTGATTATTCACCAGAACTGATGCTGACTTGAGAGGGAGGATAAAAAATTTATTAATAGAAACCAGAACATGGAAGCATGGGATAGAAAATGTAGTCTTGGTAAAAGTTAACTTCATGGACTATGAATAGATAATAAAGACAATATATGGCAGATCTGTGAAGCCAATGGACAGTGAAAATTCTTGAGTTTCAGAAATGCAGTTCCAGGTTCTAAAGAATCTGGTCATGAATTAATGGCATATTACGTTGCAACAAATTTAATAGAAAATCAAGTCTGCATTACCCATACAAAGTTCTGTGGGATGAGTAGCACTGGAATGGATGTCAGATGAAAATAAACAGATTTCATCTCTTTTCAAGAATAACACAAAAGATATGTATTAGAGCACATACAGTGTAGAAGTTGAAGTCAGTATTTTTCTCTGTATTCATGAAGCTGAGGGAGATTCTATAGTCTTAACAAACTGATACAATTATTCATAAGGGAAACTTATCTTAGTAAGTTTTGCTTCTTCTGTTTTTTTTTTTTTGTTTGTTTGTTTGTTTTTTTTAAATGGGTTATTCATGATATTAAACAAAAGGCATTTTTTTTCTTAAAATATCAATGTTAATCCTTGAACTACAAGAGCTGATTCAGATCAAAAATTTCCCTATGCAACCTGATTGACTTCCATTCCTCAAGAATTAGGTATTTTAACACACCTGAAAGATAAATGGAAAACCTATACAGCTGTTTTCAGACAAGTCATGGTTTCTCAGTGAACATGTATCTTGTCACAGTTTCTTTATTACTTGTTTTGTTCTTATGATGGAGAGCTGAAACAAGTTCTGAGTACCAAAGGAGGAAAGAGGAAGGCAGATATCAGAAGCTTAACTTTTGAGTCTATTTGAAAAAAATTTTTTCAAGATACATTTGGTGTTTTCCTAGGGGCTTCAAGAGGTCACTCAAGCATGCATTTCAATCTATTGAAAAAATTCTCAAACAGAGAATTACATTAATTTCTTCCAGTGTGTATCTATTTTTTCTCTTTGGGATCATCTGATGGTAGCAGGGGATGGGATGTCAGGCCATAAAACTCATTCAAATTATATATGTTGCAATTAGAATGCTAATTACAGGGAAAAGTGCAACTTCCTCCATGCTTCAATGGCATTGTCCTGGAAAAAGGTGGAGTTACTCTTTCAGAGGATTAGGAGGAAAAAACTACAAGATAATGGTGTCAATAAGATATCATTAAAAAAAAGGTATTTTTAAACTACTATGTAAATGCTGTGTACCCAGGATAATGTAAGAAATTTCAGTATAGAACTTTGCATTGCATCTAGCGCACCATTGTTCAGGTGTTTTTAGAAACTTGTTCAGATAAAATGATCCCTGAACTTATCCCATGAAACCAAAGAAGCTTGTAGGATGAAAAGTCTTTGAAGTTACTCAAAAGACCTGACTAACTTGTGAAAGTTTGAGAGGGCTCTCTGTCCCCTGAGGATAATGAATAGGATAGAAGTGCATATGCAAGTGCACAGAATTCAAATGGATGGATTGTGTCAGATCACTACTCCTAAAGCACAACTCTCTGCAAAGCAGAGGCAAAAATTTGTTCCACATGCAGACTAAATACCTTTCTTTAATGCATGTTGCATATTTGATAGATAGAAATTGACATAATTGTACATTAGTAGGTTTCTCCTTATCTTCAAAAATCTCAGGAAATATGGAAGAGAATTAAAATAAGATAAATAAAGATACTTGTTTGTGGAGTGAGGGAGACATTGTTTTTCTGTAGCAGCTGTTTGTAATCTGGAACATGTTCATCTGATAGCTTTTCTGTATTTTAAAGCATATTTTACAGAAAAAGAAACAATATAAAAATCCTTTCACTGGCTTTCACTAGCATTTCTTGGAAGGCTTGAAGAAAGTGTTCTGTGAATGCTAAATATGTTGACATCTTATTCGAATCAATATCAAGACTTCTGAATTTTCTGACAGTCTCATTTCTATTGTCATGTACTACTGATTGGGATGTACTCTCTGAGACTCTTTGTGGTGTGCTACTGTTTGGCATTTCTGGAAGCCAAGAGTTCTGTCATATTGTTAAAATTAGAGTCTGGTTTCATTGTGAGGATGTCCATGTCTCAGGGTGGACACTTGGGTGTAAATAAGATGCTCCATCCATGGTGTTAAATTATTTTGTGCTAATAATAGCTGAGGATTTGTTTCAAGTTGGTCCCAGATCACTTGTCCTGGACCAGGGATTAATGGATTAAGTTGAATAAGGAAAAATCCTCCAGGGGACAGAGAAAATCACAGACCTTGTTCGCCACATTTTAAAATTCTCCCTGTTATTGTACCTTTTTTGTGATAACTTGGAGACTTTTTGAGTTGTGGAGAAAGAAATATTTTGGTGACATTGCACTATGAGACATTGATGAAAGCTATAAATTTGGTAATTGGATGGTTATCTCTAGATACACATGCCCATCTTTGCTTTTTCCAATGCTCAGCCATTTTCATATGAAATTTTGCTGCATGCTTACAGTATGTTCTGACTGACTAGAAATATATATACTTTGTCGTTTATTTGCATCTGATCTTCACAAATGTCCTTCAGATGTGAAATGGCTTCCCTAAGGCATGAGCAAACCCCATGACCTTTTCCATGCACAGCGCCTGTTCATGAGGCAAAGACACAAACCTGACATTGATGAGAAATTATGTACTTTATTAAAATCAAAACAAATCACTCATGGTCTTCCCCCACACCCACTCCCCACACCTTGCATCTTAGCACTCTTTATACGAAATTCTTATTTTAGTGCAGCTTTTTATTGCTTTTCTGCATATTGAAAACCTATTTCTACCCTACAGGAGGCAAACCTTTTGGTATTAGTCTTCATTATCTTTTTTAATAACAGAACTGATGGCACTGTACATCCAAAGGTTTTTCATTGAATATGTTTCTTTATTTAGAAGAACACTGAATATGTTCTTTCATATCTTTTAATAGGGGTGTTTTATCCATCTGTTCATTTCCCTCATGCTTTTTTGTTTCAAAACCATTTTTCTTTCTCTCATGATTTAAAATTATAAAATGATCCAACCATGAGCCATGATTGTTAGATCTTCACATTGAGGTAAAGAATTTTCTGAGGGATTCTAACCTTTCCAAAAGCTTTTGATGTTTAATATCTTGTTGCATACAGACAGGTTAGTAGTGATTGCATTCTGTGTTTCAGTGTAACCTTCATGATTGGTTTTTTGTTTGAGTTCGGGCAGAAAAAGAAATGAAGGGATTTATATTTTTCCCAAGTGTAAGAGTGGTTATAGAACTGGTCACATTTCATTCATTTCACTTTTGTTGCCTGATTGAATGAACAATATCTCCAACCATCTTCTGTGGTTGGAAATACAAAAATAACTCTGACCAACAAACTCTATGGGTATCCATATGAAATTTCGTTGCTATAGAGTGATGCTGCCCTGAGACCTTTCTAATCATGGTATCTGAAGATGTAATAAATATTTTGCATTCAGGATGGGGAGGAGTTAAATTTTTTCCTTGTACATGAAATGTCTCTAACTGTTTACAGGATCTCAGGTGTTCTCTTAGGGTAGTCTAACTGAAGAGCAATCTATTTCAGCTGTAGGCAAGGAAAGTAAATGGGGGAGGAAAACCATTCTTGATAACAATCATACATCCTTTGTATAGCATTTCCTTATTTGTCTTTTAGTCAGAGTATGTCCTGGCTGTCATGTCACTAGGGGAAAAAAAGGGAACTTTTTTTTTTTTAATTTTTATTTTTATTCTCAAGCCTTTGGGGGTCCTTTTCTTAAGCCTAGGTTTAGTAGAACTCTTAGAGTTCCTTTCAAGTTCTTTTCAACTTCTGTTCTGGAAGAGCCAAATTCAAAACAAACTGAACAAACAAAAAATAAAACAAACTGAAACAAAATATTCAAGAAGGCTCCTTTTTATCTTTATCATTGCCAGATCAAGGTGATAATAACTCATGGTAGGTAAATGAGTAAGTTATGGTAAATATGCAGTACATGTCTCTTTTATCTGAGTCCTTAAAATATGCTTTCAGCCAGGATATCTGCATGCTGTGCAGTAGAGAATTTTGTAACACCCATTTTATGAGTATCCATGTGTATGCATACATACATACATATCTCTTTTATAATCAAAAGAATTTCTTTATATTTTCTCAGTTCAAGCCTGATGTGATTAAAAGTGCCTTAGATACTGATTATGAGGAGAGCTTGGGAAATAAGTGTATGGTGTTATTCTTGTGCAAGAATGACATCAATAGTGATGTGAATGAATGACTATGTTGTGCTCTCCTACATACAAGTCCCAGTGAACACCTAATGAACATCAGTAGATCCGTGCTATAGTGGAAGGAATTAAAGAGGATGCAGTGAAATGATGGGCCACTGCTCCTTTGACAGGCACAGGAAAATAACATGGTCCCCTGGTTAGCCACCTAAAGGGGTAAGGAAGGGAAGTAGCAAAGAGAGCACATTGTGCCGTGTCAGACTCAGATGTTAGATATATGCATGCCTGAGCAAAAGAAACTTTTTAAATGTATGTGTACGTTGCTAATTATTTATATCCTTCATCAAACATTTAGCACATTTAGCGATGGTGAATATACAATTCAGCACACTTGGCCACTGATTCCCAGCTTATATTTAATTAATACTCTTTTCGATAAGAGTAGCTGAAAAGTGTAAATGAAAACATTTCTCTGCTGAAGTCTATGGAGGTGAGAATTAGCTGCTGGCTTTTTGAATTGCTGCCTTGTTCCAAGTAAGTGTAATTTTGCTATAGCATACTGAATGGGCACTGCTGGTCTCCGTCCTTCAGATATTAAGCAGAAAAAGAAAAGCATGATAATTTTTTTTCCTCCTGATGTTTAGTCTAAACATTTTTAAAAATTAAGTTCAGATGATGACACGAAGCTTTTTCTTCATTCCTTCAAGTCCATTTCTACAAATTATTAAGAAAGTTTCTAATATAGAACTTGGGCAATAGATATTTGCTCTTTCACTTTAATGGTTGCCTCTGTCCCTGTCTCTTCACTTCGTTATCAGGGTGTTTTCTTAGGTATCTAGTTGGTCCAATATGTCCATAATATTCACCAGCTGTGATATGGTCCTCCTAAGGAATACTCTGGAACAGGAATGCTGTTGGAAGCACAGCTGAGTACAAGATATGAGAAGAAGAAAGAGGTCTTAGAAGAGGCACAAATATATACATGGACTATATTTCTTCTAATGCTAATTGTTAGTCCTTTTCCTTCCTCTCCAGAAACATCACATAAATGTAGTACCATGAAAAGTGAAAAAGTATCAACAGACCAAGTCAGCTGGGAAATCCCTGTTTTGTTTGAGATTGTGGTTCTTGTTGTTGTTTTGTTTGCTTTGTCCTTTTTTTTTTTTTTTTTTTTGTTTGCATTTTGGTTTTGGTGCTTTTGTGGGGTTTTTTTTGTCTAAATAATTTTCTTGAGGGAAAAATTATACTTTTTGAAGGTTTAATTTTCTTAAATTGGAGTGTGAATATTTTTATGTTACTTTTCCTTCACACTCATATGTAGTATCTCCTTCTGTTCTTCTAAGAAAACTCCCCACAATTAAGTGAGATGTGCCAGTCATGTAAAATGAAGGGTCTTGTAGTTTCCATTCTTACATTTTTACAGCCAGAGAAGAAGTTCAGAGTAAAAAAAAAAAGATAGGGAGAAATTTGCCAATTCATCACCTGTGGTTCTTTGTTCTGTGAGTCTTGCAAACAGAACTTAACGGTTGTATAGCCTACAGAGCTGGTTTTGTTTGGGTTTATTTTAGTAACAGAATGTTCATTTGGTGTTAGAATTGCTACACAGTATTTGGTAAGAGGTATATTTCATATTTTATCACATATTTTGTGTTAATCTTTTCTGGAAAGCTGGTAAAAGAAATGAGGAGCTCAACAAGTTCCTATGAAAATCAAAATTTGTTTTTAATGTACTCCATTATTTGGCATTAATAGATAAAAAGTAGCAGGTATACAAACCATCTGGAATATTATTTTGACTTCTTTTTCTTAGTGTTTTTGCAAACATGGATATTTTTTCTTTTTCCTTAAAAACTCCGTATTGGTAATGTAATTGTAGAAAAAAATAAGGTATTTAATTATACTCCTTGGCAGATCCCTCTCTCGAAACTTAATATATTAGTTACTGAGCAGACCAAAACACAGAAGTGCTATTCCTTTCCAGAGGATGAAACAACAGACAAATTAACCAACAGAGTGACAGTAAAATGGTTAGGTGGAAGGCTGTAGACTTGGCCTGTTGTCTGACTACTCTGAACTGACTCCTTTACAATAATTTCAAGGTGGAGCTAGAAGAAATTTTTGTCAACAATTCTACTGAAAATGATTGAACTTTTTCTTGTTTCCTAAGGCCTTATTTAGTTGTATTTTCTTACTTGTATTCAGAAACAAATTATGAAAACATTTTCCATGTGCAGGAATGTCTTCCTGGTAGCCTTTCCCCTCCAATCTGAAGGTAAGAGTATAGCTGAAATTTATTTCAGATGAAGAAGAAACTCCATTAAGGTAATCTCCTGTATGTGTGAGAAATGAGAATTTACCTATGGTATTCCAAAGCAACAGGGATTCTGTAGGAGTCTCCCCACCCTTTATCAGCAATTTTGACAATGAACCCTTCCTAACTGCAAAGAAGGTGAGTAAAGACTTGTGAGAGGGTCCAAGCCTGTGCTGAATTTACTCTTCATTGTCTTCACTACTAAAAATAAAACTGATGAGTATATAAAAATGTTACATGGAGGAAATAGAGTTGTAAATAAACAAACCTTCACGTCTCTAGATCTGTTTCTTTCTAAAATACACTGAGTGCAACGTGGAAATTAATGGGTAAATGTACTGGACTTGAAGTGCTCAATCACAGAAGAAATCAGTAAATGGAGAAGAAAAACATTCTAAAGGAAAAAGATGATTAATGACAACAATGAGAATATTACAAGCGATAAGGTCAGTGTCATAACCACAGTGGTTTGCTATCATTCCATTCATCACATGCTATCTTCAATGCTGTTCATTGTCTCCTTGAGAAGGAAAATATGTTTGGAAAGAAGAGTGATGAAACAGACATGAAAGAGAATGCAATTGCATTATGTCCCATAGCTGGAAGCACTTTGTGCTCCCATCTGTTAGGGGGAAGGGACAGAATAGCATAGGCATGCATTAATTCACCAAAAAATTATCAGAAGTCATCTCCTTTCTTATCTCTTCACCAATTTCATGTTCAGCATCTTCGTTGTACCTACGATGCCTTGAAAGGATTAGAAGTAGCCTGATTTCCCTTGATGCCTTAATAGCCTTGTCCCAGTTTTCAAGAAAGGCAAGAAGGAGGACCCTGGAAACTACAGACCTGTCAGTTACACTTCAGTGCCTAGTAAAATAATGGAAAAGATCATTCTGGGAGGTATTAAAAACCACCTGGTGGACAATGAAGTCATTGGTCACAGCCAGTACAGCTTCATGTGGGAGAAATCCTGTTTATTAAATCTGGTTTCCTTCTACAAGATGGTAACTCAGTTGATCTAGAAAAGTTAGTTGATGTAATATCTTTGGACTTCAGCAAAGTTTTCAGTATTGTCTCTCACAGTATCCTCCTGGACAAAATGTCCAGCCCACAGCTGGATAAAGACAGCATACGGTGGGTGAGCATGATCATGGGTCAAACACAAAGGGTTACAGTGAATAGGATGATGTTAGACTGGTCACTTGTCACTAGTGGGGCTCCACAGGGCTCCATCCTCAGCCTGGTTCTCTTCAGCATCTTTGTTAATGACCTGGAAGCAGGACTTGAAGAATACCAATCAAGTTTTCTGATGACGCTTAACTGGAAGGAACCGTTGACTCCCTCGAGGGCAGAGAGGCCCTGCAGAGAGACCTCAACAAATTAAAGAGATGGGAAATCACCAACCATAAGAAATTCCACAAGGGAAAGTGCTGGATTCTGTGCCTGGGATGGGGTGACCTTGTGTTTTTGTGTAGACTGGGCAACAAGAGGCTGGAGAACAGCATCGTGGAAAGGGACGTGGGGGTTCTGGTCGACAGAAATTTGAACACACTTTAGCAGAGCCCTGGTAGCCAGGAGATCCAGCAGTGTCCTGGGATGCACCAGGCACAGAATAACCAGCAGGACAAGGAAGCTGCTTGTCCTGCTCTGCTGTGCACTGGGGTGGCCTCACCTGGAGTCCTAAGGACAGTTTTGGCATCCACAATACAAAAAAGACATTAAGCTGTTAGGGTGTCCAGAGAAGGGTCTCAAATATTCTGAATGGTCTGGAGGAGAATTGTCATGAGCAGGGGCTGAGGTCACTTGCCTTGTTCAGCCTGGAGGAGACTGAGGAAGACCTCACTGCAGTCTATAACTTACTCAGGAGGGGAAGTGGAGGGGCAGGTACCAGTCTTTTCTTTCTTATGACCAGTGACAGGACCTGAGGGAATGGCCTGAAGCTGTGTCAGAGAAGATTTAGGTGGGATATTTTGAAAACGTTCTTCACCCACAGGTGGTTGGGCATTGGAACAGGCTCCTCAGGGAAGTGGTCACAGCATCAAGCCTGACAGAGTTCCAGACATCTGGACAGCACAGCCAGGTACATGGTGTTATTCTTGGTGTTTCCTGTGTGGAGCCAGGAATTGGACTCTATAATCCTGATGGGTCTCTTCCAACTCAGCTTATTCTAAGATTCTATAACATACTCAGAGACTGGAATGGAATTAGTAGCAAGTATTGTATGTTATTTCCTTTGATTTTACCTATCTTCTGTTAGCCATTTGTGTCATGCTACAATAAACAGAGTTGGATGGTCCTTTGGTCTGACTGAGCCCTGCTCTAAGGATAAAGGGCTGAGAAAAATATTTGGATATGTAGAACCAGGATGCTTGCAGGTTTGGGAGAAAATTATTAAAGTTTTTACAGGCAAGATGATGAAAGAATCAGCACGTAAAAGGCAATATTGAACTATTGTCTAGGAAGAAAAAGATATGAAGGCCTAAAAATAAGTTTAAATGCTTCAGATGTGATATTTCTTCTCACTTGTCCAGCAGTGAAAGCAGATGTTGCTTATGGAGTTTGATGCCCTGCAGTTTCAAAACGGAGTGAAAAGTCTGTTTTCATAATAATTGGAAGATAGGAAGTCATTAATAATTTTGTTGTTTTAAGGACCTTAAAGATCAGCAAAGCTGACCACTCTTCTGAAAATTTTCTGGCTGTTGAATACTGAGAATGACTAAGCTACTTTGATGCTGTCTGTCTCAATGACATTTTACTTTGCACTGTGATTTCTGGAACCAGGTGTAAAACCTCACTTTTTTTCTCTTTCTGGCTAGCAGCTGATTACTGTACTAAAAAAAACATTAAAAAAAATAGCTATGTATATGTTCTCTGCTTTGGCCAAATGAACATTAAATTTTGCTGTCATTAACAGTAACTCATTTCATTTAAAACACAAATAAAAAACATCTGCAGTAATTTCCATTAATATGTCAGCATTTATCTTGTCACCACATAGTAACTTCTTAGAGTCTACAGTTATTTACTTTCCTAAGTTTAAAAAGAGAAACAGCTTTGCTGCTGATGCTAAAGGAATGTAATTAGATGGGAAAAGACAGACATCTGTTAGGTTGTTTGAAAAATGGGTTTTTTGAAATTTAGGTGACACAAAAATGTGCAATGTCTTTTACACGCATCTAAATTGGGGAGAGATAAAGACCTTTACAAACAATTTTGCAGGAGTCTAGTTTTAAAAAAAGAGTGCAGAGTTGCAATAACTTAATGAGTCATCAAAGAAGGTTGAGCTGTTCAATGTCTGTTAAATGGAAATTTTTTTTCCAGACCACTGAGAGATAATGGCAAGATGAAATGGTTCATCAGTGCCATAGGGTTTTTTTAAAAAGTGCAACCAGGTTTTAATACCTTTAAGAAGAATAAGTTAGAGAGTTCACAAGCAATAAAGTCACTGAGATAAGTGTATATGGTAGAGATAGTAAAGCCAGTGTAATGAAAGCAAGTCTTGTTAACAGTCACAAGCATGTTCCTATTTTCCTATTTCTTGGGTTTCTTTTTCTGTGGGTGTTTTTGTTTGGTTGGTTGGTTGGTTTGGTTTTTTTTTTGTTGTTGTTTTTTTTTGTTTTGTTTTTGGTTTTTGGGTTTTTGGTTTTTTTTTTGCCTGGCATGAACCTGGCAGTATGTGCTTTTATTAAGTTCATATCTGATGAAAACCCCGATAGATATTTCCTGATTGAGTCATGTATTGCACTCTTCTTTTATCTAAAGATGGAAAAGTGCATTGAGCTAAAATAAGAGTTAACCAAAATTTTTCTGGGAAAAAGCTCTAAAAGTAATCATGCATACCCTCTTTCTTCCAGGTGCATACAATATTGCATTTTCTTCTTTTTTTGAAGCTGCTCATTTCCACAAAGGCAATGCATCAGGGCTGTTTCACCAGAAGGAAAGCCAGAGATCCAGAAGCAGGTCCAAACACTGTCGTTTTCAGACATACTATTTTGTATGCCTGAGGCATGCTGTGGAGCTCTTGCAATAATGGTTTTACCCGTGTCTCACATAAGACAAATACTATGCTGTGTAATGAGTATTTATCCCCTGACAGCAAAATGTAGCCTTCCCACTTGTATTGAGTGGTATCTTCATATTTCAACAGCAAAAAATGAGGAACAACAGAATAGTGCTTTAATAGCACTGAATGATGATAATAGGAATAAAATGTGCAACAGCTAGATGGCTATGTCTGATGTGGCAGTCAGTAACAGCAAGCAGGAATAAAAATAAGTTTTGCATGGAGGCTGCTTTAAAAATTTAGTTGGGATTTTTATTTGTTTTGTTGTTATTTTTCATCCTAGGAGTGGAGTACAATAGTATTGCAGATAGCTACAGGTGCGATGTGGAAAGGAATTATTTCATTTTATAGGGATAATGGAACTGCCTCTCTTTGATGCATCATATGTTGAGATTAGCTCATACCACCTGGTGCCCAAAGAAAGGACAGCATTGACTGGCCCACAGTGCTGGATCTCCACACTCCTGGTCATGCAACCACAGCAACATCTGAGCAAGCCAGAAAGTTCTGCTGTTGGAGCTAATGACTGGAGTGAAATAAAAGCAGTGCCTTTTCAGACAAGAGGAAAAGTTGAATTATCTGCGTTTCAGACCTCTGTCTTGTTATTGGCCTGAAAGGAATTCTCAGCTGAGGAAAACATTGTTCTCTGTCACTCAATAAAAGACTTAGTTGTCACTTTAAGTGCACTAACTGAAAGAGAACTTGACAACCATTTCACACCATATGGTATTTCCTGCTTCAATTTGTTTTAAATGTTCAGATTCTTTTTATACTGCATGGCCTTAAAAAAAAAAATCTTGATGTTTCTCCAACAGACGAATAGCTTCAGTAGTACCATTTCTATTAATATAAAGGTACAGTTTCAAGAAATAAACTCTATTGTAGAGACTGCTCTATGAAAAAAAAAAAGAGATGTGTGTATTTCTTAAGTATCCTATCTGCTGATTTACTTCAGTCCATCTTTAGGTAAGCCAAAGGTAAAAGTCCAAACAAAAACTTCAAGAGGAAAAGGCAGGGATATGATCCCTCAGGAAGAGATAGGCAAATAAAATTTAAGCTGACAGACAGAAAGAATAAACCAAAATAATTAAGATTTTTTTTATATATATCTCTTAACATTGCATTATTTATCATTGTTTTCCTTTCATTGGCTGAATGGAAGAGAACAGATAGAGTTTGGCACTGCCAAACTTTGCCTGTAACAAAGATAGGCATTCTAAAAAATATGCTATTATGCAGTTCTCAAGTGATTAAATAAAGTGATTAAAAAAATAACTTTGCAAATTAGGGCATTGAATATGGTAGACAGTGTAAGTAATTAGTAATTATCATGTTAAATTTGGAAGGTTTATATTCCCGTCCTTTGAAACTAGTCCATTATAATGTTCATGAAGTTAAAAGCATTTATTTTGCCCCTTCTTTCTCATTCCCTCTTTTTCATGCCAACAGGAGGAAAAGTTGTTTTTTTCATGACGTAACTTGTCCTGCTAATAAACAATGCTGATTATAGGATGCTTCCAGGGAATGCTAAGGAATTTAAGTGGATGACAATGTAGAATTTTCAACAAGTTGCCTGTTGGAAAGCACACTATTTGAAAATGTTATTGTTAAGGGAATTCAGGAAAACTTTTGAGAGTGTTGCCATAGAAGGAGAGAGAATTGCTGAATGTGTGTCTCTAGGGACGCTAGAAAATCCAAAGCTACTCTTTCTCTTTACCCACTTGTCAAAGGGTTTTTCTTTTTTCTTTTTCTATAGCTAAAGAAAATATTACTTGTTATTTTTGTGGTCTTTACTTTAACCAGGATGGTTCTAGCGAGAAGGGAAAGGAAGATGTGTTACTCCTGTATGTACACTTGCTCAGCTGTGGGAAGAACTGACCAGCTAGTATGCAGGTTCCAGCAGACTTGTACAAACACTACCTGGCCTTAAAAAAGTACTACATATAAACATAGAAACATACAACAGTTTGGTTTGTAAGAGTCATTAAAGATCCTCTAGTTCCACATCCGATGCCATAGACAGGCACACTTTTCACTAGACCTGGTTGCTCAGAGCTCCATCCAGCCTGGCCTTAAATATTTCCAGGATGAGGCATCTACACCTTCTCTAGTCAACCTCTTCCAGTGCCTCTCCATCCTCACAGTAAAGGATTTCTACCGAATATATATTCTAAACCTACTCTCTCACAGTTTAATGCTCACAAGAAATGAAACATAAATAGTAGAACCATTTGTATGTGTATTTTAAAACGTTGCAGATATTTTAACAAAAGAAGAAGAAGATTACAAAGAGATAATAAAGCAAACTCTCAAAAGGAAAATCTTAGTGCAATGTGGAGATAGACATGACATCTGAAGGAGTGTTTCTGGCTCTAAATAAATAAGTAAATAAAAAGTCTTTACACAGCCATTTCATGCTTTGATTACAAAATTTATTTCATTACAGCAAAGCTGAATATATTGGAGGTTATATCAACCCCCTCACTTCTTCATTAGTGTCCAGAATGGCTATTTGTAAGGCATTGCTTTTTATTTGCTGCAATGGAATTCTTTTAGACCTAGCCAAGAATGAAGAATATATTGTCTTTGGAGAATAAAGAGACTGAAGCTACCAATTCTTCTGCATCTTCTCCTTTGAGGACAATCCAATAGAAATAAACTTGCAAAGTAATATCTGTGAACTAAAGTACTGCATGATTTGCTAGAGCTCACAGCTATTTTATTCTTTGGGTTTTCTCTCATACTCTGGCTTGTTTACATTAGTGAGGAGTATTCCTATGCTCTTGTATTGAAAAATACTGCTGGCATATGCATGAATGTATGAATATGCAGTTTTCTTAGAGAAATTGTATGATAACAGTTGCCAACTCATCTTGATTCAGCTTTTTTTCCATAAGTTGCTGGAACTTTTAGATTTGGGTCAAAAATCTTGTTCTTTTATTGAACACAAAGAAATCTGAATCAGCCAGAAGACAGACTTGTCAATCTAATACAGTTTTATTTTTCCTTTCAAAGGAATTATCTTTGATTACTTGTCAAAACACTTGTGAAAGCAATATGACCTACTTTGATTTAAAAAAGGAATTTAGCTGCATTTTTCATTTGACAAGGAAATAAATACAAGGAAATAAATATAAATTATCAGCAGAACAGAGATTTTCTTCTTCTGACACTTATGTCTTTGGTTTTACTGCAAGAAGATTGTGATAATTGCTGTATGAACGTAGAAGGATGAACAGGCTGCCTTGCAGTGAGAGAGTGACAGATGATTAATAACATTTTAATCAAGAACTCTGCAAAATGAACAGGCACCAGTTCACCACTAGGATCCTGAGGAGTTGGAAGTATGCTGAGGACCTGTGGGTGCAGATTATTAGGTCGAACTGGGAAAGCTGAGGAAGAAGATAAAAGGCATCTGTGGTATGGCTGACACTTTACATGAGCCTGTGTGCATGGGTAGCTATATTTAATATTGGTAACTCAGCCAAGATGCCATTGAAAACTAGGAAATTTTAAGATTGGAAGCTGTTTATTAGTGGAGCAGTTTTAGAGACTGGCTTATTATGTGTCTTCTCTTTTAAAGTATTTCTCAGCAACAGTGAGACATCAAAACCATGCCTTTTTAGAAATAAGAAAAGCAAGCTCAGAAAGGTCCTTTTCTTTCTAAACACCAATGTTCTACCGTCCTTTTTCATTACAGGATTACTGATGGTCTGTGATAGATTGAGGACTCAGGTAAGCATCAAGTCAGACAAGACTGTGTGGTAGATTATTGGCTTGTCTTTTCTTTCTGCAGAAGCTAATGGCCATAATGAGGTCCATGTCTACACTAATTAGTCAGTTTAGACCTCTAGTGCAGTTATGGAGTGATTCCTTCATCTATCTTCACTTACCAGGCATTTTTTTGTTTTGTGTCTTTCAGCATGTTAAAAAAAACCCTGTTTCTTATAAAGCAAGGGAAATCAAAGGGTGTTGTTCAAAACCTGCTGTGGAGGTTAAGGCTGCATCATCCCTGGTCCCCACAAAGACATCTATCATGCTGCCACCCCCAGGTTCAGGAAAGCCTTGTTGGCTCTTCATTCAGCATTTGCAAACCTTTGCACTAGCATTCCTGGTGCCAATTCAGGTAAATATACTACTTTTCTATTAATGACTTCAAAGTTGTTGGTGTTGGTTTTTAAATGTCTCTGGTAGAATCTAGATGTTTGGCTTGGAGTTATAAAATGAGAACATGTGTGTGTCTGTTTGTGTGCACACAAAAAACAAGTTTTACCAAGGCGTGTTAGCCAGTGCTGTACTCTATATGGGGACAAGACACTAATACTGATTGCAATGTAGCCCTTGAGTAGCTGAACTATTGAAAGCTCTATGGCCTGCTTTAAAAGGGAAAAACAAAAAATCCCAAAGGAAAACACTTCAGCCCAAATCCCTATTTCACTGATCAGGCTGCTATTTATAAATATATACCTATGCAGTATGTGTGAACTGATTAAAATGGTAGTTGTTGCAATATTTTGGAATGGAGGGATATTGCAGTGAATCCAATTGTGTGTCATGCTCCAGTGTGTGGCTCCAGACCACCATGCTACCTCTGTTTTCAAGAGTTAAATGTCACACTGACTCCCATAAACCTAGACCTTGACAGTAATTTATTCTTGAACACTGCCTTCTCTTATGGCTGCTTCTTTGCTTAGATATTTCAAATTCAATGTAGTTTGAGATAAAGTTTACCTAAGTACATCAAAGGGAATAACAGTGCTGAAGAATAATCTGTGAAGTGAAGCTAAAATTTAAATTATGAAACATTTAAGTATTTTGTGTTGTAAACTGGCATTGCTTTGTTCTTGTATCCTCTAAATAAAGGATAAAATTTCAAAGATAGCTGCCTAAACATTTATTCTCACTGTTTTATAGAAATACTGTAGTATTAATTAATTATGTAGTCTAAGTTTCCCTATATTTATGATAAAATTTCTTTAGATGGAATTTCCAATATTGTTTGACTCCATACATATTGTTGTTGTAGCTTGAGGGCTGGTATATGAAGAGAGATTAATAAAACCAAAGAACTGTTGGACTCCATTGTAATTTCCAGTTGGACAACTCATCTTACAACCCAATAAAACGCAGACTCCACATATTTTTCAATCTATTAGATCCCCACCTCCCCAGTTATGAAAACAACTTATGTGTAAATTTCTAAGAGACTTTTTTCCAGTTAAGTGTCTTTTTTTGTCCAAATGTTTTGAGAGAAGATTTCCCAGTAGTTCAAGTATCGTAAGCTCATGTCATAAAGGATTTTTTTTTTTTTTAGGAAAATTCAAGCATAACATTTGGTCTTAACTTCTTTATTTAGGTTTGTGTGTTTTGATTTTGGAGTTTTGGGGATTTTGTTTGTTTGTTTGTTTGTTTTTTATGTCAACTAGATAGTGACTATGGAATTTAGTTCAACAATCAAAAATATGTGTAATTGAAATTAATATTATGAAACATCTAATACTTATGCAATCTCATCATTGAATGTCAGTAAATAAAAACTATATGTGGTATTATGGTTGTTGCCAGGGACTGATGTATATATAGCATATATATGTATATATGATATATATATAGCATACTACAGTCTTTTTCTTTACAATTCTTTACTTTCAATTTAATTGGCATTCTATCTTAGCAAAAATGTATTGTAAAAGACTTCTCTATATTAAAGTTCATTTCTATAGAGTGCTTTGCAAAACAGTAATGATAAATATACAAGTTTTTTACCGCACATCTGCTACAATTGGATTTTTCTACTTCATAAATGTGATTTATGAGTTCTTGTCTCCTTTCTTCTGATATAATTCCTTTACTTATTCACAAGAAAGCTTAGTAACAGAAAAATTAACATTTTTGTCAACTTTTAAAAAAGCATGGAACTTCTCAAAAATTTACAACTTAATTTTTAAACTTACTGTTGCACGACTGTCGTGTTCCGCTATGGGGAACTGTGGGGAGTTCTTTTAAAATAGATGGCCTTGCACAAAATTAAATCAAATGAGACAAATAGTATATCTGAGAACCATTTCTTGGTAACAAAAAACATTTTCTACTCTTCCTTAGTAGGGTGTTGCCCTACTAAGGAAGAACAGAAAAGACAGAAAAGGGGGAAGGGAATTGGAAAAGGGTGGGAGGGGAGAGAGAAGAAGCAGACATTACTCCAAAGGTCGGGATGTGCCCGTGGCAGGGGCTGTGTGTTCCCTGCCAGGGAGCCTGGGCAGCTCTGGAGGAGCACAGCCCCACAGGCACAGCTCCTGCAGTGATGGGGATCACACAGGGGACAGTGAGGGACACTCGGGCACTCAGGACACAGCTCTGGACAGGACCACGGGGGGGATCGTGGCACAGGCTGGATGGGCAAGGCAGGGTTAGAGCAGGCAGGAACACGGGGAAAAAGCAGGCAGGGAGCTGGACAGGAACACAGGGAGGCAGGAGAGGTGACAGGAGGGTCAGAGGTCAGCCAGTGTCCAGCCAAGTGCCCAGAGAGAGGGAGGATGAGTGAGACAGGGCAAGCAAGGATCAGCAAGGGCAAAAACGAGGTCAAAAGAGCCAGAAAGCAGGCTATGTAGCCAGGGCAAAAAAGAAGGCAAAAAGCAGGCTAGAGCCAGGGCAAAGAGCCCTAAGAGCTTGTGATGCAGTTAATTTTATATTCCCTGGCTGCTCCCAAAGTCTGCCTGCTGGCAGGAGACCACTGGCCCAGTGCAGCCTTCCACTGCAGTCCACTGGGGAGACCTTCCACCATCAGATGGGAGAACTCTCTGGAGGGTGCAGTGTCCTTGGTGCTCCCCTGCTGCTGCCTGCCCCATGTGAGACACGAAATGACTGCCAGGCAAAGGCTCCCCAGAGACAAGGATGTCTCCCATCTTCTCCTGGTTGACTCCTGCAAGTGGCACGTGTGCACTCCCTTCCCCCATCTGACAAACAGTGTTGAGACAGAAATCAAAATTAAATTGGCTCCTCACACATATGCAAGAGTTCTATAGCTTTTTTTTGAACAGTCTTCAATATTTTATATAACTTCATTAAACAAATCAGACAAATCACATTTTCTGATAAAATACAAAAAGGAAAATAACTTTTCACTTAATATTCTCATAATAATGCATATCCTGAAGAAGTTGGAAGTAAAGATTTAAGTATTTGGGATATGTTAATTGGAAATAGGTAGTGCAATGTTGGAATTCATGTTTTAGTACCTTAAAGAATAATTAAGGTCCAGAGTAATCTTTCATTTACTCTGTTGGCTTGTCAAACCATGTCGCATAATTGCAAGACAACTACATTTTCTTTTCCTTTTTGCCTTTTTTTTTTCTTAACTTTGGAAGTATTATAAGATCATACCTGTAAAAGTATATCTGTACTTGTACAATAACACTTTTTTGTCTATCCTTTTATCCATCATTTCCTTCTTCATTCAGGTGGATGCTTAATGTAGCCAAGTACAAGCTCCTCTGCTATTTAGCAATTCAAGAAAATTTCACCCCACAAAACGGCTTCATTTTGAGCTAGAGCAATGGAGGTGAAGTTACTAGATATAATTAATTCCACTGAATCACCAGGAGGTGAGTTAATTTCAAACAAATTGGCAGCTTTCCTAGTACCTTTTCAGACCCCTTGTTCATTTCTCCAAGCATCCGTGTTTTTAGAGAACTTTTCTTCCTATCTTCCTTTGTGTGACCTCTCTTCTATAGAATTTCTTTTCCATTTCTGCACTTTCAGTCCTGATATAGGCTAGTGGTTCATAAATCATCTCGACGGTGTTCATGATACCTAAAGCAAATGACATTTACAAATTCTGCAGGAGGTGGAGGATGTTTTAGAAAAACCTCTATGTGGTGACATAGACGAGAGTACTATCTATTGCTAATGTGTGAAAAACAATATTATCACTGCTCAGAGGAAACACCATTGACAAGACATACTTTAAATATTCCATGGCATAGAAGTACACTGAAGCATTTACTAATTTTTGTAGAGATGTAAACTTTCGGATTTTATATTCCAAACTATGCAAGTGTAATTGTGCTGGTTTAGCATTAACTGATTTGTGGTGAAGAGGGAAAGAGTCATGGAAGTGATTCTCTGTGAGGAGCAGCTAGCAGCTTCCTCCCTGCCTGGCAAAACCAAGTGCTGGCTAGCTCTGAGAATTGGCACACTGCTAAGCCAATTAGAAGAAGGCTGATAATGCCTCTATTATAACGTATTTAAGAACAAAAAGCCACGAGAGAACATTCTTACCTAGTGCTGAGAGAACTGGGTAGAGATGGGGGAATGTTAAACGCTTCTTGAATAAGTTGAGGAAACAAATGAAATGTAGATCCTTTTATTTTCTTTCTACCAGGAAGGAAAGGAAAAGGAAAAGGAAAAAATTAATTTTCCTCATTTTTATTAATTTTCAAAGATTTCCACTTGATACTTTTTGTTTAATACAACTGGTTGTTAGTGAGAAATTTCCATTTCTTCTCAAGGTACTCCAAGGCATCTAGTCAGATTAATTGCTTCAATTTCTTCTTTCTCTACACCATATTTTATTTTTGGGTATAATGTCTATCAGAGGCCTAAAGGCTCTATTAATTGAGATCTGGCAATTGAGGAAATGTTAGCTATGGAGTCTCTCTGAAATCTTAAGTCCACACTGTCCTGAGAAGGAATCTGCTCAGTCTGTGCTTTCTTCTGTCCTATTACATCATCACAAGTGTTTGTGAAAAGAATGCTCCCTTCTGAGCAGTGTTCTGAGACTGGGAAGGAATCTCATGGACAAGATTTCCAAATGTGACCAAATTCAGGGTTTCTCCATCTAAGGCTTTGAACCTGAAATACCTTCAGAGCAAGCTACATTTCAGTAGGCGTAGATGTGGAAGTCAGGCTCTCCTAGACATTTCAGATTTTCTACCAAAATTACTGGTTTCCTACCATTGTAATGTTCTCTAGGTATGAAATGTAAGTTAGTCATTTGAAATTATACTACTTGGTATGCTGTCTTTAGACAGACTAAAAAGATCTGATTTATTTAGTATAAGTGCATTTGATGGGCTAATAGTACAGTATTCAAGAAAATGGCAGTTAAAAAAAAAAAACTTAAATATTCAGAAGACTACAAGACCTTTTCTACTTTATATTAACAAGAGACAGGAACTTTGGAAGAGAAATGTTTTTTCTCAACTGATGTTAAACTATTGGAATAAATGACTTTTTGATTAGCTGTTATAGCTGATATAGATTTCAATTTTTCAGATTGTCATAAGTCATGCTTGTTCTGGTTCTTTTGGTTCAAAGCGGATCAAAAATTCAATTAGACTTTTATTTCCAAGCATGTAAACTTAGTTATTGAAGTGTGATACAAAATCAGCAATCATTGGCAGTGGGAACAGTGGGTCAATAATAATTTCCATTGTTGAAACCATTTGGGAGAGGGAGAATTTGGGATTAAAAACTGGTGCTTTAAAATCAAGTATTTCTAAACTCTAAATTAGCACCTCGTAGCTACCAAATTTATCATCTAGAAAAGTAAATTTCTCCTGAGTCCTGATTCTGCAAAGATTCTCACATATGCTTCCCTTTATGCACTATTACAGTAATTTACTAATTACTCACGTATATCAAACTTGATCTAGTGCATGACGTTAACCTAAAGGCACTCTGCCACTGCAGGACAGGGGCTTCACACAGAAATGAGTCTGGGTTTATTCCAGCCTAGGGAAATACATCAGAAGAACTCCTGGCTGGTGTTTTGGATCCACAGTAACTTCTTTACATTTGTCGCAGTGAACTTTTTTCCAGTCTGCATCAATCTGTTATGAATAACAGGGGCACAGACAAGTAAAAGTAATCTGCCCACTGAGATGGAGAACACTCATCAAAGACAGGGTTTGTGAGGGATGTGTCATTTTTATAGCAATATCTACAATTCACTGGTTCTTAATGCAATTTTTGTTTAGTGCCACTAGAGACCATCAGATATGATCTAATACAGGCTGGTGGGAATGATTTAGGTTTTAACAAGATGATGCTTCCAAGGTAGGAAGAATATCTTGACATTATTTTACAGAAAATACTTCAAGTAAAATTGTTTCCGAGCATCCAATTAGGGTTTTTTTTTGCTAAAAGTGGCATTATTACATTAATTTTAACAATAATCCTGTTGCCACCAAAACAAGGCGTCTAAATTAATACTCTTTCTTTGAATAACTTGGCCATCTGGTCGGGTTTTTTTTCCTATGATTGATTATTCATGTTTAAAAAATTTTTATTGCTGCTGTGTGATTTTTTTTCTAATTATTATATTATAAATTGCAGTTTAATAATTTTTATTGCCATGAAAATTACAATATTAGATTTACACAGTTCAATTAACCTGAGAATGAGTATTGGTAACATTCCTCTGGAAAAGCATGGATTCTGGATGACTTAATGAAAAGGTTTAATTGCTACTATTATTTCAGAAATATATTAACATACTCAGTATTTTAATTATTTGTTCTTTACAAGTGTAATTTCACTCTAGAGATACCTAACTTTCTCATGCATCATGTGAACCTTTCAGTGTCTGTTGTGATGCTGCTCAATTTACTGCCTAATGAGTCCATATATTACCATGGTATAGATTGACACAAGTGCTGTAGTTTTGCATAAACAGGTTAATTTTTAAAAAAGAGTAGGAGGCCATATGTGAAGTGAAAGGCCACTGTACTGCTCTGTAAGAACTGACTGAAAAAATAATTGATCCCAAATAATTGACTGACTTAAGTCATGTCAGATCTTTGTGACACTTGGTGGTTCAGCTCTTATTTGGCAGCTTGCAGTCAGCAGAAGGCCTCTGGCAGGTTGCAGCTCAATCTGTAATACAATCGAGGAAGGAGATGACATGTAAGCTCTTTCCAAATAGATTCCATTTTTTTATTATCCCGAATCTAGCAAGCTATTGGGAAATTAAATCAAGTTAGAAGTACAAGCGATACCTTGATAAATACAGGTGAAGAGCTAAACCAATTAACACTACACCAGCAGCTAACTTTGGGCAACAAAAGGAGAGAATGTGGGAAAATCCAGTGGTACAAGTAGTTGAAACTAAAGCATGATATAAATGAGGGAGGGAAGACAGAACACAAATATTTTAACCAAAGTTAGATTTCTGGTAAAAACCCAAGATGAATTATCAATACATAAGAAAGTAGAATAGTTGTTTATTTTTTCAAATAGACAATATATGCATACCACCTTTTGGTCTAATTGTGCTAATTTGCTCTGTTTTCTCTGGCAGACTAATATCAAGCAGCACTGTGTCTTCACTTATAATTATATAGTCTTAGATGTATCTTTATACAATCTACAAAACTGAGATAAACTGAGTACATAGTCCATGAAAAAAGCACTCTTGGAGAGAAGTTATGAGTTAAATGAGGGTATTTCAAATTGGGTTCCTCAGTGGTCTGACTTAAGTTTAATTTTAATATTTTGATCACATTTTGAGTAATATGTAAGATTACAATGTGAACAATTAAAACAAAACTAGAAGAGTCTGCAAATACTTGGCTTATCATTCTTCTAATGCTCTTGTAAGACTTAGGAATGAGCACTTCAAATTCTTGAAGATATGTTTTTCTTAATATTTGTGCAATTATTCTTAAAATCAGTTAGAAAAATATGTTTGTTTATTTCATTCCATTTTTGCATTCATCAGTTTAAAAATCACTTGTTATACTTCCCTGAGTTTGAACTGCATTTATTTTGACAGTATGGAAAATTTTAATAGTGTTGTTTTCTACCTGTTCCTAAGACTGATTTTGGATTCCAGAAGTGATCTGTTTAAAACAAACAAACAAAAAAAACCCCTCATTTCACACTGTGAACCTTTGATTTGCTTATGTATCAGTAGTTGCTTTATAAGCAAACATAGTTTGTCATGTAGATGTGGGACAATGTCACTGTCAGTGAGGCTTTTTACAGTACAGGTCAACCCCAGGGATGGTAACCTCAATTGTGTCCTCAGTGGTGGCCTATTTATTCTACTTGATATATTAGATCTATATCTGTAGTAGCAACTGACAATTAAAAATTAAAAAGAAGGAAGGTTATTTTATTTTTCCTGTGGGAGACACTGGGAACTCTAAGGCTGTGGGGAGTATTTTAATTATCTTGAAATTAAAAATAGCAAGCTATGTAGCTCCGTGCAATCTTAAATTTTCTGAGGGACCAGGAGGACTGTTGTTTTCTCCAATTAGCCTGGTACAGTTTTGTATCATATTCAGAGAGAAAGACTACATTAGTTCCTTTTCATTCATTGATATCCTGGCTAAATTTACCCCAGCTTCTGCCAACAGATAAATATGTATGTCGGTGTGATTAGAGTTTGGAGGGGGAGCAGCCTGGGGATTGCTCAAGCCTCTTTTGGCCATGTGATAGGAGGTAACCCATAGTATACCGATTCTTTTGAGAAGAGGTTTTAATGTTTTCCCTGTCTTTTATTCCTTGTCTCCCCCTTCTTTGTTGTGGTTCTGTTTAATTTGACATTCAGGCACATCATGATAGCTTTCCAGTGTCTGTGGTATGTATCAAGAAAGTAGAGGTTAACAATGCTCCGTAACAAGCAAACTGGAGATGGAAGGTGGATAAACAAAGTGATGCAAGATACTGGAGAAATACCTATTCATTCATTGATGTCAGGTCTATGCTAACTGAAGCAGCAAAAATGCTCCAGTTACCATATTTTATTTAAAACTCCATTCCTCTCAATGAGACTAATAACCTTAATCTTAGTAAAAGAAACACAAAACCTCTCTATTAAAAGAAGTGAATATGGTTTCATCAGAGAAAATTGTTGCCTACAGCGGACGAGTTTCTACAGCATCACTATGCATATACTTCTGTATGCTGAGATAGAAGTAATTTGCACTCCTGAAAGAATCCTCATAAAATCATAGAATACCCAGAGCTGTAAGAGTCCCATCAGGATCACAGAGTGCAGCTCCTGGCCCTGCACAGGACACACCAAGATTCACACCATGTACCTGACAGCAATGTCCAAATGCTTCTTGAATTCTGTTGGACTGGCACTGTGACTACTTCCCTGGGTGCCCAACCACCCTCTGGGTGAAAAAATTTCTCCTGATTTCTAATCTAAACTTCCCCTGTCATAGCTATATGCCATTTCCTCGAGTCCTGTCACTGGACATGAGAGGGAAGAGATCAGTACTTGCCCCTCTGCTTCCCCTCAATGAATACGCACACACAAAAAAAGCTTTGTATTAAAAGAGCAAGAAAAAAATATGTTCCATTTTTCTGTAAAAGAACTACTGGTTTTAGTTTGGGATTTAAGAGTCTAGTAGGACATGCCTTTTATCTGAGGCACTTTGCTCATTCTTCATTGAAATGGGGACTATTTGAGCAGAGGTGTTGGGATGTGGGGGATGGCAATTGCTGGTAACACTTTAAAATTTTTGTTTTCTTTCTACCTTCTTCTCCAGCATGACTGCAGCTATCTTTAAGATCATTTAGGAGTTTTACTTTATAAAATCACTGCTACTACAGAGGTCTAGTAATTGGTGTGTCCTTCATCTCTTCTTCCTTTCCTTTGTCCTTAATACCATCCTTGTATGTTATTAAGAAATGTTTTGTGTGTACACTTGTGATCACAATGCTCCTTGAATGGAGCATTATGTGACAATTTATAATTGTAAAATCCAGAATTCAGCAATGGAATTTCCCACCAAATTTAGACTCTGTTGTATTTAACAGCAGACAGATTAGTAGGTGGTTAGGAAACTTTTTTCCTCCCCCGCTCTCTCCTTCCTTTTCTTGGTTGCTCTGTTTCATGCTCCACTTACTTAACATACACAAGCAGCCAGAAGACTGCAGCAAAAATGAGGAATTTAACTCCTCACTCTCCTCAATCTGCACTGGGATCAGGTGCTGAATTTGAAAGGCAGAATTTTACTCCGAATGATGATCAGAAAAGATTTTGATACTAAAGTATATAAATCCCAACTAAATATCAGCTGGGACTGTTAAGTCTAACTAAATAAAAAAGATTGATTTTGGATGGAACTGTGTAGGGTTTATAAAGTATGTAAAGTATCACCCACTTCTTACTTTGGGGAGGTGTGTAGATTTTATGGTAGCAGAACTGTGTTTATTACTGAATATGAACTATACTTCCTGGTGGTAAATCTGATATTTCTTTACTTTTCAATGTAATTCTATTGGGGCAAGGGAGTTACCCATCAAGATGTCTCCCCGTGTTTGTTGTTGTGACCTTGATTCCCTCCATACAACAAATTCATAGCTTTCTTTGAAGACAGCAGTGTTACATATATTAAACTTTTGCAGAACTCCTTGGTCTTCCCCGGAATTTTGTCTCATTAAAATTGTTCATAATAATCATGTGCAGTAAGCATTTCATTTATCAGCTTAAGCACGTGGGTGTACTTGCAAGCACTGCAATTTGGAAGGAAATTTGCAACCTCATCTAACAAAATGCAAGCAAGCAAGCAAGCATTATCATAGACATACTTATTCAAAGCAAAAAAGCAAAGCCTGCAGTGGGGGCACAGACACTCTTAGAAGGTGTGTTGATGGGTTAAACTAGGTACTGTAAGTGTAGTAGAAAATGATTTAGAGAGCTAATTTGGAAAGGTAATTGTGTATAACACAAAACCTAGTATATATAACAGAGTGGTGTTGTAAAGGGGAGTGGGATAAGGATACAGGGCAGTCTTAGATGAATATGTGAAAAGCAAAAAACCACAAAATACTATTTAGCATATTTTTTGAAATATCCTCAGTGATGAAGGAGGACATATATTTTATACAGAAAATTATATGCCTTAAGGTACTAGTACTCTGTTCAATAGTCTGATACTCAGTTTAGTCTTCTGGTGTTTTATTTTGTGTATTTGTCTTCCCTCTGTTGGTTACTGCATTTTGATTTGTTTTGTTAGGGGCAAGATGAGATGAGCTTTATTTTAAAGAGGCTTAGTAGAATGACTAATATTTCCTTTAAAGTTATGACATATAATCTACACTTTTAGACTACTGTTCCCATAATATGATGCATGAGATTTTTATATTTTAATGTCTATGATTCAATTTCTTTTTTTAATAGTGTACAAATTATTTACTTTAATATCTATTATGTACACACTTATACATGTATGTGTATACATCTGTACACACTTATACATGTATGTGTATACATCTATGACTATATTACAACTAAAATTTGAAATTAACATTTTTATTTTAAAATATAGAATGGGAATGGACTATAAACATAAACACTGAGAAAGATATTAAAAATATATTAATTTAGGAGCATAGGTAAAGCAATTTTCCTTGGGATCCTGCATCCAGTTTGACTACCTTATACTCCATTCATATTCCTGACATCTACAACATCACATAGAATTAATTCATGTGATAAAATCCACAATATTAATTATACATATTGGGAAAAAGTGTATTCTTATTGAGCTTTTTTTGATAATTTCATTTGATGTTCATTTGAATTTCTTATTTTAAGACAAGGTTCAAAGAGATTTCTCCATTTGCCTTCTCTTTTCTTTTTTCCTGTCCTTTATCTCTCTTAAAATTCTCCTCTTAGTTCCTTGTGCCTTCTAGACATTGATCCTAGTTATTGATTGTGTTTGATTTTTTAATAGCCAGGGCCAAGTTTATTTTCATCAGTTCACCCCTGTGATTCATTTAAGAAGTCTGTATACCTTTTTATTTCTGCTGCCAGTTAGTGAGCTCTCAGCTCATTATTTCTTCCCAAGGTTGTGAACCTCTGTTTCATAACAAAGAGGTCCATCCATTTATATGGCTCCAGTCCTCAAAGTCAGCTATTCTTTCTCCAAGACTCCTTGGCATTGACAGGTCATCAAGTGCACAGTGATGGCAAATTTCATGAGTGTATACTGACTAGTTTGTCAACGTAATTAAATAAAGTACAAATGAAACTGATCCCAAATTGTATTCTAGAGTTATTTGTTGGGCATGTGCCTCACAATCTCAAAACTCCTTTTCCAGTATAACTCATTTTTATATCTTCCTTCAGCCAGTTGCTCATTTATTTCACATATCTGACACCCATACTTCCCAGACCACCATTATTTTCCACTTGGCACGATAGGAGACATTTAGAGATGTCCAGGGAGAATTTTTTTCTAGTTTCCTTTATGGACATAAATAACATATTGAAGAAAGTAAGTACATCATGTCAGAATTATCTTTCTCTAGTAGACTTATCTTTTATTATCTCATCTGTCATTTCCCTTCCAATTTGATGAAGTTCTACCTCTTCTTCAGAGTAAAAATACAGATTTTTAGCTGAGAAGATCACTTCTTACCCTTTACTATTCCCCAATCATATAGTACCTAACCAAACTTGGATGAATTTTAAAATATTGCTATTAAACCTCAAATTTAAAATGCCAGGAATTTTCCATCCCATTCAACAGTAAACAGAGATGCCTACAACATAAGTGCATCTAGGTTTACCAATATCTCTGTTGTAAATATTATAATTTGTATATAGCAAATATAAATATAATAATATATATATGAGTTAATATTCTCTGCATGCTATCTTTTACCAAAAGTTCATTGTCATTGTGCTGAGATCAAGAAAAGCATTTATGTTTTTTTTGAAAAATTATTTCTTATGAGAATAGCATGAAGTGATGCCTTAAATTTTAGCCTTCATATTTTCCAGATTCTGTTACTGCATTAATATATAACTCTGAACTTCATATAAAGTGTCAGCAAGTTCTCTTCCTAGTTTAGTTAAACAAAACCGAGAACCAAGGACACAGTTGCAGTTTTCAGGACTAAAAAGGGTAAACAGCAGTGAGTCGAGGAGAGCAACGTGGGAGGATCTGAAGCTTTAACTGGGCAATTAACCCCAATATGTAAATGGACCAAAACTTATCAAAGTGTGAAAACTCAGACCTGCCATCCGTTTTGGGTGGAGCCACGGCCGAGTTCTTGGACTGCCCAAGGTGTGAACTTTGAAGGCCTTTTAAATAAATAACTATTTTATTCCTTTAACACTGTCTAGCCTCTGCTCTAGGTAGCCTCTCAAGGCATCAGAAATGGATTGAGAAACAGCACTTTAGAATATGTGTTTCAGAACTTGGTGCTGAAACCAAATTGGCCTGACAGTGCTATTAAAATAGATCTTTAGTGAGGCAAACTAGAAAAACTTTCAGAGATAGGAAAAAAAACTTCTCCCATTTTCCTCTATCTTTCGTGGAGGATTTTTCAAAGTTTTTCTGAAGCTTTTGTTCAAAACACAAAGGTGGAGATTTGCTGGCTAGAATACCTCCAGGAGATATCTATTTATTGCAGAGGGGTTTTTTTAGGCCTATTTTGCTTTGAGCGGATTTTGGCTGAAGGCAAAGCCTGCGGATCACAGCTTTTGTAAAATATTTAAAGCTTTACTGACACTTCTAGTGCCTTTTAAGTGTCCTTTCCAATTTATATTAGTTTCTTTACAGGTGTTTTGCCCACCTGCCAACCAGTAATAGAATATGGGAACAATGCTCTCAATGATGGCTGGATTATATTTTTTTCAATCTCATAGCATAGCACCATAGTTTTTAATAGAGTGGTGAAACTATCTGAAAACTGTGTGTAGTGGAAGATGAAACAGAGTAACTTTTTCAAATGTTCACTGCTCAGAAAGAAAAAAAGTCAAAAATAGCTGGAAACAAGAATAATGAATTCAGCTACTAAAAGGGAAATTTTCTTCCTCCATTTCAAGGTTTGCTCTCTCCATCTACAATGTGAGAAGTAAAAACTCAGTACATTCTCCCATGAATCTTTTAATTTTATGAAAAGGTATTATTTCTTTTTTATTTTTGAATGACACCAATTAGCATCAATAAAAATTTTGCTAAATAGTCAGTTCTAAAAAGTGACTTGATAGGATCAGCCAGGTTTAGAATAGCCCAGATGGAAGAAAAAGCAAAGTCATGGCATGGCATCTTCAAGCAGTGATCAAGCACACTTTACTGAAGCTTGTGTTACATAGTGCTGCAGTTAATGGTGTACATGTGCAGATTGTCAGGTGTTATGATGAGCAGCTTTGGGAAGATTAATGCTGTCTGTGACATGCTGGCTACCCATTATGGTTGTACAAAAAGATGCAGCCAGCAGTAAGTCTTTGGACACTAATGTAACATTAGTGGCCTTGACAGCATCTCACTTTGGAGCCTAGTGTTCAGTCTTGCCATGCCAAAATGCTGGTGTAGCTCTATGTCCCTGAGAAAGATTGTTTCTATGACTTCCCCTGAAACAAGGAAGATGGTGATTTATATATTTATTTAAAACTGCATGTGAAGTGTCTAAGCCCAGGTCCCTAAAACATAATTAAATACCAGTTAGCATCTTGCTAATCTTTCCCTGACTGGTCTATCCTGCTATGTTCTGCTTCTAAGCACGTTTCAGCATTTCTGAGCATCAAGGTTGGAAAAAAAAACTGTTTCAGAAAAGCTAATAGATGATAGTCCATGCTGGATGTGCCTTTTTATATTTCACAGAGAAAAGCATCTTTCAAAAGTCCTGCCATGATCAATAAAATTTCAGTGAAGAACTTCTATTACCACTGAACATCTGCTCTCAGCTTCTTAAAATATCCACTAGAATAGAAGGCATGTAGAGCAAGATGATCACTGGTCACCATGGCAGTGTCACAGCTGCTCACAGTAATGTGCTACACAGGGGTTTCACAGTCAGCGTGGAGAAAACCACATGATGGTGGATAAAAGCACGGCCAATTTTGAGACTGCATCTTAAACCTTCTAATACAAAGTGCCCTGTTGTGACAACGTCAGTGTAGCATGATGCTCTGCTACAATCAGAGTAAAACAACTCAAAAAAATGTCCTGTTTTGCAAAGCTATCATTGGTGAACTGAGAGGGGGTGGCATGCTGCTTTTGGTGCTGAGTTTTACTTAAATCAGTCTGACTCATCAACCCTGAAATTAAACATCTTGATAGTGAGGTGAAGGTGGGGCAGATATTGTAAAGCATCCTTACCTAAAAATGCTAATCTGGCACAGCTGGTGTGGAAACATGTGACTATCAGTCAACCACTTTGTACTCCAGCACTTTCTACTTCCACTTTCAAATGGCAGGTTCTTGTAACATATCCCTTCTTGAAGTGTGTGTGGAAATTCCTCCTTTGGATGAGGAAGCCCCTCTAGGTTTCTCCTTGAGGCTTAGAGAAAGAGATTCTCCCACAGTTTTTGGTATGGGCATAAATCTCTACTTGAAATTTGGAGCTTTGGGAGTTTTTTGTTAGCTTTAATATGATTTCTTTAATATATATGCTTTGATATAATACACTTTACTATACTATACTACACTACACTACACTACATTATACTATGCTATACTATACTAGTATTTTTAGATTCTATACTCCGCAGTAAATAATTCTGATAAGATATTTCTGTCAAATCATTTATCATACTGAATTATTCATTTTTGTAGAAATATATCTGGTTTGTGATCCTTAACCCTGAAGGACAAAGTTGTACAAATATTCCTTATACCTCTATAACTCCTTAAACTGTTGACAAAGTCTGGGGCTAAGATTGGATCCAGCCTCACCAAGTCTCATCTCCGAGAAGGAGTTTGGAAAACAAAGGGGGTCCTTTCTGCACTTTGTAACTCAGTGGGAAGACTTCTCTAATAAACTTTGTCTGAAGCTCCCACTCCACCTGCCACAGTCAGAGGGGACACCAGAATTGCAGCATTGCATAAAATAAATCAATGTCACTTGTGGTAACGGTTCATTAAAATGTGTTTTTGTTTTGAAGTTATTAAGGAGAATAAAACTAAATAAAACAAAACCTGTTTAATTTTGTGTACAACGAACTGTATAGGGCTACTCTTTCTATGTTTCTCATTTCAAGACCAGAGAAGCTATGGACTTATAATTGAATTTACTTAGACACAATCAAGCAGACTCCTGGCAGCAATAACTAGTAACTTTTATCCGTTTGGAAGGTACAAAGTTCTAGCTGCTAGGGAGCAGGAATGCATTTTAAGCTGATATTCAACAAGTTTGTGGCAGGAATTTTGTCACACAGATTCCAGTTCGGGTCAAAATTAGGAAAAGTGGTATTTCTGTGTTGTCAGGTATCTCGGTGGCGGAGTTGCAGAGCGGTGCCACTGTGCTGTTGGGAAAGCGCCAGTGCTGGGACCTTCCAGAGAAGAGTCTTTAGAGAGACGTCCTGGTGGTAACAGGCACATTCCTGCTCTTGGGAGGAGAGTGATTTCAGCTCTTTTGTGAGAGAGAACCCCACTTCTGTCGATGGTGGAGAGACAGACAGGAGCCGCATGTGGTGATCCAAGGCGAGAGTTATTCCTCCTCTTCCAAGAGCCCAGGGATGAACTGGCTCCCAGGGTAGGAGTGAGCAGGGCAGATATAGGATAGCCAGAGGGGTGGGGTAGAGCAACAGCGAATGGTCTGAGGGCTCAGGGGCGGTACAAAGGGGGAAGGACCAATGGGGTACAACAAATTAACATGTAACAGAAAGGCATGCTGGGAGCAAAACTGCAGTTCACATAACAAAGAGGGAGTGCCTAAGGGCATAACCTCCAGGAGACAGACCAAGACTCCCCTTTTAGTTGAGAGGCTTTCAGCCTCCACAGTAAAGTCTTTTTTAAACTTATTAAAAGTTCTGTCAGAATTTCTCGTATTGCATAGAATAATATTAGAAGCATAGATTCATAAGGAAAAAAAAGTAAAATAGATTTCCAAAGGTCGCCTGCACCACATCTCTATCTTAAAAGGATCATGCTTCCTTTTTCCTGGCAGTCATTTACCAGACCTGGTCTTGGAGAGAGGAATAAAAATCACAAGCCTCTTGTGATGAAATTCCATAGACTTCCTCTGCAAACTAGTCCAATGCTTCCCAGTAAACAAATATTACATAAAACTTTATAAATACCCTTTTTCCACAATCACAGTTTGACTAACTCTGCAAATGCAGGGTAGTGGAACTTCATTAATCCTTCAGGTCCATGAAAGCTGCTATAATTTTTTCTTGCTGGTATTTTCCTTTCTGGCTGAAAACTCTGGTAGTTTAGTCTTTCCTTGTAAGTCAAGCTTTCCTTTTACTAAACCTTTTGCTAAGGTGATAAAAACTGCAAAACCATATTGGGAGAAGATACTATTTGAAATTTCCTGTGTAGTTCAGGATATTAATGAATCTGCTAGAAAGAAGTGAAATAGCAGATATTTTAGTGTCTTCTGCTATTCAGTTTTTAAATGAAGAGAAAGGGATTGTGTCCTTTTTAAAAGCCTCAGACACAATTAATTACTAGATCTCTGTCTTCAACTTCTAGTAGGTCTTATATTCAGGAACATCTTGCAGAGGAACAAACATCCAATATTAAATCCCCACACATTAATCACCTAAAATTATTTCAGAGTAAAAGGATTTATATATCTTAAACCCAGAGAATCACAGAACCACAGAATGGTTGAGGTTAGAGGGATCACTGCATGACATCTAGTCAAATATCCCCAGTCAAGCAGGGCCACAGGGAGTCACTGTCCCAGAGAGCTTTTGAAGTTCTCCAAAGAGGGACACTGCACAGTCTCCCTGGGCAACTTGTGGCAGTACTCAGTCACACTCAGAGACAAGAAGTGTTTTCTGATGTTCATAGGGAGCCTCCTGTGTTTTCAGTTGTCTCATTGCCTCTGGTCTTGTCACCACTGAAAAGAATCTGTTTCTGTCTTCTTTTCACCCTCTCTTCAGGTGTTTAGCAAAATTAGTTACCTTACTGCTGAGCCTTGTTGTCACCAGGCTGAAGAGTCCCAGATGTTTCAGCTTTTCCTCACCAGTGGGATGCTCCAGTCTCCTAAACATCTTTGTTTCTCTTTTCTGGAATTTATCTAACACACCCTTGTCTCTCTTGCCCTGCAAAGCCCAGAGCTGGAAACAGTACTCTGGTGTGGTCTCAGCAGTGCTAAGCAGAGGGGCTGGATCATCTCTGTTATCTGCTGCCTATATGTTGTGTAATGCAGCCCAGGATACCAGTAACATTTGCTGCAAGGGCACATCACTGACTCCTGTTCAGCCAGGAACCCCAGGGCATTTCCTGCCCAGTTGCTTTCCAGGTGGGTGTCCCTCAGCACACACTGGTGTGTGGGCTCTTCCTCCCCAGGTGCAGGACTTGGCACTTTGCTGAGGTTCATGGATTTCCTGCCATCCCATTCCTGCAGCCTGTCAGCCCCTCTGCATGGCAGCACAGCTCTCTGAGGTATCGCTGCTTCTCCCAGTCTTATGCCACTTGCAGACTAGCACAGTGTACATGCTGTCCCATCATTCTGTCCATTGATTAAGATATTAGGCAGGACTAGACCCAGGATGGATCCCCAGATGCCACTAAACACCAAGAATGGCTACTGCAGCCATTAGTATAATGCTGGTCCCCAGTGATGTAAGGACACGCACAGGTTCACCAAATCTAAGGAATACTATTTTCCCTTTCTGTTGTGTCTATTTCTAAAAGCAAACATGCTCTGAGACTTAGAAAAGTAGCTGTAAAACAAAATAGGCAGCCTTGTCGTGGATTTGGGAAAAAGGAGCAGTAAGCCAAAATGCTTTCCAGTTTCTGAATACAAAGCACTTTTTCCTCTCTGTGGACACTTAATGTGATGAACAGTGCCGCATGCTGCTAGAACTTGTTTCCAAACATTGCCAAGCTCAAACAAGTAATTTTTTTTCACTTTTACATAACAAAGAAATTAATAATTCTTACTACTCTTCCAGCAACATTTCCCAGATTGCCCTGGATCTCTCTTGTCTACCCTAGTAGAAAGTATTTTTGCTTGGGTATGCAGTGTTGAGGTACAGTTAGTGTTTTCCTCAGTGTCATGCAGTAAGTGTTTCTGAAAATGGTTCCACTGAGAACTGCAGCCAAAATAGCACCATACTAACTGCCAACATGAATGATAGTCTCTATTAAGTAAACAGAGAATTGCTAATGCTAAATTTTGGGAGTGGAATTGGTCAGTCTATCAGGGAAAAAGCATTTTAAAAACAATATATAATAAATAATATATTTTTCCATCAATTTGAGTGCTTTCCACAGTAGTTCTTTACTTATTGTCATTTGATCATTTCACTTTCTGTGAGCACTTCTGAGATTAATTATTCTTCTGCTTAATTTTTGTTTTCCAGAAAACTGCCAGTTAATAACCCTGTTCTTCATGCTTGTTGAGACACAGAATTGACCATGACATAGTTTGATCAAAACTAGACTTCCAGGTAATACACAGCACAACATAACCATATTTTCAGTAAACTCTTACTCATCATTAGGGAATATGTCTATAAGATATAACAGTCAATGTGAGATTGCAAGTGCAGTTCCTGTTAGCATTTTGTTTTATACTTAATATCCCTAAGACTAAAAAAATCTCAATTTATCATTTTGATGATTGGCAATGAAGGATTTGTTGAAATAAAAAACCCTATATTTCTGATTCTATTTTGGTATTTGTGAAGCATAAACAAACAATCAAGTATTGCTAAAATCTTCAAAGTAAAATACGAAGCAAAGCAAAACAAAACAAACAAAACTACAACAGCTTCCAAACTAAAAAACATGGCATCCAAATTGTCTTCAGTGCGTGATTCTACATGCAAACAGAATTGAGAGCAGGGTAGGGGGCTTTTTACATATTCTTTATATTCTTAATATTTTAAACTGAGAAGAATATTGTTGGTCTCCTTCTGCAAATTGTTTTTTTTTTTTTTCCTCACCATTAATTCTTTCCTAAAAAAACTTTTCTGAATTGGGCTTTTTTGACATGTGGTACTGAATAAATGGCTAGCACATTGTGCTTTTTATAGCCTGGAGATAATAAACTTGGGAAAAAAACCTGTGATACCAATGTCCTTACTTAGCCAGAAATCTTTCAAAATTTACTTTTCTCGAAAGGGTTACATTGTGTTTTTAAGGAATTAATATTTTAAAGGCAATATAGATTTGATCAAAAAGAGAAGCTCTTCCACATGTAAGTTCTTCTAAATTTTGTCTTGATTTTCATCAATGAATGTATGACATAATATCAATTTTCTTCAATCCTCTTACCTAACTATTACCTAGTTAATATTGCTTCATTACCATTGAATCTAACATCTTCTTTCAGTCTAGAAAATCCACCAGCTTTAAAAGGAATGTAAATGTGCAATTTAATCTAATAGATTCCAAGCAATGCACTCTAATTACAGTCGCCTTGCCTTCTTGAAACTATGGAAAACTCTGAATCTTAGTTTGAATAACTTATGCCCTTTGTAATGTGATTTTGAAGTGATGATAACACTAATGCCATGGGCTATGAATTCTAATTGAAATCAACTCTATATTCAATTAGGGGGGGAAAAACTCATCAATTCCCATTGGTCTCATTGAATATCATTACAGAGAATTCTTTCCTTGGAATCAAGCACACTTTGAACTGTTCTGTCTTTTCACTGTTTGCATGTTTCTTTACACTCTCTCAGTTGTGCTGGCTTAATTTGTATAGAACTGCATGGTCCAAGAGATCAAGAAACTGATCCAGGATTGTTAATGTTTGTATCAGCATAACTGAAAACGTACTTGAAAACCAGGTGTACTTTGAGCCATCTTCGTCATTCAGCAAAACGATTGCATTACTATCAGAATTATTGCCAGGGTAAATTAGAGGCAGGTTTGCTGTTAAGGGAAGTAGATGTTGATTTCTTCCATGATAAAGTTCAGGTAAATATTTCTGAAATTTCATTCTTAGATTTCTACATTCTGATATTAGTTTTACCTACACAAACCTGTAACAGCTCCATCTAAGAAATGAAAAACTTTTACCTTCTTATCCATCTCTCATTGTGTTTCAGTCATGTCTAGACATGAGCAGAAGCAGTTACTGGATTTAGAAACCTTTCTCCTCCATTTGTGCCACTCTTTGCCCAAGCAATAAATAAGCATTTTTCTTAGGATTCTAGGAAATTATCTGATTGTCTACAGGGTTGTTAGACAAGTAAAATAACAGACTAGCTGATATATTATTCATGTAAAAGAAAAAAGGAATATAACTGACAATAGTCAAACATGTTTTATAAACAAAAATAGTGTTCTAAATTCTTAATTCTTGCTTTGAAATTTGTAAGTTTTGCTTAGGATTGTTAACCAGGTTGACTTTTTGAAGGTTT
This sequence comes from Acridotheres tristis, assembly GCA_037013685.1. Taxonomy (NCBI): domain Eukaryota; kingdom Metazoa; phylum Chordata; class Aves; order Passeriformes; family Sturnidae; genus Acridotheres; species Acridotheres tristis. Next base: position 56,051,512 of record CM072886.1, on the reverse strand, counting down.
TTTGTTTTATTGCTTTAGGATCAGAGAAAAAAAAATACCATGCTCATTATAGAATATTGGTATTCAAAGGTAGTAATGTCTATGCTCAAATGTGATGTAGTCATGTGCAAAGCAATATATGTATACATGAAGCCTGGGACATGTTATCCTGGAAAATTCATTGTAAAGGGCATAGAGATTATCAACTTCTGCTAAACTGATGTGGCAAAAAATTTTGATATTATACTTTGGTGTATTAGGAGAGTTACTGGATTAGAGGTTATGTTATCTTTATTTCTCTGGACTTATCTCAATATATAGAAATAAAATTCCTAAAGCTGAGACCAGCTTTCTAAATTTTTTAGTCTGTAGTTAAATTCTGAAGGCATGTGGCAACACAAAAGTCAGTAGAGGGTAGGAAAAAGAGACATTTTCTGATAAATTCTTCAGTTTTTCAGGGTGATATATGTCTCATCCATGTAAAGCAATTATTATTTGTTGTGTTTAACCCTAGTAGGCAGTTCAACTTGGTCACTCCCATGCAGCAGGATGGCAGAGAGAACTGGAAGTGTAAAAGTGGAAAAACTAATGGGTAAAGAAAAATCTGAGCATGCAAGCAAAGCCTGCACAGGAAAGCAAGGCTTTGCCAAGAATAATGGTTATTTGGAAATAAAAACACCATCTCTCTAAATGTCACCCTTTTGTCCCTCTTCCCCCCCACCTCAATTTTTTACCACTCAGTACAACATCTTACTACATGAAATACCTCTTTCATTAATTTGGACAAACTCTCCCGACTGTGTCCCCTACCAACTCCTTGCCCACCCCAGCCTAGACACTGGAGGGGGTAACATAAGAAACAGAAAAGGCCTTGATTCTATGTAAGCAGTGCTCAATAGTGTGTTATCAACACAGTTTTGATTACATCTACCAAATATAGCATCATGCATACTACCATGAAGAAAGTTAATTCTATCCCAGTCAAAATCAGTATATTTAAAAAAAGAAAATCTGGGTCACCACTATTTTAGCAAATTGACAAATTTCTAACAACTTTTCACAAAGATTACATGTCCTAATAAAAATTATGAAGAAATTTGGTATCACATTTTGTATTTGTATTGTTGCTTCTAGTAAGAACCCTCCCCATAAATTTCAGTCTTGTACCAGGGCCCGTACAGCAGCTAGTGTGAAGTGAAACCCTGTGCCGAGAGCCTCCCTGTTTAAGAACTATTCTTCCATTTCAAGAATATATAATAATGACTGAGTGAAATGAGTTTGTAGGAATCATATGCTGAAAACTATACTAAACTATAAAAATACACAGCTACTTGAGTACATGATAGGTGATGGATGGTGATATTGGGGTTTAGACAGACAGAATCAGAATGTTTAGACAGACAGAACTGAAAGTTCTTTCATGATTTTCTTTTTTTGCTTATGTGAGAAATAAGCCACTAACCAGAGGTTTAATAAGTTTTCTACTCAGTTAGCCCTTGTCAACTAGAAGTATGCATTCATTTATTGTTATTAGAAATAAGCTGCTGTTTGAGTTTATTCTTCAAATAAAGAAAAGTTGGTTGCATGTATATTACATTGGAATGGGATGGAAAGCTTCCCTGATCTGAATTGCATAGGCTGATTCCTCCTGTTGCACTGTATCTATGTGTCCCACAAATAGAAAGGGCTATTTGGAGACTTGAACCTTAAGAAATGAGGCAGGCAGAAGAGGCAGGATGTATGTGTATATTCACGGAAGTATGTATCCATAATGTATTCTTTCAGGTTGTGATGGGATGACTCCATCCAGCTGCTACCTCCCCAAACAGTAGCTCATTGCCTGACAGTGAGATTGATTGAAAAGACAATCAGAAACATAAAGCTGAAAAAACTTGTGGGCTAACTTAGTCGAATAAATGTAACAAAGCTGTAGTAGTTAATTCACTATTTCTGTTGAAAGATAGATGTCCAGCTGCTTCCTGATAAGCCAGGCATTGGCATACGTAAAGGCTGCTTGGAAAGACTGGCACCATAGCACCGAGGATCAGCTCTTCCTCCTCCTTTCATTGAGATTTCATTGCTGAGCAGACACTGTAAGGTATGGAATTTCACTTTGGTCAGTTTGTGTCAGCTGTCCTGGCTGTGTCCCCTCTGAGATTCCTGTGGACCTCCAATCCACATCTATGGAATGGGAGGAAAAAAGGCCTTGATGCTGTGCAAACATGGCTTAACAACAGCCAAAAGATAGGTGTGTTATCATCATTGTTCCAGTCACAAATCCAAACCACTGCATCATATGGGATTATGTGATTAGAGTTAACTTCATCCCAGCCAGACCCAGCACACAGCTGCAGAGCTCTGTACCTTCCCCACAGCTCTGGACATGGGAGAGAGGTAGAGAGAGACAGAGTGCTATGCTACTGCACAACAACTGGCAGCTTAGCAGTGCCCAGTGCCACACAGGACAAAGAAGAGGCAGATGTTAATGACTGGAGCCAGGATATTTAGTAGCCAAGTAAATGTACTTTTGCTTCGGACTAATGAATCTCAAGAGGAATTTCCGCATTTCTAGTTAGCAACTGTCTTGAAATAGAGGACTTCAGTGATCAAGTAGGCATTCTGTCACTGAGCAAAAACATTCAATATTCAAGGTCCCCAGTCTCTTCTGAGATGAATTAGGGCTGCAGGTGAGGCAAGGGGAACCCCTCATCCCTCGTTATAAAGGCTTTTGCTGACTCTGCTTGCTGAACCAGAGACTCTTGCTCATCACAGGATCAAGATATGGCTGAGAGATATTCTTGCTGCTGTCAGAATATGATACTCATAAACCAGTGTGCTTCCTGTTGTTTTGAAGACCTGAATACTTGGAAGTACTGGGGTTAACAGCCATTGAAGCTGACAATAACAGTAGCAGCAAAATGCCTATTTTCCTGCTTGCTTTGAGCTGTTCCCATAATAGCAATAAGTTATTTAACTCAGTTCTTTCATGGTCATTTTTGACAGCCAATATCATTACTTCTATTCATGAACTGGGAAATAGTCCTCCACTGTGTCTACACCGCAGGCATTCAAAGGATAAACCTGGAAGTAGAATCTAATTCAACTTGTTATCCCAGGTTCTGTCTTTTATCACCCCAGAAACCTGCTGGAAGAAGTTTCACAGAGATTGAATTATATATTTTTGGAAATTCTAAGTTTTAAAATTGATGGTATTAAAACTATTAAAAAATTAATACTGTTAATTATTATGCTTAACTTGATATGTGAAACTATGTGCCATTCCGTTTGCTTTCCTCTCAAATGGCTAAAGCCTTCAAAATCATATCCATCAAGAAATTAATACATAGAAGTACAAGAGGAAGAGAGATTAGATGCTGATTCCCAAGAATTCCAAGATGCTTGGGAGAACACATCCTTCCCCTCTTTTTATTTCCTCTTTACAATGATTTCCCTACTCCTACCAACTAGCAACTTGAAATTATGGCCAAGGCAGCAATGCTGAAGTTCCACTAGTGCAGCTATATTTACAGGTTCTTTCTTCAGCTTTGGAAACAAGGATATACACACAACTCCACAAGTAAACCTTTCCCTATGCAATTTCCATCACGTTATTTTTCCTTGCACTCAAGAGAGCTGGAAATCTGGCAAGTATTAAAAACCGTAATTTTGTAAATGTCATTCTAAGATAAGTGTATTATAAGTTGTTTTTCAGGATTTCATTCACTGAAGCCTAAAAAATTATAACATTGAGTGTTTTACTGGTCAAATTAACTGAGGGTGCACCCTGAGCTGCTCCAAGCCCATACAGCAGCACTGAAATCAGTGGCTGACAATGACAATTCTGCACTAGTCACACACTCATGAAAAGGGTTAATCTTAATCTATGTCTTGCCCAAGTTAGTATCTGACCTACATGAATTAAGCAGATTAATTTGTTGTGTGCGTGAATAAGCAAGTAGTTGAAGCAAAAAATGTGAGCTAGTATGTGAAAAGTGTTCCTTTTTCCTTGTAATTAGACTTTGAAGGCTTCAACTTCAGAAGAGCTTCCCTAAAACTTCAGGCTATGACTGGGGAAATAAAATAAATAAAGCAGCTGAGTGTCAACCACTCCTTTTTGGCAAAGAGCTGGAAGCAAAAACTTTTGATGTGCCAGAATTTCAACGCAAACATGAATCATGTTTAAGGCCAGTCATTCACGCTGAACTAGTTCAAAATGCACTTATTTCCAGGAATGGCTTTAATCCAGGCTGCCATGTGAAAGAAAAATTTTGTTCTGCTTCAGCAGTGTAAAGGCACTGGGGCTTCTGAGCACTCTCATCTTGAAACATAATTTCCCTTCAAATGCTCGTGCTGGTTATTATCTTTCTGCTTACAGCTGAAATAAAACATTTATGTTCCAGAAGGAATGGTGGTGCTTGAACTTCTAATTAATTTTGAATGCTCTTTGGAAGATTAATATGAAGATGTGCTTTGGTATGTGGCAGTGATTGTGGTATCTCAGTATATAATGTTTCCATTCACAACCAAGAAATTAATCTTTCCTAGTATATCCTTCAGTTACTCTTTAATTTTGTGCAGTGAACTATGACAACATTTTCCAGTCTGATATTTCCTGTATGGAAGGGTTTCAATAAGACATAGGCCTCTGAGACACTCTTGAAGAATTACATCTTGCATACCAGAAGAATTTAAGGGAACAGAAATGCTGTTAAGCACCATGAATGAGTGAAGATATGATGACTGGGTTAAATACCATGGAAGTTCCAATTCTAATTAAAGTTCTCTTGTAAAAACACAAAAAAGTTCCTAATGAAGTACTGTGGTAGCAGCATATGAAACTGTCACTGTTGGGTATTTTAGATTGAGAGAAAGAAGCAGGCAAAAATAAACTAGCTATATTCTGAAAAGCCTTGGATGGAAAGGACACAGAATCAGCTGAGGTCCCATTGAGCATGCTGGAGATTAATACATTTATATTAAAGATGAGCTAGTATAAGTTTGAACTGGGAATTTTTGTGGTTTGGACTAATGATCACTAGTAATTTTGCCACACTGATGTTAGCTGAGCTGGGCTTAAACTTGCTTCTTCAGTTACATGACTGCTTGATATTGGCATTCTGTCTATACCAAGAACAAAAGGTTCTTGTTTGAGGTTTAGTTCACTTTCAAGTTTCAGGGAAGCCAGATAAGAAGACATTGAATGAAATATAGCACGGTAAAGCTGGAAGATCAAGAAGTAGAAGTAAAAATTATACATTTTTAAATAAAAAATATCTCTACAGAAATTTATTTTTTTATTAAGACCATTAAAGTTTGGCATACTTTAAAGTGTTGAAAATAATTGGGAATTACTTAAGACCAACATAGATGAAGCTAAAGTAAGCCAATATAAACCTTGCTTGCTATTTATTTTAAGTTCAGGTAATTTCAAAGCTAATTCTGTACTGACTTCCTTCCAAAGTTCAGTGAACAACAAGACGTTCTAAAACCATTACTATCAAAAAGAGCAGTAAAAAGACAGAGCCATCAAAACATTTGCTTGGATTTGGACTTTAAATCTTTGCATATTGTAAGACAGGAATTACAAAATATGAGAGATACTTTGGGAAGGAACAAAATCATTTTCTCCTAAGTTCATTGTAGCCAGATATTTTGATGTTTTAGTTTTGGTGTTTGGTTTTGTTTGGTTGAGTTTTGGGGTTTTTTTCTTCATTGAAATAAAATTCCAGGCAAACAAATTTCCTTTCATGGTGATTTTAATTTGATATATTTATCTATTCTGCTACACAGGATTTAATCTATACCACTCTGAACTTGTCCCCTTTTTAGCTGAAAGTGATTATTTCTACAAAAGAAATAATTTTTCTTTTACTTTTTTCTGCCTCTTTTTTTTTTTGTGATGAGTTGGCCCCAGCCAAGCAGACACAGAAACTCATTGCTCCCTCCCCTAGCCCATCCAAGTAGGACTGGAGAGAGAATGGAAAGACTGAAACTAATAAACTCATGGCTCAAGATACAGACAGTTTAATAGGTGAAGGAGAGAAAAAAAATCTACACAATGCAATCTAATCATTTACCTTCTCCCACGAGCATACTGGTGCCCAGACAGTCTCCATGTAATGGCCACCTTGGAAACCAAGGAGTTCCACATCTTTCTTTCTCTAGCCCAGTTTTAATGTTAACTATGATGTGGAATTTCCCTTTGAAAAAATTGGGACAGCTGTCTCAGGCAACTAGCAACTTCTTTCTAACACGCAGCTTAGTCTCTGTGGAGGGATGGGGGTGCACAACAGAAAAGGAGAAACCACTGATGTTGTGCAAAAGATGTTTAACTGTAGTTAAAATACAGGTGTATTATCAATACTGATTTTAGCACAAATCCAACCCACAGCACCACAGGAAGTTAATTCAACACCAGGCAGATTCTGTACAGTCTTAGAAGAGCTTGCCCATTTTCCAGGCCATTGAGTAAATGTTACCTACTGAGCCTCTTTTTTCAGTTTCAAACAAATGAAACAAATCCTATTGTTTGTTACAATCTTCAGGTTTTTAAATGCTTTGTTCCAGAATTGAGAGGTAAGGAGGTGGAATATGTTCAGTTTATAAAGTTATTTGTGATCTTTTGAGATAAGACTAAAGACATTTAATGTTAGATTTGTTTCAAATAATGTTTGTTCTCTCCAGAATCTATGCTTGGTTGAAGGAACATAAGATAACCACAGTGTTGGAAATGCACAAAGTACTTTAAAAAAATAAAAAGTAACTTGTTTACTTTTTTTTCTGTCTTAAAGAAGCAATAATGGAAATGGAAATGGAAATCATTACTGTCCATGTAGCAGCTATTACCTACTTAAACGGCTTTGATACTTCCCAGCATGGATGGGGTTGCTGAAAAGAGAAGGCAGGGGAGTTCACACCTATTAGAGAGCTGGGACCAGAAAATGTGGAGGTGGAACTTCCATACTGTGCAAATTAGTGCCTAAATTACTTCGGCCTCTTACAGCTACTGCTAATCCAGTGTTCTTTGCTGTTTTTCTATCAGATGAAATTAATGGTAACTCAGCAAAATAGACTTCTAATTTTTGTGTTCTACAGCTGAGCTTCATTAAAAGCTTTAATCTGAAGCTCTACCATGGGAAGTCTCACAGAGCTAAAATAAGAGGTCTCCTAAGAGTATTTCATTTAAAACTCAGGTCATATCTCATAAGCATTCTTTAGTGATTTTTTTTTTTTTTTAGGACTGGGGTGTTTTGGGGTTTTTTTGGTTTGTGTTTTTTTCAGTTTGTCTTCTTTCCTTCCAATGATACCCTAAAAAACCCTTTGCAATTGCTTTGGAAAAAATAAGACTTAGTTCACAAAGCTCGGTTTTAATGGGCTGTGAAGATGGACCTAAAGAATAATTTTAGAAGGGGAAGATAGGGCCTGATCAAAGTAGGGGATGAATTTCACATTCATTGCTGCAGACATGGATGCAATTTATAGGAGGAGCTGCAAAGATCTCTAGCTGATAAAGATATTTAATTTCATTCTATGTTTCTGGGTTCTTAGGGATGGGTAAACAGGAAATCCCTTTATCAGCGTGGGTATGCCTGTGAATTTATTCAGGTTGAGCAGACCTTCATTTTGAGGACAATTTCCTCTGAAATGTAAAAGTTGATAGGCAACCTCACAATTCTGTAGGTCTGATACGGTGAGAATACTTAAATAAGTAGTTGATTTACATTTTTATTAGATACTTTCGTTACAACTTGCTTAATTTTTCTGGAGGGTCTGGTGTTGTACAGACACGAGGTCACCAAACCTTTGCACCCACCAGCCCCTCACTTCTCTGTTTCATGAAGCCATAATAGAGAATCCAAGAAGATTCTGTGTTACCTTGCAGCTGAAACAGCTTCCCAGGTTTCAATTGTATAGAATTTGTTACCTTGTACTCATTTTGCATGCATATAATATTGATCAGCTCATTAACATGTCCTTAAATCCTTTTTTACTTATCTATTCATTCCAGGGCCTGTAATCTCAAGGCAAGGCTCTGCGGCAGGAATAAACTTAATTCAAGCATTTTGTTCACAGAGGATCAATTACAATATTCATTCACTACAAAAGTCTGGATTCAAAAAACATTAAAGCTATAAATTAAATGAACAGGTTCCAGTTTGCTCATAATCAGACGTCCCATAACAAGTTTGACTGGGATGCAGCTCTACAGTGTAACAGAGAATGACACTGGTGTATTAAAAAACACAGGTGAGTCAAAAAAAAAAAACCACTGCGAAAATACTTCAACGGATAACAGTAGAAACTATACAGGAATTTATCTAAAGGGAAAAATGAAGTGGAAAATGCGTGACTGTATGTCACTACAAATGACAAGAAAGTGTCCTAGCTGATAGGATTTGGAGCTGTGCTTTGAGTATGTCCGCTTTTATTCCTGCTACTGCTCTGCTGGGTGAACTACCAGCTTGCTGTGCCTCCATTTCCCCGTTCATTGAATAAGGTCATGGTATTTTTCCAAGAACATTGTAAATCTCTAGCAGATAGCTATTTCTCAGGTATAAAAACTCACTTTTCCACAAAATCCCAAGTGATCTTCCCAAAGGATAGGAAGAAAAGAAGAACAAAAAAGAAAAATTAACTTTAGTAGAATTTCAAAGCAGACAATATATCCTTTTTTTTGGTAGATTGATCAGGGCTTTTTGCTTTTGGATTTCTTTTTGGCTTGTGCCAACTCTGCTGTTTTGTACTATTAAATTAATGCAAAATCCTTGTGTATTTTAATATCTTTCTTGAAGGCAGAAGAAATCAGAGCTTACATTTTACATGAAATTATCATTTCTTTATAAAATAATTTACAAAAATACAATTTCTTTGAGAAATTCAAAACAACATCCAGTACCTTGAGCCAAACATACGTGCAAATGGTGTGTGTGTGTGTATTTTTATGAGGAAGACTACAGATTTCTTCCTTAGATCCTCTGAAGCAAAGCATGCACCAACAGAAGCACAAGGGCAGAAAAGCAGTGGCCTCTCTGTATCCCCACAGAACTCAATTTTAAACTCAGATAAATTGCATCTTTCAAAGTATGGGCAGCAGCTTTGCATGTGCTCTTTTATCTCAGTGTAGCTTATGGATGTGGGTCTCAGTGTTTATTACCCATTTTACTGTGCCATCCTGTTTTCTATGTGGATGGTTTCATAACGCCTACATGTGGGCAGAGTTTGTTTGAAGTATGTGCTTAAACTAAATAACCTTAGTAAAATGAAAGGAAATTGGATTGATTTGGGATTGTCTCCATTCCCTCTTTTGTGCATTCTTCATTACAATTTGCTTCCTGTTTTCATCTCTTGTAAGAAATGTTTTAACCCATGTAATTGAAATCCATGATCACATAGTCTAAGATTGCTCATAACCACTACAGGTGCCTAGAATTACTTTTTATTATAGATTTTTCAGGATTTCCAGGAGTTAATGCATGCATATGTACATATAATTGCTATATATGGTACTATGTGCAAAGCTTATTATTTACTCTAAGGAATTTTGTGTATGGAAAGTAGAAAATACTGCTGGTTTTAACTGTTTTATACATTGCCTTCAAGCAAATTGCATGCTCCAAGATTTCTTGAAATCCCTGAATACTGAGATGTAAATTGAAATTTACATCTTTAAATCAGTTTCTTAATTAGTAAAAAACTTGTATTCATTACAACTTGAACTTAGGTCCCTCATATTGAATACCTTCTGCATCTGCTGTTCACCAGTGAAAGTGAGCTAGCTGGGACCATCAAGATTTGAGGCAGCCTAGACTGCAGTTCGTAGTGGTCAGATAAGGAATAAAGTCCCTGAACTCTAGGAAGTTTAGGAATTCAAAGTGCATAAGCTGGCAATCCCCAGGAGAAAAAAATCCAGAAAAGAAGGCAAGAGCCCAGCATGGCTGAATAGAGATCTGCTAGTCAAACTAAAGGGAAAGAAGCAAATGCATAGACATTTGAAGCTAGGACAGGTGACCTGGAGATGAAGTTTGGCTGTGTAGGGATGAGGTGAGAAAGGCTAATGTAAAGCTCGAACTGAATGTGGAAAGGGACACAAAGAATAACAGGAAGGGCTTCTCCTAGTGCGTAAACCAGAAAAGGAAAGTGAAAGAAAGTGTACGCCCTCTTGATAAACAATGCTGGAAAACTGGTAAGAATGGTTGAGGAGAACTCAACACTTTTTTGCCTCAGTCTTCATTGGTAATATCTGTTTGGACACCTTTTGAGTGGATGGATGGCAGGATGGGGAATGAGGGAACAAAGTCCCTCACACTGTGTGTAAAGATCAGGTTCATGACCACCTGAGCACTCTGAATGTTTATGGAAGCTGATGAGATGTATCCCAGACTCCTGAGTGAGGCTGATGCATTTGCAAAGCTATTATCCATGATATTTGAATATCCATGGCAGTCAGGAATTCCATGACACTGGAAAAGGGGAAACATTGTACCCATCTTAAAAAAAAGTAAAAAGGATGACCCTGGGAACTACTGACCTGCCAGACTCACCTCTGTGCCTGGGAAGATCCTGGAACAGGTCCTCCTAGAAGCCATGCTAAGGCATGTAGAGAGCAGGGAGCTGATTCAGGACAGCTAGGACAGCTTTACCAAGGGCAAGTCCTGCCTTTCCAATCTAGTGGCTTTCTATGATGGAGTGTCTACATAAGTGGACAAGGGAAGGGCACAGGTGTCATTAATCTGGACTTCAGTAAAGCCTTTCACACTGCCACAACATCCTTCTTGCTAAATTGAAGAGAAAGTGATTTGATGAGTGGACTGGTAGATGAATAAGAAAGTGGTTGTATGGTCACATCCACAGGGTAATGGTCAATGGCTCAGAGTCCCAATGGCCATCATTGAAATATGGTGTCCCTCTGGCATCCATATTGAGCCAGTGTTATTTGACATATTCATTAATGACATAGGCAAAAGGATAAAGTGCATCTTCAGCAAGTGCACCAAGCTGAGTGGTGCAGTTGACACACTTGGAGGACAGGATCTAGAGGGACCTGGACAAGCCTGAGAACAGATTGAGAGCAGATCTGCTGAGAAAGACTCAGTTGTGGTGGTGGATGAGTGAGGTGATTCTGCTCTTCTACTCTGCTCCGGTGAGACCTCATCTCCAGTGCTGCATCCATCTCTGGGGTCCCCAGCACAGGAAGGACATCAACCTGTTGGAGAGCATCCAGAAGAGGAACACATAGTTGTTTAGAGGGATGGAGCACCTCTCTTGTCAGGAAAGGCTGAAGAATTGGGTTTGTTTGGCTGGGAAAAGAGAAGCCTTATGGGTGACCTAATTGCAGCCTTTCAGTACCTGAAGGAAGCCTACAAGAAAGATATAGACTTTTTAGAAGAGCATGTAGTGACAGAACAAGGGGGAATGGCTTAAAACTGACAGAGAGTAGGTTTAGATATTAGGAAAATACTTTTTACTATAAGAGTGATGAGGTACCAGAAGATGTCGCCCAGAGAAGCTGTGGATGCCCCATCCCTGAAAGTGTTGAAGTCTAGGTTGGGCGGGGCTCTGAACAATTTGGTCTAGTGGAAGGTGTCTCTGCCCATCACAGGGTTGGAACTAAATGATTTTTATGGTCCCTTCCAGCCCAAACAATCACCTGATTCTATGCCTCTATACAGTCTTCGAAACGTAAGTATGAGACATAGAGGCATATTTGGAAATTAGTTTAAAATGCATGAACACAGCTGGTTTACGACTGTATTGATCCAGTTGAACAGGTAAGAGAAGTGTAAAAATTGAAATCAACAAGACACGATAGGAGCTTTTAATACTGATACTTTTCTCTTAGGTAACTTGTGGTATCATGGAAGGTTAAATGTTGACATATTTTTATATATAATACTACTTTAAAACTTCATAGACATTGACAACTTCTGCTATAAAGAACATTTGGTAACAATTTAATTTCAGCGAGTTGAAACACCACTAAAAAACATCATATGCAGCACTACGAGGAGGAAAGAAATATATACTCATCCCTCTTTCATATTTTTTCTGAGGTACAGTGGAAACTGCTCATTCAGCATCACTATAGTACAGTTGACTAGATGAACAAAAAGCCATCACCAAAGCTGTCATTTCAATTTCTTACTCATTTTCTCTCTTTCTCTTTTCCACAGTTTCTGTTGAAAAGGCTTATATCCCATCTCCTAGACAACGACAACCTGCGAGTAAAAATTCTCAATGTCAAAAATGTCTAGGGAAATGGAAAAAGAAAACGACTAGTGAGAAAATATCCCCTGTCGGGACCTATGGATACTGGCTTTAGCAGCTACATTAAGAAAATGATAACACATGCTATAGCACTGCTTTTTCCACTTCTCCCGGGGCTGAAATGGTAAGATCTTATACCTGTGAAGGATTTTAAGCTCATCTTCTATGAGTGCATGAGTAACCATTCAAATAGAAAAATGTGCTGTTCTCAAAGAAAATTGAGAAACTTCTGCTTTTCAAAACAATCACAGATTTTTGTTGCTCAGCTCTGGTAATTTGTATAGAAAAACCTCCTTGGTCACTACAGTTTATTGTACAAAATAAGAGCTGGCAGAAATGGTAATTGTTTAAAACTGGAATATTTCTTTTGCTGCATGCCAGGAGAGACCTAGCAAAATCCTACTGGTACTGAATAACAAATTTCTTTAAAGAAATAGCTCTGTCTTCGTGCTTCCCTATGAACACAATCAATGTTTACACCACCTGGTGGACAGCATTTAATATCAAGAGCCATGAAATACTAGGATTAGTGCAGTATCTGTCAGTGAAGTCCTATAGTCAATTACTCAGACATCACTGGTCATGGAATTAATGAAATGTGAGAAGATTTCAAGAGTTCTGAATTTGAGCTGCATCCAGAATTGTAATTTTCAGACTTGAAGTTGATACCAAAATTGACCAGGTAGAAATTTTCTAACACTGTTTTGAATATTAAAAAGCAGGCATTCTTTATTGCAGTGAACTGGTCATTCAGATGATCCTTCCTCTAATGGAGTGAACAGAATTTCCATTATATACAATAATTACATATTCATTAGCTCTCCCCATGTCCTTGATGCATATGTATTACTTTATTTTACCTAGTCCCACCCCTTATCAGAAGTCTCAAGTTTGGGGATCTTCTTTGGTCTTCAAAGTCCAGTGTCCTTTTTAGGTAGCTGTTCCTCAACCCCCACTTTTGAGTAAGCACAACATAACTGTTTTTGCATAACTTCTACTTGGTCAGCCTCAAAGAGATGAGCTGGCATCCCACTTGTCTTGCATAACTTTTGTTTTCTTAAGTTACATTCTTTATCTACTTCTCCAAGGCTATGTTCCTCTGTACTATTGTACTTAGATTAAAATGCTGTTTTGTTCTACTGTCCTTTTCAAAGTGTTAAAATCTAATTGCAAGATTGGGGACAGTGGCAGAACAAATGAAATAAATGAGATAGAGTTGGACATAATGAAATAATGCCTTACTCTTTGTTTAGATGCCTTACTATCTACATGTTTTCTGTTTTCAGCTGGGACAGAGTTCTGTTCTTAGCAGCTGGTATAGTGCTGTTTTTGGATTCATAATTTGAATTATGTTGATATCACACGTATATTTTAGTTGTTGCTTGGTAGAGCTTAGCCTGAGCCAAGAACCTTTCAGTTTCCTGTGTTCTGCCAGTGAGGAGCTGCACAAGGAGCTGCAAGGAGCATGGCCAGGACAGCTGACCTGAACTGACCAAAGGGATATTTCATACTGTGGAATGTCATGCTCAATATGTAAATTGTTGGCTGGGGTTAAATCACAACATCAGATCTGACAAAGGAAGAGGAGAATTTGATGAAAGAAAGTGCAGAAGCCCTGTCTTTATTTTTGAGAAACTCTCTCTTTTCTTAACAGATAGCAGAAAACAACACTATGGGATTGAGTGTAAGATGATGCACAATCAGAATAATTATGATCTGCCTGATAACAAGCATTGCCATCCCTGTTGCTTCAAGTAACTTTCTCTATAGGTTTCCTAGGAAGTCTGAAAGTTGCTTTATTTGAAAGATTTCATATTTGTTATGTGTAACTCTTAGATTTCCTAAAGTTGTTTTATTCTGCCTTTGAATGTTTCAAAGTCCTGTTATCTTTACCAATATTAGTAAGGAGACCAAAGTTTGACTGAGAACTCCTTGGTTAAAACACTTCATATTCATGCAAATATTTATTCAGTTCCCATACATGCAGAACTTTAAACATCTGCTGAGGCCATTGAAATTCACTTTTCTTCAGTGAATTATCTCTCTGAGGAGCTGCAAGCCAAATGTGCTTATTCAGATATGATGAAAACTTGCTAGCAATGCAACCTTAGCTTTTGGCATATCAAATAAAACAACTTATTTATTATATGCATTTTTAAACTCACTTTTCTTACATTAACAAAAGAACAGTAATGCCTTCAAATTATCTATAAAATAAAAATTGTGTTAGTGATGTGTGTGTGAGTGTGGTGGGAAATACAGGCACAGGGAGAGAAGGAATAGCTTCCCTTGATTTTTTTAAAGCAAAGCAAAAGCATGGCACCAAACATGGGGCACCAAATTCGAGGTTTTGGAACCTGTGGGTGCTTCGAGGCACCTACACTGTTGGGTTATGTTTTTTAAAAAGCGAAGCAGCTAATAGCTGCTATAAAGTTATTTATTGTAGAAGCACATTAGTTTTAAAGGCAAAAACAAAGCAAGGCAGTGGCGAAAGTACATGGTAAAAAAGCAAGTGGCAAAAGCAATGGCAAAATGTGGGTGGAAAAATGCAATGGCATAAAGCCATGGCATAGAGCCCCAGCTTTCTCTAATGCATGGTTTTTTATAGAAACTTTCTAACTAGCTAAGACACAAACTCAGACTATTACTTTTTAACTTACTAGAATTCTAGTTTCTTAGCACACCAGGCGACATATAGACTACACACATGGCCTATCCTGTTCTAACTGAAAATTGTAAGCAATATTCTTAATTATAACTGTATTATGTCTGAAGCTAGGTTTTTGGAGCCTTGAAGGAAACATTGTTATGTTTTTTAACTTTCACTAGAACATGTACTACTTTTTTGGCATCTAAAAGTTTTACTTACTAAAAGCACTTAAAACTTATTCCAGTTACTTACTTACTTACTCACTCCATCTACTCACTTACTCATTCCATTTAAAGGCTTTAATTCAATCCCTGCACTCTGATCTCTCTCTGAAGGACTCAGAGAGACCCCAGGCTTACTGACTCCAACAACTTGTCCATGCCTCAGATGAAATATGTGATTCCCTTACAGATTCAATTTCACTAAAATTTTAATATATCCCGTCACAGCATTTTTAACAACTACTGAATATCATAATAAATTGAAAATTGTAGGCAGAAACTATGTGGGTTACAAAGAAGTGTAATGTCTTGTAACTTCAAAGTAATTCAACATGTCAAAGAAATTTTTAAACAACAGATATATTCTGAAAGCAAATACTTAATATCAGTGTAGTGCTACCCCAAGCAGGAACTCATATGGGGATGCTTTCTCACAGTCCCTGTGAAATTCTGTCCTCTCTCCCCAGCAGAACAACAACTCTCTCCTTGCAGAATTGGCTGCAACCAAACTCTTCTTAAACCTACCACACAGAGCACAGCTTTCCTGATAAAGTTGCACTGTGCTGGGCAGATTCTTTGTCCAGGGAAGGAAAGAGGCAGAGCTGTGACTGCTAAGAGGATATGACATGCTTCACCTCCTCTCAAGCTGCAAAGTTTTCACTATTATGTGTGATTAAAGAGAGAGTCTGTCTTTTCAAATAACACTGGGCATGACGATTTATGAAATAACTTTAAAACTGTGGTTGAAGTGATGAATTACATGTTTAATTAGGTTTATACTGATGTTTTTGCAACCAGTAGGTATACTGAGGTTATTCACATACCTTCTTGCATACCTATTCTTATGCTATCTTACTGTTTGAGATGTTGTCTGTACTTGTGCTCTTTACTGAACATGCAAGCCTAAAAATAGTTTCTGTAGGGCAATACTTTATTTGCATGCTTAGAATTCAAAGAAATAGTGGCTTCCAAAGTGAAGACAATCAAGGGAAGAACTAAAAATTTATTCAAATGATATGATCTAAAATTATGCTTCTGAAAATCATACTTCAAGGTTTTGGATGAAAGATCTAGTTGAAAATATGGGCATCCAAAACTACATATATGCATTGTGATCAGCCTAATTTTTGAAGGCCCAGTGCTTATTTCCAGTGTATGTAATAAAAGCTGTGAGTAAATATTGAGAGCTGTGAGTGTATATTGAGATTCTTACATGAAAGGATTTTTTAAAGAACTGAACTACAGAATGCTGGGGTTTTTTTAATGCCCATTTGCTTAGGCAGATTTGAATCAGTTCAAAATGCAAAAGAGAACATCTAAGCCAACCTTTTAATATATGCCTGTTGCTAACCTGGAATTCAATATATGTGACAGCTCTACTTTAGAGAAAACATCCGTTTTGGTCCTCTCCTTTCCAATACATTTTTTCTGAGCCTTCAAATCCCTGGAAACATACCCTCCAAACCAGCTATGGGAAAAAAGACTGGATAAGAGAAATAATATTAATTTTCTCTGCCTCCTAATTTACATGAGAGAATGCAGTTTTCATGTCTTCCTCGGCACACTGTCATAGCAATTTTTCCAGGCACCTGCTATCATATGCTTAGCTCAGTGAAATTATTCTGTCTTCATGCATTCAGTTACACTCATTCTGTTCCTGCTCATAAAGAACCCAAAATAAATGGCAAGAGGTACATGTAGACTCAAATTAGGTGAATCTCTCCAATATGTAGGTTTTAAGATGTTTTGGTTTTGTTCTTCTTTTACAGAGAAAAGGTGCAAGAATAAGTATAGTTAGTATAGACATTGGCTACAGGAATGTGGAGTAATCATGAGTAGATTAATACACATGGAGTTTTAACTTGTACAGCCGATATAAGCCTTTTTGCTTCTTCTCATGTATATAAAATTTTAGGAATAAAATCATGCATCTGACTGAAATATCTGTAGAATTATAAAAGTTCCCAAAGAAAAAATATACAAATACATACAAAACAACTTTCACAGCAACATTCTCCTCAGGAGAAGAAACCACCATATTAGCACAAACATAAGGATAACCATGAAATTGAAGATTCATATGAATTTTAGAGGACACTAAATAATTTCATGAAATAATATTATTCCCTAGCTTTGAAATTTCTTTAGAATTTCATTGGCTTCTTTTCTGGATGTTTATAAAAGCATAGATATTGCTGTTTTGTTTTGTTTTGTTTTGTTTTGTTTTGTTTTGTTTTGTTTTGTTTTGTTTTGTTTTGTTTTAAGAAAGACTACTGATAGAAAGCGAAGTCCTTCAATATACTTAAATTAAAATGCTTGCCAATCTTAATTGAGTCTTGATGTAGGTTCATTCAGTGACATTACATACAGCAACGTGATTAAATAGTTTTCCCCAGCTTCATCATACAACAATCATGGAGAGCTTGTCATAAACCCCTTAAGGATTTCCTTAAGGATTTGCTTTATGTCAGTTTTTTAAATTAGTAACAATATTAGTTAATCACAATATAGGTGGCAAAGCTCCCTATAGGCAGTGAAGGTACAATTTTTGTTAAACAAAAATGATAAGGCACAACTGATTAGTTAAAATGGAGACATGACAGCCAACAGAAGTTTGTTAACAAAAGAGCAAAACTCTTATTAATATTTTGCAGACAAAATTTTACTTGACATTTGTAATTCCAGATGTATCAGTTAAGGTTAATTTGGGCTGTTTTCCAGAGATATGGTGCAGTGGGTTGATATTGGCTGGTTGCTAGATATCCACAGAGTTGCTCCCTCACTTCCCCTCTACAAGAGGATTGGGGGAGAAATAAGACAAACAAAAGCTTTCAGGTCGAGATAAGGACAAGGAAATCAAGTATCAAATACCATCATGAGCAAACCAAACTCAACATGGGGAAAATTAATTAATTGTCTATAAAAATAGAGTTGAATTAAAAGACTTATAGAATCATTGAAAGTTTTGGGCTGGAAGGGATCTTCAAGAATCATCTAATCCAATTCCTTTGCCATAAGGCATCCTTCACTGGACCAGGTTGCTCAAAGTCCCCTTCAACCTGACCTTGAACACTTCTAGGTATGGGGCATCCACAAGTTCTCTGGGCAACCTGTGCTAGTGTCTCACCATCATCATCATCATCATCATCATCATCATCATCATCATCATCATCATCATCATCATCATAAAAAAAAAAAATCTATCTCCAATCTTAAATTATTCTCTTGTAGTTTAAAATAATTTTTCCTCTTGTCACTATAGGCTCTGGTGAAAAGCATCTTGCTGACTTTCTTGCAATACCCCTTTAGGACTCCTTATAAGAAAGGCTGCAAGAAGGTCTACCAAAAACTCTCATCTCTAAGCTGAACTCTCTCAGATTTTCATCACAGAAGAGGATTTCCAACTCTCTAATTATTTTTGTGGCCCATCTCTAGGCCTGCTTCTAATAAGTCTGTGTCTTTCTTGTTCTGGGGATCCCAGAGCTGGATGCAATACTCCAAGGGGTTTGTCATCAGAGCAGAATAGAGAGAGAGGAAGGGAGAACCACCTCCCTGTGCCTGCTGGGCAAGCTTCTTTCTGTGCAACCCAGGCAACCATTGACTTCCTGGATTGCAAGTGCAGATTGCCAGCACATCTCCAGTTTTACATCCACCAGTATTCCCAAGTTACCTTCTGTAGGGCTGCTCTCAATCTATTCATCCCCCAGTCCGTATTGATACTGAGTTTTTCTTTGACCAACGTGCAGGGCATTGCACTTGTTAAATTTCATAGTGTTCAGATGGGCTCATTCCTTAAACTTGTCAAGGTCCTGCTGGATAAAATCCATCCCCTGAAGGAAATCAGCTTCACCACTTAGCTCAGCTGCTCTCTGCCACTCCTGCCTACTCACACTTTTCACCTGCTCACTCCACTGTGGTGGCCTGCAGTCCATCAGGACAAACATACCCCAGTGTGGACTCCTCCTGGGCTGCAGGGCTGTTAATGACTGTCTGAATAAGTGAATCATTTAGGTCTGATGGAGACACTACTAACACTAGAAATGGTAACTCCTTGAGCTAAAATCAACAATCCCCTTTTTCTCACTCAAATACTTTTAAGTGAAACATCCTGTCTAGTATGCAGAAGCAGAACTCTGTATTTTAACAGTAGGTGGAGGAAAGAGGTACATATACACTACCTAAAACAAATGCCTACTTCAGCGACCAAATATATTCCAGAACTTCACAGAGGGAGTTTTCTATCTCCAAGAAGTTATTTAGAGTGCTGGAAAGAGTTAACAGCTAGTTTTGCAACGGTGCTGCCCTCAAACAAATTATGTAGACATCTGTCTCTCTCTTCTGAGTATGTTGTGATCCTACATTTCTAGTTTTAGACCTTTATTTAAATGCCTAAGGATGGTAGTGAGAAATCATCTGCTCCTTTTGGAATGGTGAAGACAGGAATATTGTATTATGTGCAAATATCTTCATGTTTCTTTTATTTTTTCTCACAATATATACTGATGCATGTCCAACAAAATTCCTGAATTTGAGAATTTGAAAGGTGCTTGAATTTTTTTCCCTTCAATTTATTATCCCAGAGCATTAATCAACCTTTAAAGGAGAAATCACTTTCTCTTAAAAATAAGTATTACATTTTTTTGTGCAATTCTGAGCAATAAAAATAAAATTGTGGCAATGAGAATAAAATTGCAGCAGTAGTCAGGCTGGCAAAGGAATAAATTAGAAAAGCATCTTAATACATAACAACAACATTATTCAAATAATACATAGAATTAATATAACAGGATGTTGACTGCAATTAAGTATCACAACAATGAGTAGTGGGATTTAGATGCTGCAGAAAAAACACAACCTTTCAGGACTAATGTAAATGTCACTAGGTGCTACCAGCCTACTGCTGCTTTCATTTTCAATTTTAATATACAAAATATTTGAAATAATTCAAAAGTATGGATGAAAGTACAAACTATACATATACAGAATCATAGAATGCCTTGGACTGGAAGTGACCTTAGAGATCATCTAGTTCCATCACTCCTGCCATAGGCAAGGACAATAATTGAGAAAAGTCTAAAAATGTGTCTAATGCTCAAACTGTTTTTTGTTTCTTTTTTTTTTTGTTGACACAGGTAGAGCTACCTGAATAAAGAGAAAAAAGGTGTACTGGGATACTATCAGTGCAAGTTTCTGTGGCAAGTTTGACTGACTTTTTTCTTATATTTACTTGAATTTTTACTTTGAGATAAGTAAATGCAGCCAAACTGTCATTGATTCTACCTCCTTATGTCCAGAATAACTAAAGACATTTGATTTCATGTAAGATTTTTACTCTTCAGTACCAATATTTACTCACATGCACAAGCCAGTCTTTCCAGCACAAATGAGAGCTTTGGAACTGAGCAATCTGCAGAATATTGTTCAAAGAAAATGACAAGATAACACATCTTTTATGGTTTTACTTTGTACATATTTATGTCATTGAAAGTATATTATAGAAACATTCAGAGAAAATGTATGCTGATCAAAGCATGTTACTTTGAAGAAATTTTGAAAGCATTTACAGGGAAAAAACAAAACACAATAGTCATTTCTAACTCCAATGAAGTTCAGGGTATCTTAGCAGTGTATCTTAGTGTGCCTTACTAGGTAGGAAGAAAAAAATTCTAAAATTGTCATTCTGACATGCCATTTATAAAGTCTTTAAAACAGAGATTCCCTTCATCATTTTGTAACAGATTTAGGTGTGAATAGTAGACCCAAGATATTCCTACTATGTGGATCTGTTCCATCAAAGGTTTTTTTCCCTTAAAGACAGAAAATTGCACACTGCACTCTGAAATAGGAAATAAATTGAAAGCTAAAGACATTGAACAGGGCTCAAAAGGAAAGGAAAGAGCTCTTGGCAATTTTGTCCTACATAAACTCTTAGCCATCATCAAGATGAAGTATGTGTAAAACTTTGTTCACCAGCAAACTGGTGATGTCAAGTGCACAGCACAGTTTTTGTGATTGCACAGTTTTTGTGTTTCCACGGTCAGCTAAAAAGGAGAAGAATGACTGTTATGTGCAATTTTGAATTCTTTGAGTTAACACAAGATGTGATGTTCTTTATATAAGGAGATACTTTCTTGTGCTTTAGCCCTTAGAAAAATAATGAAAAAACCACAATAGCTGCAGTTACTGCTCTGAACATGACACATATATATTTCTCTGTGTGATTCTGGTGTTATTAATTTTTTTCTCAGCTGTCCACTTTTGGTGATTTTAGTGCCAGGCTCAAAATACCCAATTTTGTAAAAATCTGTTACTTTATAAATAGATTAGCCCACACATAAGAGGCAACCTTGTCATCTGGAGAACTAGAAACTCTCCAGTCCCACAGTTCCAAAGCAGAACTTTGTAAAAATTTAGTCTCCTCTCCCTACTTTTGCATGAAAACTATATAATGAAAGTGCTCAATAGCATATGAAATAAATATGCAGTTTTAAAAATAAATGGTATTTTGTTTGCAATGTGTTTCACAATCAGCCTATATAGGATATATATTCTGAGATGTTCGAAGGAAACAATGAAAATTTCTCTAAAAAAACTCAGAGTGTCTTATTATAGAGTATATTTTACTGGTAAAATCCATGATAAGAACAATCTCTTTAACCCATGTGATCCATTTTTTATGGTAATGCTTGTGGCAAAGAAAGGAAAGGAGGTGACAGATTCTTTGTTTGCTATCACTCCAACTAGCATCCAGCAACAAAGTAACACAGCACAATTCTCCTCAAATTACATGAAGACAGAGATAATTTCCCTACTTATTTTCTATTTAGAACCACACACAAAAGAAGTCTTTTAATGTAAAGCTTTGTTTAAAAAACAAACAAAAAAACCTCAAAAAACAAACAAAAAAATCCCCCAAATAAAAAAATCCCAAAACCAAAACAAAGAACAACTGGTTGCAATTGTTGTCAAAAAACCCAAGTTGTTATTTCAAGTAGTGACAACAAAGAGTACTTTCCAACCCTTAGGTACTACAAGGATTTTCCTCCCTATGACAGCTGGCATATATTTCTATAAAATGTTGAGTGCTTTTTAAAAATCTATGTATAGAATTCTATTTGGTCTAGAAAAGGAATATTTTTATTGTTATTCACTATAGAAATTATGTTTGTCCTTTTATTTCCTTCAAGTATATAACAAGGACTTTGAAAAGTAAAAAGGTGTTCTACACTGAAGAATCTGTTTTGCAAAATTTGCATCAAATATATTGGCATCATATGCCAGAAAAAGTTGATAACATATGTTTTACCTAAAAAAAAATCACTGCACAAACCACGTCCTGATGACTATTAATCCATTACAAAAGTTCTGATTCCTATTCCTTCTTCTGCAAACAGTGCTGCTTCTTAAATTACATGAGTGTGCTTTTCTGAAGAATGGATGCATAAATTAATATTTTGTATTTGTATTTAGTTCCCAAAACTAAGATTTGTGAATGCTCTCCCCATTGGAATTCTTGTGGCATTTTGGTTCTGTTTTTCTCAGCACACTTCTATGCTAATGATGTAGCACTGTCTCACGTGGGAGAAAGCTGCCATGGTATCAGTCATGATAAGTAAAGAGCACAGTTGGTTTAGCCTCCCAATTCCTGGGTGTTGTATTTTCTCACAGAAGGAGGTAAAGGATGGGTAACCTCTCTGAAAGCTAACAGTGGCTGTCTTTCAACTGCCAATTTTTATTCCGTGCTGACAGGCCTTGAATGCAACTCAAATATAGCAGGAGTCCAAAACAGTGCTTTAAATAATAAACAACATTTATAAAAGAACTAAGCTAGTAATTAAAAATATGGTCTGAAAAACACTTTTTTCTTTTCCCTCGTGGCGACTGAGACAAGATCCCAAAGAAACTTCAATGTCAGCCCAAACCCTGAAAAATCTTTACTAGAAGCTTTGCAAAAGTAATTTGATCTGAGATTGTCCACGTGGAATGCTGAAGAGAAGGAACAAAACCTAACCAAATAAAAACCAACCAACAAAAAAAAAAATCCAGAAAGTTATAATATATTTATCTGATTATCTATCTATCTATATTTATCTATATCTTTATCTTTTTAAAGGTATATCTAGCCTCTGACTGAAAAGACTGCTCTGGGTCTTCATTTTTTTAAATTTGTTTGCCCTTTTTTTCCCCCCAGATCTGATTTGTTTATTGCTGGATTTTTAGTGTATATTCTGCTCAGGAGAGAAATTGGGACATTTAGGAACTATTTGAATAGATATTGCTGTACAGATGTCAAATAATAGCATATCAAAGTGATTCTTCTTTACACAAGAAACATGGCATTGAGTTTGTATTTGTCTATAAAGATGAGACTTCATGTGCAAGTACTTGACAAACTGCTTTACTCTCTGCCTGTGACAATTAGTTGTGGTCGTTTGGGGACTACAGTACAGCTCTTGCATCTCCAGCATCTCTGATGTTTGCCATTCAAACTAATTCTTAAATGCTTGGTTCTACTCTGGAACTGTCACTGCTGAGGTGATTGCCTTAAGGTATTTTTGCAGGGTTTTGAGAAAGTCTGGTGTTAGAGAATAGACTTCACCAACTGGCAGCACAGAAAACAAATAATAACTTAACACAAAAAAATATTCTGGTTTTGTAAAACTCTTGCTTGCAATTGCCAAACTTAAAAATTCAATTTTTGTAATAGAAAGTGATCTTTTTTTAAGTCTCATCCTTAAGGTAGCTAAGCTAAAATGGAAAACAATTCTTATTGAAGTAAAACATTATGACGTACTGAGAATAAAAAAAAATAATTTGCTTTGGATATGTAAGAAAGAATTTCTACACCATGAACATTTTGTATATTCTGACTTTATTTTTTCCCTAGTTTGTGAAAAGGGATTTTTTGAAAACGTTTAAGTTTCCTGCAGGTTATGGGAACTATTTTATTCCTTAATCTAATATCATCACAGAAGAAGGATGGTCAACAAAAGTTTTCCTAGGTCTTCCTAGTAGAAGAGACAAAGTTTTGGATACAAGGTATCAAAACTGATAAAGAAGAATGTGATAGTGCTTAATTGTCCTGCCCGTCCTCTTTGGTCTCATCAGATGGTCATGCCATTTCAGTGTACTGCTTTGTTGCATTTCTGGCATTTTAGTTCTCCGTACTTTTTTTTAAACTTTCCAATACAGTGATGGCACATGGTCAGCTCTGTGAGCATGGCCACAAGAGGAAAATGTGTTTAGGTCACAGGGAAAAGGAGATGATCTTCTTTTGTGTCTGCTCCATGTCAACAGCTCTAGTAGTACCACAGGAATGAATGGCTGCCTGGGGAGAGCAGAAGCCATCCCATTGGAAAGCAGCACAAATAGGGCTGCTCCATGAGGGGACCAAGAAAGTGACCCCAGTGCAGGTTGGGGGCTCACTGAGAAGGCTCCTGCCAGCTCTGAGCTGAGCCAAACTGGAGGTGGTTACAGGATCTGTTGACAATCCAGGGATAATTCATCCAGGATGAAGCAACAAGTCACATCTAAAGTCAGTCCAAGAAGTCCAATGAGGAACAGCAAAAGCCAGAGCTAGAGACAATCTGCCTGTAACACAGGTCCAAAATGACAGAGATAAGGCTACACAGAGTGCGGATACAGTCACTAAGTCAGGTCAAGGGGTGTCCTGGGTAACCCTAAATGTTACTGCATTCCATGTCTATCTGTGCCCAAAATCGTTATTGCCTCTTTAAGCTCCAGCCTCAAGGCTGAGGGGGAGTCCCTGGGTTTTTTAAAAAGTCGAGTCACCCAAGCAGAGCTCTCTTGGCTCTGGCTCTTTGTTTTTGGTTCTTGCAGGGAGATGGTGCAGAGGCAGTGCAGGCAGAGGCTCCCCTCTGATTTTCCATCTCCAGGGTTGCTTCAGACAGGTTTCCAGGCAGCAGTAGTAACAATCCAAGAAGATGCATTTCTCACTCAGAACCTATTTCAGGGTGAATTTCACAACACCTGCTGGCAGTACAAAGCCAGGGTTAGGGTGGGACCACGGCAAGTCAGTGCTCAAGAGTCCATTTCTCTTCCTCCCCTCCACTGGGGCAAGACCCGAGACAGCAGGGCCAACACCAGCGGCTTGCAGGCTGCAGTGCTGGCACCACCAGTGCATGCAGCCACCAGAGCATGTCATCTGCCTTTGCTGATGGAGCTGCTGCCACCAGAGCCATAGGGGCTGTGGGGAGAGCTGCTGACATCTTTCCTCTGTGTCTCTCCATACACGGTGGGCTGTAGAGGCCGTCATCCTGGGGGAAGGGTTCCTCCTTCCTCCACCATTTTGAGCTTCTCTTTGCTCCAGGCAGTCCCTGAGGTTTCAGAAATTTTGTAATTAGTGATTATTTACTGTTATTTTTTGCCTGTTGCTGTTTTGATTTTTAGTAAACTGCTATTTTTTTCACTTATATCTGCTTGTATTTGTGTCTCCTTTTTGGTGGAAATGGATTGGCTAAAACTAAAGGGGAAATAACTAATTTTGGAGGATCTACCCCTTAAACTGTCTTAAAACAAAGTATGGGGGAAGGGGATTGAGCTTCAGGTGCCCAGAGTGTAGGTCAGGCAGGGTCTGGGTAAAATTTGCCCCACCATGGAAGGTCTTAGTCTGACCAATTGGAACAATTTTTCATTCACAATTCCAAAGTTAAAAGGGAATAGATAACTGTGTAACACAACAAGGAAAATTCTTAAATTAAGATGGAGAATTTAAGGGTACTGTACTCCACCCCTTTATACTATTAGAAATACCAAGTAGAGGTGGTGTCCAATACCAAGAATGCAGAGTAGATAAGGCACCAGTAGACAGCCCTTGGGAAGTTATAGAATATTTGGGGGCATGTGTTAAGCAATGACATAGGATGTGCATGGGGAACAGAAGGACTCTCACTGAAACAAATAGATTCTTACATCAAAGGAAGCATTGAACCAAATTCAGTGTGGGAAGGAAGACCAGGGAAAAAGATGATGGGATGATGGTGTTTCTAACCATGGTAATCACAATCCTGTCTGTAGTGTATGTTTAAATAGAAAGGAAGTAAATAGCCAAAGGAACAAAAGAGTTATTGGTTTTGCTGCTCCTGGGTTTAGGGTGGGTGAGCCCTTTGTTGGAGGGGAAGAAGTTTTTCTTTGGTTTATGCACACTAGCTTGGTTGAATTTGGTAAGATTTGTAAAGTAGGACAGAAGCTGACACAAACTCTTAAAATCCTTTGGCATATTTTAGTTTTGCATCTCTAAAACTCCTCTTAGTCTCTGCTTACCTGTCTTGTTTCGAGGTACCTGTCTCAAGGTTTGTTTGCACATGAACCTTGCTTTTCAGACACAGCAAACAGTCACAGAAATGTGACAGCCTGGGCTTTGAACTTCAAGCAAAATGTATCCTGGGCATTTATATATATAATACATGCTTCTCTCTGCCAGAACAGATATATCTTAGTAAAGTCACAACTGCTTCAAATTCTTTAAAGCATCTTTTTTTTTCATTTTCTCACAGGTCTCTCTGAGTTTAGAAGTTCCATGTAAACTCAGAAAAATCATTTTATATCCTGAACGTGCCATTCTAGTTCAAGATTATCTGTGTTTAATGTCATTAATTTTGGATAGGCAGGCTCTCAAGGGTACATTTGATTTTTTTTCCTATAATTATCTGAATAAAAATTACCTCCTAGTATTTTCTTCCTACTGCTGAAATGGCAATAGAGTCACTTGTGGTGTGAAGCTCAGAAAAATAAAACATTAATGGTAAGCCCTAGCTGCCAAGAAATTCACCAAATGCTATGTCTTGCTTTGGTTTGTTTTCTTTTTCACACTGAGCAATACCATCCCGTGTGCTCATTATGTAACATTCCCTTTTTTTTTTCTTTTCCCCAAACAAAATGCAGATAGTGCTTGGATTTGGTTAATCGAGGCTGGAGATCAGAAATAAGCGATTATAGAAAGCAAGGCAAAGTGCTGTCACATACATTTATGTACCTTTTTTACTACTGTTTTTTCACTCATGATGTCTGCCTCCTTTTATAGTAAGTCATGAACGAAAAGGCTCATATTCAGCTTCCTAATTCAGAAACCTAGATGTGGCTGCTGTCTTCTTTTGTTTCAGAGAAGTCTTGTCCAGAATTTTGAACCTGAATAATTACAGTTACAATTTCAGTACAACAACTTCAAGTCTTACTGCTAAGAATTTTACTATGACTGTTTTTATTATTCTTTTATAAGGCAGCTGACTGCAGACCTCATCAAATCTTGCAAGATAACTAGCTGTCTGTTACTGCACTTTTCACTGCTTTTCTTCATAAGCTATAAAGTACAAATTCATAGATGGATGACGTTCATTGGGAGGCAAAAGGGTTTTATTTGAAAGACTGTCTAGGTAATTTCCTGCATCTGGTGTGTATATAAATTCCATCAAAGTGTATTTAATGTGAGGACTGCACAGGATCCCTACAAAGACTAGCAGGGAATACCACAGCTAGATACTTCTTTGTAAATCACTAGGTCATGCTTTTGGATGTAATACTAGCACTTTAACTCATGAACAATTAGATGCATAACAGACTCAGAAAAGAAGACTTTTAGGAGATCAGAGAAAATGATTGCTTAATATTAGAAGAACTAGCATTGTATAATACCATTCAGAGACTCTTATATCTTACAGCATGTTATGTTACATAAGGTCTCAAAGGAATCTCTTATTCAGATTTTCTGCATCCTCCCCTCCAGTCTCTTCCATCTTCAGTTCCTTGTTTTAAAATCAATACAAAGGCTGATGTTTAAATAATATTTATCTGAATCTTTGAAATTTGTAAGAGCAAAGTCAGGATAAAACATCTTCATTTTGTCTACAGACAATTTTAAAATTTCTCTGTATGTGTGTGCATGTGTTCATGATCATGGGCATGTGTAGATTCTTGCTTATCTGTATAATCATATGTTTATTCTCACCTAACTAGATCTAGTTAGATTAAATTAGAATTTTTCTCCAGATCTACTATTTCTTTATCTCCTGTTAATATGAGCATTTGTGCTTGAAAAACATTCCCTGTAATCGGAAATATTTCTCTGGATTTCTTTGGGGCAATATAGGTTCTGGTTGAATGTCTGTGTTAATTTTCACGAACTATTTGTTGTGAGGTTATAGGCAGCAGGGATCTGCTCTATGGAGACACATTTGCTTACTTTGCCATGGTGCCAGCAAAATAAACTTTCAAGCTTTAGGCACAAAGACAACGACTTTAGGAGGAGAATAGAGAGGCAATAGCTTTCAAATACACCTATCTATTTCACTTTCCCAAATGGATATCTTGTTCTAAATAACTACATAATATTTCCATCACAGCCATTAATGTGCAGGGTTTACAGCATATATTTAAGTTTAATGGATTTTAGTTTACCCTTGAGAGAAGGGCAAAGTCTCAGTAGGGCAACCTTGCTTCCTTTAGACAAGATATAAGCTACAACTGTGCAACTGCAGAGCAGATCTAAAAATAGCTTTCTGGCAGTACAAAGCAATGAAGTATAAAAGCAAGATACTCAGTCTTGTACTGCAGTTACCTGCTCACTGGAGATTTTTCTCCGCTTCAATCCAAAGTATTGTGAAAGAAACAATTTAATACATAGGCACATAAATATTTCTATTACATAAGTTAACTGCACTTCATGGAATTGCAACGGCTCAGACTCGTTCAGTTTATACAAAGGGAAAGACAAGGTGTCACAGTACAATAAAAGAAATCTTGTTATAGTAATATTGATGCTCAGAGCCATTTCAGCAAGTATAGCTAAATCTTCTTTTTACCACTCCTTAAAAAAGAAAAAAAAAAAAAAAAAAAGGAAAAGATGCGTTTTATTGCAAGCAAAGACAGTGAGTAAGAGACAAAGATAAAGACAACAAGGTCTTCAACTTTGAGCCAGCCCAGCATTGTCTCAGCCATGCTCCTCACCTCATTTTGGGCAAGGAGGTACTTAGTCCTGGGGATAGAAAGTTCAGCAATCCCAAGAGTCAACAAGCTCTTACACAAGGTTCTTAATGTGTCAACATTACACTTTATAAGAAACCTTTTCGCTTAGACAAGAAAAAAAAATCATTAATTGGGCTGATTGAAAATGAACAATTGTCCTATTAAAATGTGATTGTGTTGTGTATCATGTTGATGTACTGGTTCAACAGACAAAATAATTAGCTAACTTCCTAGTTATGTACAGATATTGGTTTGATATTTTTTGTTAGATCTATTAATTTTTAAACTGGATGTATATAATGATATTTATTTCCATCATTGTTATCCTTAAATTAGTAGCTAAAATTAATTTTGCTTACTCTAATGATCTGTCCATTGTTTTGCCTTAGTTTTCTGGTTTTCTCTATAAGCTTGGTGGCTCACACTAGCAGCATGAAAAAGATATTAAAGGGGAGTGGAGAGGGATCACTCAGTTACATGGTGGTGAGATCTCCAGCAGAAACCTTACTAGCTTTAGAGGTCGTCCTCTCACAGAGTAATAGTCTTTCTGAAGTGGAGTTTTTACAATGCCTGAAACAGGGACTCTGCCTCTTCAGTCCCCTTTTGAAACAATCGGTAAAATAAAGCAGCATTGATACAATAAAGCCACACAAAGTTTCTTGGGTCAGAGTTCTGCTTTCATTTTAAGGATATTTCTGAATTTCCTGATGAAGAAGAAGAAATCAGGAGCTTAATGGATGGTTCTTAAAACTGGTTCTTACAAAGCTCTAATATACTATTTTGGTAAAAACATTTGTCAAGACTATGGAAATTTGATTGTTCCTACGATTAAACTTAACCTTTTTTTTTTTTGTGGGGGAATATTGCTTTTTCCTCCTTTTGCCCCTGGTTTTTAATTTGGATCTAATACCAAAATATTGCTGTGCTGTGTCTGAACTGATATTTAACTAACATATGTATTTTTTAAAAGATCATCATCATTAAGTACTCCAGCAAGGTAAAATAAAGAAGCAAATTTTTATTTTATCATTAAAAAGTTCTTCTTAATCCTCCATATTCTGGTTACAGAACTGCAGGAAAATATTAGTTCTGGATGAAAGAGATTGAGTAAGTGTTTGGTAAGCCTAACTGGTCTTATCTGTGTTGTTTTCCATTGCTGTTCATTGAATATAGATGATTCTTCAAACTAGGAAGGTAGCTCATTTGCTTTTTTTTTGAACCATTTTGAGCCATTGTGATTTTGAACCATCACAAGAAGCAGCATTATTTTGCCTCTATTGTTTCTGTTTATCACAGAGTAACAGGTCTTTGTTTCATAACCTAGCTATTAGAAGTGGAAAATTCTCTGAACTTCAGGGTAGCAAATTCATAAGAGATTAGGAGTCGTAGCTGGATTCAATAAAAGAGGTAGGCATCTGAAGCGGGACTTATGCAGAATTTTTACATGCATTTTTTGTATTAGATAAACATGCCTATATGCTGATTCCTTTAATAAATTTATCTTTCTACAAATTCTAAAAGCTATTAGAGTCTTTTATAAAACATATTGTGTGTTTGAAAAGCAGAAGCAAGCATGATGCAGATTTAACACTCTTCAGTGCTAAAATTAAGGAATTATTTCAACACCATGCAAAGATTTTCTTACTTTGCTTGCTACCAGTTCAATTTGACAAGAGAGAGATGAATGATAGATATGAAGTCTCTTGCTGCAGAAAAAGTATTTCAAAAGGAACTCCTCAAATGTGTCCTTTTTACTTCTGAAAAATGGTACCATTTCCACATATATTCCTGAGTAGAAATATGCCTTTGAAAATAGAGTATGAGATATCTTATACAGCACTGGATCTGTAACAGGTGATTTATAGCCGTCCTACTCTTCATTGTCAAAGCTTTACTTTATAATTATGTTAATATAGTTGCATTGACTATACACAAACACGTGAAGTCAAAGCTTATATTTTGATTTATGACCTCGCCCTCTAATATAATACCTAAACTCCTTCCAGAACTTCAGTCTCAGGTTTTTTATTTCTTCTCCATTAAACTAATGAAAATTTCAACTGCTTAACCACCTAAAACATTATTGGTTTGTGACATGAAAGTTTGCCTTAG
Organism: Acridotheres tristis; assembly: GCA_037013685.1. Classification (NCBI taxonomy): domain Eukaryota; kingdom Metazoa; phylum Chordata; class Aves; order Passeriformes; family Sturnidae; genus Acridotheres; species Acridotheres tristis. The sequence goes on along the minus strand of CM072886.1, from coordinate 56,020,306 downwards.
GCTACATTTCTCTAGGCCTTGTATCCCATCCACACTCAGAACTCTCATCCAGAGCACCAAACCCTAAGATCAGTAGGTTTCTCCATTTCCTCTTCTGCTCAAAAGAACAAAAATCCACAGTTTCCACCTTGAATGGTTGACAGACTGCATCTTGGATCATCAGCTATCATAGAAGACAGTGGCTTCCACCTTCTTGAAACCTCAGAATACCAGTCAGGTTTTTTAATACATTCAGAAATCCAGACTGCTGTTCTGTTGGCATCTCGGGTGGCTAATGTAAAACCATCCTAGGTGTATCTGCCACTAAGAGAAATGAAAGCAATTGGTGGGTTTTAAAAGTGAATAAACTACTGATACATATTGTAAACAAACACAAATTAAATTTTAGCTGCTTACTTCAGTGGTGTTAGCAGTCATGTTTTTATAGCTACATTAAAAATGTAGCCTAAGTCCTTTTTCAGATTTGGACTTTGGTTGTTTACCTTTCCATTGTTTTGATTAGAATTGAGCCCCCATTTACTCCTAAAACATGATGCCTTTGAAAACTTTTCTTTCCAGATGAGAAGACTGGCTTATGTTTCAGCACACTTAATTGGTTTTGTAACACTTTTTTCCTTTCAGTCAAGATATAATCTTGTTTTGCCAATGCATCTTTAGTTATGGCATCTACAACGAAATATACACCAGTGCAATTTCTCCTCGTTATCTTTCTGCTGTAATTTATGCTGCTTTTTAGAACTTAGGCCTACAACAAAGCCACAACTGTGCACTAAACATGTGGTGACATCTCAGAGTTTGCCTTTCTCACTTTACTACAGCAAGAAATTGTTCCAGTGTTGCTTGTCTCCCTATTGGAAGAAAAGGCCAAGGTAAA